>JAVTVJ010000666.1:0-600000 GCA_034509425.1 Eopsaltria australis
AAGGAGAAGGAGAAGGAGAAGGAGAAGGAGAAGGAGAAGGAGAAGGAGAAGGAGAAGGAGAAGGAGAAGGAGAAGGAGAAGGAGAAGGAGAAGGAGAAGGAGAAGGAGAAGGAGAAGGAGAAAGGAGAAGGAGAAGGAGAAAGGAGAAGGGCCCCCCCCATAGGAGCACATGTATTTTGGGGGATACAGGACAGCTCTGGAACACCTGACATGGGAGCCCATGCGGGGTCCCTGGTGCGGGGGCTGGCGGGCTGTAGGTGGTACCTGCAGCAGCCCCTTCCCTGGGCAGATAAAGCCAAAGCAACTCCCAAATCCTCCAAGACCCAGCACATCCTTTTGCTGTTCCACCCACCAGAGTCCCTCTGTCCGGCCGCTGACATGGGTTCTGTTCCTCCGGCATGTCCAGCCTCCGCTGGCACAGCCTCTGCCCGACAGTGACCACCCACCAGCCCACCCAGAGCAGCCGACCCGCCTCCCCGGGGGCAGCCCCGGAACTCCCGCACTAGAATTATTCCTCGCCTCCATCCAGCTGCTTTTCCCCAGGGCTGGGAGTTGCCCTGGGTGCTTTCTGAGGGGAAAAGGGTCTGCGATGGTACAGGGAGCAGGGTATCATGCCACCCGCCCCCTGGAGTAGCCGCTGGGGATGGAGCCGGCAGGAATGGCAGCAGCACCCACAGCCAGGGGCTCAGTGAAGTGGCAGCTCTGCTACGACGTGAGGGCCAGGACCTGGTGGATGGTGAGTGAGGGCGGCCGGGTCAGGGGTGTAGAGTCAGCTCTTGGCTGTTTGATTTTGGAGGGGGGAAGATGATCGTGGGCAAAAAGGGCACTTGGGGCCAAGGACGGGAAGGTTGTGCCATGGCCCTGGCTGGGACCAAGGTAGGGAGGGAGGGTTGGGGTGGAACCCACTCACCCACTCACCCACGTGTGTTCAGTGGTCACCTCCCTGTTTCAGGGGTTTGGATTTCTCTTGTTTCCCACTGATCCCAGCCTTGCCCTGTGTCCCAACCTGACTGTCCTTGCTCCAGGTCACTCCAGGTGCTTTACTTATGTGTTTTTGGAGAAATCTTTGGTGCTGGCAGGAAACAGCATCTCCTTGCTTGGCAGAGAAGGTGTCTACTGGTGTGAACCCCATCCCACTTCTGCCAGCCCCATTCAATCCCTTCAACTTCTGTCCTTGAGACGATGCCAGCGAGGGGGCCTGAGTTTGTGTGTCCATCCCCCAGCATCTGCCCTGACCCAAGGCAGGGGCTGTGAATTGCCTTAAACTGGTTTTAAGAGTTCTTTGGGCACAACCCCAGACTGGTTTTGGGAAGCATAGGAATCTGTCTACAGATTCACAGCAAAATCTAGAGCCAGGGGGTGCACTCCACAAGTTCCCAGGAACCCACCACCCTTTGCAAGGGACCCCACAGCTGTCCCAGGACAGGATAACTGGGGAGCAGATAGGCTGAGCAGATTCCTGCTGGGAAGCCACTACTACCGCTACCATGCAGGATTGCAAGGGAACCCCGAAAACCCTGGGTGTCCCCCTCCTCGTGCAGAGATGGTGCCTGGCATCCTGCCAGCTCTGCTGTGGCTCAGGCATGGAGCACAGGGACAGGAGAGCAGATCCTGCCCTGCATGACCCTGCCATGGGCAGCTGCAGTTTCCAGGGCAGGAGGCTGTGCTGGAATCAAAGGGCTGGAGGTGGGGGGCGCTGGCAGCGCCTGTGCCCAGCAGGAACGCGGTGCCCCTTCCTTCGGGAGCACCCACGCTGCCCCAGCATCCCAGTGCCCTGCCTGACGCCAAACAGAGCCGGGGCTTCAGAGCAAGAAAATCGGGCCTTTGAGGCAGCCCCCGCAGCCCCGCGCTGCCTCGGGCCGCAGGGAAGCCGGGTCGCACCAGGACACGGGGGCGGCGGGTGACGCTCGGCCGGCCGGAAGAGGGACTGGCAGGAGCCCAGGGCCTCTCTGGGGTATCAGGGTGGCCCCATTGCTGCGTGCCCCACAAACGCTGCGCCCCACCCAGGCAGCTGGTGCTGTGGTGCTCGCAGAGTTTGTGGGGGTTCACAAGGGGGGTGGGTGCAAGCGCAAATGGGAGACTAAAGCCCAAATCGGGCCAGTCCGTTGAGCTCCCTCAGCTCACATTTCCCAATGAGGGGTCAAACACATCAGCTGCCTGATCCACCTTCTGTGCCCGCACCCCAGGGAGATGTTGGCAGCCGCAGGACTGTGTGTCCTCATCCTGGGTGCAGCAGGAATTGGAAAAACACTGTTTTGCTGAATCAGGCCTGAGTGGAAATGCTTTCACCAGAGGCGACAGATGTGGGATGCTGCAGCCTCTCCCTGGCTCCCATTTTGTCATCTATGGCTGGGAAAGTGCCCTGGGAAAGGCTGGAGCACCCCAGGAGCTGGTCCAGGTGAGGACACAGTCGCAGAACTGATTTCACTCCACAGCTGAACCGATTTCACCACCACCCTGGCCTGCTGGGGGACACCTGAGACAGGGGTTTTCTCAGCATTTGGGGTCCCTCATACAGGTGTTTTGTGTTACTCTGTGGAAAACAGAATCAAATGAAGCTCTCTAAAAAGGACCCAGTGTCCAGGTTTTGCCTCAGCCCCTCGCAGCCACGCCCAGCTCCCAGCACGCATCCATCCGCTGGGGAAGAATGTGTGATGGATTGACCAAGGGAGAAAAGAATTAATCGGGCTGGAGGTAGCTATGAATTACGTGGCTAAAAATACCTCTGTAGCATCTCCTGCCGAGATGTCCCTGAGCAAAGCCCCAAGGAGCCTGAATCTCTACTGACACCCCATCGATCACCCTCTCCTCCCTGGGCAGGGCCAGCATCCACACACAAAGGTTCCGTGGGCTCTTGCGCAGCCGATTCACTGCTGAGCCCCAGCAGCGATGCAGAGGTTGATCCGTCAATGCTGGCACACGAGCCCCTGAGTCAGCAGGTATCGAGCGCAGGGCGAGGCCATTCATCCATCTCGGGGAGCTCGGGATGAGAGGCTCGGGAGAGAGGCAGGAAAGCTGCTCTCCAGCATCCTGCGTGGAATGGCTCCGTCGGGGACGGCTGTGGTGGGATCTGCAGGTCAGGCATTCGCGGTGGCTGGTGCTGCCTGGGGATGGTGCCACGCATGGCTCCTCCCTGGCACTGTCCCTTCCAGGGACAAAGAGCACCAGGATAGTCACTGGTGGGTAAAACCAGGATCCTGCACTCCTCCACTGCAGCCTGTGCCTGGTGAGATGGGGGTGGCTGCGGGAAAGGATGTGGCGGGACACCCAAGTGCCATCGTAGCGACCCATGCCACTGACCTCTTCCCGGGCACCGTGGTTCTGCTGGGTTTCTCCCAGTTCCCAGGGGGAATGCTGCTCCCGTCCCCCCAGAACCAAGGGCCTACCACCATCTCAGGGTCCACGGCCATGGGGCCCAGCCCACTGGCATCCCCCTAGAGAGAGCACCAAGGTGTCCCCAAGGTGCAGGTGGCTTCTCCAAGGCACACCGAGCCGGGGCACTGGCCAGGCGGGGAAGGCCACGAGTGACAGGCGCCCTGCGGGGACTCGCCCGTGGCTGGGCACTAGATGGCAGCAGAAGAGCGCGCACGGCACCGGCACGGGAACCGGCACGGGAACGGGCATGGGCACGGGAATGGGCACGGGCATGGGCACGGGCATGGGCACGGGCACCGGCATGGCAACGGAAACAGGAATGGGCACGGGCATGGGAAATGGCACGGACAGTGGAACGGGCACCGGCACCGGCAGGGGAAGGGGCACCGGCAGCGGCACAGACACGGGCACGTCTCGGGCATACTCAGCCTCGGCACCGGGCGGCAGCGCAGCCGCGTCCTGGGGGGCTCGGGCCACTCCGCGGGGCACTGCGGGGACAGTCCGGGATGAGCCCGGGGACATCGGGGGTTCTCGGCGTGGGACGCTTTGCCGTGGCCCACTCGGAGCAATTTGGGGAAGCTGAGGAGGGGAGTCGAGGTTTGTGGACGATGGTGGGTCTGGGGGTGGGGGGTGGCGGGTGTTTGGGGAGGGGCAGGGGGACACGGGCACCCTGGCCAGCGGGCACCCAGCCATGTCCTGTGGTTCACCGTCACCTCCTGCCCTGGGCACCACGGTTTTTGAGGGCCCTCCCCGCACACCCCAACAAACGCAGCTCCCAGGGGCTGCTCCAAAAGGCAGGGAAGAATCCAAATGGTTTTCCCAGGAAGAAACTGGAGCTGTGGGAGAAAGCTGCTTTCCTGAGCAGAGGGGGGAAAACCACACGTGCTTGTGCACAGAGGCGCCTCTCTCACACACACACACACACACACACACACACACACACACGTGCACATGCACACCACACACAGAGGCACACGCGTGTGCGGGTCCCCATGCACACAAACATACAAACATACAAAAATACACACACTGCTGTCCACACCCACACACAGATGCACACACTGAACTCAGGCACACACAGACACACAGCTCCTTGCACACACACAGAGCTTCTTGCACACACACAACCCCGCTCTGGCACACCTGGGCGCAGGCAGGTGCCCTCCCGTGCACGTTTGCAGAGCTCACACATGCACACACATCCCTGCAGGCACTCGCACACCCGTGCATGCACATGCACAGCCCTTCCCAAGGTTTCTCGTTAAAAAGTACCCGAGTAGGTAAATAGGGGGCAAGGCTGGGGGCCGCCGGCGGGGGCTGGGGCCGGGGCAGTCGCGCTGGGGGGGCTCAGCCCAGCTGCTAATGACCCACGGCCGGTGCCAGCTCTCTAATCCGTGCAGAGGTTCAGGACAAACTGTACCAGCGATTATATAAACCGACTCGCCTCTATTTATTTAATTCCCTTTTATTTATTTATCGCTCAGCCAATTGAAGGCAGGGGAGTGTTGCATCCCCCAGCCCTCTCCTGCCCGGGCCACCCGCCAGCCAGCACCAAGTGCTGCTGTGTCCCCTGGAACCCCACGTGTCCCCCCACCACAGAGCTGCTGTGGGGTCCTGACACGCTGCGTGTCCTCTGCCACAGGGTTGCTGTGTCCCCTGGAACTCCACAGGGCTGCTGTCGTCCCCACCCTGTGTGTCCCCTGTAGCCCTGTGTGTGCACGCGTGTTCCCCAGCGTGTGCGTGGTGGGAGGACAGCGATGCCCGTGTGTGCACACACACCCAAACACGCGTGCCAGCACCCCTATGTGTGCTCACACACACCCAAACACGCGTGCCAGCACCCCTACGTGTGCTCACACATCTGCACACGCACAGGTGCGTGCACATGCCCACGTGGTCACACGTGCACCTCCATCCACATGAGCAAGTGCCTCCGTGCACAAACACCCCCATGTTTGCACGCCAGCACCATGCAGGCGGCAGCTGCTCTGCCAGCTCCTGTCCCCCAACCCAGGAGGTGACACGAGGACATGAGGCCCCAGCCATGTCAACAGCCTGCTGGGGCTCAGGTTGAGAATTGGGGGGCAGGGAGGAGGAAGTGCCATGGGGAAGGCACAGGACTTTTTCGGGGTCCCCCATGTTCCCCTGACACACAGTGGCTCCCACACTGATCCCCTTCTTTCACATGGGGGGGCTCAGGGAGCAGCAGAAGGGGGCACTGGGGGAATGCTCGTCTACCCCCTCCCCACAGCATCGCCCACCCTTCCCCTGCCGTTACATAAAGGCCTGATGACAGTAAATCAAGGGGCAAAACGTCTCCCTCGAATTAATAACTGACTTCCTGTGGTTGCAGATTCACCCTCAGCGCCTGTTTGTGCCCCCCCCCCCCACCCCCCCACTTGGGTTAATGCTCCCAGGCGCCGTTTGCCATTAACCAGCTCCAGCACTATGCAGAGTGAGAGGCTGGGGCCCAGTTATCCCAGTGCAATGCAGGCAGAGATGTGGTGGGAGCCCTTTGTCCATCCATTCTGGTCCCACTGGGGCAGGAGTGGAGAACCTGTGGTTCTGCCACCACTTGCCTGGTGCCGTTGGCCATGGCACCCCATAAGCTCCTGTGCAGGGCCAGGGCTGGGGACACAGGGAATAATGGGACATGGCCAAGGCTCCCTCCTGTCCTCACACCGGGTACAGGGTCCCTCCACACCCTCCCCACCTCCCTGCAGGCTGCCCAGATGGGGTCTGGCAGAGCCTGGTGATCTCCCCATCACCAACATCACCGTTCCTGGATCTGTGTCCTTCCCCCAGCAGCCTCCCAGTGCTCCCTGCACTCCCCTTTTGTAACTGGGAGCAGGCCCTGCTCGCCGGGAGCCGGGACTGGAGCTGAGGCCAAGCCATTGTGCTGTGCCGCTGACTCGTGCGGGAAGAGTGGGTGCTCCCGGATGAACCCGGCTGGCGCAGCTGTTTCCTGGTGCATTTCTTCTATATTCCAAAAAAAAAAACAAAAAAAACCCAAAAAAAACCAAAAAACTAAACAAAATTCTTCTTAAACTAGTTAAGGTTGCTAAGAAACAACAATGTGCTTTATATGGTGCCTTATTGACAAAGCCCAGCTCTTAATAAGCTCCGAAACGAACGGCGAGCAGCTTGGGAAGCCCACACGGCAGGGCCGGACGCCGCACGCAGCCGCCTCCTTCCTCCCGCTCAACAGCCCTAACCCTGCCTGGCAGAGCCAGGGAAGGGCCCCTCTCCCCCAGGCCTGGGGCTGCTCCCTGCTCTCACCTCCCAGCAGCTCACCCAGGAGCTCCTGCCACTGCTGGGGTCCAGCCATGCCCTTCTGGCACCAGCAGCGTTTCAGAGCCGCCTGCTTGGCACGGGTACAGCGCCGAGAGCCGCCCCCGCGCCCGTCTGCCAAATACCCACCAGCCGGGGCGCAGCCGGAGATGCTGCGGCTCCCTGGGGAGGGGGAGAGGAGCTGGCTGGATCCACGGCTGGATCCATGGCTGCCCATCCCCGGGCACGGCGGGTGCTGGGTGCCGTGAGCCCCACCACGGGCAGTGAACCCGTCATGGGTGCGAGAGCAGAGTGTGACGTGCGGGGCCAGGCTCGGTGCCGGCAAGGTCAGGCTGCGCTCCTTGGCACAGGTGCTGAGCACCAGGGCTGGGCCTGGCTCTGCCGCCGGCGTGTGCGGGCAGGAGCAGGCAGGCCCCGGTGCCAGGCAGGGCTGGCAGCCAGCTGGCATGGCAGGGAGGCTGCGGGCTCTGCGAGCTGCAGGCAGGCACCACCCTGGAGCTGGTGAGGGGCGATGGGGGGACAGGCCGAGGTCGGACCTTCTGCTGTTCACCCGCTGTGACGAGCCACCTGCAGCCTGTCGCCGTGCTGGGTGTCCCCAGGGGAATGGCTCCAAGCCTGGCTGCTGGGAACCCCAGCATGGGGGACAAGGAATGGGCAGCAGGTGATGTAGGTGACAAAGAGCTGGTTGGGAGAGACAGGAAGAAGTTTTGAGCTGAGACCAAGAGCACTCTCAGCACCCCAGTGTCTGGCCCTCCTGTCTCTCAATTGCCACGGCTTCCAGAGCAGCTCAGCACCCTCATTTTTCCCTGCACAGATGATGTGGGTGCTCCACAGTATCCCCACAGTGGGATGAACCAGGCCTCAAGCATCTCCATGGCCCCGGCTGCAGGTGCTGGCTCAGTGCCCAAAGCAGAGCCAAACCCAGCCCTGGCCCCGTCGCAGCCTCAGCCCCTGAGGAAAGGGGATGCTGCAGGCTCCTGGCTGCTCCCAAAACACTCCTAGAGGAAAAACACGTGCAGCAGCACACGTGTGAGGAAGAGAAGGATTTGGGGGGGTGGATAGCACCCCACTTGCCCAGGCCCCGGGCACTGGGGCGTCCGTCAGCACACGGAGCCTGGGAACATCGGTGGCTGAGTTGACTTTGGCTGGGGCCGGCTCCCGCCTCGCCCAGCCCACGGCAGCGTTTCCCAGCACCAGCCCCCGCAGCCTGGAGGGGATCCAACACCCCCATTCCCCCCATGGCACTGCCCCTGGCACCCCTGAGCAGTGGGGGGGTGTGACAGGCATCGGCAGCAGGATGGGGGTGCCCCCCCAGCACCTCAGGCTTGCCCATCGCCCCCTCCCTGGAGGGAGGGCTCAGCTCCCCTTCCCCCAGCACCGGGGGCAGGTGGGGGCCGGGGCCGGATCCGTGCCTGCCTTGGCCACGTCCCCAGCTTTTCAGCTTAGTGCTCAAATCAGCTTGTGAGGTGCCGGCTGCTTAGCACCCAAATCCCCAGCCAGGGCTAAAAATAACCCCCCAAAGCCCGGCGGGTGGCAGCTGGCACCGCTCAGCACCGCCTTGGCACTGCCATGGAGGGGCCCTGGAAATGCCACTGCCAGAGTGGGTCAGGGGACAGGAGTTGGCCCCATCCCTCACCCAGGTGCCCTTGCCCACCACGGGCTCAAGGCTCCTGTCCCCAGGGACAACAGAGGTGTCAGAGGGGAAGGTGACCCAGTGTGCCACCAGTCCCCTCCCACTGGTACAACCAGGAGTTGTGCCAGGCACAGTGACCTTGCAAGCGGGGCTTTTCCCCTCTGGCAGACTCTGCAGTAATCCAGGAGGGGCTTTGGGGGGACACCTTAATGTCCTCATGCTCCATCTGTGACATGGGCCCAGCCACCCTTGTCCCTGGCACAGCCCTGGTGCCCAGCCAGCCTGTGATGAGTTTGTGCAGCCTCAGCCCCCAGGGGAGGAATTTGGGAGTGCTGCTGCTGGGACCCCTTGGCTGGAGGGAGCAGGAGGTTGTGGTTGTCTCCTCTCCACCATCAGAGAGGGAAAGCTGAACTCAGGAACCCTCAAGCTGTGTCCCTGTGGTCACCGGGTGTTCGGCGAGAGTTGTCACCTGCCCTTGCGCTGGCCAGGGGCAGCGCCTGCACACCTGGGAAGGGGAGGGGAACAAAGTGTCCCCGAGCTCCCTCTGGCAGCCCCTTCTGGCCTGGGCCGTGCCGTGCCTGTCTGCAGCACGCTCGGAACATCGCCGGAGCCGTCACCGGTTTAAAAATAGCATCTCAGCAGAGTGCAACCGCGTTCCCTAAAAGCCATGTGGTTCAAGTTAGAGGATTAATTGGAAATGCTTATTTTGATTTGCAAAGTGATTGGATTTTTCCAGGGCATTTTGAAAGGAAAAAAGTCTGAATTTAATTATCACTATTCCAAAAAGCACCATGGGACTGAGTGTTTGAGGTCGTCTCATGTTTGCTTCACACCCTGCTCCAAAATGCAGGCTGCGGGGACGTGGTGGGACGTGGTGGGATGTGGTGGGACGTGGTGGGGGGGTCCTGCTCTGTCCCACTCCTGCTGTCAGGCCAGTCCCAGCCCCTGGCCAGTCCCAGCTCCCAGCCATTCTGAACCTGAGGGAGTCAGAATGACTGGGCCCTGGCATGTGGCACTCGGCAGGATGAGAGCTCGGGGGAACCGTGTCAGCACAGGCCAGGCCTGGTTTGAGGAGGCTTTTCTTTCACCAAGTTGCTTTGTTTTTACCAAAATGGATTTTTAACAGTAATTGCCTTTTTCTTCTTTCTCAGGGAAAACATCATTTTCAATTACATTTCTCTGGGTTTCCATTGAAAAATGAAAAGCAAATGCTCTTTCTTGCTGGCAAAATGTGGAAAAATGTCTAGGAATATTTTTGTCCAAATGAAAACAGTTTCAGTTCTTTTTCGAGATCTCTTTTTTCCTGAAAAGAAACCACAGTTGCCTTCCCAGTTATTCTAGTCGGACTGGTTTCGAGACAGACTTCCCAGTTCTGAGGCTGGAGCTGGGGGCTGCTGTGGGATGCCAGGGCTGCCGTGGCCCCTCCATGGCTGCTGGAAAGATGGGGCAGGAGCAAGGTGACATCTGCACCAGCACCTTCACACGTCTGGGATGCACCAGGCTGGAGGGACCCGTGCTTTGTGCAGGAGGCTGGGGCTGCAGGGTCCTCCCCAGGGATTCAGGAATGTGACCTGAAACCCACATTTCTGAGACACTTTGGAGCCCAGGGATTGCACTGCACTCCCCACAGCCCTGATCCCATCTCATTCTCAGTCACAGGTGCAGTAGGGGGGTGTCCAGGGGTTGTGGGAGGTGTTTGGGGTGTCAGGGGTATCCAGAGCCCAGGGCAGAGCTGGGATTTGGGGCTCAGTTTGGCACATGCTGGACACAGCAGAGCACCCAGAAGGGCCTGCTTGTGGCCAAAACCCCCCTGGATTCAGAAACAGAGCCTCCATTCCTCCAAAATACCCTTCATTTGGAGGCTCTTTCTGCCTTGAAGATCCTCCTGGCAGGTCTGGGCCTCAGAGCTGGCTGAGACGCAGGGCACACACACAGGATGCCCCACGATGGAGGCTCCGGCTGCAGGAGCTGTTGGCTCCACACACCCCACAGTCCTGCCAGGCCGGAGGAAAGGGAATACAGAAATCAATGTTCAACATTATCACTGGGCTGAGATTTGGCTCGGCTTCCCTGGCCCGTGACGCTGCCTTCCCCTCCTCCCTGCTCTGGGAGCACAGCCAGGATGGCCAGGCAGGTGGGGAGTGCCAGCACAGGCATTTTGGTGAGAGCCTGTGGGTCTGTGCTGCCAATTCCCTCCTGCTCACCTGGGCTGGGCACCTTCCCCACCACCCCTCTGCTCAGCCAGGGATGCTCCTTGAACAGAATTCACCCATGCCCAAAGTGCCATGGGAATCCGGAGCGGTGTGCGAGACCCCCACGGCAACAGCCTTCACCCCAAAAGGCCCCAAAATGTTGATTTCAAAAGATTCAGGATCCAAGAGGAAAATCCTCCCCCACAGGTCTGATTTGCCCCTGCAAGTTAAGGAGTTGTGCCTCGGTTTGCCCACTTGGAACACAGAGGGACGTGGTGATTCTCCTGCAGCTCCACAGCAATGGGACAACAGGGACAGATCCTGCCTTGGGCCCCCGAAGGCAGCCTGGGGTGGGGACCCCAAAACAACTGAAGGGTTGGGCTGAACCCCAAGGCAGTGTTTGGGAGCAGCAGCTGGGAGGCTTCAGCCCCAATCCTGCAGGAGAAGGAACAGCCCCAGCGCTGGCAGCCAGCGCAGGATGTTTGCTCCCGCTGTCACGTGCCTCCCACCACATATTTAGACACCGGAGCAAGCCAGCCCTGGTGACAAACATGGTGCCACTTGGGTAAACACAGCCCCTCAGAGGCAACGCATCCGGGGCCACCGTAGGGAGACACCCAAGAAACCAGAAAAAAGGGGTAAATAAGAAAAGAAAGAAAAAAAAAGCAAAAAATCTGAATAAAACGGGGGAAAGGTGAAAAAAAGAGAGGGAGAAAGTAAAAAAAAAGAAGGAAGGAAAGAAAACAAAAGGCAAAAAAAGGAAAATGAAAGGCAAAAAAAAAAAGGCAAAATAAAGGGCAAAAAGAGCCAAGCAATTGTCTTTAAAAAAATATTTTCCTCCTGGCTTGCAGCGGAGCGGCTGGGCGAAATGCCGGGAGCCGAACGCCCTGTTTTCCTTGCTTCCTATTAAAAAAAAAAAAAAAAAAAAAAAAAAAAAAAAAAAAAAAGCAAAGCACCACCCAGCAGCCCAAAGTGGGGATACAAAGTCCACTTGTGGCCCTGCGCTGCACCCTTGGCCCGGGCGGCAGGTGGGTGCTGGCGCAGGGCGCCTGGCACACAATGGGGGCTGTTGTTGCTGGAGCGGGAGCTGGCGGCGGTTCAGGGCTGGGCAGAGCATGTGCCGGCAGCCAAGAGCTTGGTGTTAACTCTCCAGACCCTGCTCCGAGAGCCCCGAGTGTGAAACAGGCAGGGAACAAATCCAAACTCACCGAATTCCCTCGCCCTGGTGTGGGGCGGGGAGGGGGAGCTGAGGTGTTGGTCCACGCAGCTCGTTAATGCCCTCAGCCCCTGGTCCTGTGATAATTTGGGGTTTGTGAGCCAGGGTTGGAGCAGGACTGTGAAACAGCCCCTGCATCCCCTTCCCAGGGCTATCCAAGGCCTCCCACCCTGCAGAGGGTACCTGGCACTGGACACTGACCCCACGGGCTCCCGCAGTGCCCACTGCCCACTGGGCAATGCCTGGGCCTTGGGACAGTGTCACAGCCAGCAGCACTCACAGCCCTGAGTGTCACCACATCCCCCAGGGAGCCTCCCACAGGCTCACAGCATCCCTCAGTGTCTGCTCCTTGTGCCCAGGTTGGTGCATGCCAGGGGGTTCCTTGTGCCACCCTGGGGTGCTGCAGAGGGGGTGACCCCACAAACCCCATGTTCACACAGAATATCCCATCTCCTGGTGCAGCTCAATGCCCTGTGCTAAACACTTGGGCCCCGTGCCCCCCAAGACCAAGGTCCCTGAGCTGCAGGTGGGGACTGTTGCCCCCCCAGCAGAGCCCCACGCAGCCCCCCCAACCACAAACCCCATTTTCCCTCCCCGCTCTGCCGAGCTGCCTGGTCCTGCTAATAAAAAAAATAATAAGGACATGGAAAATTCTATAATATCCCTTTCCAGCTTCTTGGATTTGGCTTTCGTTAATTTGAAGCAGACCCTGGGGGGGGCAGAAGGGGGGAATCAAATCAAACCAGAATCACGGCACGGAAAGCCAGTTTTCACAAAAAAAGACCCAAGCCAGCAACCCCAACATTTGAATGCAGCAGGGAAGGGAAAAAAAGTTTAATATGTGCTTAAAAACAAACGAGCAGTGGTATCATTTTTAATTAGGAGTCTATTTTCAAAGCCCTTATTACTTACAGTACGCTCAGCATCCGAGTAATTTTCCTCTCTCGTAAAATTGTGGCAGGGAAAGGGGGAAAGGGAGGGAAAACGGAGGAAAGGGAGGGAAAACGAGGGAAAGCAAGGAGAGAAAGCAAGGAGGGCAACGAGTAGGGAAACAAGGAGGTAAAGCAAGGAGGGAAAGCAAGGAGGGAAATGAAGAGGGAAAGTGAGGAGGGAAAGCAAAGCGAGCCCTTTGTGCAGCTGAGAGCTCAGTGAGCGAACGTCCATGCCAATTTGTCTGCAGTAATTGGTTTAGCTGCAGACAGAGGCTGGCAACAGAGTCTGCAAGTTGCCAAACTTTTCCCAGGAAAGGGACCCTTCACCTAATCTCACTTTTGGGTATTCCCCGTTTGTGTCGCTCCGGGACACGCTGCTGTGTGCCGGCACAATTGGAAGCTCCTTCTGGAAAACTCATAAAATAATTTTTTGCCGTTCCCCTCAAACTTTCTTCTTGCAAATTCCAGCCCAGTTTTTCTCCTCTGGCAAACAAAATCCTCAGAGAAACCATTTCCTACCACAGCAAAGGCCTCGTCTAAGGGCCGCTGGAGGGTTTGAGGCCAGCGCTGGGCTCCAGGGCTGTGCTGGGAGTGTGAACCCCACACCTGGCCCTGGTGTGGAACTGGTGCAACTGGGCAGTGGTGGTTTTCCATCGCTGCTGCCCCTGGCATTGCCCTGGTGCGCTGGGCCAGGCTCACACCGTGGGAAGGGGCTGGGTGGGGGCCGAGCCGGAGGTGTTGGATCCGCTGGCAGGAGCAGGTACCTCGTTACCTCCCCGCGCTTCTGTTTGCTTTGGCAACTGATTCAAATTCCCCCAGGATTCCTTCCTGCTTCTGCTGGGCCTCCAAAACACCACCAGCAGCTGCTTTTGCCCTCCCCAGGCCCAGCTCCAGGGGACTGAACCCCCTCCCAGGGGACAGGGTGCCAGCTGGGTCCCCAAAACACTCCCAGTGCTCGCCGCACCCACCGCCCACCACTTTCACTTTCAGCTCCCCAAATCTTCCCTGCTCCTCCGCCCTCCCCTCCAGCAAAGCCGTATTTGGGGGGATTTTTGTCCTCCCCCCACACCTGAGTGCTTCTCCCCTTGGCATACAAACATTTTTGGGGGGGCCCCCCTGGCACTGGGGCGCTGCTGGGCTCGGTGCGGTGGTGCAGAGCCACGTCCCTGTGCCAAGGATGTCACCGGAGTCACAGCACTGAGGTGCTCCTGCTCCCAAAACTGAGCTGCGGGGGCCGAGGGGCTGCCATGGCAGCTTGACAGTGACGTGGGGACAATGGCAGGACCCCCCTCTGCCAGGTCTGTCTGCAGGGAGGGGACAAAAACCAAACTGGGATTCACTCGCCCCAAACAAAGAGTCAGGGCCATGTTCCTCCCCATTCCTCCCACTCCAGAAATTTCCCCAAATTCCCCAACACCAACACGACAAACCAGCCCCGGGAGAGTGGCCAGATTTGGTTTATGTCTTTTTGTGCACAAAAAAACCCCCAAAAAAACAACAAAAAAAACCAAACGAGCTAGGAAACATTTCCTGGTTGCATTTGAGGTTTGGTTGTTGTTGGGAGGTTTTTTTATAATGAGTGAAATTTTGGTGTTTGCGAGAATTCCTGGTGCCTCCATCCACACATGGCTGTGAAAGTCCCAGCCCAAACCCCCAGTGTTGGGAGGGCAGCAGCACCACGGGCCCGTGGTGATGTTTGAAGCTATTTGGCAACCCCCCCAAAGCCCCTTTTTGATGTAAAACCAGGTTTTAGGGTCATTTTGGGGGAGATTTGCTCCAGTGAGGTCACAGTTCCCTGTGCCGAGCGCTGTGAGAGCAGGGAAGGGGCTGCACAAGCTCTTTGAGGGCTGGTTTCCAACAAATCTGGGGGGAAAAGGTGATGTTTGAGCCAATGGAAAAAATACAGAGTAGGGGGAAAAATTTGGATTTATATTAATTTTTTTTCTACATCCAACTTGCAGCCAAAACAACAATGAAAAGCCACAGCAAAAATCCTAAAACCCCTTGAAATTCCTACAGAATAATTCCCTGAAATCTGCTAGCAATTTTTAAACTGAAATCCCCCCCTCGTCAGCAACAATTTCACTAGTTAAAAACCTGCTTTAGAAAGAAAGAGAAAAGGGGGGGAAAAAAATCTCTTTTCATTGCACGTTTTGGCTTTGAATCGAGCCAGGCCAGACCTCTGCCTGTTTGGGACTCAGGCCAAGAGCCATATGCAGGAATAAAGTAAATAAATTCTGGTCAAAACCAGAATATTCTCCTTAAAAGTTATTTTAAAAGCAAAGAAAAGCAGCAACAAAACTATCCCAACACGGATTATTTCCCTTTCTCTCCCTCTTTCCAGAGAGGGACGTGGCTCAGCTGTGCTGTTGCGCCCAGTAGAATGGGACCTTAGAAAAAACCCTGCAAAAATGCTAAAAATGAGCCCAAAAAAATGGTTAATGAGGCTGGGGGATGTTTTCCCGTGGTGATGGGGGGGTATCCAGCCCTGTGCTGCTCCACGGGTATCTGCACCCCCTTGGCTGAGCCCAAAAGTTGGCACCGAGGTGTCTTAGCAGCACAAATCAACCATGAAATGCCCTTTAGAAATAAAATCCAGCTTGGAGGGGGGGAGGGGGGGGCACAAATTTCCACTTGTTCCAAGCTCTGGTTTTATAGAGGGGGGGTCATGAGCCCATGAACAGGCTGGGATAAAAACCCAAGGAATGAACAAAGGGCCTGATCCAGCCACTCCCTGGAATCGAGGTAACTCAGCTTCCATCTCTGGGCTTTAATTCTTGCAAAAAAACACTTAGAGAGACAGAACTGTGCCCCAAATCCACCCCACACTTTTTGTTTTATTTGAGGCAGCAGGGATGGCCTGCACGGGAAAATTAAATTGGGTTTGGATTCCACCCCCATCCTCAAAACGCCATTTACACGCAGCCTTGGAAACACACAAATAAAATAGGAGTTTTGTATTTTTAGTGTTTTTCTGCCTGGGGGTTACACGAGGAATTGTGGTTCAGTGTGCAGGGCGGAGTGGGGACGGTCACTGCAGGGTCTGGTGGCAGCTCTCTGGCCCCATGGGCAGCACAGCCCACGAGACCCCAAATCCTGCAGCACCCCTGGGGCTGAGTGAGCCCCAGAGCAGGGGTCAGCATTGGGGGTGGCCTTTGCTCTGCCTCTGGCCCAGGGGACAGGTGCCACTCATTGCATTGAAATTATTTCCACCGTCTGCCTGGGCTGTTGTGGCTCCTGCAGGATGAGTCCCCGCTGGCAGAGGACAAATGGGATCAATTTGGGGGAGACAGACTGCAGGATGAATTTGGGGGGACACAAGGTGTGCCCCTGGGCCACTGGAAACCCACGGGGATGTCTCGAAACCAAGGCCAGCAGCCCTTCAGCCCCAGCTCTGAATCACCCAGGAAATACTTTCAACAGCATGACAAAAAATAAATAACTACGGCAGTTGTTTATTTCTTATAAATAAATATAAACAATTATTTATAATAAATAAAGAACTCCTTTACCATGAAGAAATAAATAACCCCTTCCCCATCACCCTGCACCCCAGGGCCTCACAGAAGGGAAAATAAAATCCCAGCCCTGCTCTTTCCCATTCTCCCTCCTTGTCCACCCTGGCACTGCCAGCCTAGCACGGCCAGAACTCAAATATCCACAGCCCCCCCAAAACACATCAGGCTGGGGGAGATGAAGAATTGCTTGAGAAAAATAAAACCCTGGCAGGAGAGAGGGAGCTGCCAGCGGGCACCACGGCGGCCTTGGAAGCGGTTAAAAATTGGCAAATTCCTCCCAGGGTTTATTTTTGCGCCGTATCGCGCCCAGAGCCAGGCAGAAAATGCAAACTGTGCTCTGCGAGCGGAGTTACCGCCGAGTTTACATTCCTCGAGGCTTCTGGAGCTGGGACGAGACGAGGGAACTGCTCATTTCAGCCTTTTCTTTTTTTTTTTTTTCAGCTTTAAAACAGGGAAGTGTTTTTTTTTGGGGGGGGTGATTTAAAAAAAAAAAAAACAACACAAAAAAAGTTTGAGAGGTTTTACATTTAAACAGTTTTTCTTTTTTTTTTTTTATAGACAGCTGGAATAAAATTAGATCTCATTTCCACGAGGCCGATGGCCGTACTTGTGTCTGACAAATAACTCAGTAAATGTATGCATATAAATAATACAGAGATATATAATATAATACAATGCCCTGTAAATGTACAAATTAATGACCAGTATCTTGGTGTGCATGTGGTGGGTTTAGCAGGCAAAGGGGATATGGAGGATGGATAAAATAAACCTCCAGTGTATCCAAAATCCCTGCTAAATTCGCACTGAGCCCTTGTAAAAATGATCAGGCTCAGAGTACTCCCCTAAAAAAAATACATATATAAAAAAAGGAAGAAAATTATGGAATAAAAACTAGTGAAATGACTGAGTAGTTTCCTTTAATTTTATTTTTAAATATATAAAAAATTATTTAGCATATTATTTATCACACTGAAACCATTTGAGCTCAAGGCAGACAGAGATTATGTTCCTGTTTGTTCAGGACTACGGAGCGTGCCGAAAAATCCAGGCACACGATGCATGCTTCGGCCCTCAGCAAACTGAAAAAATATCTAATTTTTGTTGCCTTCCTATAGAAAAATATGGTTATTTGAAAGGATTAAGAGATTAAAGGATTACTCGATAACAACGGTTAAAAATCCAGGTCCAGACACAAAAGGGGTCGATAGAAATGAGGGAATCGCTCTCCCCTCCTGCAAGCCCTTCGCCACTCCCGCACCAAACCCAGTGCCCGGGTCGCTGCCAACTTTTGAGTGGGACTGGGGAGGGGGCAAAGCCCCCAACACCCCCAGCCCCGGCTGCAAAGCAGTCTGTGGCTTTAAGGGATGGGGGGTGATCCGGGGGTGTTCCTGGGGAACGGGTGAAGGGAAGGCTGGGGAGAGCACTGGGGGACAGGAATGGGTGGGGAACCCTGGAAGGGATGGAGGGGCACGGGTGGAGGACGCTCCAGAGAGCTGGAGTCGGGGGGCGTGGGGGGGGGGGGGGGGTACAGTGTCTGCCCCGAGGGACAGGGGGGTGACAGGGAGGGTGACCAGGGCAAATGTCTGCACCCGGGGGTCGGGGTGGCGGGGTGGTGACATAGGGAGACTTCTGCCTCCGGGAATAGGGGTGGCGGGAGGTGACCACCGGAGTGTCCGCACTCGGGGATCGGGGTGACCACCGGGCTGTTCGCAACGGGGGATCGAGGTGACCAGGGGGGGTGTCCACACCGGGGGTGGTGAGGTGTGTCCGTGGAACGGGGGGGTGTCCGTGAGCCGGGAATGGGGCTGAGGGCGAGAATCTCCGCGGCGCGGAGCCGGGCCCGGGGCCATGCGTGCCCAGGGGATGCCCGGGCTGGGGGCTGGCGGCCAGGGCTGCGCGGAGCCGGGGGTGCCCGGGGGATGCCCGGGGCGGGGGCGGGCGGTGGGCCCGGCGCTGCCCGCAGCTCCTCCCCGCGCTGCGGTAGCTCCGCACCGGGGCCGCGCCCCCCCACCGCCCCCCCCGCGCCGGGCAGGGCCGGAGGGGCGGCCCCGCAGCCAGCCGGCCCCGGGGGGGCCGCGCCGCAGCCCCCGCCACCTACCCGCACCATCCGGGGGCCGCCGTCGCGCTGCCGGGCGAGCGGGGCCGGAGCCTTCCTCCTCTTCCTCCTACACCTCCTTCTCTCCCTCCTCCTCCTCCCTCCCCGCCCCCGCACCGGGAGCGTCCCCGCCGCAACGCCGCCGGTGCCCCGGGCGAGGGGAGGAGGCAGAGGAGGAGGAGGAGGAGGAGGCGGCGGCGGGGGCGGCGGCGATGGGGCCGGGGCGCTGCGGGCTGCGAGGAGGAGCCGTGCCCGGCCGGAGTGGGGCTGCGCCGGGGGGGCGCGGGGGAGATGCCCGCGCTGCTCTGCCGTAGGCGCCGCCCGCCCGCCCCGCTCCCGGGCTTTATTTTTAATTTTTTTTAAATTTTTTTTTTTTTTTTTAATTTTTAGAATTTTTTTTTTTTTTTTTTTTTTGCTTGCTTTCCAAAAATACCCATCGCACCCCCCTCCCCCGCCATCCCCAGCCCCGCCACCCCCGCAGCGCATAAGGCCGGGCCGGGCGCTCCCGCCGCCCGTCACCGCCGCTCCGCGCCCCCCGCCCCGCAGCCCGGCCCCCCGCCCGGAGCATGGCCCCCGGCAGCGCGACGGAGCCGGAGCGAGGGTGACCGCCCGCGGGGGACACTGTGCTCTGCCGCTGGGCTCGGAGGACTTTTACTATAATTGCCATCATTGTTATTATTATTATTATTATCATTATTATTATTATTGTTATTATTATTGGGTTTTAAATTTTTTAATTCTTTCGCGGGGCAGCGGTTTTTTCCTCCTCCTTCGGCGCGGTGGAAAACACACGTTTTAGACCAAAATCCCAAACCAGCCCATCCATCCTCTTTGCTTTGCGCTTCGCAGCAACTTGGAGCCCGTTAATTGCACTTGGCGATGGTAGGTCCCATGACACTTTCGTTTTCTCTTCTACTTCCCCCCCCCCTCCCCTTCACCCCCCCGTGTGCGTGTGCTTGCGGGTGCCCCCACGAGCAAAAGTTGCTGCCGGGGAGGGGGCGGCGGGGCGAGTTTAATACGGTGTCGGGGCGGGGGGGGGCGCAGGGCGGCGGGGGCGGGCAGGGGGAAGCTGCCGCCGTCTCTCCTCCCCCTGCCCACCCGCCCCGCGGTACCGGGGGGCGGAGGCGGCGGCGGGAGCCGCCCGGCGGGGAGGTCGCGGCGCGGGGGGAGCCTCCGCAGCCAGCGGAGGGCTGGATGGAGCTGAAAATGGCCGCTAAAAAAGGGGCGGAGAGGCCGCCAGCCGCACCGACTTGAACTTGGAAGTGACGCCCGGGAGGGTCGCGCTCAAGTCGCGCTGCGCGGGGCGGCCCTGTCCGTACCGGGGTGGGAGAGGGGAATCACTGTCCTCGATGTCAGAATAAAAACATTCCCGCCGGCCCTGCTGTGCAGGGCTTCGCCCGCTTCTCCTCCTGCCAGGCCAGGGGGGAGCGCGGCGGCGCGGCCCGAGCCGCCCCGGGAGAATGCGGGGAGCGGGCCCGCCCGGCCAAGTTAGCGCGGAGCTGCCGCATCCCGCGGGGACGGGAATCTCCCTGCGGGGGGAGTGTGCGGGGTGAACCCCAATGCCGGGCGCGGATGGGCCGCGGGGGCCGGCAGAAGTTGAGAGTGAAAATCAGTTGTGCGGAGAGAGGCGCTGCGAGGGATCGTCCCCGCGAAGGACAAAAAGAAAAAAAAAAAAAAAAAAAAAGCGCCACGAAAAGCGGTTTTCTTATTTTTGGGGGGGGGGAAGAGAGGCAGCGCTGGAGCCGCGGCCCCGCGCCGGCAGCGGCCGCGCTGCGGCTCAGGTCCCTGAAGGGAGCGGCGACCCCCGGTACGGGAGGAGAGCGGGGCGCGGCCCCTCCGGCCCGGGAGGTGCCCGGGGATCCCCTTTGTGTTCCGCCCGTGGCGCTCCCCGCGCGCTCTCTAATTAGCGTCATTAGCGCCCGCGATCGGCCGGGGCCGGGGGGTTGCGGATGAGAACTTGCGGTTTGGAGTTTACCGGGTGCAGGCTCCGCATTTTTAATCTCCTGCTGTCTTTGTCCGGGGGGGTTGCGGGGCTCCCCGGAGCGAGGGGGGGCGCGGGGCTGCCCGTGGCGCTTTCCTCCCCCGTGGCACCGTGATGCTGCCGCTCGTTAAATAACGCGGGGGGGAAGGGGGGTAAAAGCGTCTCCGCGGGATGAGCGGGATGCGGCGGGGGCAGCGCGGGGCTGGGTGCGGGGGTAACACCACTACCACCCCCCGCCCCCGCACCGGGGCCGCTGCCCAGAAGTTGCACATGAATCTGCAGTGTTTTCTCTCTCCCGTGGCCGGATTGGCTCCGTTTAGTTAAAAGAAAAAAAAAAAAATTAAAAAATGAAACCCCCAAAACACCGAAAGCCGGGCACGCTCGGCGCTGGCCGCGCCGGGGCCAGGGGGGACTCGCAGTCCCAGGGGGGGCCCCGTCCCTCCCCCGCCCCCCCTGCCCCGCAGCGCCTCGGCCCTGCGAGCCAAAGGGGGTTCCTACATCTTTAAATGGGATGTAATATTTTGGGATGGGCTTTTTTCATAACGTCACTTCATTCCTCGCTCTTTTTTTTCCGTTTTTTTTTTTTCATTTTCTCATTCTTTCTTTCCTCTCTCTCTCCGCTGCCCGGGTCTCGGATGGAGCCGCTTCCCTTCTAACTTCCCCGCCGCCCGTGCCTGCAGGCTGGGTGCGGACCCCCGACCCCCCCGGGGCGAGGATGATCCTTCTGCCTCTTTAAACCGCCCCCCCAAAACCCCCAAACAAACAACAACAACAACAAAAAAGCGCTTTATTTTCCAAGGGGGGGGGGGAATTTTGCTTTTTATTTTTAATTAATTTTTTTAGGGTTGGTTTGTTTTGGTTTTTTGTTTTGGTTTTTTTTTTAGCTTTTTGGCGGGGGGGTGGAAGTTGGAATCTTTTTATTTCCTCCTCGGCCCCCCCTCCTACGGGGCCGCCCCCCCGTGCCCGGCTGCCCCCCCCCGGGCCCCGCAGAGCCGCTCCGGAGGAGAGAGAGAGAAAAAACGCCCGGACTGCTCCAGCCTCCGAAATGACTCAGTAACTTTTACGCCTCGAGTCTCAGCCCTGCAATTAGGCACTTTCCCAGCACGGCTCGGGATGTATTCGTCTCCTCTCTGCCTGACCCAGGTAACCGGGACCCCCCCGCGTCCCCCCCAATTCGCTCCTTTCGCCGCAACAGATTTTAACAGTTGCAATGCAAAAGAAAAAAAAAAAAAAAGAAAAAACAAGAAAAGCCAAGAAAATGCAACACCCCCCTCCCTAAAAATAATCACAACAGAGAAAGGCGGGTTGAGGCCGTGCAGGGCTGCTCAGAGGAGCCGCGTTCCCCTCTTGTCCCCCTCCCTCGCCTTTTGCAGGGTTTTTTATGGTGTTTCTGGTGCTTTTTGGGTTTTTTCAGCCTTCACTTTCACTTGGGGCGTGGGGGGGGGTTGGAAGATTGCGTTGTGGTTTAGGTTTTATTTTTTGTTCGCTGCGCCCAGAGGTGGGTGGTGCGGGGAAGCCGCCGGCTTTGGGGGTGAGGGGGGACACCGTGGGGTGGGGGGGGTCCTCGGTGGGTTCAGGGAGCCGGCGGGGGCTCGGCGCTGCTGGCTCGGGCTCGGCCGTGCTGCCGCTTGCGTAGCGTGAAACTTTTTCCTTCCCCCCCGTCCCCGCCCGGCTGCACATGGTGGGGTGCAAGGGGTGGGGGGGCACAGGCTTTTTGTTCGAAATCCTCCAACTTTGGGACAATGTGCACCCGGCCGTGCCAAGCTGCGCTGGCGGGCGAGAGGGCAGGGGGGGTCACGCACGGCAGGATGTGGGGGGCACCCCCTCAGTATCCGAGGCGAGGGGCGATGCCGGCCCCGTCGGGGTGACGAGGGGCAGCCCCGAGCCGTGCGTGGGGACACTGGTGTCACCCCAGGCCACGCCACCGTGCTCCGGTGGCACGAGGCAGGGTGGCCATGCCAGGGCCCGCGGTGCAGGCGAGCGGGGCGTCCCTGAAATCTCCCCCAACAGCCGGTGTGGCCACAGGGGGAGATCCAGGAACCCCCCCTTGCCCACAGCACGACCACTGCGGCTCTGCCTTTGCGTTGTGCTTATTGATCGCTGATATTTATTTAATTATTGAGCAGGCAGCTTTCCCAGCCTTGTAACCTCTTCCCTGCTGGCAGCCGCTGCCCGCTCGGGGCCCGGCCTCGTGCTGCACCCCACGAGGGCTCTGCTGTGGGGAGGGGGTGCTGCTGCAGGGCCCCCCTGCCCGTGCCAGGCTCCCTCCTGCCAGGCTCCCTCCCTCGGGACGGAGCTGCGAGCTGGCTCTGGCTCTGCCTCGGGGCTTGGGCTCTGCTGCCCGTGGGGATCCGTGGGGGTCCCCTCGTGGCACTGAGAGGTGCGAGGGCAGCGCGGGGTCTGGCCCCAGCTCTCCCCGGATGCAGCGTGAGGCTGGTGAGGACACGGGCAGGGTGGGCAGCACCAGGGCTGCTCAGATGACCCCGAGGTGGTGCTCCCTGTCGTGTGGTTGACTTGGCAAGGGTCACACCTCAATCTGGCTTATTTACCTTTCTCTTTCTTTTCTTTTCTTTTTTTCTTTTTCTCTTTTCTTTTCTTTTCTTTTCTTTTCTTTTCTTTTCTTTTCTTTTCTTTTCTAATTTCTTTTTCTCTTTCTATTTTTTATTTGCACTTTTTCTTTTTTCCCTTCTTATTTTTCTTTTTAATTTTTCCTTCCTTTTAAAATCTTGCTTTCTTGCTTTCTTGCTTGCTTTTTTCTCTTTTTTTTTTCCCTTTTTTTTTCTTTTTTTTTTTTTTCCTTTTTTTCTTTGGTTTTTTCCTTTTCCTTGCCATCCCGCCTTTCTCACCCTGACTCCATCCCTGCAAGGGGTCCCACCACCTCCCAACCCTCCCAGTCTCCAGGTGGTGCTGGGTTGGCAGCGCCTGTTGTTGCCAGCTCACAGTGCTGGTGTGATGTGGGAAGCCATGCGGTCGCTGGCCAGGCCGGGGCTGGCAGGAGCCCTTCTCCTCACAAACCCGTGCTGTTCCCAGCACTCCACCTGGACGAGCTGCGTTTTCCTCCACGGATCCTCTGCCCCACTGCTTGAGTACAGGGAAGGCTCTCGTGTCCTCCCCCTCATCCTGACATAGCCTCGGCTCCGATCCAGCCCGGATCGGGCTCGGATGGGACCGGCCATGGTCCCCCAGCGCCAGCCCAGCCATTCCCGTTCCCATCCCACCCGCGCGGCGGGCAGGCTCGCCCGGGCTCGGGAGCTGCGGATGGTGATGTGGATACATTGGAACGTGCGCGGGAGCCGCCCTGCCTCAGCCTCTGCGCATCTCCCCACCACCACCACCGCCAGCCCCTGGAGCCCGGCACGGCCGCCGGGACCTCGGGACCCCTCAGGCAGGCGCCCTTCCCAGCCGGAACAGGCCCAAGCTGGCACCAAAATAGCCCTGGCAAAGGCATCGCCCGCGACACGCTCCTGGCCACGGCCTCGGCCGCGTCTCCCGTCAGGGAAGAGAGTGGCTTTGTGCCCTCCCCAGCTCTGTGTCCCTGCTCGGGGACTTCCTGGCCCTTCCGCAGCTCACCTCTGTCCCCCCTCAGGGATAGGCCGGGAAGTCGAGGGAGCTGCATGGATTAGCAGGGAAGCAGCGCCGGAACCACTGCCATGCATGAGGCCTCACCCTGCCCACGGGGAAGCGGGGTGGGGGCCGGGGGGTGTCCGGCTTCCCGGGCTCCAAAATAACCCTGGAGCTGAGCACCTGCCAGGGACCTGCACGTGCGTCCCCTGGGAGCTGCCGCCGAGAAGCCGAAGGGATTTCCAAAGCCCTAACGGTTATCCTTGGCTCCTGGATCCATGCTGGGGGGAGATTTGGAATACCTCTGGTAGGGGAATATTGCAAATGTTATGGCTGGTGATGCTCCTGCACCTCTGGGTCGTGTCTGGCATCTGGCAGTGCCCCCCAGCCCCCCACCCTGGTATCTGCAGGATGGGAATGAAGTGAGATGGGCGCCATCCTCTAAGGCAGCCACAATGTTGGAAGCCGGGCATCCCGCCAGGATCTGGTCAGAGACCATTTTCCCTCTGCCAGGCTCCATGCCAGGGGTGCAGAGCTGGTTTTGGGATGGCAGAGGCGATGCCCCCGTGCTGCCTGACCGAGAGCCAGTGGCCAGGCACTGCCCCCCGTGTGTGCCACAGTCAGTGGGTCAGGATCTGAGGGGCATCGGGGAGTGCCTGGCTAAGCTGGCCTGGCACAAACCTCGGTACCAGCGACCGGACACAGCCCGGGGCCTGGGGGATGGAGCTGGGCTGCCAGAAGCATTGCAGCCACGTGGCACCGTCACAGCCACATCTCCAGGCATCCGAGGGGATCCCACCTCTCCCCAGCCACCACCGGGCTGCACACATCGCTCGGCTGCCACTGCTGCTGCAGGCACGTGGCTGGAGCGGGGAGCTGCCTGGTGGGCACATCTCGTGGGGCATCCTTTGACAAGCCCCCTTCCCAAAAGCGCCGAGGCTTTTCAGCACCGGTGCTCACCCCCTCCACCAGTAGCTCTGGCGAACTGGTTTCCAGCCGTGAGCTCAGATCGGCTGCCAAAGGATGGGAGCTGCAAGCCGGGCATGGCGGGGGAAGAGAGGGAAGGTTGCAACACACTTTCAATTCTCCCATCTGCTGAGTATTGTTTGGGAAAAACAATGAGGCTGTTCTTTAAATGCAACCTTCGGGAGATCCTCGCTTTCCCCGCGGCGCCCGCCGCGCCGTGCCGTGCCCGCCTGCCCTGGCGAGCCCTGCCCCGCTGCTCCTGCCTGATCCCATCCTAAATCCTCGCCCGGGAAATACAGATCCTATTTTCAGGGAGATTTCTGAAGCTGGATCGGAGGGCCGGAATGGGCATGCGGGAAGGCAGATGGGGTAAAGCCGTCCTGCATGAGGGGCTGCTGGCCGGCGCTCACTCTGTGCCGCTCTCCCCCCCTCATCACTTTGAACTTGTCTGAGGTCTCGTGCAGTAATTAAGCCACCCTTTTCCGAGGTACCTGCCGATTCCTCCCCTCCCTGGGCAGCTTTGCCCTGACCGCGGTTGAGGCCCCTCATGCCCGCAGTTCCCTCCGTAGCGGGGCAGGGAGCGATCCCACCGCATGCCCAGCGCTGCGGGTGCGCACACGCCTTTGCAGACTGCTAAACAAAGCCCAGCTGCCAGAGCCCAGAGCCCTGCCCGGAGCTCTTGGAGCAATTGGGAATAGCTCCCTTTGGCGCTTTTCTATTCCCCTGAGCCTGATAGGGCTGGGGATGGATGCTGGGAGCCGTAGTGTGATCCTGTTTTGATCCAGTGGTGTTCCGCCCTTGCAGGGGTGGCTGTGGCATGGATGGTGTGGCCAGGGCAGTGCTGGCGTGGCGAGGCTCGCTGGGCAGAGGAACCACGGCAAGGGCCGGCCCAGCCAGCCACACTGCCCTTATCAAGGCACAGCAAAGAGTGAGAAAGGCGGCTCCCCGAGGAGCCCTGGGCAGCCCTGGAATGGGGAGCTCAAGAGCCCAGGGGAGAACTGCCACAGTGGCACCGCGAGATCTGTCCCAGCCCAGGGCTGTGCATGGTGGGGAGGGCCTGAATAGGGATTTGGTACTCACAAGGAAAAGGAGGGTCAGTGTCTCCTGCTTTTGGAGGTGGTGGAAGCAGCTCTCTGGAAGCGGCCCCAGGGACAAGGACAGCTTGCCCTGTCTGCTCACCAGCCTTCCTTGCTCAATGCTGCCTGTGCCAGCCATCCCTGTGCCTGGCCCCTGGATGCTTCCCTGCAGCCCAAGGGGTTCCCATTTTTCCCCCATCGCTCCCATTGTGCCTGCACCTGTTCTAGCCACAAGCCAAGCCCTCAGTGGCAGGATGGGGATGGTGACGGTGATGGGGAGCATCCCCACAGTCCCTCACTGGAGTGGAAGAAGGAGAATTGTTGGGGAGGTAAAATCCCTCCCTGTGAAGCTGGCATGCTGCCTGCCACCCCCGTCCGTGCTGTGGTTCCTCTGCTCAGGGATGGCAGTGCTGGCACTGAGCATCTCCAAGGGGACTGGCTGCCCGTGGGAGGGGGCTGGGGGGGCTGCTATCCCCATCAGTCCTTACATCCAAGCTGGGATGTGCAGGCAGGGCTCTGGGGTGGCAGGGATGTGCTCCATGTGGAGAGGATTTGTCCCACAGCACCTTGGGGTGTGCCGGGCAGGTCGAGGCAGGGTGGCGAAGGCAATGGGAGCAGTCAGGGCATCAGTGGGTGCCGAGCCCTGCCAGAATCATGTGGCATCACTGGTGACGTCCCCACAGCACGGCTGAGGGCTGCTGCTGGGGCTGAGTCTGAGTGGGGCAAAGCTTCATGGTGGGCCAGGAGTGCCCAGTGCCAAATCCTCATGGATTTTCTCTACCAAGCTGCTTTTGGATGCACCAAACTGGTGCAGGCAAAAGCCTGAGCTCAGCCTCCCTCCCTGCCCTGGCAGTCAGACACCCTGAGATCTCACCCTTGAGGGGGGTATGCAGACCCCTGGGACATGCCAGCTGCAGGGAGGGGATGCACAGGGTACCCCCAGGCATCCCGGGGCCTGCCTCACACCCGGGCAGGCAGCTGAGCTCGCCATCCGTCACATCGGCCCTGGGCAGGCATCCCCCGCGGCCGGGCGCTCTGTGCCAGCTTGGCTGGGACCCAACGCCCTGCGCCGGCCGCCAAGACCCGGAGCTTCCCAAGTCCTGGAGAGGAGCTGGGAAAGGATCCCGTGGCTCAGGTGCGGCAGCACTCACGCGCTGGGGACCTGGGGCCAGCCACTGCCAAGGATTGATTTCTCGGTTAACTCACCACTGCTCTAAAAGCGCATTAATCCTCCTTCCCCGGCCAGCAGCCAGCGCTGAGCAGCATTTTGGGTGAAATCCCCAGGTCTGGGCTTCGGGCTGCCTGCTGTGGACGTTGCCCTCCCCACCACCACCACCACTCCAGGAGCACTGCCTGGCACGGGAACACCAGGATCTGGCCCTCCTGCTGACCCCTCTTCCCTGGCAGCTTATTCGAGTCCATAGCCAGGTGGATTTTTTTTTTTTTTTAAACCTCGAGTTTTATCTTGTTTTTTTAAGAAGGCTTTTGCTCTCCTTGCAAAGGGCCCCTGCATTCCCTTCACAGGGAAACGGTATTTGACCGGCTGTTGTCCAAAAAAAAAAACCCCAACATGTTTCTGATCACGAAAAACCAAGAAATATTTTTGCTTTCAAAGGAAAAAAAAAAAAAAAAAGCCCATGAGAGAGAAATTTTGATTTTCCACCCAGACATTTCCCCTTTCCCCAAATCAGCCCTGAAAAAGAGAGGCACCACTGCTCCCTCCTCGCCCCAAGATGACATCCTGGAGGTACAGTCCCACCAGGGGCACGGTGGATGTCACCCAGGGCTCATCTGGGTGCTGATGGGTGGTGGCAACGCCAAGCGTGTGCCTCCCTCTCTGCTCAGACCCCCTTTTCCAGGTGCTCCCATACTGCACAGGCACGTGCGGCTGCCGGGAGGACGGCGAGCGCCGGTGACCTGCTGGCTGTCCCCAGGGAGCCACCCATCACTGTGTGCTGCAGAGCCGCCGCCGCCAGCCCGCCTCGCCCCGCTGCCACAGGCGACGAGGCCACTCGGTCCCACGGTTGCCTGGCGGGAGCTGTGATGTGCCGGATCCTGCACCCCCTCCCGCCGTCCCTGGCTGCTGCCCAGCGATTTGGGAAAGCGAGACGGCGCGGGCTGAAATGTGACCCCCGCCACGCTGCGCCGCAAAATCTCCTTTAGTAACCTGTGCGCCAGGACAGCGAGAGCGCGGCGTGAATACCAATGAGGGGAAAAGTGCCGAGTAAAGGGTTTTTGATGGAAATGGCATCGCATGAGAAAGAGAGCGGGAGCGAGCGGGCGAGTGCGCGCCCGGAGCCTGCGCTGCGCGCGGGCACGGCGGGGCACACACGTGTGCGCACCTGTGGCCCGCGAGGTTGGAGGCTGAGCGTGGCAGGATGCCAGGGTCGTACCACCCCGGCGAGCACGACGGAGATGGGAATGGGGGCGATGAGCGGAGGGGCCTGCGAAGCAGCAGTTGAGGGGACACGTGGCAAGGGGTTGCCACGGGCAGCGTGTCCGCAGCGGCCGGGGCACTTCCGTGGCACAGCGTGGCCCTGGCCGCAGGGAACGGCTCCCGTCCCCCGGCGCGGTGCGCTGCTGATCAAAGGTGCAGGCGGGGAGGGAGCGGGCCTGTGTGAGCAGCGCCCTGGCCCCGCGCCACCCCACCTTCCCGCTCCGCTCCCCCGGGAGTTTGTTAAACAAATTTCTCTAATTGCACAAGCCAAGGAGTTTGCTGGAGAAAAAAGCCGGGGAAATTCCCCTCCTCTGGGCCACCCCTTCCCCGCTTCCCCCGGGGCAGCCGGCGCAGAGCGAGCAGGTCCTCCCCACGACCCTCGGCTCTGCGGGAGGCTGTGACCCCGACGCCTGCGGGGCGCAGCTGCGGGGTGTCCTCATGTCACCCCTGCCTACGCAAGGACGTCCCCTGCCCGACCTCTTCGCAGCCGGGTCACACACATTCCCTCCCGTCCAGCCCCCGGGGTCAGACCCTGTCACCTAACGCGGTGACACCCAGCACCGCCGTCTGCCCTTCCCGACTGGCGTTCTCCATCGCTTGGCTGAGCACCCCTGGAAACGGCCTTTGTGAGCCTCCCGTGGGCAGCCCCTGACATCGAATCCCGCCGGATTAGCGAACGTACGGGATAAAAGCCTCGGCTTGGCGGCAGTTCTGTGCCGGGTGGGGGCTGAGGCGGTGGCCCTGCCAAGAAGGAACGATGTGCGGCCGGGTCCTGCCCCGGCTCCCACTGAGGTCATGGCTATAGATAGTCCGGGAGGGCGCAGCGCCGAGGGCAGGATCCTTGTGCCTCTGCCAGCTGCACCGAGAGCCCTGTGCGAGCCCGCTGCCTGGGAGGAGACGCTGCCAGGGTGCCGGGGGCTGCTGATGGACAGGTTGGCTGGGCCAGCTACTGGCCATGGCCAGGTGACAATCGGGTGCTGCAGGGTGTGACCCTACACCTGCAGGCATGCTCAGACCCAGCTGCTCTCCATCCTCCATGGTGAGTGGGGTCCTGCAGCCTCTGCTGACGCAGTGACCTGGGGTGGCTTTTTCTGTTGCTTCCCACCATGTTTCTTTCTTCCTCTGCTCCCAAGCAAAAGCCGGGCTGGGGCACCCCCACCCCCAGGGTGCACCCATGAGTGCAAAGCTGCTGGGTCGGGAATTGCAGGGCCAGGGTTTGCCCCCTCCAGCTGCCCAGTCTGGGTGCAGCTCGGCTCCTCGCAATGCCAGGCAGGCGTGTGCCCAGGGTGCCCCCGCCAGCCCCATGGGGCTCTGGAGCGCCGGGGTGGCTGGGAAAGGCGTTGTTGATGAGGGCACTAAAAATAGAGAGGGACTGGGATCTTAATGGGACTTTGTGGGAAACCTGGAAACATTTTCTCATCCCCATAAATGAGTCCAGATGCATTAACGATGACTGCATCGCATCCTGAGGTACCGCCGGAGGGAACCGGGACGCGCTCACCAGCTTCCTCGCCTTGCGGTCGGGAATTGGTTGGAGAGAGGAGTCACCGGCAGCAGCCAGGGCCGAGCTGTGACCACTGTGTCCCATGTGGGGACAGGGACAGGAGCTTGCCCAGCATCACCTTGGGAGGACCTCAGTCCCCATCCCAGGGTCTCTGTTGCCAGTGCCTGTGGGTGCTCACAGCTCTGTGTGCGGCGGGCAGTGTGCAACATGCACGGGTTGGTCATGGCACCGTGGCCCTTCGAGCTTTCTGGAGACCCCAGGCCCTGAGGTGGTCAGCGGGGGGAGGGTGAGGTGATGCAGGAGGGCCCCCAGTCCCAGGGCCAGTGACACCGGTACGCTGACACCCCAGTGTGCCTTGTGGTGGCATCGAACTGGTGGGATCCAGCCTGTCGAGGTTTTTTTTCCTGTTCCATCGTGGCGTTGTGACTGGGGTATTGGCTCCCGAAGCGCCCGACCCCACTGGGGGACCTTGGACTCCCCCAGAGGATGGCTCGGGGCCAGCCTGGGCAAGTAGCCCAGGGCGGGTGGCTGTTGGAGCCCACGTCACGAGGCAGGTTGGCACGGCCGTCTCCGCGGTATGGCAGTGTCACTTAGCGGTGACCGCGGCACCTGGGAGGCAAGGGCAGTCCCGCCCCAGGCCTCAGTTTACATCCAGGTGGGGAGCAGCTCCCGGCACGGGAGGAGAGCACTCGCCCCCTGCCCCAGCCCAGGCTGCTGACCCATCACGTGGGGGACAAGGGGACCGGCCACAGCCACCAGCCTCCGCGCCGGGCACGGCCGGAGCCCAGCGTTCCGAACAGAGTCCCTTTGTGCAGGTCAGCCCCCACCCACTTCTGTCGCTTGGGAGGCATCCAAAACCCTCCCGAAATAGGATCCAGCCGGGCTCAGCCTTTGAATCTCCCCAGGAAGGCTCTGCTGAGCTGCCGAAAGCGGATGAACATCCCCCTTCCACCCCGTTGAACCAGTCCCGTCCTTCAGTGCTCGGGGTGCAGGGCCTGGCCAGGCTCAGAGCTGACCCTTTGGGGACATGCCCAGCCTCTTTGATCTCCAGGCACCACCCCGTGCCTCAGTTTCTCCATCTCTCTGTGAAGGGTCCTGACACGTTGTCCCGAGTACCCAGGGAGCCAATGAGATGCTGGAGGAGGGGCTGAGCCTTTGGCACATGCATGGCACAGCAAAGGCACTGGGGCTGGGGGGGACCATGAACTCTCCACCTCCAAGGCCCTGGAGTGGCCGATCCTCCTGCAAGGTCGCCGATTCCACAGCAAAAGGCCGGGGCTATTTTTAACCAGTGACTTGCTCCAGGGACTGGATTTGCAGCGGAGTGAGCCCCGCAAACCCACCACAGCACTGCCAATCATGGGGTGCAGAGATACCCCCAGCACCAATCCCCCCAGCAGGCATCCCCAGGAGGGAGCTGGGGACACTTCTCTGCATCCCTACACCTTTAATGGTGCGTGATGGGGGGAATTAATCCCCCTCGGAAAGGCCAGGACAAAGCAGGCAGGGCTAAAAATACGTTGGGAGGGAAATAAAACCTCCTGCGTCAGGGGCTATAAAGCCGGGCTCAGAGCCCTGGGCCCGGCCCGGGGCGGCTGGAAGGACCCTTTCTGGTGGTGCCCTCTCCCCAGAGCAAACACGGTGCTGCCAGCACCAACACATCTCCTGCCTCAGTTTCCCTCTGTGCTCCTGGGAACAAACTCCGTCCCTGGGTCACATCCTGGAAGTTCCCAGGCTGAGACCCTGGGATCTGGGGTGGGCAAAGCGCTGGGGCTCGGACACCACAGTCCCTGCCGTGTGCCAGGAGCAGGGATGGTGGGGACGGGCCACCCCCAGGGCCCCACGCTGACGCAGGGCAGGGCGGAGGAGCTGGCAGCACCGGGACCGTTGGCAAAGCTTTTTTTCTTTCCAGTTCCATAAAACATTTCCCTTCCTTGGAGCCCCGGGGGGGTTTCGGCTGGGAAGCCACGTGGCTCTGGTAGTGCTGGCCACGGGATGCTTCCCAGGACGAGGGGACATCTCCCTGCCCATGGGCTGGGTCCCCCCTGTGCTGCTTCCAGACCTCTCCCAGACTTCAGCAGTCATCGTCGCATTCTGCCTCTTCCGTGGGCTGGCCCGACAGGTGACATGCCTCAGTTTTCTTATTTTTGGAAAGGCAGCGCCTCACCCTGGGGGCAGGTGGGGTCACCCTGGGAAAGTGGCTGAGCCGTCGGCTTCCAAACCCCAAAGGGGATTCGCAGAGATGGCGCCTGGGGAAACCGAGGCACCTGGGGAGTCCAAGCGAGTCTTCAGGAGGGCAGCGAGTGGCTTTGGGGTCTCACACCATCCTCACCAGAACCTTCCTGGCTCTCCCACCACCCAGTGCTAGCCGTGTTGCTACTGGGTACCATCCCTGGGGCATCTGTACCCCTCCCTGCATGCTGGGCACGCTGCTCCCCAGTTTGGGGTGCATTTAGGAAACCGGGGACCGGCAATGCCAGTTGTTGCTGGGGTGGGGGTGCACGCAGGCAGACCAGAGGCGGTGCTGGGCACGGTGTCGGGGCACGTACCGTGCCGCCGGAGAAGCCCCCTCCGGCTCCATCCCACCTGGGCCACCCCCAGCTGCCGTCTGCGGGGCGGGCTGTGCTGGCTGGCGGGGGCCCAGGCTGCGCTGGCACCGGAGCCCGGGGCTGCCAAGAGAGCTGCTTTTCTTCCTGCTGTTTTCCAAAGCAACTGGCAGGTTCTCTGCCGCCGCGGCCTCCTGTGACCCGCGGCCTCGGCGCGCTCCCCGCGCCCCCGCTCGCAGCCGCAGCACCTGCGAGGGCGAGCACCGGCACCGCTCCCGCCCCGGCACGTAGGCGCGGGCAGGTGGGCACCGGCCCGGCACCCGGGGGCGGCGGGGACCTGCCTGCTCCAGGGTGGCTCAGAGGACCCAGCGGGGCGTTTTTGGGCAGCGCCCGGTGCGGGGACCCCAGGGCAGCTCAGTGAGGGGCGCGCCGTCACTGTGGTCCCGGGTGCGTGGTGAGCACCAGGGGCTGTACTAGCCCACCCACCCCCTCCTGGGGTGATCCTGAGCGGGCTGAGCATCGTGACTGTAAATGAGGGGTGGGAGCCCCTCTCTGCCCCATCTCTGCTCACCCTTTCACCAGAACCCGTAGTGGGAACAGTCCAGCCCACACACAGCCCCCGCCGTGTATGGGTGTTGGCTGGGGGATGCTCTTGGCTTTGGGGGGGAAAGAAAAGCCCACAGGATCTGGAGAGAGAAGCTACGAGGAGGCTGCACAGTCTCCTGCCTTCTCACCTCCACCTGTGCCAGTAGTGCCAACCAGATGCCCTGGGCACCGAGGCTCTGTGCCCTGACGTGGGCAGCACGAAGGGTTTTGCAAGTGAGGGGCTGGGTCAGCCAGGAGCTGGGGGGGAACGTGGCTGCGACAGAGTGTTCTGCCCCACGGGCAGCGATGTCGTGGGGACGGGTGTGCACAGGCAAGGCCGGCACAGCTCGTACTTGCCCTGGGAGCCTCAGCTGCCCCCGTGCCCCCTCGCTGCCCCCACCCCATCGCAGCGCTGCCGGTCTCCCGGGCCGGGGAAGCCACGTTCCGATGCGGAGCAGACCGGGACGCCCGGCCGCGCCACACCGGCGAGCAGCAAAAATTATGAATAAGCTCTTGTTAATAAATACTTTATGATGAATCCAAATAGATTTCCTCCTCTGGAGCAATTATTGTAAAATGGGCTCTAATAGGGTGCAGGGCGGCCCCGGGAAGGGCTGGGTGCCTTTCAGGGCCTAAGTGCCTCCTTCTATCCCCTCTAATGAGCACTTCCCAATCATTTGCATCTGTCTCGGCAACAGGTCTCATTACCAGGTTAACTCATTATCCAGAGCCGCTTCGGCGAACAGTTATAAGCGCCTACCGGCGACTCTGCGGTCCATGCTAAGGACATCCGCGGGCTCTGGTGAGGGGAAGGCAAGTCCTCGCTGTGACCTTTTAAGATACCGGGATTTTCAGGATTGAGAACGTCTGTAGTCGCATTCCCCCCCTGCCGCCGCGCCAAGGCTTCCCATAGGGGCACGGAGCCCGGCGCCCGACTTGCCAGCCCCTGCCTGGGCTCGCAGGGCCGCGGGGAGCGGGACCTGGCAGGAGCGGCGGCCGTGGGAGCCGGCAGCGGTTCGGAGGTGTGCGGCTGCTAGAGGGGCAGCTGAGCATCCTTTCTTAGAGTAAACCCTGTGTGGTCCTGCAGGGCTGCGATGCAGTGAGGGTGTCCCGCGTCGCGCCCTGCCCGCGCTGGGGATGGCATCCCGCTCCTCCCCGCAGCCGAGGCCGTGCTGGTGGGGAGCAAAACCAACTGCCGAGGTGTCTGACCCCTCCCGTCCCGCTCCTCCTCCTCCGCCCCTCACCCAAGCACCTCCCCCGTGAAAACTGCTCGGGAATTTCCTGAGGAAACGTTTTTTTTGTAGGTTTTTTTTTTTTTTTTACTGGAAAATTCAAGCTGTTTCACTGAGCCCGACCTGTTTGGACAAGGCACTGGAGCAGAGGATGCTCGGAGGGTGGCCAGCCCATGCCGCGGTGCCCGTGCCAGGTGCTGTGTCCCTGCGTGGCACAGACCATCCCCCTGTCCCCAGCCTGGAGGGTCCACGGAGCGCAGAGCCCCAGTGCTGCCGAGCCGCTGGCAGAAGCACGGGAAGAGGCAGCGCCTCGGCTGTGCCCCCTCCCACTCCCTGGCGCTGCCAAACCTTGGGCTGCGGAGGAGTTAATCCTCCATCGCACCCACACAGAGCATCCCTCCTTCCTCTCCCCACTCTACCGCAAGACAGAGCCGGGCTTGACCCGTGCCTCAGTTTCCCCTCACAGCACCTGGCACGGAAAGCCAGCGCTCCAGCAGCCCCTGGAAAGGGGGTTCAGGGGGGCCCGGAGCGGGGCCGTCAGCACCCGACGCAGGCGTGCTCCTGCCTGGGTTGCAGGGCTTTACAAGCCTGGGTTGGATGAGGCCCAAGCGCAGGCTCTGCTGCCAGATTCCCATCCGGAAATGCCCCGGGAGCAGCCTCGTCTGGGGTATTGCAGCACGTCTCTGCTTCCCAGCCCCGCAAAGGAAAAACAGCAGGAGAAACACTTAACCAGTCCTTTGCCGGCACTCGGGCTGCTGGATGGGGGGAAGCCGGTGGGAATCTGGGGCCGGGACGGACAGACAGGGCTCCCCAGTGAAGGGACAGTCCCCTGTCCCCTGCCTTTGCCTTCCCAAGTGGATCCGGTGTGGAGCTGACTGGTGCCAGCCGGGATGGTGCTCTCGGCTGAGGGGCTCACTGGCTGCACAGCTGGGGACGGTCCCCACGTCCTGTAGCGTGTCCCCTCAGCCCTCAACAGCGGCCGTTCCCGTGTGGTTGTCCTGGTGCCCCCCAGCCGCCCTCGCCTGCCCTGCTAAAGCGGCTTAACCGTGGCATCGCGGCGCGGGTTAAGCCGGGCGGGAGGGAAAGTTGGCGAGGGGCTGATTGGCCTTGGATGCAGCTCCCGGCCGCCCGTAATCTCGGGGAAGGGGGGGACTGCGATGCCTTCGGGGGCACCGAGGGCTGCAGGGTCTTCTGCACGCAGCAGGTTTTTGGAGGGTCTCAGTTGTGGGTCCAAGTGAGAACTGCAAATTCTCGGCACCGTGGCGGGGGAGGGCACAGAATCTGGGGTTTGCTGCTGCCGTGCCGAGGCACCCCCGGCCCCCGCACTGAGCAGAAGCAGCACCCAAGGGTGCTGCCTCACTCAACCCGGATAACCTGGTTCCTGCCACGTTTCCCTGCAGTGGCGCCTGGAGTGGCACTTCCCGAGCGGGAGAGCAGGGACGGGGACAACGGTGCGGTGTCCCCCCGGCCCTGTGGCCAGCCCCGCCGCCGGCTGCCTGGGGAAGGTGGCGGGGCCAGGGGATGGCAGCAATTTGTCGGGCTCGTCTGAATAAGCGGCCACCAAGGAAGATCAGCCGCCCACCGCCCCGGCCAAGTATTGTTTTTGGAACTCACTGCTGCTTTTTTCGGCTCCTGTCTTACTTTTCTTTGACCTTCTTCCCTGATTTAAGACACATGCCCAGCCCTTGCCCAGCTGCACTGAATTAGTGGCTGCTGCTGGGGAGGGAAGTGGGAACCAGACCCTGTGGCCGCCCCGGGAGGAGCCGGCGGGGACAGGTTCTCCAGGCAGAGTCGGGTCCTGCGGGCAAGGAGGGGTTCCTCTGGCAGGATGAGTCCCTTGGGCAGGGACAGGTCCCCAAGGTTAGGATGGGTTTGCCAGCAGATTTGGGTCCCTACAGGTACAATGGGCTCCCCAGTGAAGGGACAGTCCCTGTCCCTTGTTGGGCATGGGAGGGACACTTGTAGGGTCACAGCTCTGGGTCCAGAGAGGGGCTGGTGGCCCCCAGAGGTGGCAGGATCTATCCCATGAGGAAGGAACTGTGCTTGCAGGGACTTTTGGGGTGTTAGTGGGGCTGTGCCAGGGGTTGGGGCTGGCAGTTACCGGTGTCTGTGCTGGATTCAGAGACAGTGGGGTCGGTACTGGGATGTCTGTGCCAGGTCACAGTAGAGTCTGTTTAGGGCTCATTGGTTCAGAGGACACCCAGGGCTGTGCCATGGGACCTGAGCAGGCTGTTGGCAGGGTTTGTGCTGGGGGAGCAGGTTTAGGGTTAATAGGATCTATGCTGGACTTGGGAACAAGCGGGAGTTAGCAGGGTCTGTACGGGGCTGATCCTTGCCGGGAGCCTGTTTCAGGGGACATTGTTCCCTCCAGGCAGGGTCACTCTGGGACATCGCTGCTTCAGCCAGGGAATGGCATTGCTGCTCTGGGATGAGTGGGGTCAGATCTGGAGCACTCATCCCATCCCACAGCCACAGCTCTGTCCTTTCCCAGCTCCTGCCCGTGGCCACCTCATCAGCCCAGAGCAGCGCTTGCCCTTGGCACCCTCCCCAGGCATGGCAGTGGCAGTTGTCACCAGCCATCCCCCTCTCAGCCCTGACACCCTGCAGCAGGAATCCAGCTGAGCTCCTTCCTCCTCCTCCTGCTCCCCACAGTCATGAGGGACCCCAAGGGCCAAATCCTGCCCTTGGGGACCAGCTTGGTGCTGCCCTGGCTACATACAGGGATGCCCAACCCTCTGCCTGCTGCTTTCCAAGCTGTGCTGCTCCTTACCAGGAAGGCTTCCAACACCTTTCCATGCCGTGGTGGGGCTGTGGGCCCCCCAGCCAGGAAGCACCGATTTTCCAAACTGGAAAAAAAATGGGATGCGGGAAGGAGGGGCCAGGGAGGGGGATGCATTTTCCTTGTTTTCTTTTTGGGGCCGGACTCATCCAGCAGCGCTCACCAAATGGAAAAAGGCAGTCAGAGCACGCCTTGTGTGCCGGGCCAGGCGCCAGCCGTCAGGCTGGCTGCAACTGGGGCAAACTGGGGGAGTTTCCCACTGGTCCGGAGGGAGTGGAGAGGTCCAAGGTGCCCACAGCTCGAGCAGGAGCAACCGGCATGCTGCAGGCACGGGGGACCTGGCACTGGGGTGTGGCAGTCTGGCAGCACCTGACGCCAGCACAGCAGCTCCATTGGGCACAGTGTCAGCTGGGATTTCAGGTGGGATTTCTGCATGTGGTGGAAGCAGATCCAGCAAAGGGGAGAGGGTCCAGATGCTGCTGAGGTGGCCAACCTGCTGAGGCAGGCACCTGCTGAGGTGCCTGTCCGCCTGCGGCCCTGCTGCCTCCAGTAAGGCCCAGCCACACCCCGCAGGTTGTTGGCCTGGGAAAATTGCAGCCAGTGGGGTTTATGGAGGTCTGTTGGAACGGGGATAACCTCACTGTGTGGTGAGAGGATCCCCAGCCTTGCTGGGTGTGTGCCTCTGCCACAGCTTTTCCTTCTGGTTGCACTGGGACGCAGCCCAGTGGGAATGAGCCTGGCAGGTCCCCAGGGCTCCCCAGCCACCCCGGGAGGGAGCTTGGAGGGACTTGGCCAAGAGTGACCCCGTGTCCCTCTGCTCCCACAGGATGAGTTCCACCCCTTCATTGAGGCGCTGCTCCCCCACGTCAGGGCCTTTGCCTACACCTGGTTCAACCTGCAGGCCCGCAAGCGCAAGTACTTCAAGAAGCACGAGAAGAGGATGACGAAGGATGAGGAGAGGGCAGTGAAGGACGAGCTGCTGAGTGAGAAGCCGGAGGTCAAGCAGAAATGGGCCTCGCGCCTCCTGGCCAAGCTGCGCAAGGACATCCGGCCCGAGTGCCGCGAGGACTTTGTGCTCTCCATCACGGGCAAGAAGCCCTCATGCTGCGTCCTCTCCAACCCCGACCAGAAAGGCAAGATGCGTCGCATCGACTGCCTGCGGCAGGCAGACAAGGTGTGGCGGCTGGACCTGGTCATGGTCATCCTTTTCAAAGGGATCCCGCTGGAGAGCACCGACGGCGAGCGCCTGGTCAAGTCGGGCCAGTGCACCAACCCCATCCTCTGCGTGCAGCCCCACCACATCAGCGTCTCCGTCAAGGAGCTTGACCTCTACCTGGCCTACTTCGTCCGTGAGAGAGGTGAGTGCTCATCTGCCTGAGGGGCAGAGCCGGGCTGTGCCCTGCCACAGCCAGCTCCGGGGTTTTGTTTTAGCTTTCCCTCCCTGTCTGTCCCATGCCCGTCACCAGCTGGGGGCACGGCTCCTGGACACATTTCCCATTGCAAACCTCGCAGTGCTTCCCTCTCTCCAAACCGCTTCTCAGGTGGGTGGCCCCCATCCTGGCCCCTCTTCCCCAGCCAGGACAGACCCTGCCACACCCCAGCACCCCCAGGTGTGTGAGGAGTCAGGGGAGAAGCTGTGTGATTCTGGGTGAGAGCTGGGCTGGTGCACAGGGCTGGTTCACAGACAGGAGGGTCTGTGACTTGATGAGCAATCAAGGGGCTCATGGCCACCTCTGGCCAGGCCAGGCTACCCAGGTGTGCGGGGACCAGGATATTGGTCCCCTTCTGGCAGCACCTCCTGCCCATGCCCACAGTACCGGGTGATGCCCCGTGAGCCCACCTCCATCAACATCACAGCAGCGTGGGACTGGTGGCTCTTTGCCTGGCACTGGCCAGAGCCCAGGGACAGACAGTGACACCACAGAGGCCACCATGGTGCTGGCAGTGCCAGCAAATCAGGTGCCAGTGTCGTGAATCATGGTGGGCACACACTCTGCCCAGCCATCCATGGGATATGCTGGGCAACACTGGGGAAACTGAGGTAGGGCAGGCATGTTACCTCCCCCACTACCCAGGAGAGGAGTTTGGCAGGACTACCATGCCCTCGTGGCTTTGGGGAAAAGCGGGACACAGCCTCCAGCATGGAATAGCCAGGGCCAGACCCTGCTTCAGGGCCCACGTGGGACCCTGGGCTGGTGTGGGGCACATCCGTGGTTGCACACGCGTGTGGGGCCAGGACCTGCCTGCCCAGCCGTGTCTCCTGGAGTGTGAGGAGCACCTGTGCTGCCAGCATGGCCACTCGTGTCCACGCACATGACCCGCCTGCTCTGGGACCCAGCTGGGCACTGGGAAGGGTGGGTGCTCTGCTGGGAATGGGGGGGCCCAGGGCATGGGCTGGGGGGCTGTGGGTGTCCTGTGCACCTGGGCAGGGAATGGGACGTTGTGTACTGGGCTGAGACGTGGCCATGCTGGGCTGAACTGGGGTGTTGCACGCTTGTTGGCAGAACTGTGTACTGGGCTGGACTGGGGGCAGCCTGTGCTGGCTGAGCTGTGGGTGTTGTGTCACACTGGGCTGGGGTATCCTGCACTGGGCTGAGCTGGGAGCACCCTGATGCTGCACTGCTGGCCAAGCTGAAAGCAGGGACCAGGACCCCCCACAGCACCTGCATGGGTCCCCATGTGCCACTCGGTGTGCCTCACCGAGGTGCCGTGCCAGCAGGTTCCCCTGGCCATGCCGTGTCCAGCTGCCATCCCCGGGAGGTGGCTGCCCCTCCGCCACCCCCCACCCCTCCACCGGCGACCTTGACCCCGGTGTCTGGGTCCCCAGCAGCCGCAGTCACCTGACTGTCTAATTGGGAACACAGCGGCTGTAAATACTCTCTGATAAGGCCTGGCAGCCTCTCACTTTCACTGTTAAGGTCGCTCTGGCCCTGGTTAAGGGGGACCAGGATGGGTCAGAAGCAATGGCGTGGGACCCCTGGGGTGCTGCTGGGTGGTGGGTGCTTCACATGGCCTGGTCCCAGCCCACGGTGGGCACGTTCTGTCAGGCTGTGGCTGATGGGGGGTGTCTCCGGCCTCCCCCCTTGGTGAGGAAACTGAGGCTGGGAGGGACATGGAAGAAGCCACCACATCGATGAGACCCTGCATGGCACGGCCGGGCTGGTGACAGCACTCGAGGGGTGCCACAGCCTTGTGGGCTCAGTGAGCTTCTGCCTGCCCGACATGCTGCCCTCCTGCTCCCTCCTATCTGCTCCTGCCTGGCGCACTGCCCGTTCTCACCTGCCCCCTCCTGCCTGATTCTACTTCCTCCCTCCTTCCTGCTCCCTCCTGCCTGACCGCGCCCCTGAGCCGCTCGCAGCATCCCCATCCCCAAACACAGGGGTCTGGGAGGGTCTCTCCCGCGCAGGGCCCCCCCGGCCGGGCAGTCCGGGCTCCCCGCAGCCCCCGCGGCCCCCCGTTATCAGCCCGAGCACGTGCGCCCGCGCTCCCCCGCCCCCGCCGCCCAGTTTTGCCGGTGTCAGCACAATTTCCCAGCCGCTGCTCTGGCAACGCCGGGGAGGGGGAGGATGGAGGAGCCCCCGGCCCTGCGCTCCCCACCGCGGTCTGGGGCAGCTTCGGCAAGGGCTGAGCGCCCGGGTGGCCCCTCCAGGCCGATGCCGAGGCGAAGCTCTGCCCCTCGGCTCTTCCCCCTATCCTCGCCTTTCCGTGCCCCCGGGTGGGCAAACTGAGGGACGACCTGTGCTGGGTGGGGGGAGGCCCCGGGGTGGCCGTGGGGTGCGGCGAGTGCCGGGCCCTCCCCAGAGCAGCACCGGCCCTGCTCCCATCCTGCACCCAGCCCTGCGACCGCCACCCCCGGTACCTTTGGGGCAGGACGGGATCAGGAAGGGTGCGGGATAGGAGCAGGGCTGGATGCAGGATGGGTGCGGGAAAGGCAGGGGATGTGAGCAGGGTTTGATGCACGACGAGTGCTGGATGTGAGCAGAGCTGTTTGCAGGATGGATGCAGGATGGGTGCGGGATGGGTGCGGGGCTGGGTGAGGGCTGGGCTGTGCACACCGCAGTGGGGGAGGGGACGGCGCTGCAGCCCAGAGCTGGGTGTGCGGCGGGGGGGGCGGGGGGGCTGGGGGGGAGCTCGGAGGTCGCTGGTGAAAGTCAAAAGCATTGCAGTAAAATGGTAATCAATCTCCCCAGCCGATGGTGCCAGGACCTTCGGAGCATTACGGAGAGATTCCTCCCAGCAGCTCCCGTCGGCAGCAGCCACTCTGGGGGATGGGGGGGGGGGGGGGGGGGATGGGGACACACAGTGCCCCCGTCCCTGTACCCTCCCGTCAGTGCTCCCCACCTCCATGGGCTCCCTTGCTGCGCCCTCACCACAGTGCCTCCATCCCTGCATTCCCATCTATGCAACCCCCCTCCTCCTTGCATCCCCACGCCCGTAGCTCCCCTCATCCCACCGAGGCTCCTAGAGCCGGGAAGAGGCAGAACAGGGTCAGTGGTGGCCCCTCACACCCTCTGATGTTCTCTGCTCCCCCCTGACCCCCAGCCTTCCTGCTCAGCGGGGCAGGGGGTCGAGGCTCTGCCGTGCAATGAGCTTTTCCCGGCAGTGCCCATTGGCTGAGCCCCCAGGCCGAGCGGAGTGGGAGCAGATGGGTGCCCAGGGCGCGCAGGCAGCGGGCCCCAGGGTGGCATCGAGCTCCTGGGAGCCCCGGCCGTGCCACCGCCAGCGGACAGCACCTGGGGGGAGGCAGGGACCCCCACGCTGTGCCAGCATCTGCGTCTCCCACCGCCTGGCAGCCCCTTATCTCCCCCCACCAGCCTCGCCGCTGGCTGCGGCGCGAGGCAGATGGCACCAATCTGCCGGGGAGCCCGTGCCAGGGCTCTCGTCCCAGGCGCGCTGCGGCCGTGCCAGGCCGGCCGTGCCAAGCGTCTGCTCAGCCCCTCCAGATGGAGGGGCAGGCGTTTTCCCGGGCACCGCCGCTCCGCCAGCCCCCGCGCAAATATTTATCGCCAGGGTCGTGAGAAGATTGATGGGGTTCACAATATTTGGGATCTGCCATTCGCAGAGCTGGGCACCGGTGGGCAGGCAGGCTGGAGAACCCTCCAGCACACAGATGAACGTGGGCAAACCCTACCCCCTTTCCTGGTATCTCTACTCCCAGTCAAACAGCCAGGGAGGTCGGGGCTGAGGGGAACGAGGTAGGCAGAGCCCAGCAAGTCCAGGAGGAGACCCCCCCGCGGAAAAGGGCACAAGGGTACGAGACAGTAGAGAAGCCGCAGGGGCTGCGTTCCTGCCCCCAGGGCTGCGTGCTGCAGAAGCGGGATGGAAGGGGGCTCCCCCAGGGTGCCACCCCCCCGCCACCCCTGTCTTCTGCAGCGTCACTGCCCGGGCTCCCGCCGTTCGTGAGCCCGGCCCCGCTGCGAGTCTGGAGCTGGCACGGCCGGGGCGGTTTCCATGTGCTCGAGCTCTCCGGATCGATGTGCCGGCGACCTTGGGAGGTCAGGGCTTCCCCGGCTCTCCCGCAGTGCGCCGAGCCGGCGGCGTGCCGGAGCCGGACGGCTTCCCCGCAGTGCCCGCTGCCAGCCCCGGCCTCGCGGCACCACTGCAGCGAGTTGCGCCGTGCTCAGCCCTGCGGCCCCGGCGGCGTGAGCGGTGCCTGCCGGGGACCTGGCACAGAGTGCCTTGTCCTGCGCTGCCGGAGGGGACAAGGGGCCAGAGCGGTTCCGCGCACCGTTAGGCACCCGATGAATAAAAGATGAGCGAGCTCCTCTCACGAGCACCTGCCGTCCCCCGCCCTCGCCACCCGCCGTCCCCCCGCGCTGGCAAGCGCCGTGCCCTCCCCGGGGCCGCAGTTGCCATCCTGGCCGGGTGCCCGGCTTCGTGCTGCGCTGGCAAGGGACAGCTGGGGCGGCAGATGCCCACGGTGCTCCCTCCCGCCCGTGGCCGCGGGAAGGGGGGGAACAGACGTCGGCAAGCCCCCGGTGTGCCCCTGCACCCCCAATCAGGGCTGGCACTGCCAGCTGGGGCGTGGGCACGGTCCCCTGTCACATTGGCCGCTGCACTGGGGTCTTGGCCAGTCCTGGGGAGGGCTTGAACCTGCTGCCTCAGCCCTGCGTGGTGGTGAGGCAGAGGCTGGTTTTGGGAGAGCATCAGAGAAGCCATGGTGGGGGGCCCATCGGACTCTGGGGGGAGGCTGGCTGTGCTGTGGGGCTCTGCCACGGGGCTGGGATTGGTGGGGCAGGAAGATAGTGGCAGCATATTTCCCTTTCCCTGTCCCTTTTCCTTTCCCTTTCGCTCCACTTTAATTTCTTTTTTCCTTTCTCCCTCCCTTCCTTCCTTTCTCTCCTTTCCTTCTCCCATCCGTGTCTCCTCTCTCCCACGCCTTCCCAGCAGCTGCACCCCCAGGTGCCCCCAGCCCAGGGCGCCGGGGCTGGATGCCAGCACCCCGCAGGGGAGAGTCCTAGGGAAGGGGGGAGCTCAGCCTTCCCTTTGTCTGTCCTACTCTCCCCATCCCTTTGCCCGCTGCCATCTGTCCCCGCTCGCCTCCGCGGGCGCCGGCAGCCCTGGATGGAGCCCAGGCCTGGCAGGGCTGAGCGAGGGGGCGGCCGCGCCGCCCGCCTGAGGGGGTTCCCCCCGGCCGCTGCCATCTCCCCGTGCCGGCCGGGGTCGGCCGAGGACAAGCCCGCTCGCTCCCAGCGCCGCTCGCTCGCAGCCGCCGGCCAACATGCTCGCGCCTCGCAGGCTCCCGCCCGGGCCAGCTGGCCGCGGCCGGCGTACGTGGCAGCGGGGCGCGTCCGTCCCCCCCGCCACCGCCCCGCCACCTCGGGGGATGCCTCCGGCCAGGACCTCCCCGGGGCTTCGCTCGGCAGGGGGAGGAGAAGCCGCCACCCCCGCAGCGCTCGTGGCCGAGGCCCAGCAAAGCCGCCTCACCCCGGCGGCCCCGCAGCGCCCCGGGCATGGCGGGGGGCAGCGGCGGGCGGGGCGTTCTCAGGACCGTGCGGGGGGGGTCCCGAGCCCCGGCGCGCCGGCCGGCCCGGCTCAGCCAGGATTTACCCGGCACACGCGGCGGTTCAGGGTATTATATAAAGGAGGTTACACAAGCAGGACTGTTCCGGGTTTATGTAAGGGCCACCCCAGCCTGGCGGCAGAGGGATGGACGGTGGGACGGGCAGTGCCGCTCGGACCTGGGGATCACTGGGAGAGTGGGATGAGGAGTTCTGGGCGTCTGACGGGGCAGGCCCCTCCAAATGACAGCCTCCCACAGCCTCGCTCACCCCAGCCCTTGCGGTGGGATCTGCCCCACGGCACACTGGCTCCCTCCGGTCTCCAGGGGTCTTCCATGCTGACCAGGCTCTTCACTCTGGGCCTTTCTGGTCCACACTGTGGCCATGGCCAGCCGGAGGAGCGCAGTGACACCTGAGGAGGTGCTGGGGCTGTATGGTCACGGAACATGAGGCAGGGGGGTAGTTCTCCCCCGAGCCAGCCCCAAGGGAAACCGAGCCACGGGGCAGAAGCCCGCAGGCAGCAGTGCTGAACCCTCGCCCATCCCCTGCCCTCGGCTGGCAGAGCTGGGGAACAGGGAGGAAGACTGCTGCCCTCGATGGGGGGCTGGGACTGCTCACACCGGCGCCAGCAGCGCCCCCAGCCCCCGGCATCCTCCAGCCTGTGCGCCTGCGCCCGCGCCGCTGCCGGTAACACCGTGCCCTGTTACCGTCAGCGCTCGGGCACCGAGCCAGGGCTCTCCCGCAGCTGCGCCAGCCCTGGGGGGCACCCGGCCTGCAGTGACACCCCCCGGAGCCGGCCCTGCTGCCCGGGGGTCGTTCCCACGCGCTGAGACCGCAGGCGGGTGTCGCCGTGGGGCCCGGGGTCACCGTGCCAGGCAGCGGGGCCGAGGTGCGGGATCCGTGATTCAATGGGTGGCACGGGGCCAGGCTGCCAGCGCGGCCCGGAGCCCAGGCAGCCCGCGCCCCCCCTCCCCGGGCGCACACTTGGCTATTTTTAAAAGAGATCGGATCGACCTGTTTGGGCACTGAGCGCTTTCCTCCGCCTCGACAGAGACGACCCCGGCACTGAACCCCCTCCCCCCTGAGTTCCCCACAATGTGGCATCAGGACCAGCCCCATCTCCATCCCAGGGGTGTGGAGGGCACAGGATCAACGAAGCAGCGGGGGCATCGGGGGACTTTACTGGCTGCTTCCTCCTCTCTGGTGCAGTCGAACCGCGTGTTGGGTGCTGGATTTGCAGTCTCCCCAAAACAGCCCTTGTGGGGAGCGAGGCCCGTGAGCCCAGGGCTGCCTTCGCCATTTTAGCGCTTGCCAGGCGGCGCAGGCGGCCGTCACATGGCGGTGAGAGCAGCGCTTGGCCCGGCCGCCCCGCGCCGACGAGGCAGCCAGAAATCTGCTGGCAAGCTCGCCCGCCCAGCCACGAGCAGCACCGGGGTACCGAGCAGCACCGGGGTACCGAGCAACACAGGGGTACTGAGCAGCACCAGGGGTACCGAGCAGCACTGGGGTACCGAGGAGCACAGGGGGTACCGAGCAGCACCAGGGTACCGAGCAGCACCGGGGGTACCGAGCAGCACCGGGGTACCGAGCAGCACCGGGGTACCGAGCAGCACGGGGTAGGCAGGGGTACCGAGGCAACACTGGGGTACGAGCAATACTGGGGGTACCGAGCAGCACAAGGGTACCGAGACAGCACACAGGGTACGAGCAGCACCGGGGGTACCGAGCAGCACTGGGGTACGAGCAGCACTGGGGTACGAGCCAGCACCGGGGGTACGGCAGCACAGGGGTACCGAGCAGCACTGGGGTACCGAGCAGCACCGGGGTATCGAGCAGTACCGGGGGTACCGAGCAGCACCGGGGGTACCGAGCAGCACTGGGGTACCGAGCAGCACCAGGGGTACCGAGGAGCACTAGGGTACCGAGGAGCACCGGGGTACCGAGCAGCACCGGGGGTACCGAGCAGCACCGGGGGTACCGAGTCCGCGGCCCTGGCCTCGCACCCATCGCCTCCATCAGCCCAGACACGAGGGTGCCCGGAGGGGCTGGCCCTGCTTCCAAACCTCGGAGCTCGGGAAAGTCCCCGCTGCTCCTTGGGCTGCTGTGGGTGCGAGCGGAGTGTTCGGTTTGGGGCAGGTCCCCAAAGCATCCCTTGGGCATAGGGGTCGGTGAGGTGGCATTGGCGGTGCTGGGTCGGGGTGGTGCCGTGGAATGATGTGGGGGTACAGGGACATGGGGCCCACCCGGTGGCACCCAGCGTTAGTGATGGCCCTCCTGGGTGTCCTGGGGGAACAGGGACCAGGCTGGGGTGGTTTGGTGTGGGCAAAAGTTTGTGTGGGGCAGCTCAGCACCAGCAGTGGTGGGGGTCCCTGGGCTGAGCCAAGGGCTGTGTGGGCACCTGAGAGGTGCCAGGCGAGGGCATGGCCTGGGGGCTACCCAGAGTCCAAGCACCCCAGGACTGGGCAAGTGGGTGCCATCTGGGAGGCAAGTGGGGCCCCAGGGAGCCCTGAGGCCAAGGTGGGGGGCTGTGGGGAGCTGGGCCAGCCTCAGGCTGTGACCGCCAGCCTCCGTCCTGCGCCTTGGCCGGGCTCCACCACTAACCACTTCCAGAGCCGCTGCCAGATTTGTTGTTTTTAGAGGCGAGGAGGGGCCGTGTCCGGCCACGCGGTGCCCGTGGGTGTGCGGGGGGTCCCCGCTGCCACTCCCCCTGTCCCAGCTCTGCTCTCTCCCACCACCCACACCCTGATCCTTGGACACGCGGCTGCTTCAAAATGGGGGAATATGGTTAGAAAAAAGAGAAATGGAGAGAAGGGAAGGAAAAAACCCTGCGCCTGTCTCCAGGGGGAGTTTCTGCTCCCTAAAATGGCTGCCTGGAGGGAGCCAGGGGTGCGGGCATGTGGGGCCTTGTGGTGGGGAGCAGCATCAAGGCAGGGTGCTGTGGGGCTGCCAGCGTGGTGCCAGGCTGGCACGGGATGGGTGGAGGGGATTGTGGCAGCTGGGCAGGGAGACAAAACGGCTGATTCGGCATCGACGTTGAGCAGTCCCTGGGGGTGTGGGCACACAGGGGTGTCAGGGTGGGGGGTGGCACAGTCCCACTGCCCCCATGGATGTTCTGCCCAGTGGGCAGCACACGGGGGTGTCAGGCTGGGGAGTGGCATGGGGCCCACAAGGATAACTTGCCCAGCCAAGGATAACCATCCTGGGAGCCACGTGTGAGTGCAAGGGTCTTGAGGGGAGAAAAAGGAGAAAGACAGAGAGAAAGGGAAAAATCCCAAGGTGGGCACATGGGCTGGCAGTGGCAGCTACATGATTTTGATGGTGTTTTTGGATTGTCTCAGCTCTTTCCTGACATCTGCCAAGGCTGCCAGAGAGCAATGCCAAAGGTCAAGGGGTGGGAGGAGGAGGAGGATAGAGAAGCAGGGGAAGAGAGGAGTGTAGGGGAGAAATACATGGCAAAAGTTATGGAAGGGCTTTGGGAGCAGCCAGGTGAGGAAGGATGCTCCTGACTGCGGTGTCTGGGCCATGCCAGGCCATGCCAGGGCCGCTGAGCTCAGCATCTGAGCTGGGATATTTTTAGCCAAGAGGGAGCAGGGCCGGACGGGGCTCCAGGGGTCAGAGCAGGTGCTGCCCCAAGCCCTGCTGCCCTCCAGGAGCTGGGCAGAGGCAGGACAAGGTGCCATAGGCTGTGCCATGCTGCGGTGACACTGCCTGGTGGGGCAGCACCGGGTCACGGATGTGGCTGGAGAGAGGAGAAGAGGCAGGAGGCTGGAGCAGTGACCATCACCCAGCTCAGCTCTGGGGGTTCCCCTCCTGCAGGGAGTGGTGCCCAGATCCTGCCTATGGGGCTGTCCCTGCTCCTGTCACTGGGTGGGGAGGGCAAGGGGGGGGCCGGTGGGTGACTGTTTCTCAGTGGCTGGGGACATGCCAGCTTGGTGGTGGTCCTGCTGAGCAGCCTGTGCCTCAGTTTCCCCCAGCAGGGCAACGAGGGGGCAGTCAGCTGGTGGGCAACCCCAGCTCACACTGGCACGGAGGCTGACAGTGGCACAGGGGGCTCACACCAGCACAGGGGGCTCAGCCCACTGGGTTTTCCTCTTGCAGATGCAGAGCAGAGCAGCAGCCCCCGGACAGGCATTGGCTCGGACCAGGAGGACAGCAAACCCATCACGCTGGGTGAGTGCAGGGCAAGAGGACAAGGGACACCCCAGCCTGTCCCCAGGGTCCCTGCCATGGGGGGCTGGGGGACCCATGACACATAGTCAATTCCCCTGTGCTATGGCTTTGGTGTCCCCCAGCCAGCCACTGCCTGGCCCCTGCAATGAGCTGGGCATAGCCTCAGCCTTGTCCTACACCCAGCAGAGTCCCACTGAGGCCTCAGCCCTTGGGGCCGGCTGCTGCCATGAAGGTCCCATGGTGGGGTGCAGCCCTGCCAGCACTCTCGGCCCCAGGGAAACTGAGGCACTGAGCAGGCCCAGGGTGTCTTTGGCAGAGGGAACTGCTTGGGGTGGTCTCTTACTGGAGCAGCAAGTGGAGTGGAGAGTGAGGAGGGGGAGAGATGGGGATTTGGGGCTGTTGGGGTAGCCTCAAGCATTGCCACAAGGCAGTGAAGCATGGGAGGGGTGGTCCTGTTGCCCCCTCAGCGTGCCCTCCTTTCTCCCTCACAGATTCAACAGACTTCCAGGAAAGCTTCGTCACCTCGGGGGTGTTCAGTGTCACCGAGCTCATCCAGGTGTCGCGAAGTGAGTGTCACTGTGATGTCCAGCCCAATCCCCAGCTGCCTGGGCACAGCAGCGTCCCAACAGCCACCCCACCCCACAGTGGGCTGGGGCTCCCCTCCCTACCGAGCCCCCCTGACCCCCCTCTCTCCCTGCAGCGCCGGTGGTGACGGGCACGGGGCCAAACTTCTCCCTGGGGGAGCTGCAGGGCCACCTGGCCTATGACCTGAACCCCTCCAGCACCGGCATGAGGAGGACCCTGCCCAGCACCTCCTCCAGCGGGTAGGTGCCACCAGGGCTGTGTCAGGGCCATGCTGGGGCCAGCCCAAGCAAGGTCCTGGGGAAGGCAGGGGGCAGCCAGATCCTGCCACAGCTGGCACTGACCCATGACAAGCTGGGAGAGCTGGGGGTGTTCAGCCTGAAGAAGAGAAGACTCCAGGGAGACCTCAGAGCCCCTTCTAGGGCTTAAAGGGGCTCCAAGAGAGCTGGAGAGGAAGTTTGGACAAGGGCCTGGAGGGTCAGAACAAGGGGGAATGGCTTCCCACTGCCAGAGGCAGGGCTAGGTTCACTTCCCTGTGAGGGTGGGGAGGCCCTGGCACAGGGTGCCCAGAGCAGCTGTGGCTGCCCCTGGATCCCTGGAAGTGTCCAGGGCCAGGCTGGATGGGGCTTGGAGGAACCTGGGACAGTGGAAGGTGTCCCTGCCCATGGCAGGGGATGGAACGAGATGAGCTTTAAGGTCCTTTCCAACCCAAACCATTCTGTAATTCTGTGACCCTTCCCTGTCCCCAGGAGCAAACGGCACAAGTCAGGGTCCATGGAGGATGACATCGACACCAGCCCTGGGGGCGAGTACTACACCTCCTCCAACTCCCCCACCAGCAGCAGCCGCAACTGGACAGAAGACATGGAAGGGGGTAGGTGTCACCTCCTTACCAGTGCCCTTTCAGTGCCCCGGGGCCCCCAGCCTGCTCCCAGCGTTCCACAAACCACTGTCAGAACCCCCTGTGACCATCTGGGCACTGCCTGTGCCCCGGTGTCCCCTTGAGCCTTCAGGTCACAGGACTCACTGGCTGTGGGGTGCCACCCCCAAGTCCCCCAGAACATCCCTGCTTTCCCATGGGGTCTCTGAGGTTGCTGTTGAATCCCCCTCATTCAGGCACAGGCTCTCCATAGGTGCCCAGATGTGTCTGTGGCCCCCCACTTTGGGCAGGGCTCTGTGGGGGCTGCAGTGTTGCTACGGGGCCCCCCATTTCAGCATGGGCTGTCTCTATAGGGCCAGCCCAGCCTCCAGCCCCATGCCTGGTCCCCCAGCCCCACATCACTGTGGACAGCTTTCTGGCTTAGTGGTTTTTTTTCCCTTTCCTGTCTAGACAAGCCCCAATTAGCTGTTCATTAAGAAGGGGGGGGGGGGGGGCTGGGCTAATTAAAGCGATTATGCAGGGCTGGCACAGCAGCTCCCACACCCCGAGGTGCAGGCGAAGAAGCTGCTCCTCTTCCTCCTCCCTTGGCTCTCCTCCTGCCTCCCCCAGCATTGGGCTGGGCTCCACACCAGCCCCCCAGCCCTGCCAGAGCCTGGGGGTGCCCGGCTGGGGAGCTGGAGGCACCGATCCTGCTGGAAGGAGGTTTAGGGGACACAGGTCCAGCCCCCAAACTGTGTTCTGTGTATGCAGGGACTGTGCCCCATCCTGGCCCATGGGGCTGGTGCATGGAGGGTCATGGGGAAGGTGCAGATCCCTCCCCAAAGTGGTGCATGGAGGCAGGAGGAAGCTGTGCCAGGGCATCTGTCCCCTGCTGGTGGCTTGACCCGGGCAGGGGTGAGCGTGGCTGGCAGGGGGGCTCAGCCTTGGTGATGGGGTGGGCTTGGCAATCCTGTACGGGATGTTCTGGGAAATCCTCCTAACGCCCGGCTGAGAACGGGCTAAACCCATTACAGGCCCGGGCCAAATGGCCAGAGCTAAAGCCACGGCGGCGGGGGATTAACGTGCCTGCCAACCCCCCCCGCTCGGGCCTGTGCCCTGGAGTGGCCTTGGGGACCTGGGCAGTCGCTGTTTCCAGGAGTTTCTGGGGAGGTCATCCCTATGCTGGCACCTCTCTGCCTCCCCAGGCACTCCTGTAGCCCCCAGCCCCATGTGCCAGGGGAGGTGGGTGCCATGTGGCGGCTGCAGGGTCGCAGGGTCACAGTGGCACTCGTGAGGGCACCAGGGTGGGACACACGTGCAGAGCTGTGTGCACCCACATGCACACACCTGCAGGAACACACACCTCTGCACGGGTACGCACACAGGTACACAGAGCTGTGCTGGTACACATGCACACACACACCTGCACACACATTCCTGCACACAGGTGAGCCCCCAGAGGTGCCCACACATGTGCCCGTCCTCCTGCTGGCCCACACACACACTCACACTCACACCACCACCCTCCCCACACCCACCCTGAGATGGCAGCAGCCATGGGATTTGGGGTCCTGACGTTGCACCCTGCTTTCCCCAGGCATCTCCCCCACCGTGAAGAAGACAGAGATGGACAAGTCCCCCTTCAACAGCCCATCACCCCAGGACTCCTCGCCCCGGCTGAGCAGCTTCACGCAGCACCACCGTCCCGTCATCGCTGTGCACAGTGGTGAGCATCCTGCCGGGGAAAGCGAGGCACAGAGTGAGCGCCGAGCGCTCGGGGGGCTGAGGCAGCTGCTAGCTGGTGACACAGGGGTGTGTCCCCTTTTGCCGTCTCCTGCAGGTATCGCCCGAAGCCCGCACCCTTCGTCTGCGCTGCATTTCCCCACCACCTCCATCCTCCCCCAGACGGCCTCCACCTACTTCCCACACACGGCCATCCGGTACCCGCCTCATCTCAACCCGCAGGACCCGCTCAAAGATCTCGTCTCGCTGGCCTGCGACCCGTCCAACCAGCAGCCCGGACCGGTAAGGACGCAGCCCTGTCCCCGCACCCATCGCTCGCTCCGTCGTGGGCACCGGGAGCTGCTGCCAGCCGGGCTGCCCGAGGAGAGTCCCTTGCACCGGCACCGCCGCCGTCACCTCTGCCGCCGCACGGGGGGGTCGGGGCGTTCCGGTGGCACCGGTGGGGTGTTCCGTGGGGCTGAGCTCCAGCCGTGCCGTGCCGTTCGTTGGTTCGGGAGTGCCGCTGCGCCTGCTCTGTGTTGACACCTCGTGTCTCCGGCGATGGAGGTGCTGTGCCCCAGCTCAGCACAGGGCACTGCGGGTGTTGGGGTGCTCGGGTTGAGCCGTCTGCCGCTGTTGGGGTGTCAGGGGGGAGCAGGGTGTCTGCCAGGGGTGTCTGAGCATCCCGCAGAGTCACCGTCTGCCAGCGTGTCCAGGAGAACGATGGGCTTGGTGTGCCCCATCCACCTGCAGAGCCCACGGGTGACCTGTCAGCTCCTCACTGTACCCGTGTCCCCAATGCCCCCACAGGGGTGACAGAGCCACTCTGTGCTGCTGTGGGCCTTCCCTTGCCACAGAGCCCTGCACTCCATGCATGTAGTGCACCCCACAGATGTGGGACCCCACACGCCCCACACACCCAGCACCTCACACACCCAGCACCCCACATGCCACACTCCCATCACCAAACTGCCCATGCAGCCAGCACCGTGCACACACAGCACCAAGGGCATGTGAAACCCAGCAGCCAAACCATCACCCCCTACACCCCCTACACCTACCCCAACACACAGCACGCCCTGCACCACCAGCACCCCACACAGCCCATGAAGGGCACCCTTCATACCCAAAGTCAGAGCCTGGGGGTATTGCTGCTTCTGTACTGTCCTGTGCCCCTCTTTGTCCTCCCAGATGCAGAGCTCTTGGAGAGCCCCTCTGACCTCTGCCCACCACTTGCCTGTTTCTTCTCACCAGCCGAGCCTGACGCCAGGGTGAGGCCACTCTTCCCCTGTGCAGTGGCTCAGTGCTGGGCTGATGGATATTGGATCAGAAGCAGCCTACAGCTGGGTTGGGCATGGAGCTCTGTTGCAGGAGCCTTTGGAGGCTCTGGGTGCCCCTACCCCTCCAGGAAGTGCTTCAGAGGCCCCTCTGTCACTGTAGAGAGGGATCCCAGCAACCTGGCTCCAGTGTGCGCCACTGTGGGTCGTGACCCCCATGGGGCATGGCCTCCACAGCCCCCCAAATCCCTCCTGTCCCGCCGTCGTTTCCTGCCTGCTGCCGATGCCAACTGCTCAGGGCTGCTCTGAGACCCAACAAACTCATGTCGGCAGTGAGGGACACCCTGTGCCTGTGCCGGGGGTGTCCCCAGGGCTCCCGGCCGTGCTGGTGTGCGCGTGCGTCCTAATGGCTTGTGCTGTTTGTTTTTTGTCTGTGTTGTCCCCAGTTAAATGGAAGTGGTCAAGTGAAAGTGCCCAGCCACTACCTGCCCACGCAGATGCTGGCGCCGCCACCTCCCCCCGGCATGCCCCGCTTGGCCGTCTCTCCTGACACCAAATCCACCACGACAACTTCCGAGGGAGGGACGACCTCGCCGACATCACCCAGTAAGCACCCGCGGCGCCCACCCTGCTCCCCGGCCCGGCTGGCCCCCTCCTCTCACAGCCCCCCATGGTGTCCCCCGTCGCGGTGCTGGGGGGACGTTTGTGGAGGTGGCCTCCCCGCAGCCGGGGAGAGGATGGCAGCTGGCACACACCATGAGTTTGCTGGGTCTCAGGCAGGTCGGAGCGGACAGGGTTTGGGCAGGTGGCCACTGTGGCCACTGAGCCAGGGGGTCCCGTGCTGGTCCCAGGGACCAGCTCGAGCCCCTTGTCCCTCTGAGAGTGAGTGGAGCTGTGGCAGGGCTCCCCAAAGCAGTGGACTGCCCAGACCCTCGGTGTGGGTCGTGCTGTGGGGGAGGCCATGGCCTCTCCATGTCTGTTTGTCCCACCATGGTGGTGGCTGTGCTGCCGGGAACGGGGACCAGCTGGCACGCGGGTGGCACTGGGACTAGGGACTGTGTGCGCTCTGTGAGCTGTCGTACTCTTGCTGCCATGGGGGTCCTTGGCTCTGGGGACTCTGGTCTTGTTGGGGATGTGACACCAGAGCAGGGACTGTGTGCGGGTCCCCCAGAGTCCTTGGCAGGTGGTACCTGGGATCTTTGTTAGCACAGTGGCTGACAAACTCTTTGCCCTCCACTCCACCTCAGGGGCTGTAAGTGCCTTGGCCAGGAGCGTTTTGGGTGCTGGGCCCAACAGCCAGAGGGGAGCTGGTGTTACCCCAGACTGGCACTTGGGTTTGTGCTGCAGTGGTGGGACACTGTGCTGTCCCCACACTCTGCAAGGGGATCGTTCCTGTTCCCATCCTGCTGTACCCATGGGACATGGTACCCCAAGTGTCCCCACACAGTTGAGCCCTGCCTGGTCAAGCCATTACCCTGTCCCTAGGTAAAGGGCTGTGGCTGATTGCCAGCAGCTGGTCAGCAGGTGTGGAGATCCCATGGCATCCATGGAGGAGCCAAAGCCTGGACAATCTGGAGGGGACAGCATGGGATGGCACGGGGTGGCCTGGCTGATAATGGGGTCACAGCCTTGAGGAGGGACAGAGGAGCGCAAGTCCCTGCAGGCTCAGGGCAGGATGCTTTAGAAGGACACTGGCTGTCCCCAAGGGCTGCAGCTGCCTCCAAGTCCCCCATTCCCCTTGGCAGCACTCTGCTTCCAGCAGCGCTGAACCCAGAAGATCAGCAGGGCTGGAGGTCCCACTGCCGGATCCCCAGCTGAGGGATGGAGGTGGCAGCAGGGTGACGTGGCCACATGGAATCAGTGGCTGCCGTTGTTGTCCCCGTGGCAGCTCAGCTCCCGGAGCCGCAGCGTGGGCACAGCCGGGAGCACCATCTGCGCCTGCACCCCGGGGCACCCCCAGCCTCGGGCATCACCCCGAAACCACGGGTGGCACCATCTGAGCACAGTACCCCTGGGTGCAGCACCCCTGGGCTCCATTCGCCTGCCACCAGGTCACAGCCAGGGATGTCACCAGCGCTGGGTGCCATGGAGCTCCATGCCAGCAGTGCCAGGGAGAGGGCCGGGCCTGGCCCCGGGGGGGACAATGGCAGTGCCACCTGCAGCCCCGTTAATGAGCTCTCGTTTGTTCCCCAGCCTACTCTGCACCAGGCACGCCCCCTGCGAACCGTTCCTTCGTGGGATTAGGACCAAGGGATCCTGGGAGTATCTATCAGGCACAGGTGAGAGCGGGGATGCTGCTGGGGGGACCCTCCTGCCCTCGCCCTGGGCACCCTCGCCGTGGCATCACCGTGGGCATCGCCGTGGGCATGGCCAGTGCTGGCATCGCCGTCGTGGCTGTCGCTGATGTGACATTGCTGATGTGGGCATCCCTGCCATGGCGTCACTGCCGTGGCATCACTGCCGTGGCATCGCTGCCGTGGCATCGCTGCTGAGGGCATTGCCACCATGGCATCACTGCCGTGGCATCGCTGCTGAGGGCATTGCCACCATGGCATCGCTGCCGTGGCATTGCTGCTGTCTTTATTGCTCCTGTGGGCATTGCTGCTGTGGGACATTGCCGCTGTGGATGTCACCTCCATGGCCATCACTGCCATGGCCTTGCCAGCATGTTTGAGGCCACGAGGAGTGTCACCACACCAGTGGCATCATCACCATGGGCATTGCCACGACTGGCATGGTCACTGCAGGCATTGCTGTTGTGGACGTCCCTGCCATGGCATCAGTGCCATGGGTATCGCTTCTGTGGACAGTGCCACTTTGGGCACCACTGCCGTGTACGTCACCATCGTGGGATTATTCCCATGTGCAATGCCACCATGGGCATCACCACCATGGCATTGCAGCTCTGGCCCTGCCACTGCCAGCTTTGCTGCTGTGAGCATCACTGCCTTGGCATCACCACTGTGGTTCATGGGCATTGCTGCCACGGCATCCTCACTGTGTGCACCTGGTGCCAGGGCTTTGGGCACTGCTGGTTGCTCAGGGCCATCATGAGTCCTTCATCATAGAGGGAGGTCACTGCCGTGCTCTGGCTGTGCCCTGCCTGGCACCACCTGGCACCCCCCTGCCTAGGTGCCCACAGCATCCCCGAAGGAGGAGCACCAGGCCCGTGGGTCCCTCTCTGTGTGGCCACAGGCTCCTGTTCTCACCTGGCTGTGCCTGCGGCCACTGCAGCCATAGGGGGGTCATGTGCGCCTTTCCAGGGGCTTTCCATTAGTGCTGGATTCTGGAGCTGGCACCAGTGCTGCAGGCAGTGCCATGGTGCCAGGACAGGGGTGGCAGCTCCTGAGCTCACTTGTGACATGAGTGCTCTGGCCTGAGCATTCCCTGCAGGGGCAGCTGCGGTGGCTGCAGTCCTGCCTGGCAGGTGACACGGGTGACAGCACAGCAGGATGGGGGTGTGGACAGTGCCGTGTTGGGGCACCCCGGGGTGCTGCCCTGGCTGGGGGGGAGTACTCAGGGTGCTGTGCCGTGCTGGGGTGTGGGCACCTGGGGGCTGTAAGCAGTGACACAGGGCACCCGGGGCGGCTGTGCTGTGCCAGGCTGTGAGATTTGGGAGCCATGAGCTGGGACTCCTGAGGCTGCTGTGCCATTCCAGAGGAAAAACACGGGGGACCCGGCTCTGATCACAAACCCCACTCTGCCTCAGTTTCCCCAGTCCTGCACATGGGGTGGTCCCTAAAGAGGAGACCTGGGGCAGCACCAGGAGAACGTTGAAGGAGCAGGGGGCCAGAGTCCCTGTCTAGGGGTCACAGCCACTCGCAGGCCCAGGACCCCCAGGGTCCCTGTGTATGGGTGCCTGGGGAAACTGAGGCACGGGGGAAGGAGGTGGGGCCCCGGGAGGGGCAGCTGAGACCTGCCGCGCTCTGGTCATGTGTGGCGGGGCCTGGAAGGGTTAAGGGAAGCAGCGGCCCTGAGCTGTCTCGTTTCCAACGGAAACCAGACATGAGGTAATCGGGAATGAACTTGAACTTGGGACTGAGGGGGGGAAACAATGGGAGGGTGGCAGGGGGCCACCTCGTGGGGTCCCCAGCTGTGCCACTCCCTCTACCTGTCCCCAGGCGACGCCGTTCCTTGGGGAGAGTCGCCTTTGCCGTGCAGAGGAAGCAGCCCCAGGGGAAAGCGGTGGCCGCGGTGCGAAGGACGGACAAACTCAGTGCAGGATTGGGGGGGAGACGCCAGCCCCGTGCGCCGAGCAGGGGACAGTGCGGGGACAGCTGTCCCGAGGTGTGGGGATGGCCGGGGGACGGAGCAGCTCCGCGGGGCAGAGCACTAACGCCGGCCTCTCTCCTCTCTCCCCGCAGTCCTGGTACCTGGGATAACCGCAGCCGTGCCGCCCCTTCGCCTCCCTTCTCCTCTGCTTTAGGCACCCCCAGAGGAACATCCCCGTCCCCGAGCACCAGGCCCAGCCTTGCGGTGACGACGGAGAGCGCGGCCTCACGACGAAGACGACGACGACGACGACGACAAGCAAAACCCACACCCGAAGGAAAGAGCGAGGGAAAGGAAGAAGGAAAAGGGTCAAACTGTTTAAAAAAAACCAAAACAAAACAAAAAAAAAAAAAACAAACAAACCAACAACCCATCCCAGGAGGACCTTTCCCCCCACCCCGGCGATGCGCCAGAAAACAAACAAAAAAAAAAAAGAAAGAAAGAAAAAAAACACTATTATTTACCCCGTCGGCCGGCGCCGCGCTGAGACCTGACACAAGTCGTGCCAGCAAGGCCTCCCGGAGCGGCTGCAGGGCCGCGGCGCCGAGCCCCGCCGGCCGCTCGCCGAATATGCAAACAGCTTTGACTCTCTCGTTCTTGCCTCTAATGTGAGTAAAAAAGATCAAAACCTCCCCCGCCGACCCCCCCGGCCCCAGACTCTCGGGGGCCCCCGGGGCCGGGGTGGGGCGCGGCGGGGCTGGGGGGGGAGCCCCTCCTGCTGCCTGAGCCCCGCGGACCGGGCGCGCTCGCGGTCGGGTCGGGTCGGGTGATGCTCCGTGCTGTGCAAGCGCCTTCGGGGACGGCGACGTCGCGCTGCAGCGACGGTGATGCAGTGGCACGGAGACGTGGTGGCACAGTGACTCGAGCGGGTGGCACAGGAGGAGGGGGCTTGTGGCCACAGAAGGTGCATGGGCACGGCCAGAGATGGTCGCGACGGCGGTAGCACCTCGGTTCCCGCGCGGACGCGGTGTCAGGACTCTCCCACCACGGCCCCGAACGTCACAGAGGCGGTGGCATCCCGATTCCATCGGGGGCACGGCATGGGGACTGTCGCAGCCCGGCCGCCGTGGTTCCCGGGCAGCCACCGTCGCCGCGGGGCACCGGGCACCATCTCTCTGGTCGCCTTCCTCCCCCATGCCTGCACCGGCCCCGGCCCTGTGTGTCCCCACGCGTGTCCCTGTGTCCCCCGGCGTGTCCCTGCTCCCGGGGGGTCCGTGAGGCTGTGGAGGAGGGGGGGTGCGTCCGTGTGTTTGAGCTATGCATTCCTGTGGACAGGTACCAGGTGGGAGGCAGGAGGGGGTGCGCTCGTGTTGCACATTTTGTAGGAAATGCACTTTTAAGAGGGAATCGTCAAGAAAAAAAAAAAAAAAAGAAAGAAAAAGAAGAAAAGAAATGAAAAGAAAACAAAATCACAAAAAAAGGAGAAAGAGGAAGAGAGGGAGGAGGAGGTGGAGTCCCCGGCACTGGCTTGCCGGGACGGCTGGTTTGGGGTTTTTGGGTTTGGTGGTTTTGTTTTTTTGGGTTTGTTTTTTTTTTTTTTTTTTTTTTTGATATAAAAGGATGGAGCAAAGAAGCCCGAGCGAGGGCGAGGGCAGAGCCATTCCCCGGAGCCCCTCGAAATCCCCCGGAGTCCCCCGGAGTCCCCGGCCCCGCGTCAAGTGCCTGAACTGCGGCGGGGAGGGGTCCCGGCCTTCCCGGAGGAGCCCCCGGCCGGGGGCAGCGCGGAGGAAGCGCTCGGCCGTCCCCGTCCCGTGCGGTGACAGCGTGGCCGGGAAGGGGACGCAGGGACGTGGCAGTGCCTTAGAGCAGAGGGACCCCCGCGACGGCCGAAGCGAGGAGGAGGAAGAGGACGAAGGTACCCGTTGACCCCAGCGAGATGAGGAGACTGGTCCCCAAAGGATCTCCGGCCCAGGGGACACCCGAAGAGTGGTGACGGAGAGAAGCCACCGCCGGATGTCCAGGAGCTGGGGATGTCACCGGGGCCACCGTCGCCACTCGCCTGGCCCCCTCCCCTGGCACCCAGAGCTGCCCCGAGGACCACCGGCATCGCATACTCCATCCCAGAGGCCCCCACTTCCCCCCGCTTCCCACCCCCCCGGGACGGCACAACGAGGCACCGGGGAAAGGGCTGACGCAGGAAATCCCGGGAGACAGAAAAATAATCAAAAAGGACAAGAAAAGGAGAAAACCCACATAAAAAAAAGAAAAAAAAATGAAAAAGTAAAAAAGAACAACAACAAAAAAAGCGCTGGGCGGAGAGGGAAACCTGTTGATTTTTTTTAAAGATCTGAGAAAAGAAACACATGAAAAAAAGACAAAAAGACAAAAAAAAAAAAAAAAAAAAAAAGACAAATAAACTGCATGGTGCTTTAACAGGATCTGGTGACCTGGCTCAACCCAGCCGCGGCTGGCTGATGCTGTGCATGGCAGACTCTTATTAACCGGCTCTACCTTCCCCTTCAGCAAAAGAGAAAAAAAAGAGGAAAAAAAAAACAAAAAAAATCTGTATAAAAGAAAAAAAAAAGCCGTAAAAACACACAAGAAAAAAATCCATGTTTTCCTAATTTGCACGAAATTTTATACCACATGATGTGCCTTGCCTTCGAAGCCTAAGTATTACTGGACCCGATATCAGTGCGAGGGAGTCGCTGCATGCCCGGGGCTCCCGGGGGGCCGGGGGGGCCGGGGGCCGCTGCCCCCCCCTCGCCTCCTGCATGGCTTCTTCTCGGCCGGAAAAGTCCCTTTTTCTCTCTATTATTCTTATTTTTTAACCTATTTTCCCCCTCAGAAACGTCTTCCAGTTGGTAATACCGATGCATCCTCTGCGCCAACACACCGGAATATGCAATAGCTGGGGGGGGGGGCCGGCCGGGGGGGCGGCCACCCCTTTGCTTTGCCTCTCTTTTCTTTGTTTTCCTTCCCTTTTGGGGGGTTTTTATTTGTTTTTTCTGCTTCCAGCAACCAAAGGCAGCGAGGCGGGAGGCGGCAGGGACCCCCGGGCCAGAGCTCCCCGAGAACGCTCGGAGGGGACCCGGTGTCCGGGCGCGGCAAGTGACCGGGATGTGGTGGGGTCCGGCGGGGAGGAGCAGGGCTGGAGATCCGCAGGGCTGATCCTTACGGGGGGCCTCAGTGCCCCACCCCTACCCCTTAGGGGACGCTCAGTTTTAAATTGGTTTTCAATGGGGCGCAAGGACAGGAAGGTTGAGCCCAGCTGCTCTCGTGACAGGAATGGAACCGTGTGAATGTAGCTGTGCCCCCCCGGGCTGGTGTCAGGAGGGTCACAGCCTCCCCCCACCTCCATCCCATCGGCTTCACCCCCGGGGGTCCGGCTGGCGCAGCAGGGAATGGCAGGAGGTGCCTTCTCGCTGCCTCTCCCTGCTGTGCTCGCTGCCGAGCAGGGGCCCGACACACCCTAAAACCCCAGAATTTGCCTTAAAACCCCAGCGTTCCGCCGGCTGGAGAGACCCCCCGACCTCCCTGAGGCTGAGTCCTGACGCAGGTCGTGGCACCGGTGGGCGGGTGGCGCGGGCATCGCTGCTGCTCGGGCATGAAGAAACGTCGTCGTCAACGGTTTTTAAATTTTTGTTTGTTTGTTTGTTTTTTGGTTTTTGGTTGTTTTCTGGGGTTTTTTTTGGTGTCCAAAAGTATTAGTGGGGGTGACGGGGTGGTCGCGTCCCGCCGGGTTTCGCCCGCAGTTGAGGCTGGTTTGAGGGTCCTTGGGAGGAGACCCTTGGGAGACGCTTCTTTATGCAAGGTGCAGTATTGATTTCTGCAAGGACAATGCAAGGAGGGAGAGGGGACGGTGTCCAGCTGGGGGGGGAGGGGGGGGTGGGGAGGAATGAAAGAGTAAAAAAAGAAGAGGGGGAAAAAAGACAAAATTTAAAAAAAACTGAGAGAACTTTTTTTAATAGAAAAAAAAAAAAAGGGGGGGGGGAAGTTAAGGCTGGAAAAGGCTCAGCTCTAAGCAAAAAAAAAAAAAAAAAAAAAAATATTTCAAGCGGTGACAGTGACAGCGGAGGGAGGGAGCGGGGGGCACCGGGGCAGCCCCTTCGGCCAGCCCCGGGGAGGCAGGGGCGCTGGCGCCCCTCGGGCCTGGACCCCCCCGCCCCGAGGAAGCCCCGGAGCCCCCTGTCCCCGCGGGGACACCACCGGAGCCGTCCCCTGCCCCCTCTTTGCTGCCCCCCAACCCCCGGGCCGGCAGCAAGTCCGGCCGGGCTGCGACCGCAGCCCCCCAAAACCCGCCCTCGGCAAGAAAAGCACCTTAAACCAAATTTAAAAAGGCATAAATGAATCAACTTGACACCCCCCAGCCCATAGGGCGGCATTGGGGGGGCGAGCCGGGGGCTTCCCCTCGCGGGGCCGGGGAGCCCCCTGTGCCCCCGGGGTCTTTGCACTGCTCCCCCGACACCCCCGGGGCGGCACCCCCGGCTCTGCCCAAAGGGAATATGCAACACCTCTCCGGTCCCTCCCCGGGGGGGGCACCACTCATTTTTATTATTTCTATTTTTTTAATCATTCTCCTTTTTTTTTTTTATCTTCTGGCGGCCTCGATGGCCACGGTCGGGGTGAGCGCAAAGGCGGGGGGTGGAGGACACCCCATCCCTGGGGAAGCTCCGGGGGTGTCCCCCGCAGGATGGGGATACGAGGGGGCTCCGCTCGACAATCACCGCGGGGGTTTCATGCACTACAGTCTCTCCTAGAGGGTTTTTTAGTCGGGCTCGTCGGCTTAAAATATTAATTAAAAATAGTCCATGTGACCTATAAATAAAACAAATAACCTGTACATATATATATATATCTCCACATATATATATATGGGGCTGCAGGGCCGGGGGGGGCGCGGGCCCCCACACAGTTAAGGTACTTTAAATCGCAAAGGAATATATATATATAAAATCTCATATATATATATATTATATATATATATATATAGGCATATATATATATATGTAAGGTCCTTGGTTTGGTGGGGTTTGGGCTATATTTTTGTTTTATGGGGTTGGTTTTTTTTGTTTTGTTTGTTTGTTTTGTTTTGTTTTGGGTTTTTTTTTCGTTTGTTTTTTTTTGTACTCGGAGTTTGGAATTTGCTGCTTTCTGACCCCCGCCCCGGGGATCCTGCCACCGGCTGGGATGGGTGCCCCCGGTGATGGGTGCCCTGGGAGAGGCCCATGGGTGACCCTCTGGGCTCCCTGGGTGGTGCCCGTGGGTGTCACTGCGGGTGCCCATGGGAGTCCTGTTGGGTATTCCAGATGATGCCCCTCTGGGCGTCCCTTGGGCGACCCAGGTGATGCCCACGGGTGCCCCTCCGGGTGTTCCTTTGGGTGCTCCAGGTGATGCCCACGGGGGCCTCTCTGGGTGCTCACAGGTGCCCCGCAGGGTGCCTCGAGAAATACCCACGGATGCCCCTCTGGGTGCTCCGGGTGATGCCCACGGGTGTCCCGGTCTATGGGTGCCACTCTGGGTACCCCCGCGCCCCGCCGGGCGCCCCGTGCGATGCCCGGGGGCAGGCGGGAGGTGGAGCCGGGGTGGGGGGGAAATCCCACTCTCGGGCAAAGAGCGGCAAAAGGAGAGAAACCGCCTCAAAAAGGCGCCGAGGCGGCAGCCGGCCGGACCGCGCCTCTTACCCAAACCAAAAATCCCGCCGCAGTGCCTCCGCGCCGCCGGCTGCCCCCGCCCGCCTTTTCGGGGGGTCCGCGCTCCCCCCGGGGGCCGGGGCTGCCCCCTCCCCGCAGTTATATTTTACTCGTTCGCCGGATTCTCGCTTTCGCTTTGCCGCAGCCGATACACACCGCGAGCGCACCAGGGCCGCGAGCCGAGGCCGGGCCCCGCCGTGCCCCCCCCGCGCCCCCGACCCCGCATGACCCCCCCGAGCCCCCGCTCGCCTCCCTGGTGCTTCACGATATTTGATTATACCATTGTACGCAGCCATTACCGATAGCGCCGCTCCTGCCTACATACACTTACTGACCCTGATACGGATTTTTGGGGGTTTTTTTGTTTTCTTTTTTGTTTTGTTTCTTTTGTTTTGATTTTGGGTTTTTTTCCCCGTTTTTTTTTTTTTTTGTTGTTGTTTCCCCCCCCTATGCAAAAAAGAGAAAAAAGAGACAAAAAAGAAGAAAAAAACAAAAAAGAAAAAACTGACACACAAAAAAAGATTAAAAAATGAAAAGGAAAAAAAAAAGACAAAAAAAAAATGTATAAAAATTAAACAAGCTATGCTTCAACTCCAGCTCGCCTCCTCCCTTCCTTCGCCGCCCCGGGGGAAACTGAGGCACGGCGCCCAACACGGGTGTCCCAGCGGAGGAGGGGGGCACTGGGGGGCACTGGGGGGAGCAGAGCCCTGCCAGGCAGCGGGCACCCATCACCACAGAGGGACCCCCACCCATGGTTGCCCGCGGCCCGGCTGAGGAGGGTGACAGAGCCGGGACCCCAGTCCCAGACAGGGGTTGCAGGGAGAGGACGTGTGGGGACAGGACATGGGTGGGGGCAGCCGTGCTTCACGGGGTGGTTCAGAGCTGCTGCCACTTCCTCTGCTTCCAGACCTTGGCCACGGGACGTCACCACCTCGTGCGCGTGACGTCATCGCCTGGCTGTGTGACGTAACTGTCCTTACTCGCAGGTGAGCGCTGGCCGAAGCTGCGCTTCACCCCCGCGGTCCCCATTGTCCCTGTCCCCAGGCACTGCTCACGACAGCCATGGGGGCGAGGGCCCCCAACCCCCTCGGTGCCCACCCCTCGATCCGGGGCTGTCGGGCAGCGATGTGGCTGGACACCGGCTCTCGCCCTGGCGAGGTCGCTGAGGTCTGGCATTGCCATTTTCCCCGCCCTAGTGATACCTGGGGGTGCCGGACAGCCCCCTCCCCAGCACGGTGACACCAGACGCTTGACGCCGGGGTAGGCTGGGGACCTTTACTGGGCACGTCTGGGTAGGGGGCTGTCCTCGTGTCCCCGCGGCCAGGACCCCTCGCCGGCCCAAGGCTGGGGACACGGGGAGGCCCCGCTGCCGTCCCCGGCCGCCGCCCTCTCCGCTCCGTTCCGGCGAGCTACGGATCCTCGCCGGGTCTTGGTCACAGCCGGGGCAGCCGCGGGGCGGGCGGTGCCACGGTGGCCACGGCTGTCGCCGAAACCCGGCGCGGATCCTCGCGCCGCGGACGGGGTGAGGCTGTGGCGCCCATCGGAGGCGCTCCGGAGCGGGCAGAGGGGGCCGGGGGGGCTCACAGGGACGTGGCCTTGCTCCCCTGCTTGTCGTCGCTCAGCTCATCCCAGTCCTCAGCCGCCGGGTTGACGTGGCCGGAGCGCCCCAGCCTGCGGGAGGAAGGGAACGTCGGTCAGCCGGGCACTGCATCAGCATCGCGGCCGTTCCAGGGGCACGGAGGCCACCACGGCACGGCCGGAACGTGGCCACCCTCGAGGGAATCCGAGCCCTGGTGCGGGGGAGGCCCCGGTGCCGCCCCGCAGCACCCGAGCTGTGTACCTGTCAGTCGCCAGGGTCTCCGGGTAGTCGTTCTCCTTCCTGCGAGGGAAGAGAGAGGGTGACCGGGGGCCTGTCCCCAGCCCATGGCAACCTTTCATGCAATTTTCCCCTGGCCAGCACCCCCGGCCCCCGCACTAATCCAACCTGCGCCTCCTGAGATTCCAGAGTCGGTTAACTAGCAGCATCACGAAGACGATGAAGAGGAAGACGACGACGGCCGTGAGGGCAATGAGCCACGGCTGCAGCACCTTGGGGCCCGTGCCTGCATGGCCAGGGGACAGGGAAGGGAAAAGAAGGGGATGGGGACAGCTTCAGGGGAGCTCTGTCCTTCAGGGGATGGGACCTCCCTGTGAGATGGGACCCCTCATGGGATGGGACATTGGCAGACACTCACTCTCCCCCCCTCCCCACTGTCCCTTGGGTACCAAGGAAGCCACCTCTGGCACAGCTGACCCATGCCCAGCACGGTGGGGAGCACCGGGGTAGCAGGTGGTTGTCTCCAGATCTTTCCGCTCTGCCCCCAAAAATTACTGTTGGAGCACTGGGACAGACTGGAGTCCCACTGGAAAGGTCTCCGAGGAGCTGATCTGATGCCTTGGGGGGGCCTGGCCACCTCCTCAGACACCCCAGGGCACCTAGAGGGTACAGAGAGTCAGAGGGGCACCTACCAGCCTGTCCCTGGGCAGTGGCGGCGAGGATGAGCAGGACCAGAAGCGAGAGGGGCTGCAAGGGCTTCAGCATTTTTGGGTGGAGGGCTGGGGCACAGCTGGATCCTGCTCCTGAAGGTGAGCTCCTGTCCCCTGCTGCTATCAGGCCCTGCTCTCCGCACCCAGGGCAACGGGCGCCTTTATTGGCCCCAAGAGAACAAGTGGCATCAAACACCATAGCAACGTGGCTCTTGTCACCCGTGGGAGGTGGTACCACTCCCCTGGTTCATGTGGCTGTGCTGAGGGGTGCTGTTAGCTCAGGCAAAGGTTGGGATGTCTCAGCCCTGCCACCCCCCACGCTGGGCTGGGCCAAGGGGTAAGTAGGGCTGGGGCAGGTGGCTTTATTGGCGTGACAGCCCAAGGGGAGCCTCGAGAGCAGTGCTAGGGCTGGGCAGGGAGGCTGTGTGCCAGTGCTGGGCAGTGCCTAGGGCCAGGGCCACGCTGTGACCCAAAACAGGGTCCTGCTGGTGGCAGGGGTGTCCCCTGGCCCTAGAAGAACCTCTTCTTGGGGGAGTAGGCAAAGGAGATGGAGCTGCATGGAGCGAGCAGCCCCAGCGGGATGTCCGTGCCCAGCAGGATGCTGGTGCCTTCATCCTCCACTTTCTGCTCCACCAGCACCTCGTCCTTCTCCAGCCACTCTGCCTCTGGCACGGTGCCCTCGGCCATCCCCGCCTCCTCCTCCGGCTTGGGCCCGAATGCCCAGTCTGCAGGAGCAGACAGAGCTGTCAGCACCACCAGCCCTGCCACAGCACAGTCTCAGGTGAGGGGGATCCCCACAGCCTCCTGCCCACCCCAAAGTCCAACTCTGCTGTGGGTAGCACTCACCGGCGAAGTCGTGCACCAGGTCCTTGATGAGGTGCCCCACGATGGCATACGCCACCGCCAGCACCAGCGCTGCTGCCATCATCAGGTACAGGACATAGCGGGGCACACGGATGCTGTCCAGGGTGGGGGGTTTGTAGTCCACATACAGCACCCCGTCCTCCTCGGGGGGGGCCTGCAGCAAGTGCCGTGGTCCCCATGCCCCCCCGGTGCCAGGGATACCCCCCACCAGGGCCATGGCCAGCTAGCCCTGCACCCTGAGCCACCCAAGCCTCTGCCACGCAGCAGAATACAGGGGGTGAAGTGGCATCGGGGTCCACGAGGCTCCTCGGTGCTGGCAGCTCACAGGGACAGTGGTAGCAGCGGTTGGTGGCAGTGCCACTCATCTGGTGACAGAGCTGTGTTGCTGAGGAGCTTAGCGCCTGCTAATCCAGGCACAGCCCGGCTGCCTCAGCATGGGGGGTGACCAGTGGGCTCTGATGTGGGTCAGGGTCCCCAGATCCTGCCCCTTTGGCAGCATCACTTGTATGCACCCCTGCCCCTCGCAAGTGGGGAGTCACCTACAGCTGGAGAACCCCCGATGACAGGGATAGGGAGGGATGCCTGAGGTCTTTCCTCCCTCCCCTGGCTTGGGTTAAATCCCTCAGAAGGCCCCGTGTCCCTGGAGCAGATGGTTGAGATGCCAGAGGACACAGCACCCTTGGAGCCAGAGGTGATGGGCAGAGGGGATGGGGATGCAGCCTCAGCCATGGGAGCTCCCACGGGTCCCCTCTGCTGTACAGTGAAGCAAGAGGCTGTCACCTTCCCAGAGTGTCACGATGGCTGCCACACAGGTCACCCCCAGCATCCAGTACCACCTCTCCCAAGGCAGAGCAACCTGCAGAGGGGTGCAGAGTCTGTGCTTCTCCCAAAAGCAATTCCCCCCACACCAAGAGGGTGCAGGGTTTAGCCCAGACCAGCAACAGCTTTGGAGAAACCCCACACCATCCCAGCACAGGCTAGACTGGGGGGGGTGAAGGTGCTGGTGGGGTTCAGTGCCAAGTCAAGGTTCAGCCCTACTGCCCTCCAGCACCTCCCAGCTCTGCTGCATCAGGTCACCCGTGCCCAGATCCCAGCCTCAGAAATGCATTTTGTTCCAATTTTGTCTTAAAAGGTGTTTGGGGAAGCAGAGACAAATGTAGGCACAAAATGACTGGGAAACAACGCTGCATGGTCTGAGTGAGTCACCCGTGGAAAAGTTGGAGAACAAGAGTGGGGGCAGCTGAGGTGGTGAAGACAAACACCCTGGCAAGCTCCAGGGTGCTTCAGCCCATGTGCCAAGAAGGGAACAGTGCAAGTGATCCCATGGCCTGGGGGAAATCACCCATCTCAGTGTCCTGGGGATGGATATGGACACAGGAACACCCCAGAGCCTGAAGTGCCAGCTGGGTCCTGCCCGTCACCCCGGGGCTACGGAGGGTGAGGGAAGGGGGACAAGCAGCCCATAACAGCTGCTGACTCCAAACAGTGTGAAAACATCAGACGTTTGTCCCCAGCACTGGGGAACTGAAGTCTGGAGCCCATCATACACAGGTGACCCTATCCACAGTACTCAGGTACATGTCACTGACTCCCAGTGTGTACAGGTGACCACAACTGGTCACATCTTGACTAAGCCCTTCCCATGGGGTCCTGAACTGGGTCAGACTCGGCCATGGCCAGGGCTGCCCCTTGGATGTGTCCCTGAGCACCAGAGTCTTGGGGATGACGAGCAGGCTTCAGGGACTAAGAGGATTGAGCCTGGGAGTGACTCACAGGGAGTTCTTGGACAAGGGGAAAAGCCAGGTATGCCTAGCAGGATGCCAGGCCCTGCAGGGCAGTGGGACCTACTAGGGCATCTCAGACAGTTCATCCTCCTCCCCAGGGCTGGTGGTTTCACCTCACACCATCAGGGACCCCCTCCCTGCTCCTTCCAATATGGACTTGATTATGGCTGGACTTGATTTTAAAGGTCCTTTCCAACCTCAATGGTTCTATTTCACTTTCGCAGACCCCAGGCTCCCACCAGGGCCTGACCTTGTGGCCCTGCGTACACTCCATACCTGGGCACAGGTAAACCACAGCTTGACTCACTCCAGGTTCCTGTGCCAGTGCTTTATTCCCTGCCAAACCCCAAACCCCAGTGCCCAGGCTGGGCTGGCTGGGGGATTTGGGTGCCAGCAGCAGCCTCAGCCCTCTTGGCCCCGGTTAAACGCAGGGGGGAAAGCCCAGGCAGGCTCTGCCTCACCCTGCCCACCCTTATGACAGCGCCCTTCCCTGCAGAAAAATACCCAGCCATATCTTCTCAACTTTGCCATGAAACAACCCCCATCCTGGTGCAGAGGCTGCCACAGGCTCAGCTCCAGCCTGTCCCAACAGGAGAAGACAAACCCACTGCGGGGGCGAGGAGGGCCACGGCTCAGCACCAGCACCGAGAGCAATTTCGAAGCATCTCAACACCACAGCCCACAAGAGTGGGTGCCCTAAGCCCATCCTAGCCCCCAGCAAAGCTCAGCTGGGGAGAATGGAACTGCCAACATGGCAGCACCAACCCAGGGCAGGCCCAAGCCCCGCAGAGCCGCAGCAGGCTCTGACGTGCCAAGCAGAGCCCACCTGGCCCAAGCCCCAAGCCAGGCTGCGGGCAGGCAGTGCTGATCCTGGCAGGGAAAAAGGGGCAGATCCAGGAAACAGTGGCTGGCAATGAGTGGTGGGGAGGCAAGTAGCAGCTCAGCCTGGATTTGGAGAGAAAAGGTGGTTGTAATTGTGCCAGAGAGCAAACCCAGTTCCTCCTCCAGCTTTGCACGGCGAGGCACAGATCCACACCGACAGAGGTGGCCGTAAGAGCGCCAGTGGCAGCAGGAGGGGGTTGGAGGCAGCACACCCACCTCAGAGCCCCCAGTCCAGGCTCAGGAGGCCTGCAGCTTGCAGAGCCCATCAGCGTACTGGAACTGGGCGCCGTTCTCGTACTCGTACATGTCCAGGGCCACCTGGCAGCTCTCGCGCACCACACGCTCCTCGTCGCTGGCGAAGGCGCGCAGGGCCCGCAGGCAGGAGGGCTGGGCGATGGAGCCCAGCGCCTCGGCGCACTCATGCCGCACCATGGGGCTCTCGGCGCGGCTGCGCAGCGCGGCCGTCAGCTGGGGCACGCACGCCTCGTCCTGCAGCTGCCCCAGCACGTAGCCGATCTCGTGGCGGAACAGCGCGCTGCCGCAGCGCAGCCCTGCAGGAGGGGGGCGGTGAGCTGGGACCCTCCTGAAACGCACCAGGACGCCTGGACGGAGCCCCCACCCGAAAGCTGGGGATGCCAAGGGTCACCACTCCAGCCCCATGTACAGGAAGGAATGTCCCACCCTGCTCCCTCATCTCACCCCGATCCAATCCCTGCCCTGGTGCCTCCCTTGATGGCAACACTCACCCCCCAGCACAGCTGCAGCCCCACAGCTGTCCCAGGTTCTGCCCCACCACATGATGTTCCAGGGAATGGCAGTATGGCCAGGGACTCCCGCCCTCCAGGACCAAGCAGCTGGAGCAGGATTTGACAGATCCCATCTCATGGACCTCAACAGTCCCAGACTGCTGGAGAGCCTCATCCACTTCCCTCAGACTGGGAGTGGGTTCAAAAGGTTCTTGGGGTGTGGTCTGCCCCTTTCCCACTTGGAGGATATTCCCCACTCCAGAACTATTCCAAAACACCAGCAGCCCCTAACTTTCCAGGCCAGGAGAGCAGGACCCCAAAAACCTCGGGCCAGCTCTGACAATGGGTCAGACCAGCTGGTCCCAGGCCACCACCACAGCTGGTGCCCTCCCTCAGGGAAGGGGGTCTGGAGGGTGGAAAGGGGGCTCTGTAACAGCTGAGACCACTCAGCACTCTGTAATGTGGCAAAGAATGGCAGCCCCTGACACAAACACATGAGAGCAGCTCTGGCAGTCCTGGATTTGGGAAGGGCTCATCCCAGATTAGCCTGGACACCCACAGCAAGGACAGGCCCTCACCTTCTGCCAGTGCCAGCACAGCAGCCTGGCCCCCCACATTCCGCAGGGCAAACATGGCCCGGTAGCGGTCAAACAGCTCCTGGGACTCATCCAGGAGGATCTCCCTGAGCTTGGCAACATCCGTCTCCTCAGCAGGGGGAGCAGGATCTACAGACAGGTACGGGCTGGTGCCTGGCTTCTCCTTGTTGTTCCGCAGCCACTCCAGCCTCCTCACGGCCAGCTGACACGTCTCTGCCACCTGCGGGGACAGGGACATGGCCCTGGCTGCACAACAGCACTGGACAGCTCCAGGCGAACCCCAGCGTGCAGCAGGATGTCACTGTGATGTCCCCACCCACCTGCCCAGTGCTGCATCCCAGAGGAAATGACCCCTCAGAAACCTCACCTCGACCACAGGATCCTGGGAATAGCGTTTCAGGATATCCAGCACGTCAGGGTTACCGATAGCACCTAGGGCTTCACCTGAAGGATGTATTGGGACGTTATCAGGGTGTCTGTATGAGAAGAACCCTGCTGTGTCCTCTGGCAATGCCTTGCCTTGCTCCAAAGCACAGATATAGGCCTAACTGACCAATCCCAAATGGGGCAGACGTGAACACAGGCTGGACTTACAGGTTCCAAACAGGACAAACACGGCAGGAGAAGCCTGGCCAGCAGGAACAGCAGGGCCTGGCCAACCTGTCCTGTCAGGTCTGGCCAGGGGAGGTGGCGAGATGTTACGTGACTCAGAATTTGACAATCAAGCCGGATCAGGTCCCCATGAGCTGCTCTGTACAGTGGGGGAAGCACCCCCGAGCCCCACTTGCGAGCCAGCCCCTTCCCCTGCCCCCAGAGCCGCAGGAGCTGCCGCCGTACCTGCCTCGTGCCGGACCATGGGCTCCTGGGCCGTGTCCTCCAGCACATCGATGAGCACCGGGATGGCCGCCTCGTCCTGCATCTGGCCCAGGCAAAAGGCCAGCTCGTGCTTCAGCAGCGCCGAGCTGTCCCCAAAGGCGCGGCTGATCCACTCCACGGCCGCGCGGCCGCCCAGGTTCCGCAGGGTGAAGAGGGCCCGGAACCGAGCGGGCAGCGGCTGCGCCGCGTCCAGCAGCGTGCGGCCGATGGCCTCCACCTCCTGCTCCGTCACCATGGCGCGGGTGGCTCCGGGCACCCCGGGGGCTCTAGGGGGCTCCTCGGTCACACTCCTGCGCCCGGGAAAGGGAGGCAAGGTGAGCCCACAGCCGCCAGCGGCTCCCGTGGCCCGGGGAAGAGCGGGCGAGGAGAAGCGGAGCACGGGGCCGGGGCCGGGGCCGTGTCCGTACTCGATTACACCGGATACCGGGACGGACACGGACCCTCTGCCGCCACCGCACCACGCGGAGCCGCCAGGCCAGCGGAACCAGGACCCGCGAGGAGCTGCCCGGGTCGGGGGAGAGCTGGGGCGCTCGGGGTACAGAGGGGGCATTCGGGGGACAGCGGGGGCGTTCGGGGGACACCAGGGACGCTCGGGGGACACCAGGGACGCTCGGGGGCTCCCGGCAGTGCCAGCGCTGCACTCACCGAGCACCGCCATCTTGCTGCTCCGCCACGTGACCGCCCGCCGGCGGCGCCTGCGCAGTACGCACAGGCGGGGCCCCACGAGGGGGCGCTGCCTCCCCTCAGCCTGAGGGCACCGCTGCTCCCGCCCGCCAGGGGGCGCTGCGGGAGGGGCAGGGCCGCTGCCCGCCATGTCCGGGACAGGGCCGGCCTCAGGCGGGGGCAGCGGCACCGGGAGCCGGGAACTGAGCCACAAACCCCTCCGGAGAGGGGCACAGGGAGCCAGGAACTGAGCCACAAACCCCTCCGGAGAGGGGCACAGGGAGCCAGGAACTGAGCCACAAACCCCTCCGGAGAGGGGCACAGGGGGCCGGGAACTGAGCCACAAACCCCTCCGGAGAGGGGCTGGGGTTGCCAGGCTGGGCAAACCCTACCTTGGAAGGGCCAGGCAGTGCCAGGCTGGGCAAACCCCTCTGGAGAGAGACAGGGGATGTTGGGCAAAGTCCACCCCGAGAGGGGCCTGGGGGTGTTCCAGGCTGGGTAAACCCCACCAGAGAGGGCTGGGCAGTGCCAAGCTAGGCAAACCCCACCCTGAGAGGGACCTGGGGTGCGAAACTGGGCAAAATCCCTCAGGAGAGGAGGCAGGGGTGCCAGGTTGGGTGAAAGCCCACTGGAGAAGAGCCAGGTGTGCCAGGCTGAGCAAAATCCCTCTGGAGAGGGGCTGGGGGGTGCCAGGCTGGACAAACCACCAGGGCAGCACATCTCTGAGTTTGTGGATGCAGTTTAGTTGCAGGCTGGTGTGAGCCCTTGCAAGTCACTGCTCCGCCTCTTCCTTCCTTCTCCTTCCCATGTGTGTTTACACAGCAAGTTTCAAACCTTCAAAGGAGTTTTGCCTTATTTCAAGATTCCTGCTGATTTGGTCCTAATGGAGAGACCTAGAGACAGATGAAAGGGGAATCCCAGCGGCCTCCCCCTCCCAGCCCTAATCACCGCTGTACTCCCACAGGATACAACACACCACCAAAGCGTTTAGATCCTGGGAGAGACAATGGGCACCAAATACATTCCACTGCCTGAAACCGCCAGAGCAGACCCAGCACGAGCATGACACAGCCACCCCTCCCTGCCCTGGTACAGCTGGCAGCACTGGGCCAGTTTGCCAGAGTCCACAGTCAGTCTGCAAGCAGGGATGCGCAGGGATGCACAGGGCAGCTGCTCCCTGGGCCCGTCAGCCCTCCCCGCAGCTCTCGAAGTACTGACACATCAGCTCGCGCACTTGCTCGGCCCGGTTGTCCTCCATGGCAGCCGGCGCGGGCTGGCAGGGCTTGGGCAGCTCGGTGGGCTCGGTGCCCTCCAGCCACTCCTCGTTGAAGGGGTTGTCGTGGGCCTCGCAGACGTTGTGCAAGATGCAGCAGGCAAGGACGAGGGTGGGCAGCAGCTCCAGGCTGCAGTCGTCACACTTGAGGAGGATCTGCCAGCGTGCCTTGAGGCGCAGGAAGGCGTTCTCGATCACACTGTGGGCCCGCTTCAGGCGGTAGTTGAACTGCAGCTGGCGCTGGGTGAGGTTCTCATCCTCCTGGTAGGGCTTGAGGATCCAGTCTTGCAGGGGGTACGTGGCATCGCCCAGCAGCACGTACTTCTGTGCCTTCCCCATGAAATGCTTGGGAGGGTTGGGGCACAGCCGTCCCTCCTTGGCCAGCACCCACAGGCTGGAGCTCTCCAGGACCGCGCTGTTCTCCATGCTGCCCGGAAAGGCGGTGGAGACATCCCAGAACTGCCCCAGCCCGTCCACGGTGGCCTGTGTGAGGATGGAGTGCCAGCCCTGGCCATTGCAGTAGTCGGCAGTGAGGCGCAGGGGCGGGTGGATGGGGATGTGCAAGCTGTCCAGTGCTCCGATGCAATGCGGGAAGCCCCAGCGCGTGCAGAAGATGCGCACCATGTTCTCCAGCTCCTTCTCGTCGGGCAGCCGGAGGTAGAGCGGCTTCAGCAGCAGGACGACAGCGTAGCTCACCTCCCGGACACAGCTCTGCACCGTGGAGGGCCCCACGCCGAAGAGCGGGCTCAGAGTCTGGTACTCCACGTTGGTGGCCAAGTGCCACAGAGCAACAGCCACCCTCTTCTCCAGGGGCAAGGTAGGGTGGAAGTGGGCGCTGTGCGGAGCCAGCCCAGGCCGCAGCTGGTTGCAGATGTAGAAGAAAGTCTCTTTGGACATCCGAAACTTCTCCAGCCAGTCCTGGGGCCCAAACTCCTTCAGGACCACTCGCTCCCACCAGTCTGTGCTCCTAAGGCTGGGCCAGGCGCGGGGGTAGAAGCAGCAGCTTGTTCTTCTCCGGTGAGCAATGAGGAGCTGCAGTGCAGGGGGGAGACAAGAGCAATGTGAGACAGCACTTCCCTGCACTGCACCAGGACCCCCCTCTGAACACTACCCAGCTCAAGAGACCTGCTCAAGGCAGGACGATGCCCAGTGCCAGATGGTCAGTGGTCCCAACTGGTCTAACACTGGTCAAATCTTCATCTTCCTGGGAAACCTCACTGCAAACCCACCAGACAGTAGGTGTGACTCCAGACAAGATGCTCAGGCGTTGCAGATTGAGTTTTCTGGAAAAGCCCCTTTTTGGATGACCACTCCCTCTGGAGGTTTATATTTTAATGAGCATTACCGGAGTTCCTACTGCCAAGGGAACTGTGAGCTAAATCTTGATTTGGAAGGGGGAGAGAGCACCCCTTGAAGGTGAGGAATCATGATTTGGAAGGGGAAGCTCCTGGCCTCTCCACAGGAATTGTTTTTCTGTTATTAAATTCTAAAATGCAACTTTAAACTAAATAGAGACTTTAGTCACCTTCTTCAGCCATTGCCCAGGCCATCAGGTTCTTCCCCATGTTCACTCCCAGCTTGTCCTTGCTGCCATGTATCCCTTGTATCCCCCATTGCATCCTCCACCTTTGATGTCACCCCCTCCTTCACATGCCCATGTCCTCTGGATCCACCATCCTTTGTGTCCTAGATCATACCCATGTCCTTCAAGTCCCATCCTTTGTGTCCCTGTCTTTGTGTCCCACAGAACCCCCATGTTCCCCAACCTTTGTGATCTCCGTGTCCACATGTCCTTCCAGTCCCACATGCTGTGTTTTGGCTCTCACATATCCCCCACCCTTTATGTCCCCCTTGTGACTTCCCCGTGCTCCCCATCCTTCCCATCACTGTCCTGTATGTTCTGCAGCCCGCCCCGTCCATTTTTTGTGTTCCTGTGACCTGTGTACCCCGTGCCCCAAATCCCCCGTGTCCATGTGTCTCACGTCCCCCATCCTGTGTCCCCGTGATCTGTCCCCGCATCCCCCCCATCCCCCATGTCGCCGTGACCTGCGCAAGTCTCCCGCATTCCCCCTCCTTTGTGTCCCCGTGACTTCAGTGCATCCCCCGTGATCCCCCCATCCTTTGTATCCCCGCGATCTCCCCGTGTCCCCCGCATCCCCGCACCCTCCGTCCCCCGTGACCCCGTCCCCGCGTGCCGTGTCCCCACGTCCCGTCCAGTCCCCGCCACCCATTGCGGCCCCGCCCCGGTCACCGTCATGAGCCGCTTCTGCCGCTGGCTGTAGTAGTGCCGGAGCCAGGCGCGCCGCTGCGGCCCGTCCCAGCCCCCGGCGCCGCTCCCACTGCCGGCGCTGCTCCCGTTCCCGGTGCCGTTCCCGGCCATGGCCCCGGCGCGCCGCCGTCGCCGCCGCGCCAGCGCGCACAGGAGCACCAGCAGCCGCTCCCGCATTTTCAAATCGGGAGCCGGGGCCGCCCTGGAAGTGATCGTCGGCGGGGTCACGGTGGCACCGAGGGGCGGGAAGGGGCGGCACCGCTCCGGTCGCCGCGGCACGGCTGTACACGGCACCGTACGGGCGTTCTCCTCCCTGCTTGCAGCTCGCCGTGCAGACATCGCCATCCACAGCGCTTCGCACCGCATCGTTGTCTCCATCCCCACCCCACAGCACCGCCATCCCCATCCGCACCTCTCCGCACCGTTCTGCACAGCTCTGCCATCTCCATCCCGGACACCATCACCAACTCTCACCAAACTGCACCGCCCCATCATCCCCATCCTCACCACCATCCGCATCCTAACCCACTCCCTTCCTGCCTCCAGGCTGGACTGGTAAAGGGTCACTGGGCTCAGCTGCAGCAAGGACTGGCACGACAGAAACAATAAGGAAAACTGCTACAACTAAGTCCCAAATCTGCCTTGGATTTGCAGGAAGTCTTGAAAAGGCTGGAAAAGGAGCCCAGGAAGGGCTGGAGCTGTGTCAGGGCTTGGGATGGATCTCAGGGAAAGGTTCTTCCCCCCGAGGCTGCTGGGGCACTGCCCAGGCTCCCCAGGGAATGGTCCCGGCCCCGAGGCTGCCAGAGCTCCAGGAGCGTTTGGACAGCGCTGCCAGGGATGCTCAGGGTGGGATTGTTGGGGTGTCTGTGCAGGGATAGGGGTTGGACTCGATGATCCCTGTGTGTTCCTCCTCGCTCAGGATATTCCAGGATTCTATGAATGATTCTGTTGCTTCTCAGGGCTGCAGTTATCAGCTGTTTCTTGTTGAAAATAACATACAAGGGAGCCTTAAAGAGAGACTTGATTATTATGGGAGGCTGAGCTGGATTGATATCCAGGGAGTCCAAGATTAATAACCAGGGAACTGCATGCAGCTCACTGCATTGCTGCAGTAGGACCAGCATGGGTGGTTGTGCCAGCAGGGTGGCAGTGAGATGCTGGTCTGGGGTGACAAGAGCATTGCAGATGGACAGTCTGCAGACTGTCCATCCCTGACGAGACCCCCGGGCCCCCAGCAGCAGCCCCTCTGTGGGCATGGCAGGAACTGGGGGGTTCCAGCAAGCACCAGTGCTGAGAAGGGCACGGGGCTGTGAGTCCTCCTGCAGCACCTGCCCCTGCCTCCTCCCGGGCCGTGTGGGGCTGAGCTCCGGGACAGCAGCAGCCCCCAGCCCAGTGCCCTCCCAAGAGCGGGGTGGACACACAGCAGTCTTCCCCCCCCTCTCCCCAGAACTCCCTGGGAAGAGTAATGGGGATCAGAGACCAGGAATGGGGGAGACACAGACACTCTGCAGGGTTGCGGGGGGTCCTACACTGAGTAACAGACAATCTTTGGGGCGGCACAGGAATCCCATAGGAGGGGCCAGGAGCAACCCCCACATCCCAAGAGGCCCCCCAAGGACCCAAGGAACCCACTTAGGGACCAAACAATCTTCCCCAGAGACCCAAGAACCCCCAAGGAAGGGAGGACCAAGGAACTCCCTCTAAGGAGCCCCCCAAAGACCCAAGGACCCTTTTAAGGACTCAGGGAACCTGTCAGGGACATGACGAGTCACTCCCAGGGACCAAGAAGCCCTCCTAAGAACCCCCTCAAGGACCAAGATAATTCCCTTTGTTGCCTTTTCCCCCAGCCTGGAAAAGAAACTCGAGATCATTTTAGCAAGCAGGTAGTATAAAAGGGGATCTTTATTTTGAAGGTCTTCAGGAGCAGTTATGGAAAGGTGTCCATAAAAGCCCAGCCCCTCCAGGGGTGAGGGCATATTTATAGCTTTTAGGAAATTAGCATAATTGATTAAAAGCACCAATAAGGAGAACAAGTGGTGATTCAATTCTCCCCAGGTCCAGCCCCTTCTCTGGAGCCCCTCTCAGCACTGGCTCTGCTTTGTTTATGAAAATGCACCTGAGTTGTTCTGGGCCTTGGTTCCCAGCAAGAGCCGAGATAGGACAGGGCCTTGCACCCCCTGGGGCTTGGAGCTCTGGAATTTGTTTTGTCTTTCTGCTTAGGGAAAGGCCATGGAAAAGTACTGGGAAAACTAGCTATTAATACAGTAGGCTACAGAGCTACAAATATATGTGCAAAGAGTACAGAGAACATAGAAAAGAAAAAAGGCAGAAACCAAACGGCATCACCTTAAGGACCTAAGAACCCCCTCCGCCACCAGGGACCAAAAGAACCCTGGAAGGACCCAAGAGTTCCCCCCTAAGGCCCAAGAGAACCCTCTCGAGGACCCAAGGCCCTCCTTACGGAGCCAAGGGCCCCTCAGAGACCGAGCAGCCCCCGGCCCGGTGCCCCCCCCGGGACCGCAGCCCCGCCATGACGTCATGGGCCGGCCGTGACGTCACCGGGCCCGTTGCCATGGCGCCGCGCGCCGCCGCTTCCTGTGTGTGTTCGAAGCGGCGGGCGGGGCGCGCTCCCGTCGTGCCCCGCGCGGGGGCGGGGGCGGCCGCCATGTTGTGGAGCGGCGGGGCCGGCGGGTGCTGACGGAGGAGGCGGAGCTGGGCCGGGCCGGGCCGGCTGGTGGCACCGGCACCGGAGCAGGTACGGCCGGGGCAGCGCCCGGGGCACGGTGCGGAGCACGGCATGGCATGGCACGGCGTGGCGAGGCGGGGGGGCTGCGGCAGGCTTGGGCCCCGCACTTTCCCCCGGGGGCACGGGCCTGTGGGCCGGGCTGGGCTGGGCTGGGCCGGGCTGGGCCGGGCGGGGCTGGGGGTGCCTTGCCTCCTTTACTCCCTTTCTCCCTCCCTCTCTCCCTCCACAGCCGGGCACCGAGCAGCCCCGCCTCTCCCTCCCCGCCCGTTGCGGTGCCTTGTCAGCCGTCGCAGGATGGGCCCGGTCTGTGCCGGTTCCTGCGGGCCCAGGCGGGCTGTGCCCCGTCACGGCGGGGCCAGTGAGCCCCAACGCTCCGGTGTGTTTGGTAACGGGCATCCCGCACCTGCACCCGGGGCCGGGGCTGTGCGAAGCGGCTGGAAGCTCGCGGTGTAACCCCTTCGCTCGGTCCGTGTGCCCTGGCCCGCTGGGGAAAGACGGCAAGAGCCGGAGCCTGGATCAGCTCTTGGTTCTTGATCAGGTTGATAACACAAACGGTTACGGAGATTTTAGTGGTGTGGACCTTATTCCTAAAGGGATCTGCCAAGCAGCGGCAGAAACTTTGGCCAGCAGTCTGTTTACGTGCAGCACCGGTGGATGTGCCCCCGCCCACCCGATGGCTCGGGGGTCTCAGGAAGCTCTCAGTTATCGCTATGTGTTTCACCAGTGTGTTTTTAACCTGTTGTTGCCATTTTGCACGTGGGGTTTGTACCAAGGATCAGCCTGAACTGAAGGTCCTCCAGTTAGTGAGAAGGTTGTCCTGGGGCAGGCAAGGTGGGCTGTCAGGTCACACTGGAGTCACCTCGGGAAGGTGTTGGATTCGTGGCATGGAGGACTGTTTTCTCTTGATTTGTAGCTCTCTTGAATGCTTTGTGCCCATTTTCTTGTGAGGCACTGATTCTTCCTGTGTGTATTTAATGATAACACCCCAGTATTTTGTGCTGAAGGTTCGTCAGAGAGAAGCTCTGCTGTGAGCAACAAAACCTTGTTGTGGTCTTCTAGAACCTGAAGGAGCTGACAGAAAAGATGGGGAGACTATGTGCAAGAGCATGGAGGGACAGGAGAAGAGGAAATGGCTTCCCACTTACAGAAGACAGGGTTAGATGGGATATTGGGAAGAAATTCTTCCTGTGTCAGGGTGGGGAGGCCCTGGCACAGGGTGCCCAGAGCAGCTGTGGCTGCCCCTGGATCCCTGGCAGTGTCCAAGGCCAGGCTGGATGGGGCTTGGAGCAACCTGGGACAGTGGAAGGTGTCCCTGCCCATGGCTGGGGGTGAAACGAGAGGAGCTTTAAGGTTCCTTCAGCCCAAAGTATTCTGGGATTCTGTGATTAGTGGTGGCAATGTTTATCTTTGGTAAAGGCCCTTCCAAAGATGGAGATTCTGCTGTTTCCTGAAGGTCCCACAGGCTTCCTGCAGCCTTGGTCATCCGGGTGCCCTAAATTTTTGTGGTTTGCTGGTCAGAGTTTCTTTGTCATCGTGGTAGGATTGTGCATCACTTTGGGATGGTGGACATGAAGCTTTACCTGAGCTTCTGAAGCTGTCATGTGTACTTTTCCCTTGGCAAATGATGGGGCTATTCCAGAGAGTTTGGAAATACTCAATGCCTGAATAGTTACATGTTTTTAATTTGAAGCCTGTGCTATTTAATACAGGACCAAAGAGCCGGTGGCATCTCTGGGTTTGGGTGGGCTCTTGCTGACTATAAATTTGTGGTCTGTTTAGGACTTTCGAGCAAGAAAAGCTCCAGGCAGCCTTTTTCAGACTTGAGATGCTTCAAAATAAAGCATCAACATAACATTAGTGGTATTTAAATTACCAAGACATCCTTTACCCCCCTTTGGCCCTGTGTAAATTGGGAAATACATTGAGCTGTACATTTACATCCTGCCTTTGGTATTCCGAGTCTCTCACTTTCGTCAGCACATCTCATGTTAAACACTTACCCACCCAAACACTTTCCAGAAGAGAAGCTACATGAACAATTTCTGGAATAAAAACGGGTCAGGAATCATCCAGCTCTTGAACTGCTTGAGCAGAGCATGTGTGAATTGACAGAACCAACTTTCATCTCTTACCCCTCCTTCAGTGTGTGCTGGGGAATCCAAACAGGTACAGCCTGCCTCAAACCACAGAAATCATTTTGCAAAATTACTGCTCTTGTTTCCCTGCCAGGCCTTGCATTCTGCATGCTGGCTTATTAAAAACACATCCATACCAAGAAAAAAACACTTTTGTATTTGAATACACGAAGGTTGGGTCAATAAAAAGAACAAAAGGCACTTGTTCAGTGCCATAACTCTGCCTGTAAATATTATTCTGAAGGTAGTGAGCTGTGAGACAACCCAGCAAATTCAGAGACAGGACAGAAGTTGCATGAAGAACATAAAGTCAGAATACAAATTCTTCTCAAAGAATCCAAACCCTTCCACCAAATCTCACTTTTGTTCTCCAAGTGTAATCTGCATAATTAGTGACAAAATACTGTCTGAAGAATATGTAACACATTTAGCTCCTCAAGATATTTTATTCTTCAACTGGAAGGGAAATTGAAGCCCACATACCATAGAATCACAGAATCATTCCGTTTGGAAAAGCCTTCTTAACACCAAGTCAGACCATTCCCCCAGCACTGCCAAGGATACCACTAAACCATGTCCCCAAGTGCCACGTCCACATGGCTGTTAAATCCCTGTGGGAATGGGGATTCCACCCCTGCCCTGGGCAGCTGTCCCAGTGTTGGATCATGCTTTCCATGAAGAAATTCCTCCTGATGTCCCACTTAACCCTCCCCTGACACAGCTTGAGGCTGTTTCCTCTTGTTCTGTCCCTTGTTTCCTGTGAGCAGAGCCCGATCCCCACTCAGCTGCACTCACCTGTCAGGGAGTTGTGGAGAGCAAGAAGGTCTCCCCCCAAACCTCTTTTTCTCTAGGCTGAGCTTCCCCTCAGCTGCTCCTGGTGCCCGAGCCCCTTCCACAGCTCCATTCCCTTCTCCAGACATGTTCCAGCCCTGTTGTGAGAGGCTCAGAACTGTCCCCAGGATTCGAGGTGGGGCCTCACCAGTGCCCAGCACTGGGGGACAGTCACTGCCCTGGTCCTGCTGGCCACACTGTGGCTGATACAAGCCACGTACCCTTGGCACACACCAGTTCATGTTCAGTTGCTGTCACCAGCACCTCCAAGTCCTTCTGGCAAATCCTTTTTTACTCACTTTGGGGGAAATGAACTGACTTCCACTCACTTCCTGTGGACAAATTTAGAGACAGTGAGAGCATACCCCAAACCAGGGGTGCTGCTGCTCCCTGGGCCTGTGTTAGTGGTACAGGTTTTAGGGTAAAAAGGTCACTGTTTAGGTGCTGAACATGAACTGCTGTGTTCTGCTGCTATGGTCTCTCTGTTGGACACTCTGTGCTGTGTTTCTGAGTGGAGGTTGTAGGTGAAATTTGGGCAGATGGGAACTCAAAAGCTCAATAGTCAAATATGTTTCAGATGCAGAATTTAAAATGTCTCTTTGCTGTGTAACTGATCTGGATCTCTCACAAATACTGTGCTGAGCCATTTTGGGAGGACACTTTCAATGTGTGGTGTTCCCTGGCTGATCACGCTTCTCATGTGGGTTCTGCAGGCTGAGCTCTCTTACTCATGGTGTTAAAACAACAACAAACTAAAAAAAGAAAAGGGGGGAGGGGGCATTTTGGTGAACTGTTTGGTTTGAGACACACATTTGATAGCTTGTGGGTCGGTAAGAGTGGTGGTAAGTATACTTCAGAATGAGGGAGAGTGTTTGATATGGCATGCACTATTTTTTATTTTTTAAAATCTCCTTTATTAATAGCATCACAGACTTTTCTAACTTTTCACTGCAATTATGTTGTTTCTGACTCTTTGCTTCATTTAGTGGAAGCTGATCTCTGTTAAATTTGGGAGCTTTCTCCAGTTTTGCCGCTGAAAGAACATATGGGAGAAATGTGTTAAATTAAAAAAGAAAAAAAGCTTGGGGGAGGAGGTGATAGAGGTAAGCAGGTGTGATCAGAACCAGCTTGGCACTATCTATTTCAGGGATGCTCCTGTAAAAGTGTTGGCATGCTTAATGGTAAGGAAAAAAAGCATTTCAGCACTTGTAAGAAGTCCAAGTTTTGGTACTGAAAAATGGTGTCACTCAAAGAACCACAGGATCTTCTGAGCTGGAAGGGACCCACAAGGATCACTGATCCCAGCCCCTGGCCCTGGACAGCCCTGAGGAATCTCCCCTCAGTCTCCTCTGCTCCAGCTGAACGATCCAGGTGCCCTCAGCCGCTTCTCAGACCCTTCCCCAGCTCCGTGTCCCTCCGTTGGACACTCTCCAACAGCTTTGGATCCTTCTGATCTTGTGGTGCCCAAAGTGCCCCCAGCACTGGAGGTGAGGCTGCCCCAGTGCAGAGCAGGGCAGGACAATCCCTCCCTGAGCCTGGTGTCCCCAGGACACAGTGGCCTTTTGGGCTGCCAGGACTCACCAGTGACTCAGATCCAACTTGCCACCAACCAGGACCCCCAGGTCCCTGCCCACGGTGCTGCTCTCCAGCCTCTGGTTCCCAGTCTGTCCCTGCATCCGGGGCTGCCCCATCCCAAGGGCAGGATTCCAGCATCTCCGCTTGTTAAACACCACATGGTTGGGGATTTCCCCATCCTCACGTTTATCAAGGTCTCTCTGTGGGGCCTCTCTGTCCTTGAGAATGTCAGCAGTTCCTCCCAAGTGAGTGGCCTCAGCAAACCCCCTCAGGACCTTCCAGTCCTACCCCCAAGTCACTTACGAAGACATTTGAGAGAGCTGGCCCTAAGATGGAGCCCTGTGGAACCCCAGTGGTCACCACCTTGATGTCACCCCATTTCCTGTAACCTGGTGCAGGGCCATCAGCTCTGCAGTGCAGCCTGTGTGCTTTGCCTTGCTTTCAAGCTTATTTCACTGAATATTGTAAAACTTCATCACATCTTACTGAATTGCAGCATGTGCTGCTGGACCCCTCGTAGCTTGGTAACTTGCCGCCAGCTTTTAACTGTAAAACCCTGGGCAGGTCTGTGGTTCCTGGAGTCAGCCTCTTCCCAGGAGGGAGCTGGAGGCAGTGCAGGGCTGTCCCTGAGTGGGGCAGTGTGCAGCTGCTCCCTGGGCAGCCTCCTCCCAGCACAGCCTTTGTATGCAGTTGCCTCCGGGATTTTACAAGTTTGTATCTCAAGGCGACTCCATTTGTGCAGCTGGGACTCCGGCCAGGTGCCATAAATGTTTATGCAATAACAGGAATGAAGATCCCTTTACGTTCAGCCTCCAGATGCCTGTGTGTTGTGGGGATTTGCTTATGTGTTAATTGCCCCTTTGCCTTTGGACATGTTTATCTTGGGTTGAAAGACCAACTTGATGTCTCCTCTGGCGCTGGTGTTTTTGTGCCCATGTCAGCTGTGGACAAGGGTGCATGAGGTGTGTGATGGGGGAGGTTGGCCCCTGGGGGTGCTCTCTGCCCTTGGAGCTTGACAAGGGCTGTGACCGTGTATCCTCACACAAGTGTCAGCTCATTTATTTTTTATTGATGCTCATGTTAATTTACCAGGCAAATCTCAGCTATGAAGCAGCCCTGTCCTAAAACACATGCTTAAAATATGTACTTAAATGATGTTAATGTTGCTTATAGACTCTATAAATATATGAGTGAGCAAGCTTTGTGCCAGCCAGGAGGAGTATTTGGGATAGTGCAGGCATCAGGGATGGAATATTCACTGGGACTACGAGATCCCTAATGTATTCCTGCAGTGGGTGGTGTTCAAAGTCTGCAGTGCTTCTGACATGGCTAAAAGCATCCCACATTCAGCACTGCTCCTGTGCCCCTGACCTGAGCAGTGGGGCAGGCTGTGGTGGGATCACAGAATCCCACAATGGTTTGGGTTGGAAATGACTTTAAAGCCCATCTCATTCCACCCCCTGGCATGGGCACAGTACACAGCTTGCTCCAAGCCTGGTCCAACCTGGCTTTGAACACTTTCATGAATGGGGGGACCACACCTCTCTGTGCAGTGCCTGGACAGGACAGGCTGCAGATGCCTGGACTTTTCATGCCTGTGTGCTGAAGGGTTGCCAGACTCTGCTGCTGCAGGGCCCAGGGGCAGTCCCTGCTCCAGGTGGGGTGGGGACCGGCTGAGGTCCTGTCAGACACAAAATACAGGCTGCCTGCATTCTTCAGTGTCCCACAGGTTTGGTACCAATGCTCTGGATAGGATAAGTGGTCTCAAGTTCTAAGAACAGGCTTAGGAGACTTTGAAGAGGCTGTTTCAACATGGAGGAGTGTAACAGTTTGTTGTTTTTCTCCTTCTGTCTCTTGCAGCATACTAGTTACTGCTTGGACTTCGCAAACATAAATCCCTGAGCCTGCTCATCTCTCCAGCCAGCTTCCCACCATGGATCAGGACTACGAGAGACGTCTCCTACGCCAAATCAACATACAGAATGAGAACACAATGCCTTGTGTGAGTAAAGATGGGCTCAGGGTCAATGTTGTGGTGTCATCTGTCTCACTTGTGACTATTTTCCTTGAGCTTTTGAAAGACCTGGGACCTCCTCAAAGCAAACCACAGTCTTTTGTTGGGTTGTGAGTAGGTGTGAGCTCCTGAGCTGTTCTATGAATACCCAAATAGCTTGACTTTAAGAGAGCTTTTGAATATATAACCTCAGTTCAGGTTGCAAAAAGGGGTGAGGATATTTTTATGGGGGTTCAGTAATACCTTTTTAATACGTAATCTCAGCAGTTACACATGTAACATAAAAAATTGAGGGCTAACAAACCAACCAAGGCTAAGCCTTGACGAGAGTAAGTTCAGTGTCTTTTATTCTTTAATTCAGGTAGCAGAGATGAGAAGAACCTTGACGCCTTCCAATTCTCCAATGTCTTCTCCTAGTAAGCATGGTGACAGATTCATTCCCTCAAGAGCTGGGGCCAACTGGAGCATCAACTTCCACAGAATAAATGTAAGTTTTGCTCCCTTCTCCTACAGCTCAGCCTTGAAACTGAGGAAATAGTACCTTTTGTTTTGGCTGGCATGATTGCTCTGCTAACCTTCTGTACCATTCACTTCTGCTGCCCCAGAAGAGTTCCTCTGGGTGCATGTCCTCAAGCCCTATGCTCCCTGCGTTTGCTATTTCACCATGTACTCTGAGGTTTCTGTATGGTGATGGCATGTTTCTCCATTTCAGGAAAATGAAAAATCACCAAGCCAAAATAGAAAAGCAAAGGATGCTACATCAGACACTGGCAAAGGTGAGGGCACCCTTCTACTGCTTGGCAGTGCCCAGAGCTTTTATTGCAAACTGCTGGGCAAATTAGGGCCATGCTGGCACTTTCATGCTTATGCCAAAACTCATGCTGGTATTTTGGGAAATGCCCACATCATGAGTGAGTACCAGGTCACTGCTTTTGATGAGTGTCTAGATGCAAGAGGCTGTGTCTATCCCTTGATTGATTGTGTCACGGAAGCACTTTCCTGATGGAGTAGAAGGAGGGGAAACCTGCTACTAATCTTGATTATAAATGGGGGCCCCAGGCTTATTAAGAGCCTCTGTGAGTGTACAAGTTGTAGAATCCCAGACTGGTTTGGGTTGGAAGGGACCTTAAAGTCCATCTCCTTCCACCCCTTGCCATGGGCAGGGACACCTTCCACTACACCAGGTTGCTCCAAGCCCCATCCAACCTTGAACGCTTCCAGGGATCCAGGGGCAGCCACAGCTGCTCTGGGCACCCTGTGCCAGGGCCTCCCCACCCTCACAGCCAACAATTCCTTCCCAGTATCCCATCCATCCCTGTCCCCTGGCAGTGGAAACCATTCCCCCTTGTCCTGTGCCTCCATCCCTTGTCCCAAGTCCCTCTCCAGCTCTCCTGGAGCCCCTTTAGGGCCTGCAAGGGGCTCTGAGCTCTCCCTGGAGTGTTCTTTTCTCTAGGTCAGGCACACATGATCCTGACACTCCCTGCTGTTGCTGCTCTGATCTCTGCTCAGTGCCTGTTTGGGTTTACAGATGGCCTTGCCTACTCTGCCTTGCTGAAGAATGAACTCTTGGGAGCAGGGATCGAGAAGGTGCAGGACCCCCAGACAGAGGACAGGAGGTTGCAGCCATCCACCCCAGAGAAGAAATCTCTCTTCACTGTAAGTTGGTTACTTGTATTAACACCAGTGTAGTGTGTCACAAGAACAGATCACAGGGCTCTGCCAGGCTTCTCGTGCAGTGACTTGGTGTCGGGGCTTGGCTGAGATAAGCTGTTGATAACAAATGTGGTGGCCTGCAAAGGGAACCTGAGTGTGCAGCAAGCAATGTGCTTCCTGTGTCTGTGCTGGCAGGAAAGCTGGGTGGAGCCAGGCTTTTTGGACAGTGTGGTGAGTGGCCAAATCAGGCTTTTGGACTTGATTGTTGATGAGTGATTTTGTATGGTTTTGGAGCACCTGGGAAAGGAAAAACTGGGTGTTGGAATTAGCTTGGCACTAGTGCACTTTGGGAGCGATGCCCTAGGCCTTGGGCATGCCAGGGTCCTCACGAGGTGTTTCTTTATGCAGTACTCACTCAGCACAAAACGCTCCAGCCCAGATGATGGCAACGAGGTCTCACCCTATTCCCTGTCTCCTGTCAGCAACAAAAGGTAACATTGATCCTCTGCAAAATATAAGGGAAGGGCTGGGACAGAGGGTTCGGTGAGGACTTCTGTCTGAAGCTCTAAAATTGCAGTGTGAATTGGGCTTGGAAATCTGGAGAGATAATAAATAAAACAGTCAAGTTCTAAAAATTTCTTCAGGTGCCCAACCTACCTGTGTGCTTGACATGTCTTGGTCAGCTCTCAGTAACCAGATTACCTTTCTGCTTCATAGCTCCTTTGTAGAAGCAGAACCTAATTCCTTCCAGTCTTGCTGTTGAAAAAGGGTTGTGCAGACATTTTGTCTCTGCATTTCTATAGAAACTTCAGAGGGCTCTGTAAAGAGTGGCTATCCCTGTGCCTCCCATCTGCTGTGATGTGCAGATTCCTGTAGTTGTTTTTTTATCTGTTTTTGTAAACAGTCAAAAGCTGCTAAGATCACCTCGAAAACCAACTCGGAAAATCTCCAAGATTCCTTTCAAAGTGCTGGATGCCCCAGAGCTGCAGGACGACTTCTACCTGAACCTGGTGGACTGGTCCTCTCTTAACGTCCTCAGCGTTGGCCTTGGGACTTGTGTTTACCTGTGGAGTGCTTGTACAAGTCAGGTAAATGGTCATGAGTGTCTGAAGATTGAGTTGCCCATTGATGTAGGGTTTTTCCAACCTTCCAGAGCTATGGAATGTGCTGTGTGAGGGCTTCAGCACTTGTCACACTCTATCCCAAACACAGCACTGGTTTGTGAGACAACCAGCAGTGCTGTGTGACAGAAACACATTTCTTACCCCGTTGTTCTCTCTGAAGGTGACCCGGCTGTGTGACCTCTCTGTGGAAGGCGATTCTGTGACATCCGTGGGCTGGTCAGAACGGGTCAGTATGGCACTGTCAGCAAGGACACGTGGGACATGAGTCACTTAGTCACTGTCATCAGAACTGTAGTTAACTCCTTGGCTTGTTTTTCCTCTGCTAAAAGAGAGGGGATAGAGAGCAGCCTCTTGCATCTTGAAGTTCTCGAGGCATTGCTAAGAGGAGTGGGAGGAAGAAGGAGCCAGTTTGCTTCTTCAGCTCTTGACAATGAAATGTTACAATAAATTTATTCCAGACAGGCTGCTTGGGCCTCTCGGTAGGGAAAAACGTGTAAGATGAAAGAACTCTGGATGCTTTCCATCTCGTGGGATTTATGTCAAGTCTTTTCCTCAACTTTCAGTTTTCTGGCTGTACTTCCTGGCTGTACTGATCCTGGCTCTCTGTTTGTCCAGGGAAACTTGGTGGCTGTTGGTACTCACAAGGGCTTTGTCCAGATCTGGGATGCAGCTGCCGGAAAGAAGCTCTCCATGCTGGAGGGACACACAGCCAGAGTCGGTAAGGCGTGAGGAGGCAGAGGGTTCTCAGGGGTCTCTCCCTCCTGGCTGAACTTTGTTAGCCAGGGATTTGCTGGAAATAGAGAACTCAGAGTACCAGGATTTATATTTATCCCCTGCTGTGTCTTGAGCAGGTTCAAAATATTATCATAACTCTAGTGTTCTGATCTGGGTGTGATGGTGGTTGGGTGTCGCAGCAGGTGTTTCCTCCATGCTTGAGGCTTTTTGGGTTTGGTTACGACATCTCTTCACTGCTGCTGGCTTCCGATTTCAGCACTGCTGGCAGCTTTACACTGAGATTTCCAGTTCCCTTTTTTGGGGGGCTGTTTTTTTCTGCTTAGAGATTTTGTGAGTCTAAACTCTGGGGTGAGATTTGGGAAATCCATGCACCTTCCAAGATCTGTGCTTTGCTGCCCTGTGAAATGGGGTTGGTAATACCTGCAGTCAGTCTGTTCAGGGGAACCTCTATTTGTGCCCTGCGTAGGACTCCAGAGAGTGGATGTAAGGGAGGTCTGTAAGGAGTAGTTTGAGGTTTGTTAGGTTTTTTTTTTAAACCCTGGCAGCTATGATGGCTGCATTTTGCTTACCAAGTGCTGCAGAACTAGAAGGGTTGGACTTGACAGTGTGGTCAGCAGGACCAGGCCGATGACCATCCCCCTGTACTGGGCACTGCTAAGGTCCTACCTCAAATCCTAGAGTCAGTTTTAGATTTCTCATAACAAAGAAGACATTGAGGGGCTGGAGCATGTCCAGAGAGGGAAACGGAGCAGGGGATGGGGCTGAAGCACCAGGAGAGACTGAGGGAGCTGGGGGGGGGGCTCAGCCTGGAGAAAAGGAGACTGGGAGGGACCTGGTGGCTCTGCACAACTCCCTGACAGGAGGGTGGAGCCAGGTGGGGGTTGGGCTCTGCTCCCAGGGAACAAGGGACAGAATGAGAGGACATGCCCTCTAGCTGTGCTAGAGGAGGTTTAGATTGGATATTGGGAAAATTTCTTCATGGAAAGTGTTATAAGTCATTAATTGGAGCAGGCTGTCTAGGGCAGTAGTGGAGTCACCATGCCTGAAAAGAGCTCAAAAGACATGTGGATGTGGCACTTGAGGACATGGTTTGGTGGTGAACGTGGTGGTGGTGCTGAGCTGATGGTTGGACTTGGTGACCTTAGAGGTCTTTTGCAGCCTCAGAGATTCTGTGATTGCATGACTCCTGCAGCATCCTCTGAAGCTGTGCCCCGTTGCAGGTGCCTTGGCATGGAACGCGGACCAGCTCTCCTCCGGGAGCCGGGACAGGATGATCCTGCAGCGGGACATCCGCACCCCGCCCCTACAGTCCGAGCGGCGCCTCCAGGGACACAGGCAGGAGGTCTGTGGGCTCAAATGGTCCACGGACCACCAGCTCCTGGCCTCTGGAGGGAATGATAATAAGGTACCCTCATTCCAAGGGGTCACGGGAAATGGGGCAGTTCAGGTTGGACGTTGTTTTACTGCTGGAGGTGTCCAAGGCCAGGCTGGACAGGATGTGCAGAAACCTGGTCTAGTGGAAGGTGTCCCTGCCTGTTGCAGGGGGTGGAGCTAGATGGACTTTGAGGTCTCCTTCAACCCAAACCATTGTATGATTCTATGATTAGGGAAAAATTGTATGATTCTATGATTCTATGATTAGGGAAAAGGTGATTAGGTATTGGAACAGGCTGCCCACTGGGGGAGTTGCCATTCCTGGAAGTGTTCAAAAAACAAGTGGATAGGGCACTTTGCAATATGGTTTACTGGGCACGGTGGGATTAGGTCAAAGGTTGGACTTGATCTGAAAGGTCTTTTCCAACTTTAATGGTTTAGTGGTTCTTTAAGGATGTTTGGTCTCTCTGAAAAGGACTTTTCTTTTGGTTGTTGGACTGTGACCAAACATAAAGCATGCTGAGCTTCTGCTCAGTCTTCTCTTCCTAATAAAATGAAAACAGCAAATTTAATTTTGCTTCCGTATTTGGCTAATTAAATCTTTAGCTTGGCTCAGGGGGTTGAGTTCTACAAAGCCACCACTAAGCTGCCCTTCCTGGCTTTGCTTGGATAGTGTATGGTCACGTTTGTTGCAGTAATGATTGTGTGCAGTAGGAACCTGAGATAGAGCTGTGTAAGTTCTCATACCTGTAATGCAGGCTTGCAGCTCACTGAGCACCATATGGGAGAAGCATCTGTCACAAAAAAAGCAGTGTTCCAAGCCCTTTGGAGTGGGTTGCTAGGTAGGGAATGTGCCCAGTGTTTGTGTGACAGCATGGTTGGACCAAGTTCCTCCTGCTCAGAATAACTCCTAATGAACTGAGCAGATCTCTAAATGTGTTCTGGAATGATGCAGCCAAGAAAGGCTACAGAAGGGTCTGAGGTCCCCTTCAGTGACATGGTTTCTTTAGATATATTCCCTTACCTCAGGGACTTTTCCTCCCTTATGGCCTGGGGGTAGAACAACTCCTCAGCCAAGTGTGCTGCCGGGGTGGGTGTGACTGTCCCATCCCTGGAAATGTTCACGGCCAGGTTGTATGGGGCTAAGAGCAACTTGGTCTAGTATAAGGTGTCCCTGCAGGGGTTTGAACTGAATGAGCTTTAACTTACCCAAACCATTCCATGATTCTATGAAGTGCAGAGTGGAGCTGTGCATGTCTGGGCAGAGCTGTGGGAAATCAGCTTGTTGCCCAACTGCCCTCATTGGTCCCATCGTGGCCTGTGGGTGTAGTGGACACATGACTGAGGCACAAGTTTGATCATGTCTCTCCTCTCTGCCAGCTCCTTGTCTGGAATCACTCCAGCCTGAGTCCCGTCCAGCAATACACAGAGCACCTGGCAGCAGTCAAAGCCATTGCCTGGTCCCCACACCAGCACGGGCTCCTGGCCTCGGGTGGGGGTACAGCTGACCGCTGCATCCGCTTCTGGAACACGCTCACGGGGCAGCCCCTGCAGTGCATCGACACCGGGTCCCAGGTGTGCAACCTGGCCTGGTCCAAACACGCCAACGAGCTGGTGAGTCCTTCCCTGTGCAGCTGCTGCCCAGCTGCCCTGTGCTGGGATGCATGGCTGAGCATGAACCAGGTGTGCCCAGGTGGGCAAGAGGGCCAAGGGCATCCTGGCCTGTACCAGCAGGGCCAGGGCAGTGACCACACCAGGGGAGGTTTAGATTGGATACTGAGAAAATTTCTTCATGGTGGTCCAGCACTGGAATGGTCTGTCCAGGGCAGTGGTGTAGTCCCCATCCCTGAAAAGTGTTCAGAAAACATGTGGATGTGGCACATGGGGATGTGGGTTAGTGGTGAACATGTTGATGGTGCTGGGCTGACTGTTGGACTTGATGATCCTGGAGGTCTTTTCTAGCCTTAACAATTCCATGACTTCCCTCTCCCCTTTCAGGTGAGCACCCATGGATACTCCCAGAACCAAATCCTCGTCTGGAAATACCCCTCGTTAACTCAAGTAGCAAAGCTCACGGGACACTCCTATCGGGTCCTGTATCTGGTAAGTGATGGCCATGGCTCTGTAGCTGCTCACCTGGCTGCAGGTGTGCTCAGATGGGACCCAAAGCAGCAGTGCCAGTGGCACCATAAGCTGCCTAGATGGGAATGTGAACACTCCCCATGAGGGGTGGAAAACTCCATTTGCAAAGGACGCTTTGATTTGCTGCTATGGAAATGTGAGGCTTTGTTAATGATAGCAAAACCTGCCAAACTCTCCTGAGGAAACAACTGAGTTTTCTTCTAAAAAAACTCTTCTGAGCCTGGAGAAGAGAATGTTCCAGGGAGACCTTCCAGTGCCTAAAGAAGCTCCAGGAGAGCTGTAGAGGGACTTTGGGAAAGGATCTGGATTAGCAGGACAAAGGGGAATGGCTTCAGACTCCCACAGGGCAGGGTTAGATGGGATATTGGGAAGAAATCTTCCTGTGAGGCTGGTGAGGCCCTGACTCCAGTTGCTCAGAGCAGCTGTGACTGCCCCTGGATCCCTGGAAGTGTCCAAGACCAGGTTGGACAGGCCTGGGACCAACCTGAGACAGTGGAAGGGAGTGGAACAAGATGAACTTTAAGGTCCCTTCCAACCCAAAACATTCTGGGATTCTGTGATTTTATGAAACACAAGCTTCTCTCCTTGCTCTCAGAAGACTTTCACACTTCTTCACTGATGATTGCTGCCTAGGGAAGAATTTGCTGCTTCCATCCCTTATAATTTGTTATTAAACATTTGTTGTGGGTAATCCAAATAGATCTCGTACCTGCTGTTACTGTACTGCGTCTGTCAGCAGTTCACAACAGAGCTGACAAATGCTAATGCTGTTTTGGGAGGTAGATCCCAATGTAAGCAGCTGATACAGCCAGAAAATCCAGTCATGTAATCTTCCTGCCTTCAGGCATGTTGATAATCCCAGGAGGAACAGCCTCAGTTACAAGCAGCTCAGATTTCTTAACACAAGTATCCTTTCCACAACACTCCCCCCATGTGTTCCATGGCTGCACCATAAGGTGTGAGTGCCCAAATTGCACCTGAGGCTGCATGAGGCACCTGGAAGCAGGGCTAGTTGGCTTCTCACCATTGAGTAGGAAGGAGAGCTAAATCTCTCCTGCATTCCAACAGAGACTTGTTGTCAGCCTCAGAAATGTGACAGGTGCTAAAGGTTGTTGTGTTGTCCTTAGGCAATGTCCCCTGACGGGGAGGCCATTGTCACAGGAGCTGGAGACGAAACCTTGCGCTTCTGGAATGTCTTCAGTAAAACTCGCTCGACAAAGGTAAGGGCAGGCATGGGGGCAGCTGCCTGGGGGAACTCAGGTCACGTTGGCTCTGCTCTGCTGCCTCCTCTCTGATCCCTTCCTGCAGATCAAGGGCTGGGGCAGTGAAGGGTTCAGCTTGGCTGAGATTTAAGTAAAGGGTCATCCTGTGTGCCCAAGGCAGGTGTGACACAACATCCCACTCCGGGCTGGGCCAGGGCTGCTGAGCATTTCAGGGGCCTCACCGAGCTGAGCCCTGGGTGACAGCAGGCTGGGAGAGCTGGAGGTGTCCAACCTGGAAAAGCAAAGGATCCAGGGAGAGCTCAGAGCCCCTTGCAGGGCCTGAAGGGGCTCCAAGAGAGCTAGAGAGGGACTTGGGACAAGGCCTGCAGGGACAAGACAAGGGGAAATGGCTTCCCACTGCCAGAGGGGCAGGTTAGATGGGATATTGGGAGGAAATTGTTGGCTGTGAGGGTGGTGAGGCCCTGGCGCAGGTTGTCCCAGAGCAGCTGTGGTTGCCCCATTCCATGGGAGTGTCCAAGGCCAGGTTGGACAGGGCTTGGAGCAACCCATGGCAGGGAGTGGAACAAGATGAACTTTAAGGTCCCTCGAAGCCCAAACCATTCTGTGATTCCATTATTATCCCCTGCCTCTTTACAAAACTGCTTAAAATGGGAGTTTGGATGAAAATGGGATCATGGATTTTGCCAGTGACAACTCACAATCACCAGAAGTAGATTGTGCCTGATGCTCTGAGAGCTTTCCTGAGTGCCTCGCAGAGGATTTGGAGGAGGGGACTGGGGGGAGCTGGCATTGCTCCTGGGGGTCCCCCAGTTCTTGCCTTCTCTGGGGTACAGCTGCCTGCAGAGCTTTAGGAATGGCACTCTGGCCTGCTGTGTACTTTGTTACCTTTTGGAAGGAACCCATGGGAATATTTATGGTGTTGGACTTTGATTTGTGAGCTGGGATCACACTCTGAGCTAGAGATACCAGATTAAAAACAAACCAACCCAGAAGCATGTGGAGTAACAGCTGTTTACCCCTTGCTTTGTCTTCCCTTGTCAGGAGTCTGTATCTGTGCTCAACCTCTTCACCAGGATACGATAAACCCCCTCCCTGTGCCCCGGGAACCTACAGCCTGACATTCCAGGATCACACCACTCCCTCGTCGTGCATGGATCCCCGGAGCCCAGCCAAGGGGAGGGAGAGCCGTAGGACTGGAGGACCCAGCTCATTAAATATGTGCTTATGACCCACAGGGCTGGGCAGTATTTGGGATGGGGTGGGGAGGGGAGGGAACTGCCAAAGGTTATTGGATTCATCCTTCATAAAGGGAAACGGGTACAAGAGAAATGTTAACCCAGCATCCCCCAGCTGTCGAGATGGGACTAGGGAGGACTCGTGTGACATGGACCATTGGACTGGACCGAGGCCATCCCCACTGCTGTGCTGTGCCTCCTGCGAGAGAGGAGCACATGCTTGCTGCTGTGGGAAGGGGTTTGACCTGCTGCTCTGTCCTAGAGGGACATCTCTGGAGGCAGGAGCCAGCCACACTGGTCCGGTACAGCTGGTGCGAGGAGCACAGCTCCAGGCTGGGCATCTAAGGGCTTTGTTCATAGCCTGGCATCCCCATTCCAGGAGGAAACTGGAGAACTGCCTATTTTCCCTTTTTTTCTTTATTTTTCCCCCCAGACAGGTACTGTAGTACTTGACATGATCATTCCTGTAAGACAGCTTGATTTTTTTGACATGCTTGACAGCTGCCTCTGAACAAATACACTTTGGGGCTCTAGACTTTGGAGGAGACTTGAGAAAGCTTCACCTCTAAGGGAGCAGATTCAGGAAGTCCTGCGGTTGCTGTTTCATACCCTGGGCTGATCCTGGGAGTTACCGGAGAGGAGAAGCAAGGACTTTATCAAAAAAGAAACCTATAAAAAAAGAAACCCACCCAACCACCTGTGCACGTGGAGGTTCCTTTGATGCCACCGGGTGGGTGCCTTGCTCTGGAGTCTCCCTGAGGCCAAAAGCAGTTGGGATGTGTTTGAGAACAAAACAAATCCTGAAGATCTGATTTTTGGGGTGAGCAGGGCCTCTTCTGGCTGGAAGAGAGCTTCTCCTGAAACAGGGCTGCAGTGTTGCTTTTTTGTTATCTCAAAGTCCCAGACAGGGCCCTGCTGTTGTGTTTTGGTGTGTGATTTGGGGTTTTCAAGTTGTGTGGGATGAGAGTTGTGGCTGGTGTTGGAGCCCCTGGGGTGTAACACAAATTCTCTGTGTGTGTGTGGTGCTTTTAATTTAAGAGAAGCTGTGAGGCTACACAGCCTGTTCCATCTGATCTGTGCCTGTGCCTGCCCTGCCCGGGCCCTGCCTGCCTCGTGCCCTCTCCCAGCGTTGCTTCCTGTTTCCATGTGGAATTCCCTGGCTGTGTATATAGACTTGTCCTCTCTCTGTAGATTGCATAGGTAATGCGTTCTCTTTTTTTTTCCTTTGCTGTTCTGTCTCTTCTCCCTTCTTTCCCTAAAACCAGGCAGTAGGAATATGATTGCCTGTCCCTGAGTATCCGTAGGGCAGGGGAAGGCTGATTCAGCCTGTTCACCACAGCCCTGACCACATGTGCCATCACACCAGTGCCTGGATCAGGCTGGTGGTGCTGAGCCTGTCACACATACTGGGAGTCACTGGTGAGGAGCTGCTGTGCTGGGAGCCCCTTGTCAGCTCAGAGTCTCCTAGGCCCACAGGCCACTTTTTCATCTCACAGTCTCACTTGCCACCAAAATGGAATTTCCGTGAAGTTTCTGAAACACTGAATGCAACTGCTTTAGTGTAGCTCTAGCCATGGAATGTGAGGCATGGTTTGAAGTCACCCCCGGGCCTGTCTTGTGTTGTTTGTTCCACTCATGGGCACTGTTCCACATCACCGTGGGTTGGGAGCACCCCAAAGCACCCAGAAGGTGTTAAATTGAGTTGGGTCATTAAGTTGGGGAATGGGTTTGAAGCAAAGAGCCACCTGCAGCAAGAGCTGGTCTGTTGCGGGTGTCATCACCTGGGGAAAGGGCTGCTCAGAGGGGCTCGGGGGGCTGGTGGCTGTGCTGTGGATTTTCCTGTTGTGGATTGCCTCCTGCTAAATAGCACTGTGCAGACCTCCAGCACACACTGCTTTCTCCTCTGGGAAGGTGTAGATGCTTGGGCTGGGGGCACACAGGAGGTCTCAGCCCATTCTGGAGCAGGAGGGAGCCAGGCACTCAGCTGGAGTGCAGTGTGAGTGGTGATGATTGGGCTATCCAGTGCCCTGGGGCTCCATGGGAGTAGATTTGCCTCTCACCCTCATGGGGAACTTCCTCAAGAAGTTCCAGAAGCTGCTGGGGAGAGTGGCAGTGCCAGGTGGGCACTACAGCCATTGCCCAGTGCTCCCAGCTGCAGACCAGGGACAGCTCCCCATTGCTCTGTCCCCCACCATTGTCCTGTCTTGCCAAGGACTTTCCCAAACTACATCTTGTGTCTACATCTCACTTTTCTGTCTGCCTTGGGAGCAGGTTGGCTCATAGTGGCTCCTCTTATTGCACTGGGCAGGGAGGCTGGTGATTCCTAGGCCAGGGTTAGTGATTGCCAGGCCAGGGCTGTTCTGTGGCCACACACGTTGGTGACAGAGCATAGCAAGGACAGGCTGCTCACCCTGTCCTGGCTGTCAGGGCCCAGTACAGCCACGTTCTCTGCCCCACTCCCAAGTGCCAGGCAGGAGCTCCCAGTTGTATCTGTGTGGAGGTGGGTGTGTGCGAGTGTCTCAGGGTGATACTGTCACTGTCACCGGCTGCTCAGTAGGGAAAAGGGCAGAGCTGAGGTGCTGTGTCAGCGTGTGTGACCTGTGGGCACTGACGCAGGCAAAGCGTCCTACCAGAGCTGGGTGACAGAGTCTGTGGCATCGTTGTATCCCAGGTGTCATGTGATGGAAAACAAACATGGAGCACGCTGTAACTTTTCCATGTAAAGCAATTGAACTGGCATTAAACAGGTTGTGAATTTATTGGGATTGGTCTCCATGGCTCCGCTTTGCTTCTCCACAGCAGAGGATGCAGCAAGTCCCCAGGGTCTCCACCCCACCTCTGCAGGTACCAGCTTTCCTGGCACAGCTGGTTTATTGCTCCCAGCTTCCCACTCCTGTTTGCTTTCCTGCTGCTAGGAAAGGGCACGGCCCCTCTCCGTGCCCTGCCCTGTGCCCCTCGGCATGGCAGGAAGGTAGGAAAAGAGGCTGCAGGGCCCTGGGGCTCCCTGGTGCACCCCCACCACCCCGTTTCCATCTGTCCCCTATTGTCACCAGCAGCCAGAGCCCTGGGGGACTGCTCAGAGTCTTCTGCTCCCTAGATCCCTGGGAAGATCCCTGGGACATCAGCACTCCCTACACTAGAGTCAAAGCCCCTGGTCCAGCTGTGTCCTGATCTGTTCTGGGGAGCAAGGGGTGCATGATGGCGGACTGGGTCATGCTCATCCTGTGGCATCTGGCCCAGCAAATAAGTATTGATATAATACAGATTATATTAATCTTTATTAATAAAATATTCTGTTCCCTATGCCCCTGTCTTGCCTGGGGCTTGGCCCCCTCTGCCTGCCCCTCCTTGGCAGGGAGGGCTGGGTGGGGGTTGGTGCTGGCTGCAGCCCCCCTTCCCTGCTCTGTGCCCCCCGGGAGCTCCCTGGGTCTCTTCCGCTGCTGCTCAGGGTGGGCAGACAGGGGAGCAAGATGGAGCCTCACAGCCCATGTAGGGGGCTGGAAGGCACTTGGTGACAGAGCCCCGAGAGGCCAAGGAAGGGCTCGGAGCAGCCCCTGAGCCCCGGCTGGAGCTCTGCTGATGGTCCTCAGTGGCCTCACGTTGTCTTGTACCTGGGGCGAGGCAGGGTCAGGGGGGGTCTCTGCTGAGGACAGAGGCCCCTCCACGCCCCACCACTCACTGCTGTGACAGGTTGAGGTCTGGCCAAGTGCCCACAAACGCCAGCTGCTTCTCCAGCTCCACGATGCGCAGACCGATGTACCCCGAGGACAGCAGCAAGGCCACCATGCTGGGGACAGGCCAGGGTCAGCCAGGGGGCACAGGGTGGTGACAGGGGCAGGAGAAGTGCCACCGTGTGCCCACCCTGGCGATGGGTGTCCCAGGGGAAATGCGGGAGCCCTGGCCTGCCAGTGCCACCCGGGGCTCAGCAGGGATGGGGACCGGGGGGTGTGAGCAGGTCCTGGGGACTCACAGCAGCAGGTAGATGATGATGATGACGTTGACAGGGCTCAGCTGGGGATTTATCCGGGACCAAAGTGCAGTGGCCCAGGCCCAGAGCACGGTGTGGGGTCCCCCTGCCAGGACAAGGCAGTTAGTGACACTGAGCATCCATGTTTGGCTCTGCCAGGGTGTAACCCCCCCCCAGCATCATCCCCCTGACCCACCCCAGAGGCCACGTGTCCTTGCTGAGGGCACCCATTCACTGCTGCTGGGAGTCAGCAGGGCTTCCTCGTCCTCCGCTTGCCTTGATCTCGGGTTTGGCTCATCTGCAGGTGACCAGGAGACACTTGATGAATGCCCCAGGGAGGTTTCTAGGCGTCCTAGGGGCACACGGGGCCACAAAGAGCCGCTCCTGCACTCCCTGGTGCTGTGGGGGATGCTGCTCAGGGAGGCAGGGGCTGCGCAGTCCCTCCCAGACCGTCTGGGGAGGGGAGCAGAGCCCAGAGCTGCCCCCAGAGGGGCACGAATGTGCCGGGGACACGAGCAGAGCTCTGAGCGTGCGAGGGGTGCACCAGGGTGGCCTCTCACCCAGGGATTCGTGGAGGCTGTTTGGCTCCAGGCTGCTCTGCTCCAGGTCTGACTGGCTCAAGGTCTGAAAGAGGACAAGCCCCAGTCATGGTGTGTGTCCCCAAGTCATCTGCCCCACTGCCATGGGGACATGGGCAGGACCTGGTGGGACCCGTGTCACCCACAAGAAGGGAGGGTCCTGGGGTGTGCACTGCATTGGGCTGGGGCTTTTCATGTTTCCTCCCCACGTCTTCCCAGGGGCCACAGCCTGCCCCATCCAGGGGGCTGGGACCACCCCTCCTCCTGCTGCACTCTCCTGCCCTCCATTCACTGGCGTTACCTGAGATTTCCTAAGGGTTTCCTCATTGCTCACTGAGTCTCGAGGGCTCTGGCCGCTGTCCTGGACAAGGAGAGATGAAGGGAGGTGCCCTGCAATGGATGGATGGAGCCCCCCTCCCTATCCAGCCCCTGATACCTGCAGGTGTTTGCAGACCGACCTCAGGAGCTGGTACGTGGCCTCTCGCTGGCGCAGCGACACGAAGAGGAACTGCCAGGGAGCGGGAAGGGGATTTGTGCCAGAGCTGCCCCCTTGGTCATGGCCCAGAGCCCACAGGGACCAGGACACTCCAAATAGCCCTGGGTGAGGCGACCCCTAGCACTGTACCCGCTCTCACCTTCTCCCCCTTGTCCGTGCGGATGCTGATTGCGTTGGGCACCAGCAGCGCCGTGTTGGTCTTTTTGAGGGCAGAGATGGAGGCGACAGGGACCACGGCCTGTGCCAGGGAGGACAGGCTGTCTCACCGTGTTCCCAGCTGCCACCTGTGCCCCTGCCTGTGCCGCCAACCCCACGCCCGCTCCAGCCCACCTTGATGTCCTTGACCAGGAGGTTGCAGTGGAAGCAGATGTGGCGGGAGGACACGTAGAGGCGGCCATGGTAGGGCATCTCTCTCTGCCAGGCACAGGAGAAGCAACCCAGCAGCACATCCTGCTCAGCGAGCTCCCCGAAGGCCCGGCGGTAGCTGCTGTCCTGCTTGCTCAGCTGCGGGAGGCCGGGGGAGTGGTGCTCGCAGCCGGCCCTGGCACAGCAGGGCATCCTACAGACCCCTGCTCCATCACCACGCCTGCCGCTGAACCGGGACGAGCCCTCCCTCGGACCCCGCCCCAAGAGTGTCCAGCCGAGACCATGGGGCTGGCGCTGGGGTCCTGCTCCTCAGCTCCGGTACCCCAAGACTCACCGAGGGGGATGGGGGTCCCTGCCTGCCCGTGGCCGCCTGCTCCGTCTCCTTGCAGGAGGACTCATAGGTCCTGGATCTGGAAGGAGGCGTCGGAGGGGTGACTCGAGGGGCACCAGGTGGGGTGCGGGGTTTGGGGTGCAGGATGCGTTCCCGTGAGGTGCAGCACCCACCTGGTGAACTTGGGCTGCCCCAGCTGGGCGCTTCCCCTCTCCTCCAGGCTCTGCCACTGCTTCTCCCCCAGCCCCTCCCGCCTGTTGCGCTTCAGCTTCCCCGGCATGAGGGACGAGTCCGACAACTGGGGGAGAGGGGGCAGGTTGTGGGGACGGTCCATTCTTGCAGTATAGCAGCTCCCAGCGTCACCAACCTGTCCCTCCACCGGGGAGGACACGGGGACGGGGCTCAGGCTACGCAGGGACCAGGACAGCAGAGCCCACCAGGTCGCATGAGCCCTTTGCCTGTCCCGTGGTATCATGCGCTGGCTGCGACCCCGTGGGCAGCGGGGGCCGGGGTGACAGGTGAAGTGATGACCCCTGTACCTGCAGGTGACGGGGAAAGTGATCCCTGGACCGAGGGGTGCCGGGCCGGTCACGGCCGGTGCTGGGTGCGGGAACGGGTGGCTCCAGAGGGGACGGGAAGGCGGCTGCGGCCCCGGACCCATGCGCGGCCCCAGAGCCCCGTCCCGGGCAGGCCCCGCGGCCCCCGCGCGGTACCTGCAGGGGGGCACAGCCGGGGCCCCTTGAACCGTCGGAGCTGTCCCGCTCCCACTTCTTCCAGCGCCGTTCCTGCTCCACTGCTGCCTCGTCCTCTTCCTCCTCCTCCTCCTCCTCCTCCTCCTCCCGAGGAAGGGCAGCGGGCGGAGCCGAGCGGCCGCTGCAGGTTCGCAGGGAGTGGCCGAGGCAGCCCCAGCCCGGGGGAATGCGGGACCAGCCAGCTGCTCCCCAACCCAGCTGCAAACGCACTCCAGTCCCAGCAGCGCTGAAAGCCAGAGCGGCACAGCCACAGTCCCACCACACTCCGCAGTCCTGTGGCATTTCGCAGTTCTACGCGCACCCCGCTGCCCACGGGCAGTGCGCAAACCCGGGACATCCCGCAATGCCAGAACACCGCACAGCATCGTCCGCCCGGTGCCCGCTCCCCTCCCTCCTGCGCTGGTCCCCGACGCCCGGCAGTGCTGGGGGCACCTCCGCCCCTCGCCCGGGGGTTTCTGCCTGGGACAGGGACCCCAGACGGAGCAGGCAGGGGGCGCGGCCGGGCCGGGGGCGCTGGGCAGAGCCGGAACCGCGCCCCCCACCGCGGGCCCTGGGGCAGGTGCGAAGGCCACGGACCCAGCCCGGTTCAGCTTCTGCTCTCTGGAACGCGGCTGATAATGCCCTTCCCGCAGCGAGGAACGGCCATAAAACCGGGCCGGCCCCAGGTGGGACACGGCGCGGCACAGGGTGCCCAGAGCAGCTGTGGCTGCCCCTGGAACCCTGGCAGTGTTCCAGGCCAGGCTGGACAGGGCTTGGAGCACCCTGGGATAGTGGAAGGTGTCCCTGCCATGGCAGGGGTGGCACTGGATGGGCTTTGAGGTCCTTTCAGTCCCAAATCATTCCATGGGTTTTGAGCACACCCCCAGCACCCTCCTGCTCACACCCTCCGTGCACACAGCATATCCCTGCACGCATAGCACTCACAGGTACGGACACACAGCTACAGACACACACAGGTACACACAAACACGGTCACAGACGTGTCATCCATGGACACACAACATGTGCACACACACAGGGAAATGCACAGAGCACACAGAGCATACACACACACCCTGAACCCCGGTGTGCCCCAAACCTGCTCCAGCCCCAGCTGTGTTGTCCCGTCCCCCAGGGCGGAGCCCACCCCCATCCCAGGGCCATCAGCACTGCGGTAGGTTTTTTCTCTCCTTTTTCTCCTCCTTTATAAAGTGCCGTTTGTCTGTATTGATCTTACAAAAGCAGGTTAAAACCTCGGGCTGGGCGCCCACCTCTTCTTGGGCTGCCCCAGCCCGGCCTAGGCCCTTCTAGTGTTCATTGTGCAGGTGAGAGGTGACAGGTGACCCTGTACCAGTGACACCGCACCAGGGACAGCCTTCATTGGCCCGGTGGGGTCTGGGACATGAGAGTCCAGGATGGGGACATGAGTCCAGGGTGGGGACACAAGTCCAGTGCAAGGAGACAGGGTGGGGGTCATCCCCCTCCCCAGAGTCCGGTGGCCCCCAGTGCGGGGGACCCTCCACACTCAGAGTGTGGCACTGCAGTGGCCAAGGACGTGGTGGCTGAGGACACAGCCCTGAGGACATGGTGGCCAAGGACACGGCCCCGCTCAGTTGATGGTGCTGCTCTGGCTCTCTCCCTCAGCACTCCTGGTGCAGCTTTCAGAAGTCCTGGTGCTGCTCAGTCCCTGCAGGCCAACAGCACCTGGAGGAAGAGGAGGAAGGGACAGGTCAGGAGAGATGGCAGCGTGGGGTGACCTACATGTGCTGGTCTGGCCCTCCTGGACTCTTCTGCCAGCACCAGGGGCCTGACCCAGGAGGGCCCCAAGCAGCAGAAGGGGTCCGTCCTGTTCTCCCACCCCACAGTAAGGCACTGGCACCCAGAGAGGCAGAACACAGCCTGGCAAAGGTCACCCCACCATCCCCCCACATACGCTGCCAGCACATGGAGCTGCCCCTGACACCCCTTGGAGCCCCAAGGCCAGCGTGGCCATGACCACGCCAGGGGGGTGTTGCCCCCCAGGATGGCACAGCAAGCAGACAGCCCTTTTCCGTGGCAGCAGCAGAAGCAGGACAATGGCCCTGCCTCGTGTCCTCCCATGAGGGTTCCCCTGCGAGCGTGGCCGCAGCCAGCCCAGCGACGACAGGGCTCCCACTGCTGCCCCACTGGGGCCATCTGCAAAGACACTGCAGCTTTAGCCCAGCCTGGCACTGACCATAGGGCTCCCAGTGTCCCCAGCCCCACACAGGGCTGCACCCAAGCCTCCAGCCCCACTCACGGTAGCGGATCCGGATGGGCCACACCATGATGCAGCAGAGCGTGGTGACAGCGGCAACGGCGATGCCACCGGTGACCAGCACCATCACCCAGCGGTAGAACTCAACACAGGCAGGGCAGCACAGCTCAGTCCTGTGGGGACAGGCAGGGAGGTGGTTGGAGGCCGGACTGGAGTCCCAGGCTATGGACAGTGGTCCCAAGTCCTCAGAGTCAGGACTGGGTCCCACTGGGATGTGAGGGAAAGGCACAGGGCAAGGAGATCCCCAGGGTAAGGCTTGGGCCCTCGTCCAAGGCCAGCATAGAAGGTGAAGAAGGGTTTAAGACAAATCAGAGCTGGAGAAGAGAAAGCTCCAGGGAGACCTTACAGCCCCTTCCAGTGCCTAAAGGGGCTCCAGGAGAGGGACAAGGGCTAGGAGGGGCAGGACAAGGGGGAATGGTTTCCACTGCCAGAGGGCAGGGATGGATGGGATATTGGGAAGGAATTGTTGGCTGTGAGGGTGGGGAGGCTCTGGCACAGGGTGCCCAGAGCAGCTGTGGCTGCCCCTGGGTCCCTGGCAGTGCCCAAGGGCAGGATGGACAGGGCTTGAAGCAGCCTGGTGTGGTGGAGTGTCCCTGCTCATGGCAGGGGGTGGAAGGAGATGAGCTCTAAGGTCCCTTCCAATCCAAAGCATTTTGTGATTCTATAAATCCGAGTGGGTTCCCTCCTGTCCCTCTGGCTCCAACCCTGGAATATTTCCTTGTTGCCCCCCAAGGATGGGGGCTCCCAGCTCTGCAGAGACGCTTACGGGCAGGGGTGCAGGTTCTGGATCAGCATCACAGCCAGGCCATTGGCCATCTTGTCCGTGAAGCTCATGGCACCGTAGACAAACGCGCTGCTGTGCTGAGGGAGGAGAGGGAAGGACCCACGCTGTGCCACGCTGGGCCATGCAGCCCTGTCTGCCCTCTCATGGGCAAAGCCCTCACTGCAGCACAGCAGCAGAGCTCGGGGCACAGCCCTCACAGGGCACAGCACAGGGGGCTGCCCAGCAGAGCCCCCTCCCAGCATCTCCATCCCCCAACCCTAACCAGTGCCCACCCCAGCCTGTGGGCTCTGTGGCTGCCATTCCCCCCTGCTCCATCCCCCCAGGAGCAGCGGCCGTACCGTGTTGGTGCCGATGAGATCTGCAGTCATGGACAGGGAGGTGACCAGGATGGTGGCTGAGCCGGCCCCGAGCAGCACGGCCAGCCCGTAGATCTCATCTCCCATTGGCCTGGCCAGGGCCACCCAGGAGGCAAAGGTCAGGACCACCAGGATGCCCACAAAGTAAGTCAGCTGGGATGGGGAGAAGGGGGGGTTCAGACATCAGCTGGCACTCGGTGAGGAGGGAGCAAGCAGGGATGGCACATTGACCAAGACCCATGAGGGACAGCCCTGGCTCTGTCCCAGCTGTATCTAAACAAGGACCCCAAAAGCAGGTCCTTGCTGTGATCCAGGCTGTTCTGCAAGGGTTGAGCCCCGGGCAGAGCTGTGGGAGTGTGTCTGTGAGGGCAGGGGACACTCCAGGGTTCACTGGCACCTGACAGCACAGAGGGGACACACTGGGGGGCAGGTCCCTCCTGTTGGCACTGCAGACTGTGTGCCTACCCAGGCTGGTGTAGCCAGACCCCTCTCTCTGCCCCTGATGGGCACCACAGGGCTCTGCAGCCCAGTCAGGCCTGCATGGGACAGAGTAACTCTGGGCCAGCACTGGGCCCCAGGGATGTGCAAGACAGGCCCCCACCCCCATCCCTGCCCACCACCCCCAGTCCCAGTAGGACCCATGCTACAGTGGGTGGTTGCTGGCAGAGGGTCTCTGAGGGGTCCCTGCTGTGCAGCTCAGGTGTGCCAGGAGCTCTGCTCACAGCCAGGATTTGGCCCCTGGACCTCTTCTGGGCTCAAACTCCAACCTCTGCAGCACTCTGGACTCACATTCCGACCGATGCATTTGTTCACAGGCTTCATGAAGAACGAGGAGAGGAACCCACTGACGTACATCACCAGGGGAATGGTGGCAATGTACTTCTGCAAGGGACAAGGACAGGGAGGAGATGAGCCCCAGGCGACATCAGGACACCTTCCCATGCTCCCCTGGACCTGCCTTGTGCCCACCTTGGAGAGCAGCAGCGAGTTGGTCAGGTACATGGCGATGTAGGTCTGGGACAGGTTGACGATGAGGCGGGTGGCCATGTAGAGCACTGCCACCTGTGAGGGGACAGGGCCAGGCCATCACCAGGGCATCACCTTCCCCACACAGCTGTCATGGCACAGGTGCCCAGCAGGAAGGGGCTGGCCCCTCTGAGGTGGTGGATGGGTGCCCAGAACAGCCCCTCTCTCCATCCCCATCTGCACCTGGGCAAGTCCCGTGGCTGCAGGACACCCAGGGTGCCCAGGCAGGGAAGCAGCCCTGGCCAGGAGAGTCCTGCCCAGCTGTACCTGGTAGAAGGAGGGCTCCAGCAGCCAGTCCTTCCAGAGCAGCAGGGGGCCTGGGGGCTCCTTGTGCAGCAGCGGGGTGCTCTCCTCTGGCTCAGGCAGCACCCCTGCTGGGTACGGCTTCTCCTTGGTGCCCAGGTGGAAGATGAGAGAGAACACGGCCCCCAGCCCCACCACGATGAGGGCCAAGTTCTGGTGAGGCAGTGGGGGTGAGCACAGCAGTGGGGCTGCCCATCATCAGCCCCCCAGCAGTCAGAAGGGTGAGGAGGGGTGCCCCAACCCCAGGGAGGGCTCGGTGTGGCTCTTGCCACAGGTGAGGTTTTAGGGCACTGCCCCCTGACTCCCTCAAGCACCTCCCCAGCTGAGCCACGGGAAGAGGGAACCCAAGGGACTGTGTCCTGTCACTCACCCGAAACACAGGGATGTCCTGTGGGCCCAGGTGCTCCATGTGGTCGGGCTGATCCGTCTGGAAGTTGAGCAGCAACCAGGTCAGGCCGTACACAGTGATGTTGGCCATGACAGTGAAGGCATACCTGAGAGGAAGGAAACCTTGGGATGATGCAGAGGGACAAGCACAAGGACAGCACAGCAGGACACCTGAGCCCTCCAAGCCAGATGTGCTACAGCCTCTGCACCCTGGTGTAACGGCTGAGGCCACACCTCTGAGGACACAAGGCACCTGGCCAGGCATCAGCCTTACTGGTGCAACTCCCAGTGTGCCCAGTCCAAGCCTTGGGGCATGACTGGCGGGAGGAAACCAAGATCCCTACAGGTCAGTCAGTTCCTCCTCCAGGCACAGCTCACTTCTGCTTTAAGGATGCCACGAGCTGCCTGACCCTGTGCCCCCAGAGTGGGACCACTTGGCCCCACAGTTCCCCACATGCTCCCTGCTCACCCTGTTCCATGGGATAAACACCCCGTCCATCCCACATCCCAGTCCTGACAGAGATGAGCCAAATGCACTGCCTGCCTGGCCCTGGGGACATCTCACCTCCAGGACAGTCCCTACACAGCTGTGTCCAGCCCTCCTCGAGGGCATGTGGGAGGGACAGTCCCTCCTCTAAATGCCACTCTCCATTCCTAAAGGAGAAGTGTCCCTAGCTCAGGGAAGTGTCCCATGGGCTGTGTCACTGACAACCCTGGCATCAAGACATTCCCTCCTGGCAGCAAAGGCTTTGGGCCACCAACCCAGGACCAGTGTCCTTTGGCACACCCCACAGGACACCCACATTGCCCAGTCCTCGTCCTGCCATGCCTGGTGTGCCACAGCACCCAGGGACGTCCTGTCACACAGTGATGGGACCCAGCATGGGCAGAGCAGCTCCCCTGGGCCCAGGGGACCCCCAGGTGTGGCTGTGCTCACCTGAATGCCGTGAGCTCCACCTTGCCATGGTCACTGCTCACCAGCTCGGGGATGAGGGCCAGGTGGGACACCTGTGTGGCAGCCCAGCCAAACTGGAAGATGACGATGAAGGGAAGGTAGTAGATGAAGCCTGCCCACTGTGGAGTGCTCTCTGTGCAGGCCAGGCAGGGGCTGAACACAAAGGGAAAGGACACGAGGACACAGGTGGTGCCTGGGGAGAGAGTGGAGCAGTGAGAGGCTGCACACCTGGCTGGGGCTCCAATGTGACACAGCCCTGTTCAGGACAGGTTCTACCCCAGAGCTGAGGAGACAGACGGGCCCCTTCCCCAGCCAGATGAGACACCTGGAGCTCCAGACAATCCTCCCAGCCCATCTTGCACAGGGAATGTCCTTCCCTCTGGCATCCAGCACAGACAGACACCCCTCAGCCAAGGTCCTTCCCCAGCACAGCACTGGCACTGCTCTGTCCCCTCAAGACATCACGACATACCCACAGCCACCAAGAGGTTCTTGCTGTCCCCAGGTGCAGACAACCAGTCAGACAACCCCTCCCTGCTGCCTGCCCACAGTGACACGGTATCCCAGTGACAGGCTGGGAGGGCTCTGCCTGTCCCATGGGCACTGGCACCCCTCTCCTGTGGGGCTGGCTGAGTGGGGCTGGCAGAGAGAGCCACGCTTCCACCACGCTCACAAACATCACCCGCAGCGTGACCAGGTGACACAGCGCCATGGGGGGCTCCGGGAAGGCCCTGCTGAGTCAGGGACACCAGAGCCAGGCTCCTCCCTCTGCTGTGGCCTGACAGCATGGGGACGCAGCCCGGGGACGCTGTAGGGACCCTGCGTGGGGCACACAGCCCAGCCTGGCCTCTCCCTCCCTTTGCCCAAAGCTGCAGAGTCTATCTGCCGAGCGGCTCCCAACACCCACGGACCCCAAGTGCCCAGGAGTGGCTGCACAGAGCCAGAGGGGTCCTGGGGATACCCTGCTCTCCCAAGCAGGGCCATGGGAGCCCCCCCAGGACCATCCTGCCCACCCCTGGGCAGGCAAAGGCGCAGGTTCTCATCTCTGGCCGCCTCGGGGCGGCATCACGAGAATCCCAGGCTGCTCGGCACAGGCGCCCGGGGCCGGGATTTTGGGACAGCACCGCCAAACACGCTCAGACAGGCATCAGAGTCGCTTGCCCTTCCTCCCCACTGCGGCAGGAAGCTGGACCCCAGAAAAGAGCTGGCTAGCAGGCAGGGAGACCCGGGACCGCCTGTGGGAACAGCCGGGACCGCGGCCGCTGCGGGGAGATGCCACCGATAGCAACTCGTGGTGTGTCCCCGCCCCGAGGCTGCGGTTTCACAGCGTTTCCTCTGATCGGAGCACGGGTTTGCCACCGGACGAGACTCCCCGTTCCCACACAGCACCCCTGGCTGCTGCGTGATCGGGGGAGCCCAGCGGCCCCGGCACGGCGCCTCCGGTGCGACTGTCACCACCACCGGTCACTCTGTGGTCAGCCAAGGTGGACACCGGGGAAGCCCCTGCCTTGGGAATAACCCACGCTTCAGCCTGGAAAACAGCCTGCACCCCTGCTCCAGCCTGGAAAACAGCCTCCATCCCTGCTCCAGCCTGGAAAACAGTCTGCATCCCTCTCCAGGCCCTATGCCTCTCCAGCCCCTATCCCTCTCCAGCCTCCATCCCTCTCCAGCCGGGTGCTGCCCCACAAGCACAGAGGGGCACAGCACAGGGGCTTGCACAGGGGCTGCAGGGAGCAGAGCTCAGCCCAGGGCAGGCTGGAGCAGGGGGAGGAAACAGCTCCGGCCACTTCCCTAAATCCAGGGCTGACACTGGGGCACGGGTGAGGCTGCCCCCTCAGCACCCTCCCTCACTCACCAAGCCAAGCTCTGGCGAGGTCAGACACCTTATCAGGCTGCCGTTGGGCTGCAGGAAGCAGTTGGTCGAGATAAATTTGGGATCAAGATAAGAGCACCCACACTGCAACCGTCCTCCCTCGTCCCTGTCTGCCCCGGGTGAGGCAGCACCCGACTCTCACCCGGGTTATCCGTGGCCAGTTCTTCCACCAACTGCCCTGTCCCCAGTGCCAGCCTAGCAGGGTGTGCAGGCTCCTGTACCAGTCACAGCACCAAGGATCCCTCTTCAGGCCATGCTGTCCCCTCAGAGAGGACAAAGGACCCCTCTGCTACCCACACTGCTCTCCACACTGCAGGGAGGGACATCACACTGTCCCCTCAGAGAGGGACCAAGAACCCCTCTCCACGCCACGCTGTCCCCACAGAGAAGGACCCCGACAGATGGGTCCCCACCAGCCCCTGCACTCCGTTGCATTGTTTGACGCAAGGCACAATGCAAGACAAACCTGTCAATAATTCCTGTGAGCCAGAGCCTCCTGTGCGTCCCATGGCTGTACCCCACTGCTGGCCCCCGGGGTGCACAGCCCCAGCACAGCCAAGGGCCCCACGCCACACGGTCCCCCTCTGGGGACACCGACAGCTGCTCCGGAAGCACCTGAGCTTTTGGGAAAGCCCAGATTTTACTGCTCATCTTGGTTTTGCTGCAGCTCCAAGGTCTGAGCATGTGGCTCTCACCCCAACTCGATGCCACCCACATGCACAAAGCCCAAGCGACAGCAGGGGTGGGATGGTGCCCAGGCAGGACAGGGACACCATGGTCTCCCCTCCCCATCCAGGCTCAGCATCCCGCTGTCCCGTACACATGGAGCACCTCTGTTCCCCACCTCGCTGCTGCAGGGGATCCCAGAAAGGCACCTCCCAGGCCATCCCCCCCTCACAGGGCATCCCAGGCCTGTCTCCAGAGCCCCTTCACCCTCCACAGGGCACCCCAAAAGCCCCCAGGGCAGCCCCCCCTTCCATGGAGGGGCTGATCCCTTCCACCCCAGGGCATGCAATTCTGCTGCCCCCTGGGGCTGCCCCTCTCCAGCTGGGGACCCCGTCCCCACCTCACTGCCACATGATGGTCCCCCCTCCGCAGAAAGGCTCCACATCTTCAGGGAGACCTCCATGCCACAGGGCACTCTGGTTCCTCCCCGCTCCAGGGACCCCCAAAGCTTGTCCCCCCAACCCAGAAGGGCACCCTTAGTCTTGTTGCCCCTCTTCCAGGGCACCCCAGAAAGGTACCCTGGGGCTGATCCCGCACCCCGGAGAGGCTGCTCCAGGGCCACTCATCTCCACCCACGGCACCCCAAAAAGGCTCCCCCGGGGCCATCCCTTTTCACTTAGAGCATCCCAGAAAGGCTCTCCTGGATGTCCCCCAACACAGACACATGGAAGTCATCCCTCTCTACTTACAGCACCCCAGCAAAGCTCCCCCCTCGGATGGCTCCGTCTTCACTTAGAGCATTTCAGAAAGGCTCTCCCTCAGCAAAGCCTCCCAGGGTCACCGCCCTGCACTCCCGGCACCCCAGAAAGGCTCTCCCGGGGTCCCCCCAGCTCCCCCCATCAGAGCTCCCGGTCCTCTGAACCTCCCGTCCAGGTGTCCCCCGTCCCTGCGGTGCCCCGCACCCACCGGCCAGGTGCCAGCCCTTCCTGCGCCCGCAGCGGCCGCAGCCGTGGGCCCGGTCGGCCTCGAAGCCGAGCAGGGGCGTGCAGAGCCCGTCCGCCGCCTGCCCGGCGAGGAGCAGCGCCCCGGCCGCGCCGTGCCCGTAGCCCAGCACGGCGTGCAGGAAGGGCAGCAGGTAGGTGAACCAGAGCGCCGAGCACGCGTCGTTCAGGAAGTGCCCGCACGCGAAGCTGAGCCGAGCCCGCAGCGGCAGCGGCAGCGCCGGGCCCGGGCACCGCGGCGGCTCCGCCATGGCCCCGACACCGCCCGGGGACAGCGGCGCAACGGCACCGGGCGGGCCCCGCGGGAGGGACGGGGCGGCGGGGAAGGGCAGGGAGGCGATGGGAGGGGACAGGGAGGGACAGGGAGGGAGGGAGGAGGGAGGAGATGGCAGGGACACGGAGGGACACGGAGGGACACGGAGGGACGGGCCGGGGCCGGAGATCCCGCGCATCCCCCGGGGCTGCTGCGTCCTGGGCGGGGAGAGCGGGGCTGACCCGGGCCGGGGGAGCAGGAGCGGGGGAGCGCCCAGTCACACCAGTGCTGTCCCCACACCGCTCCCAGTCACACCAGTGCTGTCCCCACACCGCTCCCAGTCACACCAGTGCTGTCCCCACACCGCTCCCAGTCACACCAGTGCTGTCCCCACAGTGATCCCAGTCACACCAGTGCTGTCCCCACACCGCTCCCAGTCACACCAGTGCTGTCCCCACAGTGATCCCAGTCACACCAGTGCTGTCCCCGCACCGCTCCCAGTCACACCAGTGCTGTCCCCACACCGTCCCAGTCACACCAGTGCTGTCCCCGCACCGCTCCCAGTCACACCAGTGCTGTCCCCACACCGCTCCCAGTCACACCAGTGCTGTCCCCACACCCAGTCACACCAGTGCTGTCCCCACACCGCTCCCAGTTACACCAGTGCTGTCCCCACAGTGATCCCAGTATTACCCCCACACTTCCAGTCACTCCTGCCCATAGCAGCCCCACTGACCCCAGTACCCTCGCACTGCTCCCAGTCACACCAATGCTGCCTGTGACAGTCCCATTACCCACACAGGGGAATATCCCAGTCACTCCAGTACCCCCACACTGCTCCCAGTCACCCCAGTATCCACCCTAGCAGAGGGTCCCCATGGTGCCAGAAGGCGCCCCAGAATCCCAGTGATACCAGTACACTCTCACTGCTCCCAGTAACCCCGGTACTCAAGTGAGGGGTCCCCGTAATGCCAGCAGTTGCTCAAGTTCCAATGATCCCAGTACACCATCACACTGCTCCCAGTCACCCCAATATCCCAGTAAGCACCAAGTGGGGAGTGTCAGACTACAGGAGCGAGGGTACATGGCTTGTGGGCACTGGAACCAGTCCGATGGGAGTCACTGGGACACTGGGATGACTACAGATCCCTGCTTGGATGGGCACTGGGGTCAGTAGGAGTCCTGGGGGGGACTGGGGTGGCTGGGACCTCCTGGGTAATGATGTGTCATTATGAGCCCTACTGGGGTGGCTGGGGACAGTGTGGAGGGAGCACTGGGGTCACTGAGATTCAGGGGTGGCTACTGGAGTCACCTCTTGGGTGATTACTGGTGTCACTGGAGTAGTGTGGGCTTACTTGCACAACTGGGACTTCCTCTTGAGTAGGTACTGGTGTGACTGGGACCTGTAGGAGCTGTACTGGGGGCACTGGGACCTTCTTGAGAGGATATTTGGGTCACTGGGACTCTGTGGTGACTACAGGCATCATGGGCATCCTCAACTATGTGAATACTGGAGACACTGGGAGCAGACTGAAGGTCGTGGGGACCTCTCCTTGTGTATTCAACGGAGTGACTGGGACCAGTATGGGCTATACTGGGCTGACTGAAGCAGTGTTGGGGGAGTACTGGGATCACTGGGACTCTGCGGGAAGTACTGGTGTCATGGGTACCCCCTGCTGGGTGGGTACTGAGGCTGCTGGGAGCGGTGGGGGAAGGTGACTGAACCAGTGGATCAGCCCTGGGGAGGGCACTGAGGTTACTGGGAGCAATGGGAACATACTGGGGTCACTGGAGCGGCTCGGTGGCGGTGGGACTCCGCCATGGCGTTGCCCCTTTAAGGCGCTGCCCGCTGGAGGTGCGTCCCCACCTCTTTGGCGTTGCCCCTTTAAGGCTCTGTCCTCTCCACACTTCCTCGTCCCCACGCTGGCCGCTGATTGGTCGGGCTGCCAGACGCGCGCGCGCGCCGCACCCAGCAGTCCCGCCCGCCCTTCCGCCGCTTCTCTCTGACGTCATCACACTCAGCCAATCCGCGTGCGGCTGCGCTAAACGAGTCGGCGCCGAGCGGCCAATCAGGGATGGCGTGGAGGGAGCCTCGTTTGCATAATAATAGAGGGGCGTGGTTTGGTGAGCGGCGGAGACGGCGGGTCCGGACGGGGATTCCGGGGGGAGCCTGGGGGGAGCCTGGGGGGAGCCTGGGGGGATCCATGGGGGATCCTGGGGGGAGACTGCTGGGAGATCATGAGGGGATCCATGGGGATCCCAGGTCCAAGGGATCCTGGGGGGATCCTGGGGGGGATCCTGTGCCTCTCGGGGGACGGGGGGTTCTGCAGGGGAGGGCTGCAGGGATCGCGGGTGGGAGGGGGGCTGCGGGCTGAGCCCGTGGGGGCTGTCTGTGGTGGCAGCCCCAGGGAGGGGGGGTCAGTGGGAGCGGGCTGGAGCTCGTGCCGGGGTACTGGGGCTGCGGGGCTGTGCAGAGGCCAGTGAGGGGCTTGCTGGGGAGGAGATGCCATTCGGGGAGGGGTCCTGTGATTTCTCCACGAGGGAAACACCTCCGAGGGGAGTTTCGGCAGGGGGACCCCAGGGGGCAGCACCAGCCCGATGGCGGTGCCAGCTGGGCTCTGTCTGCAGGGTGCTGACCGAGACCCCCGCCCATGGCCCACAGCACCAAGCAGCCGCCCGCCGCCCTGCTGTAAGTGCCACCTCCTGCCACAGCCTCCTCCGGCCACCCTGACCACCCGTGTCAGTGTCCCTGGTGAAAGAGCGGCAGAAAGTCACCCCCTTCCGAGCTTTGGGGGTGCTCTGTGTGTGCTGGGGAGGGATTGTCCTGCCCTGCTCTGCACTGGGGCAGCCTCACCTCCAGTGCTGCGGGCGCTTTGGGCACCACAAGGTCAGAAGGATCCAAAGCTGTTGGAGCGCCAGCCCCCATCCACATGTCTCTGAGGAGTCCCAGGGCTGCCACCAGACCTCAGGGCAGCTTTAGTGTGCAGGGCTGCCCTGCTTGCCTGGTGCTGGTCTCTGCTCCAGTGCCATTGCTCTGCTGTAGCCTCCCCTTATGGGGGCAGGAGCTGCATGGCTGATACCTGGTTTGGGGCTGTTTGAGTCAGGGGATTTGGGGTTGCCATGGTGTCTTAGTCCTCTCTGACGATGCTCCTTGGCTGCAGACATGCCACGGGCAAGGCTCAGCATGGGAACTTCCTGGTGGCCATCAAACAAGAGAAGGGAGAGTCGGCGCGGGTGGGCGGCGAGAAGCCGGAGGAGGAGGTGAGTCCCGGAGCCCGTGTCCCTTCTCACACGATCCCTGGCAGTGGGGCCCAAGGTGCCCGGCCTGGGGCTGTCCCTGCCCCTCTGCTGGCCCTGCAGCAGCCCAGGTGAGTGTGGCTGTGACCATGGGCCAAGGAAGGGCTCAGACTTTGCCCTGAGGGCTGTGTGGCCCAGGTGGGCCTGGGGGCTGCTCCTGTGTCCCACTGATGCGATGGCTCTGATCCCTGATGGGCTGTCCCTTCCCCATGGGTGCCAGCCGGTGAAGAAGAGGGGCTGGCCCAAGGGCAAGAAGAGGAAGAAGATCCTTCCCAACGGCCCCAAAGCCCCCGTGACGGGCTACGTGCGCTTCCTGAATGAGCGGCGCGAGCAGATCCGTACGCTGCATCCCGACCTGCCCTTCCCAGAGATCACCAAGATGTTGGGAGCAGAGTGGAGCAAGCTGCAGCTCTCAGAGAAGCAGGTACAGGCCCTGGGGGAGACCCCCCAGGCTGGGCAGCTCCAGAGGCTGCTCCCCAAACCCCTGAGCTTGCTCCAGGAAGGTTGCTGGGCCTCTCAGTTGGGGGAGAGGCTGGGCAGCTCCAGAGGCTGCTGGCTTGCTCCAGGAAGGTTGCTGGGCCCAGTGCTGGGGAGAGGGAGCTGGGCAGGGAGGGGTCAGCAGCTCCCAGGAGCCTGGGTTGGGCCAGGCTGAGGCCCCTCTGTGACCTGCCACAGCGGTACCTGGATGAGGCGGAGCGGGAGAAGCAGCAGTACATGAAGGAGCTGCGGGAGTACCAGCAGTCAGAGGCCTACAAAATGTGCACGGAGAAGATCCAGGAGAAAAAGATCAAAAAAGGTAGGTTGTGGGAGCAATAGCTGCCAGGATCCAGCCAGGTGCTGCCAGAGCCTTCCAGGGCCACGAGGCTGGCCCCTGGGGTGACCTCCTTTCTCCCCTGCAGAGGATGTGGGTGCAGTGGCCGTGAACACCCTACTCAACGGGCACCCGCACAAGGTAAGGCCCTGTCAGATCTGCCTGTGTGTGGGGAAACCGAGGCACGTGGCAGGTGTGGGTGGGCTGCTGGGGCTCCGAGTCCCTGGTTCCTGGAGGGGTGGGAGGCAGAGCATAGCCGTCCTCCCGGCCCCTCTGGTGGGCTCAGCCCTGCCAGCTCCTCCCTCTTGTCCCTCAGGCTGGCGAGTGCAGTGACAACTTCTCCACCTTCGATGTGCCCATCTTCACCGAGGAGTTCTTGGACCAAAACAAAGGTGGGGGCTATGGAGGGTCTGTGGGGAGCCCGTGTGGAGGGACCGGGTCCTGGCTGGAGCCTGGGCATTGGAAGAGCTGTGTGTGGGACAGGGTTTGGGTTTGGGTTTGGGATGAGGGGAGCCGGGGGCTGTCCCCGCAGTCACAGTGCTGTCCCCATGGACACGGTGCTGTCCCCATGGACATGGTGCTGTCCCCATGGACACGGTGCTGTCCCCGTGGTCACAGTGCTGTCCCCGTGGTCACAGTGCTGTCCCCATGGACACAGTGCTGTCCCCATGGACACGGTGCTGTCCCCGTGGTCACAGTGCTGTCCCCATGGACATGGTGCTGTCCCCGTGGTCACGGTGCTGTCCCCGTGGTCACAGTGCTGTCCCCGTGGACACGGTGCTGTCCCCGTGGTCACAGTGCTGTCCCCATGGACATGGTGCTGTCCCCATGGACACAGTGCTGTCCCCGTGGTCACAGTGCTGTCCCCATGGACATGGTGCTGTCCCCGTGGTCACAGTGCTGTCCCTGTGGACACAGTGCTGTCCCCATGGACATGGTGCTGTCCCCGTGGTCACAGTGCTGTCCCCGTGGTCACAGTGCTGTCCCCACAGCCCGCGAGGCCGAGCTGCGGCGTCTGCGCAAGATGAACACAGAGTTCGAGGAGCAGAATGCCATCCTGCAGAAGCACACAGAGAGCATGAACTGTGCCAAGGAGAAGCTGGAGCAAGAGCTGGCGCAGGAGGAGCGGCAGACCCTGGCCCTGCAGCAGCAGCTCCAGTCGGTGCGGCAGGCCCTCACTGCCAGCTTCGCCTCCCTCCCCATCCCCGGTGAGTTGGAGGCAGCTGTGGGACCCCCCGGCTGCCTGAGCAGAGGAGCACTGAGGGGTCCCCCCATCCCATGCAGGGGAGCACTGTGGGGCTGTAAGCACTGTGGGGTGACGGTAAGTGCCCATCTGCTGCTGGGCTGGGATCCTACAGCATCTGGGGGGCTTTCCAGGAAGCCCAGGGATGTGACAGCCACCCGACTTCCCTGTCCTGGAGTGGAGCAGGCTGGGATCCCTCCTTTTCTGGAGCCTCATTCAGAGCTGCACCCCAGATTAGCCCAAATCCATCTGTTTCTGGGCTTGTGCCACTGCAGGAGGTGGTGCCTAGTGCTGTGGTGCCTTTTGCAGTCCCCAGTACATGAGCAGGGTTGGGTGGGAACCTGCTGGCCCTACTCACTGGGCTGGCACCTCACAGGCACTGGGGAGACCCCCACGCTGAGCACCCTGGACTTCTACATGGCCAAACTGCACAGTGCCATCGAAAGCAACCCCCTGCAGCACGAGCCACTGGTGCTGCGTGTCAAGGAGATCCTGTCCCGGATCGCCAGGTGAGTGCAGGGACTGTGGCACAGGTGTCCCCATGGCACTGCAGGGTTGACCTCACACCAGTGGTGATGGGAGCTGAGCAGGGAAGGTGCAGACAGAGATGGGTGTGCAGCTGCTCCAGGGAGCTGTGGCAGAGAGAAGCCCGGTCCCTGAATTCAGGAGGTGTCCCCATGTCCAGAGATGCTGATCTGTTGGAGCGAGTCCAGGGAAGGCCACGGACATGCTCCAAAGGCTGGAACCTCTCTGCTCTGGAGCCAGGTTGGAAGAGCTGGGGGTGTTCAGCTAGAGGAAAGAAGGCTCCAGGGAGACCTCAGAGCCTGAAGAGGCTCCAGGAGAGCTGGAGAGGGGCTTGGGACAAGGGATGGAGGGACAGGACACAGGGAATGGCTTCCACTGCCAGAGGGCAGGGATGGATGGGATATTGGGAAGGAATTGTTGGCTGTGAGGGTGGGGAGGCCCTGGCACAGGGTTCCCAGAGAAGCTGTGGCTGCCCCTGGATCCCTGCCAGTGCCCAAGGCCAGGATGGACAGGACTTGGAGCAGCCTGGGATAGTGGAGGGTGTCCCTGCCCATGGCAGGGGGAGCCTATTGTGGGATTCTGTGATTCAGCTGTGCTTTTTTCCCTCCTCAGTGAACATTTGTGAAAGGACCAGTCCTTCCAGACCCCAGGGCTGGCTGGGCCCCAGGCCTGTCCCTTGGAGCTCACTCGAGAGACAGTCTGCAGGGTCTGGCTGCTCCCCCTACCCCTGGCACCTTCCTGCAGCTGGCACCCACGGCTGCACCAGCTCTGGGCACCTTGAGCTTTGGGGGGCAGGGGGTAACAGGGCTGACAGCCCAGCTGGGGCAGCGCTGGGAGAGAATCAGCGTTGGCATGGGCACCCGTGGCTCTGCCCTGGGCCCCTCAGCCCTGCCTTGCCAACCAGGGGCTCCCCAAAGCCTGGCTGGGCAAGGGAGGTGCTGGTGGGTGAACTCCAGCTGCCTGGAGTGAACACACCCCTTTAACGTGAACTGGGGATAGGGGGCACTGGGGCCCCCTTGCTCCTGGTGCTGCCTCCTGTCCCCTCACCAGCTTGGGAGCCCCTCGGTCCCATCCCAGCAAGGGCATGGGGGCAGCTCCTTCCTGCCACCTGCCTCTGCTTTTATTTAATGGGTGCCTTCAGCCCCTGCCCCTGTCACCCTGCTTGGCTCCCCTCCTTCCCCTCCATATCTGGGACCAGGCAGCAAGCTCCTGAAAGCAATAAAACTCTTCAGGCCAGAGGGGAGCTGGAACTGACCCCATCCTGGGGCAGGGAGCAGGGGAGAGCTGGGACAGACTCCCTCCCATGGTGGGGACCCCTGGAAGAAGGGAGCTGGGACACACCTTGTCCTGGGGTGGGGTCCCCTGGAGCAGGGGAGCTGTCACTGACCCCCTGCTGCTTGCAGGGACCCTGGGTGTGCTGCACTGGCTTTTGCCTCCTGCCCCTTTTGCCTGCCCCCCCTGCTCTCGTGGGACCACTCTGCTGGCAACCGGGGTCAGGTTCAGTGTCCCCGGGACTGCCTGTCATTAATCTCAGACTGTGTAATTAGAGTGTCTTATTTTCTTACTTAGCACTACATGGGCCTGGCCCTGGGTCTGATGGGGGCCGGGGTGTTGCCACCCCTCCCTCACTTGCCAGGCCTGCACTGTGCATCTGCCATTTGCCACCTCCTGGTGCCGCTGGGCTTGGGATGGAGATGGGAGCAAATAAATGTGGGAGAAAACCACTCTGGTCCCTGTGTGTTTGTGCTCAGTGGGAGCTCTGGAGCTCGTCCTGGGGCTGTTGGGGTGGATCAGTGGGTGACAGCCCTGCGCCCATCACTGCAGCCCCCAGCCCCACCTGGGGAGGATGTGATGGTGCTGGCTCTGGGCCGGCTGCTCTCCCACCTCCGGCCTCGCCGGGGCTCTTCCTACGTGGCAGAGCTCACCCGATCCCCGCGGGTGACCTGCGCCACCGGCTCAGGTTCCCGGGCGCGGGGATCGCCTTACGGCCGGCGGGGAGCCAGCCCCATCCATAATTCAGCAGCGCCGCAGGGATGCAGCGGGCGGGCAGGCACGGCCGGCAGCCCCCCGAGGGCGGCCCCATGGAGAACGGCGTGGGGCAGGAGCCGGGGACCCCCGAGCCGCCCGGCCCCGCGGCGCCCCGGGCTCCCCGCGCCCGCCCCAGGCTGGTGTTCCACACACAGCTGGCCCACGGCAGCCCCACGGGGCGCATCGAGGGCTTCACCAACGTCAAGGAGCTCTACGCCAAAATCGCCGAGGTCTTCGACATCTCGCCCACCGAGGTGAGGGGCTGCACCCTGGGGAGGGGTCTTGGTGCCCCACACACCCTGTGGCACTGTCTGCGGCCTGTGCTCCCACAAACCCCCAGCTGCTTGCAAATGTAGTCCCCAAAATTTTCTGGGAGAGTGTTACGGCCTCAGGGTTGTATCGGCTCCTCTGGGGAGGGCTCGGGGGCTCTGTGCCTCAGTTTCCCCCAGTGTGTGGGCAAGGAGCCGGGGCTGCCAGTTCCCTGGCTGATTCCAGCTGCTTGGAGCTGTGGGGAGGTGCACAGGGATGGGGCAGTGCAGGGTCCCAAGGCAGGCTGGGGGTCCCTGGTCCCCTCTGTTCCAGCAGTGCCCAGATCTGACCGAATCCCCCTGAACTGGCCATGGCTCCCCTGACACCTCTTGCCCTACTGGGGCATCCCCAGTCCCTGCTGACGGGGCTCCCCGGGGCAGATCCTCTTCTGCACGCTCAACACGCACAAAGTGGACATGCAGAAGCTGCTGGGGGGACAGATTGGCCTGGAGGATTTCATCTTTGCCCACGTCCGGGGTGAGACCAAGGAGGTGGAGGTGACCAAGACGGAGGACGCGCTTGGCCTCACCATCACAGACAACGGGGCTGGCTATGCCTTCATCAAGGTGAACTTCTGGGGACCATGCTGAGGCTGGGGCAGCCCTGGGGACTGTGGCAGACCTGGGGACTGTGGCCCTGCAGGTGACATCCCGGGTGCATCCCCTCCCTGGGACCAGGCTCCTCCTTGACTCCCCACATCAGTCCTTCCCTGGGTCCACCGTGGCCCTGGGGGTCTCCTCTGCCATGGGGAGTTTTGGGAGGGCTTCCCTGCCTGCCCTGGCTACTAAAGGGCGTGGGACCACTGAGGTGCTTGTGTGTGGGGTGGGATGGGGCCATGTCTGACTGTCCCACTGTGCCACGTGGTCGCTGTGTCCCTGTCCCACCGTGGTCCCCAGAGGATCAAGGAGGGGAGCATCATCAACCGGCTGCAGACAGTGTGTGTGGGAGACAGCATCGAGGCCATCAACGACCACACCATCGTGGGCTGCCGGCACTATGAGGTGGCCCGGATGCTGCGGGAGCTGCCACGGGCTCAGCCCTTCACCCTCCGCCTGGTCCAGCCCAAAAAGGCCTTTGGTGAGTTGGGAAGGTCCCCCTGCCCTTGCCCTGGGGATCCTGGGATCGTCCCCAGCTCCCTGTAGCCCTGCAGCCCCTCCCCAGTGACCGAGTGCCCCCCAGGGTGCACTGCCCCCCGTGTGTACCCCTCTGCACCCCCACTATGTGTGTGTACCCCACAGCCCTGGGGCACCCACATGGGGGTCCCCACACCTGCTCCTGCCCCCTGTGAGCACCCCATAACCACGAGTATCCCTGCCCTGCACCCACCCCTGGGTGTCCTTGACACACCCTCCCGTCCCACACACGACTCACCCTGCAGTGCCCCTGGGGGCTGGGGGCAGCCAGACAACGGGCAGCGAAGGGCTGGGGATGCCAGGTCCTGCCTGTGCCCTCACCCACCCACGCTGGGGCACAGACATGATTGGGCAGCGGACACGGATGGGCAAATCCCCAGGCGAAGGCAGAGCGGCCAGCGGGAAGGAAACGCTGCGGCTGCGGACACAGGGCCCGGCTGTGCTGGAGGAGGGGGTAAGGCCCACCCCAAGCCCCAACCCCAAGCCTATGGCTGCTCACACTGTGCTGGGGTGGGGATAAGCATCCCTGTGCCCTTGGGTGCCCCCTGTGCTGCCCGGCACTCACCCGCTGTGCCCCTCGCCCCCAGCCCAGCCCCTCTGAGGATGAAGCTGCCCAGCGGGTGGATGATCTGCTGGAGAGTTACATGGGCATCCGAGACAGCGAGCTGGGTGAGTGGGGGGGACTGCACCCTGACCCTGACCTGGAGCTGCCCCTGCCCCTGCCCTGACCCTTACTCCCACCCCAACCCTGCCCTAGCCTCTGCCCCTTCCCCAGCCCCTGCTCTGACCCAGCTCCTGCCTCTTCCCCTGCTCCTGCCCCAGATCCTGACTCAGCCCCTGCTCTTGTCCCAGCCCCTCACACTGGCCCTGACCTCCCCCTTCTCCCCAACAGCCTCGACGATGGTGGAGGCGGCCAAGGGCAGCCCCAGCGTGGCCCAGCTTGCCCAAGGGCTGGACTCGGTGCTGGGCGAGTTTGCCTTCCCCCAGGAGTTTGTGGCTGAGGTGTGGGCAGCCGTCTGCCACCCTAAGGGGGATAAGGAGTAGCTGGGGGGCAGGTGTTGCCTCTCACTTTTGTCCCATCCCCATGTCCCCACCTCATCCCCACCCTATCTGGGGCTGAGGTGCTGGTGGGGTCCCCATCCTGCCCCCCACACCCTCCTGAGCAGCACCCAGACCTGTTCCTTGCGTTGATGGGCAGAGGGCACCCAACCCACCCACCTTCCTGAGGATCCCCTTTGCACACCCCCCAGATGTGGGCAGCAGCTGTGGCTCATTAAAGGAGAGACTGCAGGAGAAGGGCTGTTGCTCTGATTGCTCAGCAGGGTGGGTTCCCCCCAGGGATCCTCCCTGGGGCCCCCTCGGGTGGTCACCCCCAATGGACACCAAGAGCTGCACGAGCTGTGCTTTATTGGGGACAGGGAGGGGGAAGCAGCCCTGTGCCCCCTGACAGCCCCTGGGGTGCATGCAGGTGATAAGGATGCACTGCGGGGGTGGGATGGGGGACGGCTGTGTCCCCTTGCCCAGGGCCTGTCCCCAGGGCTGTTACTGCAGGACAGAGGCAGCGGTGAGCTTGCGGGGCAGGGAGGGGCTGAGGGAGACAATGGAGGGCCGGGGGTGCAGCCGGGGGTACACGCGCTGCAGCACGGCCCGGCGGAACAGGATGTAGACCCAGGGGTCCAGGATCTGGTTCCAGGTGACCATGCGGATGTAGATCAGCAGCATCTCCTGCGTGTCTGTGGGCAGCACCCGTGCCTGGCCAGGCAGGTGCTGCAAAACCGTCTGGACAATGAAGATCTGGAGGGAAAGGGGGGCAGTGTCAGTGGAGGATCCATGAGCTGCTCCAGGGTGGGGAAGTGATGAAGGTCGAGGCACGGAGCCCCTTGGAGGAGCCCTGGCCTGGTTCGGAGCACTGGGGAGCACCTGCCCTGCCTGTCACCAGGGGCCACCTCAAGGTGTAGAGAGGTGGCAGGGGGACACCGGCAGGGAAGGTCTTCCCAAGGGGACACCCCCAGACCTGGGACCTCACTAGCAGGGACATGGAGGGGACACAATGAAAACTGGGACCTCTTTGTGAGGGGTGGGGGACAGCAAGCCCCAGGAAGGACATGGAGGAAGACGGGGAACACACCAAGACTGAGGCCCCACAAGGAGGAACGGGGGGACATGAAGACCCAGGAGGGACATGGAGGGGTGGTGATGGGGCACACCAGGACAGGGGCCTCACCAGGAGGGGCATCCAGCAGATGGTGGCAATGATCATGATACCCACGAGCTGCACCATCATCTCCACCTCGCTGTCGCGGCGCCGCTGCACCGACTCACGGTCGTGGTAGACACGGCAGAGCGTGACCACACTGATGGTGTTGAGGACGAAGGAGAGCAGCACGGAGAGGATGCCCAGCAGCGCGAAGAGCAGGCAGAAGACGACATCGCCAGTGTCAGGCAGGAGGGTGAGGAAGCACCAGGAGCCGGGGAACTGCAGCGTGTACCGCCCCAGCCCCAACACTGGCAGCAGTCCCAGCGAGCAGGAGAAGCCCCACACCAGCCCCACGATGGCCCAGGCGCGGCGCTTGGACAGGCTGGTGGAGCGGGAGAAGGGGCGGTTGATGCCCAAGAAACGCTCCCCTGCCATGGTGGCCCCAAGCAGCAGCGGGCACTGCCCGAAGAAGACCATGGAGAAGCCGAGGAAGTTGCAGAGGTGGCAACCAGGGTCTACCTCGGCCCAGGAGAACTTGGTGAAGTGGTAGGGGATGATGACTGAAGCCGTCAACAGCAGCCCCATGAAGTCTGTGACCACCAGCCCACAGAGGAAGATGAGGAAGGAGGAGCGGGCCTGGCTGGAGAGCTTGCGGGAGGAGCTGACCAGGACACAGAGGGCAAAGAGGTTGGAACAGAGGCCGATGAGGCCGAAGGCCGTGGAGAACCAGGGCGAGGCGATGCTGTTCTGTGCACTGGCGCGGCCGTCGCTGGCATTGAATACCCCAAAGCACGAGGCTGCCTGCCCGGCCATGCTCCTGTTGGGTGGCTCCATGTCCTGCACCCCCTCCTGCTCCTCCCAGCAGCCTCAGGCACCCACCTGGCTCTGCTCCATGGCCAGAGCCCCCGCCTTGCCCTGCAGGGGGAACAGATGGAATTTAGGGCTGTTTCCCGTGGCCAAGCCCACCCATCATATACCCTGAACCTGCAGATATGGTGTCCTCTAGGGGCTGTGGAGGGGGACACCAGGGTGGGACCCAGCCCATGGAGGGGGATGCCAGGGTGGGATCTGGCTCATGCCGGCCCCAGGCACAGCTGCAATGGGTGCCAAGAGCTGCAGCCCTGCAGCTGCTGGGATTAACTGTCCCCGGCCATGAGCCACGCGGGGCTGCAGCCACGAGGCTGAATTCTGGCACCGTGGGTGCTGAGGGAAACTCAGCATTGACAGCCTGGCTCCCTCCTGCCCTGGGGGGACACAGCCAGAGATCCCTGGGCCATCACCCTCCATCACTGTGGGGGACACACTCTGAAGGAGGCAGGCAGAGTGGCTGCACCAGGGCATGATCCTGACGCTCTGCCTATCCCTGAGCACAACCAGTAGAATGCCCATTGGGATGCCCAGCCCTGACCCCACCCCACCACGCCTGCAAAGCCTCCACTGCGGTGCCCCTCCCTTGTGCAGGCTGGCACTGCCACCTGACTTCTGTCCCCAAGTCAAACCTCACACCAACTCGGATCATTGTCAATCCTGGCTGTTGTCTATCATTGGCCTGGTTCTGCGTCCCCGGGCAGACACCCCCCAGCCGCCACCCCCTCTCCGGCCCCTGGTGCGAGGGTGGCCGCAGGGCTGGGAGCCACCGCGCACACCCGAGGCACGCGCCGGTCCCACAGCCGGGCCGGGCTGGGACCTGGGATGGGGCCAGGCATTGCGACATCCCCTGGGGCCTCATCCCGGCGGCACATGGGGCTGAGGGTGCTGGCACCCACCCAGAGCGGCAGCGCCCTGCCCGTGCCCCAACACCGGCTGTGGCACGAGACCTGCAGCCCTGGCGAGCAGGGAAGGGGCCAGGGATGGTGATGCTGGCTTGTCCCCATCTCTCTCCTGTCCTGGTGTGGGGGGCTGGCGGAGCTCAATGGTGAATCACTGCGAGGGTGGGCCCAGCTTTTTCCATGAGCAAAGAGTGAAAACTTGCTGCTGTTTGTTCTCACTGGTCCCCAAGGGACCGTGGCAGCCCTGGAGGCGTCGGCCCTGCAGACACATGGTGAAGCCTCGGCATGACATTCTGAGACCCTGAGGAGTCACTAGCCTTTCCCACGTCCTCTGAAAGGTGACAAAGTCACCCCTGCCCCACAGTGATGCCACGCGAGTGCCTGGTGTGCCAGTCTCACTCCAGCTGTCTCTCGCCATGTGCCTGCCCACACTGTCAGGGTGCTGTCTCCAAACTCATTCCCCTTGTCCCAGGGTGCTCCCTCTGCTCACTGGGGTTCAGGAGTCCATGGGGCGATGCTGCCCTGCTGTCCCTGTTACCTGGTGCTTGGTGAGATGGATGTGGGATGGTCAGTGAGGTGCTCTTGGCTGCCCGCTGGCTCCAAATGCCACCATTACCTACATCCCCTCCCCGTCCTCCCTTCACCTCCTGCGCTAGCACAAACACAGCCTGGACTCTCATCCTCTGCCCACTGCAGCCTGGACCCACCCTGTGCAGAGCTGCCTCAGGCAAGCACAGCACTTGGAGGGAATCAAATATTTACAAGGGGCCACTTAGCAGCTGCAGGGCTGGGAGCGGGGGAACCCCTGCAGTGCCAGAACACACCAGTGGTGCCTCTGGGAAGGGTGGGGGGTGTCCCCACTCGCCATTTCCCCCCCATCACGGGCAGCCACTGCAGGAGGATGCATGTGGGGACAGCAGGTCCTGCAGAAGGGAAATCCTGAGCCTAGGGACTGTCCCCTCTGAACCCTTGTGCTCAGGTTTGGGGTTCTGGACCCAGCAAAATGGACATCCCATGGGAGCAAGGGTTTGGCAAGGGGTGCTGGGGCAAAATCCCAGAGGAGAGGAGCTGACTCTGAAATGTTCTGCTGGAGGCTGTGAGGCACTGGCAGTGGGGTGTGGGGGGCTGGTGCAGGCACTAATGGGGCTCCTGGCAGCGCCTGAGCCTGCGGGTTTGAGTCCTGCTGCAGATGCACTGAGGCTGCCTTGCCTCTGCTGGGCACTGCTTCCTGCCCTGGCCACATCCGAGGGGAGCGAGGGACAGGCAGATGGGGAGTGCGGGAGGCTGCTCCTTATCAGCTTCTGCCCCAGCCTGTTGCTTCCCCAGGCTTCCCTGGGCAGGAGTGGGCATGTACAGCGCTTGCAAGATCAGGCCGGGTTGGGGGCTGGAAGGAGAGAGGCCCCACACACCTGCAAAGGGACCCCCAAAACAGACAGCAGTGACACCCCCCCACACCCCATGTGCACCCTCGACCTGGGGTCTGCCACTGGACGTGGTGCTCAGCCACAGGGCAGCCGTGCAGGAGATGCTGCAGGGTGTTTGCATTTCTCTCTTGCGTGGCCAGCCTCTGCTCCCTAGACCTCTCCAGGACATTGACTTTCCCTGTATGATCCCTTCTGTCTCCACAGCCTGATGCCCCTGGTGCAGGTGGTCGCATCTATCACCTGTCAGGGATGGATGTGGTCCCACTGCCACCCCCCTCCAGGCTGGGGGTCTGGGGTATCGAATCAGGCCCAGGTCATCAGCCAGGACAGGAAGGGCCATGGGGATGAGGACTTGGCAGGGCATCAGTGTTCCTCCCTGGACCCACAACCATCACGAGGACCTGCTCCTGAAGAAGTTGGCCTGGCCTGGAGCAGGGACACCCAAGAGAGAGGACATTTCTGGGAAGCAGTGACACACAGGATGGTCCCTGCCAGGCATCGTAACTGTCCTCGCCTGTCCCTGCTGTGGCCCAGGGCAGAGGTCCTCAACCTCTGGGCTGTCTGGGAGACAACTGGCACCATCCCCATTCCAATCCCCAGGGGCCCGGAGCCGGGCAGGCGGTGGCTGGAGGATCAACCCGGGTGCCCTGGAGTGCAGAAGACGGGGCTCGGCAGCCCTGGGGCACCGGGGCGCCCCGCCCCGCCGCTGCCCCCCGCCCACAGGGCCGCGGCATCTCGAGGGCTTCAAGGCTGCTGGGCCGCCCATTCCGACAGTCCGAAATAGACCCTTCCTTTCCCGGCCCTTTCCTGAGCCTTCCTAGTCCTTCTCCGGCTCTTCTCAGAGGAGCCAGCGGCACATGGGGGCGGGCGGCGGCGGGCGGGGGGAGCCCGGCCCGGCCGAGGAGCCGCGGAAGCAAATTCTGGTTCCGACGGGAAGCCGAAGATGCGCCCGTCGCGGACCCTTGGTCCCGGGAACAGTGGGGGACACCATGTGTCCGTACCCCACCACGGGGTCCCCGCTTCCCCTCCCTGGAAACGCACCCGAACCTCGGGGTTCTGTGCGAACCCGGCGGCTGAGGCGGCCACGAGCGCCCCGAGAGCCTTGGGAGCCCCGGCGCCCCGAGCGTCCTACACAGCCCCAAGAGCCCCGCACAGCCCCTCCGTTCGCCCCAGTCCTGCGGTCCGTCCGTCCGTCCATCCCAGACTTCTGGGCTCTTTGTCCTTCACAGCCGCCTTGGCTGCGTATCTCTCGCCCTCCTCCAACTCCCCCCTTCCCGCGCAGACCCGAGCCCTACCTCTCTGCCGGCGGGACCCGCCCGGCTCGGCTCTGCTCAGCCCGGCTCTGCTCAGCCCGGCTGAGCTCAGCACGGCTCGGCTCAGCTCCGCGGCGGGGCGGGGGAAGGGCCGGGCTCGCCGCGCCCCCCGGAACCGGCCCCGTCCCTCTCCGCTCCCTCCCCGCTCGTGGACGGGGCTCCACGCGGGGGTCGCCCCTCGGGCCCATCGCCCCTGGCCCCGGCAGCGGCCCGGCCACCCGACAGCGACCCTCCGGTGCAGCCCCCTCGGTGCCTGCGCCCAAAGCCCCCCCACGTCGGGTCCTTGCCGGGGCTGGGCTCCCGCCCCGTTACTCACTTGTTTACCCGAGCGAGTCCCTGCCGGGGCGGGCTTGAGGCGGGGGGTCCGGCCAGGGCCCCTCCAGCGGGACCCGCTTCGGGGCCGGCACCTCGGTGTGGTCCGCCACAGGCGAGCCCCGCAGCGACCCCTGGACCCGAGAAGGGATAGACAGCTGCGGCTGCGGGCGCTGGAGTGGCCCTGGGCGCTCCCGCAGCCCCGGCCGTCCCTGCCCTGGGGGGGATTCGCGTGCCAGGGCTTTTCCCACCCCGGCAGCTCCGAGATCGGGATGTCGTTGCGCTGTCCACAGCCGAGACCAGCTGTGGCACGTCGCCAGGCAGTGTTCCCTCCCAGGGTCTCAGGATGCGACAGCCTCCCTTGCTGCTCCTCGTGCTCCGAAGAGCTGGGAGCGCCTGAGCCCACGGGGGACGCGGGGATATCTCGAGCACCCAGCATCCCGTCAAGGCAAGCAAGGGGCACAGCGGCTCGGTTGGGGCTCAGGTGGATGCCCAGGCAGGTTTTCCTGGCACTGGCTGCGTGGCTGCAGAGCCCATCATCCCGCTATCCTTGCTTTGGAGCAAAGATTGCCGCAGCGAAAGCGCGGGCGGAAGGCAGGGTCAGCCCGGAGAGCAGGATCGCGGCTGGCCCTGTGTACCGGGGGCAGGAGCGGTTCGGTAGCCGCTGGTGTCCCGGGTGGGGCTGGGCTGTGTCCTGGAGCAGCTGCCCCGACGGCCCCGCCCGGGCAGGAATCGGCCGAGCCGCTGTGTCCCCCCACCCAGCTCAGGGCTGCGCCGTGGCAGCTTCCCCCGAAATGTAGGGGAGACGTGGGCAGGTGCACGGTCAGGGAGAAGCCGTCAGGGGCTTCAGCCGGATCCAGTCCCTGATCTGGCCCTGGCCCATGCCCAGAGGCTGCTGCAGCTCCCGAGGCTCAGACTCCTGTGCCTGCTCAGTGACCTCATCCAGGGCCTGGAGACAGACGCGCCGGGAAAGGCAGTGCCTGGAAGGACATGGACCCTGCTCCAGCTGGAGATACAGTGGGACGTTTGTGGGGGAGTTCCCCCATGTCTGTGTGTGCTCAGGAAGGAAAACGATTGGGCTCTGGGGAGGAAGGCTCTGCCTGGCAGCTGAGCAGGAAGGGCATCAACCACCAGCTTTGGGGTTTGGGGTTTTTTTTCCCATTTCCTCCTCCTTGGCCAGGCCTTTAGTCACTTCCTGTGCAGAGCCCCGAAACCCCCCTGCACAGGCAGCAGCTGGAAATAACTCACAGGAAAGAGAGGCCAGGGAATGTGTCCGGTGCAGCTGCTGGCCCTAGGGATGTCCGGCAGGATGGGGTACCTGCACCCCTGGGCACTACTCACCAGCACCCCATCCTGCCTGCCTGAGTGGGGACACTGGGGTTAGGGGGCTTGTGGGGATGAAGCCATGTGGGGTGATCCCAGAAGAGTGTGACTGTGCCCACAGTCATCATCTGCTGCTACCAACATCAGCAAGTCCCAGCTCAACCCTGAAGTGCCCCTAAGCTGCACAAAACCCATATGAACATCACACGGGAGGCCCTTGGGAACCCCCACCTCAACAGGATACTGTGGAGTGCAGCTGCTTCTTGCCCAGGGCAGGGAGAGCCTCACAGGCATGGTGTGGGAGGGACTGCAGGCTCTGGAATCCAGATTTTCCCCTGTAAGGAAATATCTCAACCAGCATCCCTCTCCTCTGCTCTGCCAGAGCAGGCGCCTGGCAGCACTAAAGCCTCCCATGCCACAGCCAGGACTGTGAGATGTGGCCACGCTCCCAGGCTAGGGAAGCCAGATCCCAGGGGAGGACATGCCAGGAATGGGGCCCAGGGGAGGGTGAGGGGCGCCTCTACGAAGCAGGACACAGGGCAGTGCTGGGCTGGTGAAGTCACGGGCCCTTGACTCCAGCTGGGGAGCAGCAGCTGGACTGATACAGCACTGATAAGGGAAGGTGTTGGGATTGGGAGGGGGCTGGACTGGGGCAAGGGAGCACACAGGGCTGACTCTTTGAGGATGGGGCAATAGACACCAGAGACACAGGGGTGAGGACACCCCACTCCAAGCACTACCCAGTCCCCATGCGAATTCCCACTGCGGGCCCAGTGTGCTACTGGCTGGTGATGTCATGCAGGAGCAGTGGGGGTGCCCATGCCCAGTATCTCACAGCTAAAACAACTCTTATTTTATTTATACCAAAGTCTCAGGGTCCTTCATGATAAATGCAAGGACAGGGAAAAGCCTCAGGAACATGCCCAGTGCTGGGCCAGGCCTTGGGGACACCCATGGAACAGTGTCTGTGCTGTGGGATGAGCAGCCCCTCACCGGCGGTATCGGTAACGCTTGAAGTGGAACCAGAGCTGGAAGATGCCATTGGCAAACTGGCAGCGGAAGCCGTGGCGGTGGGAATACTCCCACTCCCTGTTGACAATCTTGAAGGCGATGTCCTCATAGGGTGGCCCAGCATGGAAGCGCAGGATGGCAAAGTCCTTGTTGTCCTGGCAGGCCTCCAGGAAGTACTCAGGCGTTGAGCGCTTGTCGATGAGGTCGGGGTAGAAGATGTTGAACTTGTAGCCCTGCACGATCTTGGGGGGGGGGTTGTCAAAGTCGTAGTGGGTCTGGTTGTACTTGTTCCACTCAAAGCCTGTGTGCACACGGTTGAAGAAGCGGGGCTTGCGTGGCCGGTACTTGTCTGCCCACAGATAGGCCTTGCCCGTGAGCGGCATCTCCACGCTGAACTGTGCCTCGTCCGCGCCCATGCCCTCCTTGGCCTTGCGGAAGAAGATATCGTCGGTGCTCTCGGAAGCATCACCTGTAGGAGAGGAGAGGTTACATCATGTGCTGCAGTGCCAGCCTGGCCTGGGCCATACGACACTGCCCCCCAGGCACTCAGAGAGAAGGAGCTGCTGGGCAGAGGATGCAGAACTGGACACAGGAATGTGGGCTCTGACTGGGCACTGGGCTGAGTTGTGCTGGAAAACTCAACCAAAACACCCCTTCTCCCTCTGTGCACCCAAATACCTTGGTGGTACTGAGGCAGGTCTTGCAAGGAGCACCTGCAGCCTGAGCACCATCTCCCTGCTCCTGCCCAGGCCAGTGCCCTTTGCTCCAGGGGCACCCCTCTGCCAGGTCAGCTCTGTGTGCTTGCCCCAGATCCACCTCCTGCCCTTTCCTGAGGGCAGTAGCCCCTCCAGCCCTGTACCCCACATCACTGCACACTCGCCATGCCAGGCAGGCCTGCCCTAGGGCTCACCTGTCACCTGGAGCTGCTGGCGCAGGAGCAGCAGCCGGTGGGTGTCCTCCTCGGCCTCCAGCACGTGGGCATCGAAGGGCAGCTCGTTGGGGCCCAGCAGCCGGGGGCTGTACTTGCCCGCATCATAGTCATCCAGGCTCTGCTGGATCAGATCCTCCTCCATCAGCACAGCCTCTCCCTCTGCCTCTCCCTTGGCCTCCGTGTCCTGCTCTGCCTCTGAGGATGGCCCTGGCTGTGCCTCAAGGCTCTCCTCAGGATCCAGCCTGCATGGAAGGGAGAAGAGAGGACTGGGACGGGGATGGTACCCTCATTCTCTGCTCACCTGAGCTCTGCCTAGGGCAGGGTGAGGGCACAAGGCTGCCTTTCTGCCCCAGGGACAGGCCCAAGTGGCTGCTCACCTGTCACTGGGGGAGGCCGGCTCCCGCTTGATGATGGGGAAAAGCGGTTCACTCTCCACACCCTGCTCCTGCTTCAGCTTGTACAGCTTCTGCCGCAGCACGTCCTGGTGCCGCTCCCGCAACCTGAGACAGGAGTCATTGGGTCCCACCCAACCCAGCAGAACCACCTCGCTCCCACTGCCCAAAGCTGCGACATCCACCTCCACGGGCTGAAACCTGCTGGGCTTGGGTGGCTTTGGGCTGAATAAGCCTCAGTTCAGTTCCCTCTTGGAGGCTTCACTAAGCATCACCACTGCAGAAAGGACTGGGTGCCCAGCCCCACTCCTCTCTTGGCAATCATCTCAGAAAGGGTTGAACACCCTCCCCCACTCCCTCCACCAGTTTGGTTTGTGCCTCCCCAGCTCTGCCCACAGCAGGGTCTGCACTGCCCCTGCTCTCTGCTCTCACCTGGCCCGAGCCATATAAGCCTTCAACTGCTGGAGGAGGCTCTCCCAGTACCCGATGTCCAGGTTAGGCCCTCCTGCCCGGATCTTGCTCTCGATGCCCTGGTACAGAGCTTGCAGCTGGTTGTATGTCTTCCCCTTGAACACGGACTGCACATCTGAGCTGACCGACGCATTGACACCGTCCCGACGCTCCCCTGGACAGGTGAGGGCAGCTGGTCAGTCTTGGGGCACTCAGCTGCACTCATCCCAGTTCTCCCAACCAGACCCCAGCCAGGGAGAGCTGCCAGACCCACATCCAGCAGGTCCAAGAGAAGCCCTCTGAGCCTGAGTACACATGGCAGACCCTGCCCTATGTGACCCACCACTCATGGTACCCAACACCCACAGAAGCTCCGCTCTCCTGCTCACCTGGTCCTCCTTTCCCAGCGGCCTCCAGCTTGCGGAGCTTGGCTATCTCATCCTCTGTGATGATGGTCATGTCCCTCCAGAAGTCCACATTCTTCCCTTGCTCCAGCTCCATGTACACCTGCAGGCAGGAGACACATCAGGCACCTGTTCCGCACCATGGGCAGGAAAGCAGAGCTGGTAGAGAACCCCTGAGCCCAGGCAGAGGGGCAGCGGAGCAGGCACCTGGATGTCCTCCACCAGGTCCTCCATGTCAGAGACAGTCAGGCCATTCAGGAAGGTGTAGGGCTCATGCATCTCCACAGCCAGGTCATCATCCTCTGCACTGATGTACTTGGCCAGAAGATCAATGGGTTTCGCCCTCCCATCCCGAATCCGGATCTTAGACCTGGTGAAGGGAGAGGAACAGAGGAACAGTGGGACACTGAGCAGTGCCATCCTCTGGTCCCTGCCAGGCCTGGCTCTGAGCAGCTGCACACCTACCGCAGCTTCGCCTGCTGCAGGTGGAAGTTGTCCTCCTGCTCCTCCCAGGTTTTGAAGTGCTCTGCCTCTTTCTCCCGCTGCAGCATCTCCAGCTCCTGCTCCCTCATGGCTTTTTCCCGCTCCCGCTCCAGGCGCAGCTGCTTCACCTGCCCAGGGTGACAGAGCTGTGAGGCCACTGTGGACGGGCCACTGTGCAGACACCACAGGCACCTGCTCGAGGCCACAGCCATGACCTGTTCCCGAGTTGCCTTGGCTCCTGCCATCAGCCCGAGCTCCTGGAGATCCAGGAGCCAGCAGGGCCAGGTTGCCTGACATCACTGCCAGCTCTGGGGGAGACAGGGGACACAGGCACAACTGAGTGCCTCAGTGCTGTGACCCGGCATTGTCCTACTCAGCACCTCCTGAGCTGCTGGGCTCAACCCCAAGGGAAGAGGTTTCTCATCCTGGAATAGCAGAAGCCAGGGGTTCTATGGCCCCCAGAATCCTACAGACTGGGCACACCCAGGGGAAGAAAACGGGGACTTCCCAGTGAGGGATGGAGAGAACCAGGCTGTAAACAGGGCTCTCTGTCACACAGTGACACGGAGAGGACATCTCATCCCACCTTCTGCAGCTCCAGGCGATTGTCCTCCTGGATTCGCTTGTTCCTCTCCTTCAGGTCCTTCTCATCCAGATGGCTGATCCCTTTCTTTTCCAGTGCCTTAAACACAATGGTCAAGGGAAGCTGTGGAACCCAAGGACCTCCACAGCTTCTCACTGGCCAGCAAATGCTAATCCATTCACTTGCTTCTGCTACCCCAGTGAGGTCTGACCCTGTTGAAAGTCCCTAAATCACTCAAACTCTGCTCCTGAAGCGGAAGCCCCTCAGCAAAGCCAGGCTCAGCCCACAGAGCCCACCTAGCCTGGTGACATGAGGGCCAGCACAACAGTATAGTGGAACCATGCAATGGTTTGGGTTAAAAGGGACCTTAAAGATCATCTTGTTCTACCTCCTGCCATGGCAGGGACACCTTCCCCTATCCCAGGGTGCTTCAAGCCCTGGCCAACCTGGCCTGGGACACTTCAGGGATCCAGGGGCAGCCACAGCTGCTCTGGACACCCAGGGCCTCACCACCCTCACAACCAACAATTCCTTCCAAGTATCCCATCTATCCCTGCCCTCTAGCAGTGGGAAGCCATTACCCTTGTCCTGCTCCTCCACAATCTTGTCAAGTTCCTTTCTAGCTCTCCTGAGCCTTTGTAGCCACTGGAAGGGGCTCTAAGTTCTCCCCAGAGCCTTCTCTTCTCCCTAACCCTAACCCTGAACACCCCCAGCTCTCTGTCATTCCTACAGCAGAAGTGCTGCATTCCCGTTACCATCTCTGTGTCCCTGACTCAGAAAATGCTGCCCAGCACTCAGCCTGCAGCTCCCAGCAGCTCCAAGGCCCTATCCCACCCTCGACCCATCTTCTTATACCACCCCCCTGGATACAGACCCTCCCTCAGGCACAGATCCCCCAACTTCCCCTGCTTGCTCCATCTGGCTGCAGGGACAGGGCAGAGCTCACCTTGCTCCAGATGAATGTGCCCAACAGGTTGTTGTCCCCGAAGGGATTGTCGGTGTTGGTGTAGCCCATGTACTCCTCACCCCAGCCCATCTTCTCCCGCTTCTTTCTCTCCTTGGCCTCCTTCTTAGCCAACCTTCGTGCTCGCTTCTCCTCGGGCGTCTCCAGGGCCTTCAGCAGAGCCGCCTGTTTCTTCTTCTCCTCCCTCAGCCTCAGCCGCTCCTGCAGGCTCAGCTGCTGCCCTGGCTCCTCTCGGCCCCGGGGCCGCGGCGGGGAGGGGGAGCTGACGGAGGACACGGAGGACTTGGATCCATCCCTCCTGCGGCGCCGCTCCCGGCTCCGCGCCGCCCGGTCCCGCCCGCGCTCCGGGCTGGAGCCGGAGGAGCGATCCCGCGACCGTGAGCGCTGCTTCCTCCGGTTCTTACGGTGCCGCTCACGGCTGCTGCTCCTTTTCTTCTTCTTCCATTTTTGTCTCTCATCGCCGGAGTCTGAGCTGGGGGGGGCACAGCCGGGCTTCAGCGGGAGGAGGCCACGACCGTGCCGGGTACGGAGCGTCTCCCTGACGCAGGCGAGGCCGGCCCGGCACCGGCGCCACCGGCAGCGCCGAGAAAGCGAGGGGTACCTGCACCCCCCAGCCCCGATCACCCCGGGCCGGTGTCACGAGCAGCGCTTGGGACCTACGGCCTGCTCCCAGTCCCCCGGCCCCGGCCCTGCCCCAGCCCGGCGGGACCGAGCGTCCCTTCCCGTCCCAGCTTCGGGCCGCGCGGGCCCCGGCGCTCCAGCCCCGCTCCCCCTGAGACACGGCGCGGCCGCTCCGGGCCAGCTGGCCCGCTCACCCCGAGCTCGGCTCCCGGCGTCGCCCCCGACTCCGGCTCCGGCTGCGGTGCCGCCGCCCGCGGCTCCCGGACCGCGAACGCCCCCGATCCCGCTCCCTTTCCCGGTCCCGGTCCCGCTCCCAGCGGCCGCCCCGGGCCGGGCTGCGCGACCCGGAGCCCATCAGCAGCGGCGGCTCCGCCCCGGGGCCTCGCGGGGCCTCAGCGCACCGGGCTGCCCCGCCGCCCGCCTGCGCCCACCCCGCCCTCCCAGCGGCCCGGCGCACGCAGGCGGGCGGCTGGGCAGCCCTGCGCCAGGGGGCGGGGCCGGGGCCGAGCCGGGTCCCTCTCCCCTCACAGAGCAGGCGGAGAGCGGAGAGCTCAGCACAAACTGCGGAACGCTTTATCAGAGCGGGGTGCAGAGCTCTGCAAAAGGGGCTCCCCGGACAAGGAGGGGAAAAACCCTCAAAACAACCGAGAAAAGAAAAAAAGCGCCCAGGTCTCGGGCCGCCGGAGCAGAGAGGGGAGAACACCCCGACACCGGCGGCCCCTCCGCCGTACATTGGGCACACGGAGACGTGTGGGAACAGGGACAGCCATCAGGACAGACACGAACAGAAAAAAGCCCTCAGGCATGACCCAAGACGCCTCAGCCCTGGCGTTTTCCTTGTCCATTCGGGAAGCGCTGGAGCAGTGGCTGGGAATGAGGAGGGGAGTACGGGGGGGCGATGGAGCCCTGCAAACGCCTCCGCCTGCCCTGGACCAAGACCTAGGAGTGCTCTGGCTTCACTAAAATACTTCCCAAAGTGCAATCTCGGCACACGTGGCCGGAGAGGCAGCTTCTGGCTCTGTCCGTGTTGAGGGTCTCTGCGAGCTCCCAGAGCCGTCACAGGAGCCTGACTGCAAACTCGAGGACAGAGATTCCCATTTTCTCCTACCAGCCCCTTACCTGGCAGGGAGAGCTCACCTGTAGCCCCAGCACCAGGCAATGGGCAGGGCACGTCCCACAGAGCCCGAGATTGTGGCTGGGACCACAGGGATGAAGGACAGCAGTGGCACACAGGATGAGCTCTAAAATCCAAGGTCCTTTCAAGGCTCCGTGGGAAGCAGAGGCCGAACAGCTCCCCAGCACTGAGCTGCTGGGACAGGAGGTGACACGGCAGGGACTGTGCCAGCCTGAACAGGGGCAGAGTCCATTTCAGATCAGCATCTGCCTACAGGAGGGCTCCTCCTTGTCCCCTTGACAAAGCTGTTCTAAGCCTTTGCCTGTCCTCTTACAGGACCATCCCACCCCATCCAGAGCTGCTCCAAAGGGTCCAGCATTACAGAACTGCATAAGGATCATCTCAAAAAGGGAAGACAGTTCTCTGAATGAATATGCTGCAGGAGGTCTGGGTTCACCCCCTCTCTCAGGACCCAAGCACAGCTCCAGCTCACAAAGCTCATTCTCTGGGACACTCCCTGCACAGAGGCCAAACAGCTTTAGAGACCCGTAGAAATGAGGGGAATAATTAAAATCTCCAACAATGCTTAAACCATCTCAAAAAAGATGCTTGACTTCAGGTGGCTGGAAAGTCCTGATGAAGCCAAACCCTCCAGCCCCTGACTGAGGTGGTCCCAGGGCAGATGCCTGGGTCAGAACAGCTTGAGCCACCCCAGTTCCCCCCCAGAGCCCCCTCCTCCAGCACAGCAGCCAACAGCAGCAGCTGCAGCAGGGATGTGGCTCCTTCTGGCCATTCTGCACACACTGCTGCACGAAAAAAGAGGTTGAATTTTTACCTTTTTGAAGCCCAAAGGCAGGTGAGGCTGCAGGTACTGCACGGCTCCCATTCCCCTCCATCCACCCGAGCCCCCCCAGGCTGCAGAGCCCCCCGGCTGGCCCAGAAGGTGGGATGGGGCAGGAGCTGCAGCTGGGAGAACGAGCTGCCAAGCAGCGATGCAAAGGGGCGAGTTTCTTGAGAGACATTTGATAGACTATTTGGTAAATACATGAATACATGAACAGCAGCAACTTGCACAATCCCCAGACTGTGCTCCCAAAGAAGCACAACTCACAGCCTTCTGCACCCACAGGCAGGGAAGGAAAGTCCAGGTCCTGTATTCTGGGCAAAAAACCCCCATTAATTCCTGAAGATTCTCACTAAGTTCAGCACAGTACAGAAGAGCTTCCCATCAGCCCAGCTACCTTCTGGGACCCAACATAACCACTCTTGAGTGCTGCTGTGAACACAGATTATGGGGACTCAGGCCTGAGAGCAGGGTCCCGCTTCCCCACCCCTCTACATGGAATCCCAAGGACAGTGAAGATTGTAAAGGGAATAAAGCGATTTCAACCCTCTTTCTCAAGTGAGGTTCATAAAGCACACGAACAAGACCTGTCTCCCTCTGGTCTAAAGGATTTCCTGTTTTCTCTCTGGGAGATGAGGATGGGATTGCTGGATTCCAGACAATGCTATGATATGTGTCCTGCTGATGGATGAGCCTCAACACTACCCCATGACATCAAATTCTCTCACCCATAGCCTGCAGCCCTCGCAAAGCAAACCCCTTCAGATACCCACAGCAGGGATTTCCACCAGCAGAGAGACCCCAGGCAACACTCCAGTCACCCAGCATTCTGTCCAAGAGTCCATGAGCATGGCAGTGCTGGCACAATTCCGTGGCAGAACCAGGCTCCCATTCCTGCCTGGGCTGTGGACGTGCCCTCGTGTCCCTGCCTGCCCCGAGGGGCAGAGGGGACATGAACCCAGTGTCCCAGGGTACACCCACGAGCACGTGAAGGGCTGAGTGGCTCCAGGAAGATGCAGGCTCTGGACAAGCCCCACGTGGGCTGGGCAGAGTGGGAAACTTGCCCTCCAGTGCAAGTTCCAGTGCTCGGGAGGTGCCCAGTTGCCATCTGTCCATGCCCGCGGGTCCGGAGCAGGCAGCGGCCAGTCAGATGAAGCGTGGACTCCAAGCACAGAGGGAGGGGTGGCAGCAGTGCAGCACAGGGTGAAGGTGGAGCCTATCACAACTTCGGGGAGAGCGGAGGAGTCCACGTCATTGTCACCAGGAACTGTGTGCTGCCCCGCACAGTGTTACAGACAGAAGTCACTAGAGAGTTTGGATCTAAGTGAATTGGCATGGCTACTCTGGACTATGGTAACATGGGAGCAATTCTATTCCATGGCCTTTTAATACGTTTCATTTTCATAGCACCTTTCATCCCAGGGTTTAAGTGCTGTAACAGAAGCAGGTACTGTGCACCCATCAGCACAGGGAAAGCCGAGGCACAGAGTGGTTTAGTGACTTGCCTCGGGCCACTCGGAAAAACCGTGGCAGAGTCTCGGCAGCCTTAAACCTCCTGACTCCCTCAGTTGGTCAGACCATGCTGCTGCCTCATATGAAGCCACTCCACTTCCTGCCCTCCCCAGCAACGTGCCCCTACCCATTCAGTGAGGTCTCATGCTCCTTTTCGATGCACAAATATATGACAAAAAAAAAAAAGAAAAAAAAGAAAAAGAAAAAAAAAAGTGCAGTAAACTAAATGTTTAAAAAAGCACATTTGTGCTGTCTCTGTGCAAAGATAAAAGAAATAAATACATGATTAAAAAATTAAAAAGGTTCACAGTATCACACATGGATAGGTAGCTACGGTAGTGCATGTCTGGAAAACACTGTGTTACTACCCAGGATTCTGTGCACCCAGCTGGAATTCTCTGCTGGGAGCTGTGGGTGAGCGGGTCGTTTCTTTGCTGCCCACCTCTGGGGTAAGTAGAAATACATGGTTATAGTTTTGCTCCATTCTGAAACGCAGTGCCTGGGATCCTGCAGTGCAGCAATACTGGTGTCAGCAAGCTCTTCCCCATCCCACTGGAATGGCTGCATCAACGAAAAGGGAACACATCGACCTGCAGAGGGAATCGCTGCTCTCTGGGACTTCTGTGTCTGCATAGAGATTACTGCAAGAGGCAGAGAGAAGAGAGTCACGGAATCACAGAATCGTTAAGGTGGGAAAAGACCTCCAAGAATACCAAGTCCAGCCATCAGCCCAGCACCACCATCATGTTCACCACTAACCCATGTCTCCAAGTGCCACAGCCACACGTTTTTTAAATACTTTCAGGGACAGCGACTCCACCACTGCCCTCAGCAGCCTGTTCCAATACCTGACAACCCCCTTTCAGTCAAAAAATTTTACCAAATATCCAACCTAAACCTCCCCTAACACAGCTTGAGGCCAGGTCACCCCTGAGCCTCCTTTTCTCCAGGCTGAGCCCCCCCCCAGCTGCTCCTCATCACACTTGTGCTCCAGCCCCTTCCCCAGCTCCACTCCCTTCTCTGGACATACTCCAGCCCCTCAATGTCTTTCTGGTCATGAGGGGAAAGAGGATCAACTCCTGCACACCAGTGCCCACATCAGTCAGGTCTGTGTCCCGCCAACTTCCCAGCACAACCAGAGAGGCCATTCTACATCCTCCAGCCATGGCAGCATGTCTGGAAAACCTGAGCTCCCCAAAGCTTTCCCTGCACCAAACAACTGGTAATAAGCCACAGCCCTTGCTGAGCAGGCCGGGGCTCTGCCAGCACAGAGCTGCCCTGAGAGGCAGTCAGGATCTGCTGCAGCCACGCAGGAGCCCCACGCTGCCAGAGGCCAAGCTGACCTTGTAGAGGGAGCACAAACTCTGAGCTCGACCCAGCGGGCACCCGGCACACGGCTGTTGGACACTTACTGTATCGCTCTCCTCATCGGAGACAGAGTGGAGCTGAGCGCTATAGTGGAGCGGGGAGTAAACCCAACTCCTCTCGTCTGTCGGCTGCCAGAGTGGCCAGAGACGGCAGGGAGAATGCAGGGAGAGCAGCAGCAGAGCAGGGAGCAAAGGAGAGAAGAGGAAAAAATAAAAGGAGAAAATAAAAAGAGTAGGAAACAATACAGTAAGAACAGCTGTCCACCTGGAGGGAGAGCACTGAGCCCAGAGCCAGCTCTCAGCAGAGGAGCCCTCCTCATCCTCAGCACGTACCTGCTCCCTGCCAGCTGGGACACAGGACCTGCAACAGCTGCAGTGGGGGTGCCACAACCTCTCCTCTTGTAGGGACACTTTTAGAGCTTTTGAGACGTCAGGGAAACCTCAGCTCCCTGCCATGGCATCACCCCGGCTCCAGAGAAACCGAGATACTTGACTTACCTAAGAGTAGTGACATCTCTGGGTTCCTGCTACTCACTACCAGCTCTCACCCTCCCATTTCCTGAGCCCTGTGCATGCTACAAACTGCTGTCCAGGAGGGCTTTTACAGGGAAACTGGGTTTGTTTGCTGTGCCTTCCTCCTTCTCTGCAGAAGGCAGTGGAGCTGGGGTGAGACCATGGCAGATGGTCACCACAGAAAGGAAACAGTTATTGCTGAGATCTTGGGGACAGTGGGGTGATGGGAACAAGTACAACACAGGAGGAAAAACACAACTGGACTCTGGAAAGAATGAGGGCAAGGAGGTGTGTCTTGATGGACAGTTATCACAGCACTGGGCACTGGTGTGAGAAGACACACTGCTGCTGACAGCACAGATTCAAGGGCTGGTCTCTGCTTCCAGGGTTCCCAGGGGGATCCCATTCACATTGCAAATGGGCTCTTTTGTCTCTAGGGGAGCTCCTACCGAGAAGAAACTGCCCCCGTTGACCCAGTCTGGCATTTGCAAAGGAAGAGAAACAGAACTCAGTGCTTGGAAGAAGCCTGCAGAGTTCCCAGCCCAGGAACTGAGCGTGACAGTCTGCAATGTACAAGGAACTACAAGAAGCCAGAGAAGCTTTGAAGCACTGGGCTCCACATGCTGAACCCTCTAGCAACTGCTGCTCCATTAGTAGAGACTGCTGGGAGGAAGGAGGGTTGAGAAACCCTAAGTGAAGCTTCTCACAGCTCTGTCAGAGGTACAGGAAAGCTTCCCACCACATCAAGCTTGTCCCACATCATCTTTTCCATCCATCCTGACTGAACCACATGCTCCAGCCAGTCTCCTTCAGAGCTTTTTAGGAGCCCGGATGCATGCGGGGAGCTGCGGGAGATGAAGGAGCAGCCAGTGCTTGGCATTACCCCCCTCCCAGTGCTGGAGCAGCCAAACCCAGCTGAGGGGCAGCAGGAGCTGCAGGAGGAGTTGCCTGTTTGCCCACAGAGGTGCAGCACCTTCCTCATGCCATCAGCCACGGCCAGGGGCACGTTCCTGCCCCTGCTTCCCCATGCACCCTGCCTGTAACCCAAATGGGAGCACCAGGCTGCACCAGCAAGGCTCTGGCAGTACTCTCCAGGGACAGGAGCTCTCCCAAAGCCTGAGAAGGGAAATGCTGAACCCCAGAACAATCTCAGCTCTAGATTCAGCCCCTAAAAGCTCAAATGCCTCCCTGCATCTTTAGGAAAGGAAAATCCTCCCTGCTCACAGAACACCTTCAGTGAGGAGGGAGCACACTGGTGATGCTGAGAAGGGCTGGAGAGCTGAAACCAGCCCTAACTCAGCACCAGCTCCAGCCTCATTTGGTTATGAGCTGCTCCCCACAAGCCAAAACAGTTGTTTGCAACTGGAGTTTTAGAAGCTTCAAAACATCTTAATGGTGTCTTTTAAAACCCTCTTTCTGGGCTAAGGGAGCTGAGCCTGACATTACCTATAGAGGCCCCAGTGTCTCTCTGGCTAGATCTGGTACTTGGAATCACAGAACAGTTTGGGTTGAAAGATCACCCAGTATCCCCCTTGCCATGGGCAGGGACACCTTCCGCTATCCCAGGTTGCTTCAAGCCCATCCAACTTAGTCTTGGACATTTCCAGAGACAGGGCAATCACAGGTTCTGTGGGCAACCTGTGCCAAGGCCTCACTGCTCTCACCTTCCCCAAGGGCTGGGTGACACCATGGCCCATCCCAGGGTAGGAGCTGTGTCACCAGTCTGCAGAAAAGTAGGACAGAGCTCATGATTCTCCCAGATCCTACAAGGAGATCCACTGGTGTAATTTTCAATATACTTCCCCCATTTCTGCTGGGCTGGTTCCTACTGCCCACTCAATCCAGAGCCCCAGCTGTTGAGGGAAATGGGGTGCTGGCCCCAGTGTTTCAAAGCTCAGCTCTGCTCCCCTACATGCTGTGCTGGCGTGGTCACTTACAATCCCAGAGGAACGCGAGGTAGTTCGGAGTCTGCGCTGGCGGGGAGAGTAAATCCAGTACCTCCCATCTGTGAACTGGGTGGCCCCAGGACAAGAGAGGTGAGAAAGGAAACAGAGGAAAAAAAGGGTGATGTGAAAGAGAGGATGAAAGAGAAAGCAAAAAACAAGGGGTTGGGCAACTCCAGGCCTGAACAGGTGAGCGGGTGGGAAAGCCGTGCAGGGAAGAGCGGCGCTCATGCCCTGCCACACTCTGCACTTTTATTCCCTGGGGATGAACAGGAGAATGAAGTGCTCTCCAGGAGCAGACTTCCAGTGATCAGATCACAGTCCCCTGGGACTGGCCAAATCCTCCTCTGCACACACTATCCCTTCACCCAGCACTGCCCCTGAGCACTCCTGTAGGAACAGCTGTGGTGCTACTTGAGCACATGGGTGCAGCCTCACCTGATCTCTAGCTCAAGTGGTTTCCAAGGAGAGCGCCCATGGGAACCTGAATCAGCTTTTCCCTTCATCCCAGCAGTGACAAACACTCCACAGCACACGACACACATTTAATGCAAAACTCAGACTCAGATGAAGTATGAAATGCTGATGAGCAGTCAGTCACACTCTCTGAAAACACACTCTGCAGAATTTTCTCTTGGGTAGAGGAGCCCCTGAAGCTGGGGGGAGTCCATATGCCCAGGGACAGGGAGGAAGAAGAGCTGACCCTCACTAGAAGACACTTGCCAGGGGAGCAGGCAGGATCTGTCTGCACACAGCTGCCATCCACAGGCAAGGAGAGGGCAGCCGTGTTAGAGGAGCCGCTTGCATTTTGAACAGCATGCATCTAACCCCAAACAAGCTGTAAAACAGGGCTGATTCCTTCCACAGCTCCCACGAGCCTCAGAGTGACTCGGCAATGAGTGAGCAGCTCTGCAGCAGTCACAAGAGCCCAGGGAAAGGCCAATGCTGCATTTTAGTTCAGCCTGCAGGAGCCCATCACATGGGTTCAGGTCATCTCCAGCACCACAGAACCAACAGCAACAAGTCGGAGCAGGGAGGAGTTGGGCACCTCTTTTAATGAGGGTTCCAGTGCCCAGGCACAAGAGAGAGCTCAGCTCTCATGAGACAGGCACTCAGCTCTGCTCTGGGAATCCATGGGACAGGTACGAGTTGCTAAAAACCTCTTCTCTGGTCTGCAGAAGTTGCTCAGCCATTGTGGGAGCTGAGTGAGGACCAGCGCCAGGCTCCACGGCACTCTGCTGCCAACCACCAACTTACTCCCTGGCTCAGCACTAGACTCCCACTGCATCACCTAATGCAGCCTGCAGGGAAAGGAAAAGCCGGAGTTCACCAGAGCCCAATGTCACCCTCTGCAACCACCTCCCTTTGGGTCTAGGCCATGTTTGTGTCAGGAAAGCAGCCAAGATCTCTGTTGCACCAACATCACCGTGGCTTGCCCCAGGAGCAAATGTGCTGGCCTAGATAAGCACTTGTGCTTGAAGTAGAGCAGCACAGCTACAGCTACATCCACACCAGGAGTGCCACCTGTGTGAGCCCCACTAGATGCTGGTTTGAGTTCTCCAAGGGTCAATCCAGTTCCCTGCATTCAAAAACCCACCCAGTACTGAGGTCTCAAGGTGCTCCACACCTGACTGCCTGGAATGGATACTGACAGCCTTGTCCAACCCTTCCCATCACACCCAAGGGTCAGGTGGAGAAGGTCTCTTACAAAGTATATGTCTGTGACTGGCACGTCGTCCTCATCTGAGGCCTGGCTGGCTGGCTCCGAGGCCTGGCTGGCTGTCTCCACCTCTACGGTGGCCGTGGATGTGACAATGGCACAGGCTGAAGAAGCTGCCTCTCTGCAGAGGGGAAAGAAGTGACAGAGTCAACTCACTGCAGTCAGCACAGGAGCAAGCAAAACTGATTCATTACAGGAGGAGCTGAAGATGCCATGCTGTCACATCCTGAAAGGTCAGGTCAGGGCAGATCAGGTCAGAACTGTGCTCAGCCTCACTGAACATCCATGACTCCACCAAAGCTTGAGCCCAGCAAAGGCTCCAGGACAAGCAGCCACAGCTCAAAAGCCACCCTGTGGGCTCTGCTCAACACTCTAAAACACTCACTCTTTGACTTCTTCTTCAGGAGCTACAATCTCAACGTTGCACTTGGGCTCCAGCTCGACACTGATTTGCTGAACCTCCTCCTCAACCCGCACCTCCTCGTGTGACCTGGAAACCGAAGAGAGACAGGCCCAAAGGCTCAGCTGGGCATGACTTATGCACAGCCCTCAATTTTAGGTCAGCCGAAATCAGTCCACAGCCAGCCAAGCCTCTTGTGCAGCTCTGCCCCAGCACACAGCTGCTGCTACTGTGGCACTGGGCTCCCAGCACAGACTCAGTGGCTGATTTCAGCTCAGAGGGAGCACTCAGACCTCCCAGGACTGAGGGTTTGGATAACCAAAACTCCCAGGAAGAAGAGTCAGTCCTGGAAGATTGCAGCACTTAGGAATAACAAGGTGGGAAAAGAGGACAAGAGCAAAGGAGTTAAACAGTCAGTGCTGCAGGAAAGATGAACCGTGTCAGATGGAGCATGGGAGCAAAGAGAACTGGCCTCCAGGGAAAACTTGTGTCCAGAGTTAGCCTGGCACCAGGCCAGAGCCTCTGACCTCTTCCAAGACTCCCAGCACACCAAAGCTGCTCCTGACACAGTGAGCAGGTCCCTGCCCTCCAGGGACAGGAATTTACCAGGATTCAGCAACATGTAGCATCCGGAGGTAGTTTCACTAGGAAAAGGGATTTTTTCACAGTGCATGTCAACTGAACTCAACAAATCACTCAAAGCTTGGAACAGCAGATGCCTGTAATGTGGGGCAAACCCCCATCTTCCAACATGGAAGTTTGATGCTTGCTTCCTTCCAAGCATCAAACACTGACTGCAGGGAGAGAGGACATCAGCCTGTCAGGCTCCTCTGGCTATGGCACATCCCAGGACTGAGTCTCTGATGTCATTTCAAAGCCTACTACACCTACACAATGTCCTGGAAAGCGAGGCCAGACCAGCAGCGTCTGCTGGTTCATTGTGCAGATCCTGCTGACATGGGCAATGGGGTAATTTTTACTGGTGCAAAATAATTCCACAGTAACTCCATAATATGAGCCTCTAAATCAGTCACCCCTCTGCAGCACAGCATTTCTGTCCTACCTTGCCCTTGGCTGAGACAGAAAAAGCCACACAGATTTCTGAAAACATTGGAAGCTACTTCTGTGGGGACTGAGGGTACTCAGTGCCTCACAAAGTCAAAGCCCTTTCACTTTGCCCAGGCCACAAGCAGATGCTCAGAGGAGGAATGTTCCTGCTGTCAGGGCTCACTTACTCACTTAAAGGGACTTAAATGATCTTCCTTGACTCTGATGCTGGGTGGGTGGGTAAATTTGGACAACACTCTTGTCCCCTTTCCTATCAAATAACTGTGGTGTTTTCAAAGCACTGAGAGATCTGCTTTGCAAGGCAAATTCTGTGTAAGAAATGGGGATTGTCTGATTGCAGAAGCAGCTCAGCATCCTGCTGACGACCATGCCAAAATCCTGGAGCTGCTGAAATTCCTGCTCAGCCCTCTAAAAGACCTTTGCACCAGGATAAACATGAGGTCTCTGTGCAGCAAAGAGAAGATGAGACAAGAAGACAGGAGACCCATTTCTCACCTGCCATCCTGCCCTGAGGAGTGTGTACGCCTCCTGTGGAAAGAAAACAGAAGAGTTTGGAGGAGCAATTTAAGCCAGAAGTCCTGCATTGTCCCCAGATCTACCTCCACACCCCATGAGGGAGATGTTCTACTTAACAGCTGACACTTCTTCCAGCAATAATTAATCCCATCAAAGCTGTGTCTGCTTGCTCCCAGGAGAGATTTAATTAAAATCGGTCATTAGCATTCCTTAGTGCAGGGCAGCCTGCTGGGATGCGCAGCTCGGACAGGAACGGCAGCCGCTCGGCGCCGGTGGGAGCAGGGGACGGGAAGAGCGTCCTCACCTGTACCTGGGCTGCTCAGAGGTCTCCGAGGGTGATCGCTCGGGAACAGACAGAGATGTTGACGAGAGTGTCGTGGCTATGGAGGCTGTGGTAGCTTCTTCAAAGGAAGGAGGAGTGCAAGGGAGCAGGTCTGGCCTGCCTGCTGGCCCAGAGCAGGGGCAGGGGAGAGGCAGGAAGAAGAGATGATCAGGTCAAACACCAACACTGCACCCACAGCAGCCCTGTGCCAGGCTGTTCCACCATGAACCTGCACACCCGCACTGGGACTGGGCACTCAAACCACAGACAGGCAGCAGGTTTAGCTGGGTCCATGAACATGACAGCTTCTCTGGAGAGAGCCAGCCAGCTCCACTTCCAGCACAACAGACAGGGAACAGAATGCCAATGAAGACTTCTCACTGATGACTAAAGCTGGATTAAATGCTTGGACCACCAGGGATAAATATCCAAGTGAATTAAGAGAGAAATTGAGTGTCCAGTGCTTTGCACAGGAAACAATCCAACACCCATGCACTGGAGGAGCTTGTCCTCCAGCACTCAGTTGTAAATGCAGCCAGATGGAAGTGAAGGAAAGGCAGCACAGAACCAGCCCCTTCCTCTGTTTTCCAGTGGCAAGATCCTGCCTGTTATAACTGCCCACACAGTAATTGAAGTGCTGCAGTTCCCAGTCACCACCACCCCTCATTTTTTTTAAAGGGAAAATGCAACTTTCTGTTGGATTTGGGCTATGACTTATGGTGCCCTTAGGCAGCAGCTGTCTTGCAGCAGTGATGCAGGCAACCATTTTTACTGCAGAACCCCACAGTGCTGCAAAGAAGGGATTTGGTCTCCTTTGATGCAGAGGTGTTGCATCAGGTACCTGCTGGTGCTGTGACAAAACAATGTACTCTTACCTTCTTCCCTGTCCTGGTTAGGCTTAGCACCTGCAAAGCACAGCAAGACATGCAATGAAGAGCTATCCATGAGCAAAGATCTGCAGTCGGTGCACAGTGGGGAACTCGATGAGAACAGGGGAGGATCCTAAGAACTGCTAGGAAAGAGAGGGGAACCATAGAGCCAATACCCTGAGCGGGGCTGTCACCTTCATCATCGAGCGTGGGGTAGCTCCGGGCCGCCCGCAGCTCGTACTGGGCGTCGTCCCTGTCGGAGGGCAGCTGGCTGGCCGAGAACGCCGCCGTGGGCCCTGCCGTCTTCACAGCCAGCAAGGCACTGCGCCCCTTCTTCGAGGGGGACGACTTCAGAGCTGGGGGAGGAAGGAGACAGAAGGTCAAAGCACCACCATCAGCTACTGTCACACCAAAGGTATTTTTCCCTTCACAAGGAGAGGCTCTGCCCTCATACACATCCATCCTGGACTGGACCCAGGTCAGATGCAGGGACTAGGTGGGAGCCTGAGCAGACCAAGGCAAGCTGTGACAATCTGAGGGCTCTGCAGTTCTCAGTTTTGCTCTGTATCATGGAATCATGGAATGTTTTGGGTTGGAAGGGACCTTAAAAACCCATCTCATTCCACCCCCTCCATGGGCAGAAATATGGTGACTAGAGCAGGTTGCTACAGGCCCTGTCCAACCTGGCCTTGGACACTTCCAGGGCTGGGGCAGCCACAGTTGCTCTGGGCACCCTGTGTCAGGGCCTCCCCACCCTCTGAGTAAAGAATTTTCTCCTAATTTCTAATTAACCCTGCCAGCTCAAAACCATGTCCCTTGCCTGTCACTGTCTGCCTGTATAAAAAGTCCTTCCCCTTATTCTAAGCCCCCTTTAAGTACTGGAAGGGGCTCTAAGGTCTCCCAAGAGCCTTCTCTTCTCCAGGCTGAACACCCCCAGCTCTCTCAGCTGTACCACAGTGGAAAACCCTGCTCAGGCTTCAGCCCAGACTCCTCGTGAGGCTGCAGCAGCGAGCCTGAGGTAAAACCTCCCAGCACAGCAGCCCCTGGACTTGGTACTTACAGGAATTCTTTCGAAACACTGTGTTGGTCATGAATTTGAAGAATCTCTCTGCGTAAAAGCTGGGTCTGTGTACTGACACTGTGTCCTACAACAGCAAGAAGCAATTGTTTAATTTTAAAATGATCCCTCAAGGCAGAATCCCTGTAACAACCAACACAGTCTTTTTTATTTCAACATTTAGCACTGACAGAGCCTTAAAATGGAAAGGCTTAACTGAAACACTCTAATTAATGCTATAAATAACCCTGAAGCGTTGCCTCTGATTGCATTTGATTATATTCTTGCTGTGATTTTATAATGGATTTTGGTGATTTTATTCCTTTGTAGACTTCCTGGATTTTTTTTAAACACTGGCCTGATTGCATATATGAAATTTCTTCTGGCTTTGCTGGCTGCCATTCCAAGCACACCTGGATACCTTTGCATGTGACACAGACCCCCAGATTTAGCCAAGGGTCTCCATTCTGCTTCTGATGTTTGACTGTGCTCCCATGACTTAGCATCTCCACATTTCCTTTGCCACTTTAAGGGAAGCCAGGAAATGCAAGGCTGAAAATCTGTTTCCACATCCAAGGTAGTTTTTTCAGAAACACACACCTGGCTGCTGCAGGAATGAAGCCAGCAGGGAAACATGGAAAAGGATTTGCTGGCAGAGAGCTTGCTGAAGTGGAAACAGCCAGTCACCAAAGAGAACAGCACAGGGCTCCTGACACACACCTGAGTGTGTGCTCCTGGTGTCATGGAAGGAGAAGAGGAACAGACAGAAGCAGGGGAGGAAAGCTGTGAGCACAACAGCTCTCCATGTGAGGAGCTGGATTGAGCAAGGAAACCTGGCTGGGAATAAGTGGCACCACCCTGCTGTGCAGGAATGAGAGGCAAGAACTGCTCCTTTCATCAGCTGCAGCTGTGCCAGGTCAGGCTCTATAAATAGCCATCAGGTAATCCTGCCAGGCTTGGACAACTCCTGCCTCTGCACAGGCACTCACCCCATCATGGACAAGGGCCTTCCAGGTGTGTTCTAACTTCTTGATGAACCTAAGAAGTGGAGAGAAAAAGAAAGATACAGATTCAAGCATGCACTCTGTACCAAGCCCCCTTTCCTACCCTATGGGGGAGATCCTTGAGCTGCCAATGTCACCAGGACTGAGCTTTCTGCAGCATCTCCCCAGCCAGGTCAGGACTGCCTGGGAACACCACAGGGGAGGAGGAGCTGGGCTGGAAGAGGTGCACCTTCCATCCCTGGGTGGGAAACTACTTCTTTATGAGCAGCTCCTCATCCTGGACAAAGGGCTGTGTGTCCCCAGCTATTCTAAGGACATGATGGCCAGCTTGGGGCAGCCATACCTACTTATCCTCACAGCCTCCAGGAGACGACATCCCTCTTGCTTTCATTTGGTACTAAAAGAGATGTTATCAGCCAGAAAATACACACTGCCAGGTTACTCACCTGTATGACTGCAGGATATCTATGATTCCTACGTGCAGCAGGAGACGCTCTCCTTTGCCGTTCACAGCTGGGATTCCTCCCATCCTGCAGGTAAAGCACAACTTCAGCAGAGCACCCTCAGCCATAGCACCTGTAACACCCAAGCTCTGAGGAAGGGCAACAGCAGCCCCACCAAGGAGCTGTCTGGCATCAGACACATCTTAAAACCTGCATGGTCACTTTGTGTACAACCATGGGAATCACCTGGCCTGATCCCAGGGTCACTGCCTGCATGGCCAAACACCACTATCCTGACAGAACCTGCATCGTGTGGCACAGCTCTGACTGGGCCAAAAAGCACCATGGAGTTTTTTCCTGGCTACTTTATTCTGGGGATCAGGTTATTTATCAGATCAGAGCTGTCTGCCATGACGGCAGTAAACCCTTGAGGACGAGGGTACTCCCAGTTCCATCCATACTAATGGGTGGTGCAGCCAAAGGTGCAGCAACCATCAGCACCAGCACACAGCCAAAGCACAGGAGTACCAGACAGGCCATTGCAATTATTGATGCTGCTAGAAGAACTGGAAACACCACGGTTTTATCTCAGCTCTCAGGACTGAACCTCCATCAGCTGGTTTCAGACAGCAGCGAGCAGCAAACTCCCCCATTCCTTGGCCCAAGAGCCAGGGAGCCAGGCAGAATCTCAGATCAAGCAATACCCAGGCTTGGGGCAACCCCCAGCCTCCAGCTCCAGCAGTGACTCCAGCACTTGGCTACACTGCTGTCTGCTAAGCCCACTGGGATGGCCTCAGGGAACTGCCAGAGATTCCAAAGGTGGGAGTGATGGAGAACTTCAAGCTCCTAGGGACAGGCTGATCCCTACTTCTGCTCCAATATTTCGGTGCTGAGCTAGAACTGAGCTAATGTCTCCTCCCCAGGGCATGGGTGGATGTTTAGAGGCTGTTACACAAGCTGACAACCTACAGCCTGGCCTAAGAACAGAGACTGTTGTGAGGCCAGAGCCTTACAGAACTATTTCCCACCCTGGCTTCCTCCTTTCCCACCACACTAAAAACCCCAGGAGAGCTGCTCCCTTGAACAGCTCCTGAGTGCCTCATTAGGAATTTCCCACTCCAGGTTTCACCTACGTGTCGTCGGTGTCTATGGACTCCCCCCGTGCAGCCCCTCCCTGGATGGACTCCATGGCTGTGGAGTACAGGGCCTTCTGCCCCACGGGACGCTTCTCGTCCGACGTGCTGTGCGCTCCCTCCGACAGCTGCTCCCGCTCGTGCTGGTCTATGTTATGAACCCCAAGCAGGAGGCTGTAGTCCATGATTTTAAAACTTTCCAGTACCTACAGGTTAGTATTGAGTTCAAGAACAAAGACAAAATATCAAGCCAGCAGTTGAAACACAGACCCTGAAGCATGGAATCAAAGCAATCAAAGCAAAGCATCCCATCCACATCCCCACTAACTCCTTTGACAGAGCCTGAAAGTTTCTGAACCAACAGTCACCTCTGGGCTTGAATGCACAGAGTTTGGCCATCCCACAATCACACCAAAGGTCTGAAGATCTGCAAACAGTGGTTGGGAAAATGCTGCACAGTGGTTGGGAAAATGCTCCAGCAGAGCAGCTACAAGTGGAGCAGACTGCCAAGGTGTGATGCACCAGGCAAAGGAACACAGCCCTTAGAGACTACCATGAGATCCAACTCTACTGCTTGGCTTTCAGGGAAAAGGGCAGGAGAAAGGATTGATCCTAGTCTGGGGTCCGCAGATTAGCAAGGCTCTCGATAAGGAATTGCTCTTCCTCATGCTCGAGAGCCACAGAGTCTCCTTACCCTGTCCCCAAGCTGCCCCCTCCTTACCAGACAGTCTCGCTGCAACGTCTTCACCAAAGCACTGAAGGTATCTGCATCCAACATCAGGCCTTCAGGCATGTCTTGGATGAAGTCCAGATCCTTGTAGGTAGGACTGGACTTTTCTTTTTCCTTCTTGGATGCCCGGCGTTTGTAGGTTGAGCCTTTGAGGTCGAATTTCAGGTGCATTTTCACCACTCGAGGCAGGATGTTGTTCATCACGACCACGCGGATGTTTTTGCCCCCAGACTGTACACAGTACAGTCCATAAAACTTGGGCAGCAGAGTCCGGGGGTTCTGGTTCAGGTTCTGTAGCAAGGAGAAAGATCATTTGAACAGAAGATTTCTGCTGTGTTCACCACAAAGCACCACAAAGCACGTCACCAGTTGACCTAGGGATTCTTTGAGAGATTTTCTGAAATTAACAGGAGCTCAGTGCACACATTTGACAAAGTCCTGCATTTCAGTGGCTTTAGGACCTGAAAATATAGGGACTGAGATGTTCAGCACTCTCTGGGCAAATAAGCAAGTCCAGAAATCCCCTGCTTTCCCCAAGTACAGCAGAAAAAAAAAAGGAAACCAAACTGGGAGAGAAACAAACACAGTAAGTGGGAACTTCAAGCTTAAAAATAACAGCTCTCTTTATCTCTCCACAAGTATCAGAATCAAGAGCCATTCTCTGCCCCAGAATAAACCAGAGACGGGGTTATTTTTTAAACAAAACAACATGAATGTTCTCCTCCTGTTGCAGAGTTGCTTTATAAAGCACTCAACCAGAGAGCACGGATATCCTGTTCTGCTGTCAAGACCTTTTTTTAGGCAGCAGAATGATTAGAAGTGACATGACAGGCAGGATTTGCTTGTTCAGCTTTGGGCACGTTTGGGAAGGAAACAAAACTTCTCTGCACTGTGGCAGGAAGGACAGACCTGACAGGTTCTGACAGACAGCAGAAATGTGACTTTATTAAAATTTCATTCCCCTCAGCTCACCCACCTGGGCACAGTACAGCACACAACTCTTGAAAGGTGCCAACAATAACAAAGGCAGGTAAATAGGAACAGCTTTAAAGTAACTCAGGATGAAAGCACCCTGCTTCCTTTCCCTGATTCCTTTGACATGGGTGGTTCCCCAGGAGCAGCAGTGATCAGGGGTAGCACCACAGAACCCACAGACAGTGGAAAGCTACAACGGGTTGCTCAGAACTCTGCATCAGACAGGTAAGTTCACTTTAATTCACTGACTGCTTGTCAGGATGATGGCAGGATTAACAGTGCAACTCCATTCCCACTCAAAACCCCACACCTGATTTACTATTTACACATTAGGCAACAGGCAGTGCTTTCCAAGAAAGCTCATCCTGTCCAGGAATGTGAGTGTCACCTGCAAAAGCAGGTGATTCACAGAATCTCAGGATGGCTTGTGTTGGAAGGAAGTGTAAAGACCATTTGGTTTCACCCCCTGCCATGAGGACAGAAAAGCTGCCATGACAAAGCTGAGCTGGGTCTGAGGTGACACACACCATGTAGTATCCAGGAAGGAGCTTCTGCAGGAATTCAGCTTCCTTGTGCATCACAGTTTTAATGATGAATTCATCGTCGCTGGTGACATAGAAGAGGGAGCCGCTGGCCCCAGGGTTGGACAGCTCGATCAGAGGCTCGTTACATAACGAATACTGGCGAGAAAAAGAAAAGAAGGTGATGCTTTATCCCCCATTTATTGCAGATTCGAGTTCTATGCCCTCAAGGGCCTTCCCCAGCATGTCGCCTCCCTGGGAGATTAAAGGGTAGCAAAGCTCAAGTGAGAACTATTTTCATTATAGGTTAGACCTGAGCAGCCAAACTGATGGACAATTTATAATTAGAGACTAAGATTACAGTTCAGAGCATCCCAAATGCTCAGTATCCAACTAATCATCTGCTTCAGGAACATCCAGCCTTCATAAAGACATCTTATCTGTTGCCATTGTGCCTGCGTGCACGTCTCACATTCAGGCTCTCTGAGCACAGCCCAGCACAGGCTGACGGACACTGAGGATTTCAGGAGACACCACAGTCTGCTCAGGGAACCACCTATCACTGTGCTGGAGGGAACACAAGGCACTGGCTGTTCTCAGCAGCCTCCCCTGGCCTTGTGCTCCCCTGTTCCCTGCAAAAGCAAGTGCCTGATTCACAGAATCCCACAATGGCTTGGGCTGCAAATGACCTTAAAGCCCATCTCATTCCATACATGGGCAGGGACACCTTCCACTAGATTAGGCTGCTCCAAGTTCCATCCAACCTGGCTGTATCTTTACAGCCACACCTCACTCCATGAGTCCTGCTGAAAGCACGTGACAAATCCTATCCCAAGTATGCAATCAAGAGGGATGAGCCCTGCTCAAGCGCAGCAAAGAGTTCTGCATTGGGACCTGAAGTGGGAGAACATGTCTGGTCATCAAACAGCAGGTCCTCAAATAAGGACTTGCCCAGCAGCAGAGGGGAAAAAAAAGCAGAAAGCAAAACAGGCAGATGCACTTTTTAGCTCAGTGCCCACCCAGGTACTGCAGGAGTCAGGTGGGTTCAGGGCAGGATCACAGGGCTGCCCAGTGAGAGGTGAAATGGGAAGAGGGAGGTGGGACATGGAAGGGAGGTGATCAGAGCAATAAATTAAATGCTCATCATTATGTACTGAAAACAGCTTTCAGCTTTGCACAGATTAACAACCCCAGACTTGATCAAGTTAATCATCTCATGCATAATTAAAAGCATTCGCTGCTGTGGCAGGCAAGAGACAATCAGGAGAAGCAGAAGCAACAAATCAGAGCCATGACCTTTGCAACTGAGGCAAACTCCTTGCCTGTCTTCAGCTCTGAACACTCATCCTTCAGGCAGCACTGCCTTAGCTGGCACAAGAGGGGATCCCTGTTACCCTCCCACCAGGCACTGGCACAAGTTTGTTTCATTGGCAGGTGTTCAGCTGTGATCACCCTCATCTATAAGGTGAAGTCACACAATAAGGGCTGTTCCAAAAGGGGAGGGTGTGCACTCATGGATGAGTTTCCTTCCCCAATTCACACAGAGCAGGACGTCACATAAAGGCAAGGGCCCAAATTCCACCACAGTGCACTTGAAGCCCCAACAGCTTGTACTCCAAGGTATTTGAAAACCAGCCTTTCCAGCTCTGAGGAGCTTTTGAAGCACAAGAACAAGCTGCGGTTTATTCTGGTTTTTTAAGATGATTAAAATAACTACACTCACATAGCTCTCCAGTGAGTACACAAGAAAAAATTCCCATCTTTGTCCTTGGAGCCGCAGGGGACATTACAGGGTCGCACCCAGCAGAACACAACTCCTCTGGCTTGTAAACACAGTAAGTTATTGTTACCACAAGGACCAGAGAGGGAAGCCCATTGCAGGGCTTACACAGCTCACACTGTGTGCAGGTCATGGCCTCTCTCCAGTACAGGCTGGCAGCTGCTGCTCAGCAAACTCAGACGTGGAATCATGGAATGTTTTGGGATGGAAGGGACCCTTTAAGGATCACCTTGTTCCACTCCCTGCCATGGGCAGGGACACCTTCCACTATCCCAGGTTGCTCCAAGCCCTGTCCAACCTGTCCTGGAACACTCCCAGGGATGAGGCAACCACAGCTTCTCTGGGCACCCTGTGCCAGGGCCTCCCCACCCTCATGGTAAAGGTAAATAAAGAAGGAAAAGACAGAGAAATGTAAAAACATATCCATACCAAATAATCATCAGGACGAATCCCAAAGAGCTCTCGGAAGTAGCGGAAAGCCACTGGGGCGTAGGTCTTGAACCTGAAGTCGGCGTAGTGGTGAGCTGGGGTGAGGTTGCTGCCTTCACTGCACAGAACACACAATGGGCATGGGTGTTACCATCCACCACACATGGACACTCACACCAAAGCTACTGGGCATTTCAGATGCAATGAGCCTTGCAAAAACACATCTTTGGAACAACAACCACCACCTTTCTTCTGTGGTAAGAAAACAGGAAAACAGTTTCAAATGATCTGCAAAATCCAGAGATTTCCAGAGATTAAGCCAAGCAGAATATATTTACATAGAGAACATAGCTTTTATGAGTTTTGTTTATTCACAGTTAAGAGAGCTCCCAGAAGAAGCTTCTTCCATCTAAAACACGATATCATTTTGTGGAAGAAGTTCTAGATGGACAGGTAGAAAGACAAGCAGGTAGGAAGGGTAACAAATGAGAGCACAGTACTGCATCTTGCACCATGCTTCCCTGCAAGCCAGTGCACTGCAGATTCCAACACTTCCCACTGTTCTGTTTGTATACCATGGAGCAGATTTAAAACATTCAGAGCAACTCTGATCTAAAGACAGATGGAAGCTCTCTTGAAAAATCAGTGAGAGGAAAAGAAAAGAAATAATTGATGCATTCATTCTTTTCCTTTTTACCTTGGGAAAAAAATGCTCTCCACCACGTAGAAGTCCTGCATCAGGACATCTCTCTCTGGCTTGGAGCTCAGATTGCCCACAGTATATCCAATCCCCAGCTGGATGGCCCCCTTCAGAGTGGATGAGGTGGTCTGGCAAAAGGAAAGGAGCAGTCAGTGACCATTTCACAGCAGATAATCACAATAACATCCCCTGCATTACAGCATAGTCATGGCTGTGACTTCTGTGGGATCATCTCAGGCATCACACACTGCTAAGCAAGTTTACCCAGCTGAAGAGATTAATTAGGGCTTCAGATTTGCTATTTGCAGGATTGTGCTGTCCAAGGGTACTGCATAAAAATCTCAACCAGATTTATAACTACCGGGCCATAAGTTCTCTCAGCCTGTCAGCCACACTTGGGTGCCATCCCCCACTCCCCAAACCCAAACCTTTTTGTAGGTGGTTTCCCCAGAAGCATCCACACTTCGATGGCCAATCCTCTTTCCTTGGCCTGGCTGTCCTGGCAGTGAGGGGCCCTGCAAGGAGAGCACAAGGACAGTCAAGGCACAGGCTGAGCTACCACCAAGCACACACAGAGCAGCACAGCCACACTCCCACGCTGTACTGCACACAGGGATCACAGTACTGCTGGAGAAAACCCTACAGAATGCCAACAGGTAAAACTGAAGCTCTTTGAATTATACTTCCACCCCTCCAGATGAGTTAGAATAGCAACACTGCACCTGACAGCCCCACTGCTCACTGGCAGAGCCCTCAGCCAAGATGCCGAGCTCGGAAAAGATCCAGCTGCCAAGATTCTTCAGGTGCTTGACTGAGGTTTCCCATTGATTTAAAACAGTGATGTGTTAAATCAAACAGCCACAGAGATTTATTCATAAAATCCCACGCCCTCAGGTGTCACACTGGCACCTCGGGCTTTGCTGGAGAGATCAGAGCCAGCTGATGGGGACAGCCCAGCCCCACTCACACTGAGATAATCCATTTAAGCAAGATCTCATCTGTTTGCAATTCCAAGGCCAAGCCCACACAGCGTGAGCCACAGGAATGTCTCCTCCACAAGTTTTGCAGTTTACAGAAATGCTATAGACTGCCAGCACTTCAGGGTGACAACAAACCTGCTCCTGTCCCCTTCTCCTCTCCTACCTCTGAGTCTGCTTGGGCCTTTCTTTGCCAGCCCAGGAGGTAGCAGGTTGTGGCTGCTCCTTTAACAGCCCGATGTAACCAGGTCTTGGGAAGTTCCCTGCAGCTCCTTTTGCAGCCACAGGGACTCTCTACTCCACCACCAGGCAGCATTGCACCCACTCCCAAGCTCTCTGCCAGTTGATCCTGATGGATCCTGGAGCCCATCAGGCAGCTAGAAATGCTGGTGCGACACCAGCACCATTTTGGGGTTTGCTACATTGCAGAACAGCTTTGGATGTCCCTTTGAGCAGCACTCAGAGAGATCCAAGGTCACTTCCCAAGTGACACTGTTCTATCCCTGTCTCTCTTGAGTGCTGCACAGACCCAGCTCTGAAACAATGGCTCCAGCAAACAATGGATAATTTTGCTCAGACTCAGAAGTTCTTTGTACTTCAGCTTTTGATCAAGAGCTTGCAGTTATTTCTGCTCAATCTGCTCGTACTCTTGTACTAAGGGGCAGTCTGAGTTCTCCTTCAAAAATTCCATTTCCTACCCTATTTTATTAGCAGGGCCAGCCTTGCTTCTGAGCATTGCTCCTCCAGCAGCTGTGAGCAGCAGCACAGCTCAGCCTCTCCTTCTACCAACCCGCTGGATCTTACTCCATGCAAGCCCAAGCTGTGCTGTCCTGCCTTGCCAATGGCTCACCATCATTCTCCCAATGTGATGAGCAGACGGAAGGGACTGCCATTGTAGCGACTGCAGTGACAAAAGTCTCTTCCAGTCTCTTGTTCTGCCTGTGGCTGTTTCCAGGGCAAGAAGAAGTGGCCCTATTTGTGCAATGAACGATGCAACCAACCTCCACAGAAGCTGAGCTTCCCACTACAGATATTCCTGTGCAGGTACGAAAGAATCAAGTATTGCATTCCAGGCAATTTGATGGGAAGATTTTGCTGTTTGTGTGTACAAATGCTCATCATCCCAGGTGAAGAATGGGAAGGGGGATGTAAAAAAATTTGATCAAACAAAAATAATTTGAACATGATGCCCTAAACCATGAGTGTGGGTTTCAGGGAACAGCTTTCAGGCACAGAGCCTCCCACTAGATTCCCTGCTGCCAACTGTGAAGAGTTTTGCTCCAGAAGGTAACAGTGACTCAGAACCTGTGACCTGGAATATCTACAAGAGAAGCTGAGTCCCTAAAAATGTTCCCATTCTAGGGTTTCACAAATCACAGCATCCCTGACTTGCTCCCACCAGTGGGTAAGAGGCCTGGAGATGCCCAATACATGCATTCTCCAGTTCCCACCTTCAGGTGCTGGTGTGGAAGAGGTGTCCTCAGACACTGATGTAGAGGCATCATGGATCACACAGCCAGAACTGGCCACATGATGGGCACAATCCCTGCACATCCCTTCTGCAGCTGCAGTGATACCAACAAAGGGACCCTGGGGACCTGCCACTAACTTTATTTCCCTCAAATAAGAGATATCAATTTTGTAGTAATCTCCTAAGTATTTTGAAATCCAGTTCTGCTTAAAAAAGGCAGGCAGAAGAGTTTCCTAGAGTTCTGTGTTCTCATTTCTCAACACAGGATTGTCAAACACAGCTTTACACATCTCACCTCGGTGATGGGTGTCTTCTTTGGGCCCAGACCTGCAGACAAAAGGGAAGAGCATCAGTAAAAGTAGAGACATCAAATAAAAACCCCCAACCCAACCACCACACCTCTGAGAAAACAGTTCAATGCTTTGTCTTTTCAAGTTACAGCAGCCAGCCTTTAGAGAAACTGGTTTGCAGCTTCACTCGTGCAGGAATCTGATGGTATAGGAGTCACCTGAACAATTTCACATTCAGAAGCACAAAAATGCACATTTTTTCCCAGCAATTGTATTTCCTAGAGGCTTCAGCAGAGAGGTCTTGCAAATCTCTGCTGCCCCATTAAGCATTGGGACCACACTATGCTGAAGAGTTGGCTCCATGCAGAAGCCCAGAGAGACACTCCTGAAGCTGTTTTCCAGCCACTCAGAAGGCACTTGACAAACTATATTGATAATTGAATATATTTATAGAATCCTATGTCCAAATATATCACACAAATGAATGCATCATTTATCTTTATCACTGCCTCAGGAGAAGCCACTGCTGCTCCATTACAGCCAATGGTGGAAATCAGGGTTTTGCCTCAAGCTTTTAGATATATAATCAGAGCTGGAAACACACCCCCAAACCCTCTGACATGAGGCCATCTCCCATTTCCTAGCCTGAGTTTGTTTTTCTGAACCCAAGTTTGCAAGAAGCTCCTTAGTATCAGCCAGCAGTGAGCACAGGCTCCTGTGTGGAACGTGGGACCCAGAGATCCAGGTCAGCTGGCTCCCAAGAGCTACCACCAAGATCAAGAGCTGCTGAAGAGGAGCTCCCCACAGCACCCCAGCACCTCTGTGTGCTCAGGCCAGTTCTCAGAGGGAGTCTCCTGCACAGAACACAAACCCAGGGACAGGTTTAAGGCACCTGTTTCAGGGTCAGTCTGCAACTCCCTGCTCCTGTCCTACAGCATTCCTACAGGCACAGATCCTTATCAACTCATAATCCTTCAGAAAGGGCTTTATTTTGCAAGAGACCATTGACTGGAGTCACTAAAATGAGGGGGTGGTCTTTTCTGAGGAAGGTGGATGTCATGTCCTCTGTCCATCCTGGCTGGAGAGCAGGAAAAGCCCCAGAACTCCCAGCCCAACTCCTGCTGCTTCAGCATCTCCCCCATTTGGCAAAGGAAGAACTTCGATGCTTTACCTGTGGTACCTGTTCAATCTCCCCAAAGAGAAGCAGTGATGCTGCTATAGGGCTTGTTTTAGAAGGAGCCTGAGCAAGAACCTGGACATCAGTACCTGAAGGGGCTCCAAGAGAGCTGGAAAGGGACTTGGGAAAAGGGATGGAGGGACAGGACAAGGGAGAATGGCTTCCACTGCCAGAGGGCAGGGTTAGGTGGGATACTGGGAAGAAATACTCTCCTGGATCCCTGGCAGTGTCCAAGGCCAGGCTGGACGGGGCTTGGAGCAACCTCAGACAGTGGAAGGTGTCCCTGCCCATGGCAGGGGGTGGAACAAGATGAGCTTGGTCTGTTCCAACACAAAACATTCCAAGATTCCATGATAATGGGATGACAACAACATCCGGGAAGTGTGTGACTCAGCTACATTTTGGAAAATATTTCAGACTCTGGAAAGCAAATAAACAACAAACCCAACAAAAACCCCTTGGTGATCACAGGGGAGATGAAGCTGCTCTGGCTCTGAAGTGCTGCAGGTGTCTCACCATCCTGATCTCCACAAACTGGGCAGTCCCTCACATGAAGCAGGTCTTGTCACATGGCATTTGGAGCTGTCTGCAGAGCAGCCCTGGGGCTACAGCCCAGCCTGCAGGCAGAGCCAGAGCAGCATGGGAAGAGTCATTTCTCATTATTCTCTTTAAACAGTGCCCTACTCCTGCGTCAGGCACTGAAATGCCTCTCCCTGTGTCACACAATCACACTGCAAACAGGCAGAGTGGGAATGTGAGGGGTGCAGAGCAGCTCCCTTCTGTGGCGCACCCAGGGCAGGTCCCCTCGGGCAAGGGGGCATCATTGACACAGGCCAGTGACACACACATGTGACATGAACCCTGTCCTCCTGCAGCTCCTGGACTGCAGCAGCACATGGCTCAGGACCACTGCAAGCTCAAACTCTGCTGAAAAATTAGCTCTTTGGCCTAAGTCAACACAGTTTTGTGATTAGTGAACAAAACACCCTGCAATGGCCCGGAGAGAAGGAAATAAGGCTCTGAGTGAGCACTTGGCTAATGAACTTCCAGGGCATAAGCTGAAGCAGCACTTCCAGACCATTGGGGAATCCAAAGGAACTAATGCTGCTCCAAATTGAGCACTGGAAATTGTTGGGCCAGGGGAATGTGCTCTCCCTGCATGGCTGCCACTGCTCTCCTGCTGCACTAATCTCATTTCTGCACTTTGTCACAATTCCAGAGCAGGAGATTATCTTTAATTTTGTGATAATTACCACAAGCCACTTTCATTCCCAGCTTTTAGGTGTCTGCTGCTGTACACGTACCAAATGTGGAATCAACACCAATCGTCTGCACAAAGAAAAGGTATTGGAGGCAAGGAACTGCAGATGTCTGGGAGAAATTATGCCTATTGTAGGCAAGAGCAACCCCAGTAAAACTTCCCTCTGTCCCCACCAGTAATAAAAAGTAATCAGCTCTATAAAAGCAACTTGTCCAGTCAGAAAATGTAAAAATCTTCCACTGGCTCCTCTGTGCATGGCACATGGCTGTGCTCAGCTCAAACAAGCTGACAGATGGCCTGGCAAAATCTGATTTAACTCCAGCTCCAGGGGTTATTGAGCCACGAGGCAGCACTGGGGTTTGCAGGAGTGGGAGCACTGCTCACTGCTTCAGGAAGTTTCAACCCTTAATAAGCTGATTGAAATGATTCTTGTCTGATTTGGTGTGGCTTACAAGGCTGTGCTCACAAGTGTGATGAGAGGCTCTGGAGGGGAAACCGTGAGATGAAACCCCAACTTTCTGCCCTGCCTCCAGTCTGTGCCCGGGCTCCGCCACGCACTTCATGCATGCGTGACCTGCTGCCTTCAGTTCTGTTCTCATCTGTGCATGGCTTTGAGTGACCCTGTCCCAGTGCTTGAGCTTCTACAGCGCCTCTGAAATAAACACTTCAGTTGTGGCATTCAGCAATTCCCATCTCAGACTTATGTTTTTTCCATATTCACAGCCACATTGGCCCTCTCCACCACTAAGCTGACACCGAGCAGGACAGGCAGGAATCTCCTCCTGGAAAGCCTCTGCACAGGAAAGGGCTCAAGTTTCAGCTCTACCAGCCAGAGGAGCAAAACCCCCAAAAGGTGAGGATGGGGAGGCCCTGGCACAGGGTGCCCAGAGCAGCTGTGGCTGCCCCATGATCCCTGGAATCTGAGGCCAGGTAGGATGGGGCTTGGAGCAACCTGGGACAGTGGAAGGTGTCACTTCCACTTCCTACAAAACCAGCTGAGGCAGGTTGACTTGCCAAAACCCTTCATCATCAAAACAGGTATTAGAGGCTTCTGTCCACCAGAAAGCAATTTCTTAAAAGATTTACAAAAATCCAGCAGAAGCCTAATTTAAGATCATAGAATCCTGGAATATCCTGAGTAGGAAGGGACCCACAGGGATCATGCGTCCAACCCCTATCCCTGCACAGACACCCCAACAATCCCACCCTGGGCATCCCTGGCAGCGCTGTCCAAACGCTCCTGGAGCTCTGGCAGCCTGGGGAGCCTGGGCAGTGCCCACATGATCTAACAATGAAGTTTTTTTTATAAGACAGGTCTATATACACAGACATATATTTACCAATTGTAAGTATTTGATGCTTTATGATGCCCTAGAGAAGTCAAAACAAATCTGAATAACCAGTGGGCTCTTTTCTCTGATCAGAACTGCTGCTGCATCTTTACTAAATGCTTCACTTTATTTAAGGGTTTATAAGGATATACAATGTGACTGGAACTAAAAATACGTGAAAATATAAATGCCACGTAAGCTCCTTGGCTGGAGGCTGCAACAGCATGACTCCCCCAGAAATTCAGCACACCAGAGACCTGTAGCTTGCCATTCACTCCCAGCCTGGTCTAGTGAAAGGTGTCCCTGCTCCAGCTCCGAGCCCATGGAGCAGCAGCACAGGGCAATGCAGGGAGGGGAGGGGACACCACAGGGAGCAGGAGCTGGCTTAGTCACCCCCCAGAGAAGGCAGCTGAGTACAACCTGCCCTTCCCAGGCACCTACTTCTGATCATTAAACATGTTTTATTCCCATAATTCAACCCAATTTGATTCAGATGAGAATCAAGTAAGGCACAAAATTAAATTAAAGTTTTGGGTTTTTCTCCCCTTAAATGTGCCATCTCTTGGCAGAAAGAGCTGTAGCTATTCTGCACCCTGGGCATGGATCACTGCTCCTGCTATCCAACTGCTTGGAGAAGTAATACAGAAATAAAGCAATCTGAGATAAATTCTGCTTGTTATGCAGAACCTACATAAAGCTTTACCATCTAAATGGATCTGTTTTTCCCTGGAGCACTGACTGACTGACTTCTGGGATCGTTCACACAAAACTGCTGCTGGTCAAACCCAGCCAACCCTCTCTACTGCCTGGTTCACCCCATTGTTCATCCCAGTGCTCAGGCAAGGCTGGCTCCATCCCTATGGGCAAGCATACAGGGAGAGGAGAGACCTGGCTCTGATGCACCTGCAGCACAGGTAGCTCAACATTCCTCAGGACATTTTAGCCAGCATCCAAAGTCCAGCAGCTGTTTGCAGCAGAAATGCTGGCAGCACTGGGCAGTATCCAAACTGGGCTATCAGGAGCAGCCAGAGATAAACAATCCCTTTCAACCCCACCTCAGCCACCATGACCTCTTCCCTGTCCCCTGCTCCTTGTCACCCGTACATGGGCTCCGTGCCTTGTTTTGAAGCACACAGGAGCCACCTTCACATAAAATGGTATTTGCACACCAAGATCTGCTGCCCCAGCTCCATGGGCTGCACTCTTCCCATGGCCTTTGTCTTGTTTATCTCAGCAGAAATGCTGGGGATGGGAAAAGCAAGGCTTGTACAAATAATGGCTTGTACAAATGAAGGGAAGACGCTTAACGTACAGGCTGGGCCTCGGGGCACTGCTGTGGTACCTGCTGAGAGCAGTGACACAGCTTCCCTCCCTTCCACCCCAGGCATGGACATGCTCTTCCATTAACTGGAGACAGGCGCAGGGAGCCCCAGTTCTGTCCCAGTCACCCCCTCAGGTTCCTGACTCCCAAACTCCAGAAGCTGCTCCCCTGCCAGCTCCCAGGGATCAGCACTGAACCTGTGTTTTACAGCCCGGCTTGGTTGATCAAAGCAAACTTCCAGCTTATGGAGCATCAGCACTGCCAGGGACTGACACAAAAGGATGTTCTGCAGTGAATTCACCTACCAGCCTGGTTTATTTTTGGGTTCATGCAGAAACTCTTTCTGCCTCAAAAATAAATCCGTTTATCCCAGCTCAAGAGGCAGGGCTGAAGCTGAAGATGCAAGCAGGGAGCTTACACATCCCTTCCTCATCATCAGCTGCAGGTGCCATCACATCCGGGGTGCAGCATGCCGGGTGCAGCCCCCCTCGGGGAGCTGAGCCAGGACATCACCACGCTGGAACGTTTCCTTGGCAACTCCCCGGAAAAGCACTTACAGCGCCCAAGCCCAATTACAGTGAGCAACGAGCAGGACAAGACCAGGGAAATGAAATTCAAAAAGAACTGATTTGTTTTCTTGTTTTGGAACAGCTGCATGTAGAAAAAGGACAATTTTGGAGTGCTGAGCCCAAAGCGTGTGACACAGCGACAAAAAGCAAAACAAGAATCTCATCAAGAGCAGCACACAATAGCTGCCACCCAGCAGCGGAACAGGCTGCAGCCGCTCGGCTCAATAATTATGCAATCCAGTGGGATGTTCAGGCAAACATCTGCTCCATGGGAAAGGTGCAGCCCTATCTGAACACCGTGTTCCTGTGCTCTTCCACACGCCGGTCACAAGAGGATTGTGGAGTGGAAGGACACATGCTCCCCAGTACGTCCCTCGTGGGCAGTGGGGGCAGCAAGGCGAGAGGCTCCCAAGGTCAGGCACCCAGCAATGTTACTGGAAATGCTGGCCTCTTCCCAGATTCTGCTTTCTCTCTTTATTACAACCTGCAAATCCAACCTGCCTACCAGCACTCACAACAAAGCTTGGTCAGGATTAGAGACAGCAAGCAAGGAGCAGGAAGTGTCACCTCTGCAGGACTGATGACACTCACGCACAGAGGTGCTGCACTAAAACCATGATGCCAATTTAGAGCAGGGCCATAAAGGCTGAAGGACTTTGAAGCCACATTCCTCACAAGCATCCAGAAGAGCCAGAGCAACATTCAGCTGCCCTTACTTTTGTTAAAGGGTAGGATAAGCTTCAAATCTCCTACTAGCAGGTTCCAACCCACTGACTCCGCTCACTCGAGCATCTCCTGCCTGCCCAGAGCTGTGGTACGCCAGCAAGAGGACACAGAACCTCCTGCTGCCTTTCTAGTTGTGCTGCAAAACCACTGGGGACCTGAATGTAGCACATGACCCCAGGCAGCCCCTGAGATTCTTTTCTGTGTGTTCAGATGGCGTTTCCAGCTGCCACGAGGTCCCCGAGAGCCACTTCTCAAACCCAGGTCAGAGAAGCACAAGGCAGTGAAGGAATTCACTTCCCTCCTTCATTTTCCAAGCATCCCCATCCCTCTGCCTGCAGAATCCTACTGAGAAGCAGGATCCAGGACCTTTAACATGTCCTACCTATGTGCAGGGAAGGAGGCTCACCTCCATCCTCCAATATGCTGCTCTCCCAGTGCCACTAATGAAGAGGGAGAAGCTCGAGCTGACTAATCCAAGGTTACACCCTGCCTGCCACAGTCAGAACTGTTGTTCTGTTCCAAATACCCAGGGTTTCCATCATGGCACAGCTCATGGGTGCTTGGGGCTTAGTGTCAGCCCACAGCACCTCCCAGCCAGGTACGGATTAGTGCTGCTGGAGGCTCTTCACCAGCCAAACTCCTTTTGGAACTCGCTGGCTCTGTGAGGATACCTGCAAGGCAGGTACCAGGCAAAGGACAGGGAACTGCTACCTGGAAAAAGGATGTATTCAGTGTGGTTAATCCCAAAATTTCTTACACTGATAAACAGCACGGGATAGTGTTACTGAGAGGACAAACCCCCTTTAACTGGAGCATGAGGATGCCTTTACACATCAGCTTGGCTCCCTTTCCAATATTCCTTCTCTGAGTATCCTGCAAAGAATCTCAGCCTGTCTGGGGGGAGCACTGGCAATGGATAGAAATCATTCCAGCTGCTTGCAGGAGCAGCAGCACAGCAGATACCAAGAGGGCTGGATTGCAGGCGGCGTGAGACAGTGACAAACTATCCTCCCTGACTTTATCTCTCAGCCCTGTCTCACAGAGGGTTTTGCACCTCCAATCCAGGAAGAGTCGGCCATATTATTCATAACTTCCACTATTTAAAAGCATTTTCCTACCTCAAACAAGACTGGCCCCTTTGCTTGTTCATCAGCAGGAATTATTCTAATCTAATTTAGTCTGAGAATACAAGAATGCAACCCACAAAAGATATCCACCTGCCCACATTGCCCAATTTCTGACATTCTAAAAAAACGTGTTCAAGTCCAGTTACTACAGTAAAGAAGGTATGGAAATCTACTTGAAGTTTCCCAATAACCACCTACCATAACACCAGGACATAGAGATATCACCACAGTCAGCACAGCTTTAAACCTGTGGGATCCCAGCATCCCAACCAACAGCAGTCTCCAAAGGGAAAACAGCTGTTCTGTCCGCAGGCCACCCTTCTGTCCTGGGTTACCACGACACCTTCACAAGACATCCCAAAGATGCACCTGGATTTTTAACAAGTGGGGTATTTCCTGATTTACTCTGTAGCCAAAGCTGCTCAGCTAAATCCTCTAAGATTTAATTCCACTCTGGCTAATGTCACCTGACAGAGATTTTCTGAGGGTGCTCAAGCACTGGAGACTTGAAAGGGGATTTCAGAGCAAGGTTACGTACAACATGCGTCACTGGAGATAAAGTTCTTGTGCCCAGCCTGATGGGAGCAGCCAACAAACTCCTTCACCAAACACTTCCAGGTTGCCACAGGTGCTGCTGACAACACTGCAATGTAGAGCTTTGCATCCCAATGCTGAGGACAAAGCCTGGGTGGGAAAGGAGGCAGGGACATCTCTAACTTCTACCTGTTTCAAAAACAGACGTCCAGGCAAAAGCATTAGGTTGCATTTCCAGACCAGTTTTTAGACTGTGAGTTTGTGATACAACCCTCAAAGAGGGCTCTTGTCCTCTGCACAACTCAGACACAATTTTCAAGTTGACCAGGTACTGCTGAAAACAGACATTTAAGAAAACATGCTCAGAAAAGCAGAGTAGTGACACATCCTGACTGACAGGTCTGGTACCCAGGAGGGGTCCTGAGCCTCCAGTCTTCTTCCCAGATGGGGCTCTGTGAGCAAATATGCCCCAGAGCCACAGCAGCTCTGGACAGACAGGTCCCTATGCTGTCAGACTCAGGAATGATCTCCAGGGCAAAAGCTACTGACACAAGGTGTGGGCAGTTGGAGGTTAAGAATAAATTTACATTACTCATTTCCATGTTCTTTTCTCACTGGCCTTGCTAAGGCCTTCTGCTCTCTGTGACTCAAGTGTTTTGGTTGGGTGCTCCTGCTCTGCTCTCACAAAGGCACGTGAACAGATGGAAGAAAACAAGCCAGGGCAGAACAAGCTCAAAAGATGGAGTGTGCTGCCAAAAATTGTAACTCAAAGTTTCAGCAAGAAGTCTCTCCTCTCCCTGGGATCCTGGCTGTAGCACAGCATCCAGTGACTCAGCTAGCAGCTGAAAATAAGGTACCTAAAAAACAATGACATTTCAAAAAGTACTTCTAGAGCTCTTACTAGGAAATTCAAACAGGTGAGACACACAAAGAGGGCATGAAGAGATAACCTGGTGCCCACGCTGGGCTACAGAGATGTCTCAGTTGTGTTACACCAGCGATCAGGGACAGCCTCCTCCAGCGCAGGCAGCCATGAGTTGAAGGACAGGCTAGTTCTGGCACAGACCTGCAGCCTGCTCAAAGATGGAAAGCAGCTTCTCCAGCCCAGCCTGGAGGACTTGCACTTAGCTAGGCATTCTGCTCCTCTGTTTGGAGAGAAACAGAAGCCACAGCCAGGCACACTGACATCAAATATTCCCTCAGAAAAGCATCTCCAGGAGGACAACTCAGCTGCGTGCTCAGGCTTCTCCTCCCAACCACCAACTTTCTGGTTTATAGTGGTGGCTGTGGGGAGGCAGGAAGAGACAGAGGTGTGTGGTGATGCTGGCCAACACTTACACAACAGCTCTCAGGGGGGAATAAAGGATACTGCAGGCTGACATGGGCAGTCTGATGGCTTGAGGTCTACATTTCCTGGCTCCCAATCCAGTAGCCTCCTTCCAAACCAGATGGCTTCAGCCTACAGCTTTGTTCCCACCAAGTAGTGGGGCTCCCCAGCAGCACCGAGGAAGCCAAGCAGGTTTGAGCGGAGGAGTTCTTGTCACAAAGCACAGCACAAGGGCACTTGGAAGGCTCCGAGCAGCCAGGAGCTGAAGGCTGCCCGTGGGAAGAGGAGAAGGCAGGTGTGATGGAGCAGAACCATCCTGCAGGTACTGTAGCCCCTTTTAAGGATAGGCCTGACCAAGTTCTGCAGTTCTGGATGAGGCTTCTTGGCTTCCTCGTCACCAAAATGGAAGCATTGGTTTTGCCAGAACTTAAAGGTGAGTCATAAGGCAAAGGAGGTTTGGAGACCATTTTCTTGTCAAGTCAAAAGCAGGAGCTCAAACAGAAAACATGAAATACCAGGCAGCATTTGCTACTTCTGCCTGCAACACACTCCTTTTTCCTTTAGATGAGCAGCTGCCACTCAGACACATCTTATCCTTCCCTCCCACAGGTCTTGAATTAAGTCGTTTTTCACCCCACCTCACCCTTACAGATTAAGTTTTTACCCCACTTCACAGCAAAACTTGCATTTAAATTTCATTTCTTCAGCTGCTGTAAAAACCCACCTTGTTTCTCTAGGTTACAGTTTGTTCTTTATGCTGGGCACTTCCAGCCTCCTTGCACTCCCAGTTTTCAGTATAGAAAAGATTAAAAATAAATCCAATCTTAGTGATTTAAAACCTGGAAGTTCAGGGAGTCACAGTATCCCTCTGAGGTTGTTAAAAACCTTAAATCTCATCTGCTGTGGAAGCTTGTGCATTGCCACCCCATCCATACGAAACCAGAGCCTGCACATATTAAACCAAGTTCCTCCCAAATTGCAACATTTTTCATTTTCTTTAATAAGCATTTTCGGGTATTATCAGTCCAGAAGCCACTTGCTCAAAAGAGTGTCCCAGATAGTTAATCCACCAGTGACTCCTGCCCAATACTGAAATGAAAACAAACATCCAACCCTCTGAGACTACAGAGGAGAAAGACTATGTCAGCAGTTCTCTGCCATCAAAATTAATTTAAGCCTGAAGAGATGCTGGGTTGAGAAGAAGTATCTTGGAATTAAAAAAATGCATATGCACACCAATCAGCACGAGGCTGCAGCCTCACCTTGACTTCTGGAGGCAGTTTGGGCACCACAAGATGAGAAGGATCCAAAGCTACTGGAGAATGTCCAAAGGAGGGACACGGAGCTGGGGAAGGGTCTGAGGAGAGACTGAGGGCACTTGGCTCGTTCAGCTGGAGCAGAGGAGCAGGGTCTGAGCTCTGCTCTGGGACAGGGACAGGAGCCCAGGAAGGGCTGGAGCTGTGTCAGGACTTGGGATGGATCTCAGGGAAAGGTTCTTCCCCCCGAGGCTGCTGGGGCACTGCCCAGGCTCCCCAGGGAATGGTCCCGGCCCCAAGGCTGCCAGAGCTCCAGGAGCGTTTGGACAGCGCTGCCAGGGATGCCCAGGGTGGGATTCTTGGGGTGTCTGGGCAGGGTTGGACTCGATGATCCCTGCGGGTTCCTTCCAACTCAGGATATTCCAGGAATCTATGAAAAGCTACAAAATGCAACACAGTATCTACATCCTGAAAAACTTCATTGTCTTGTAAGTCAGAATTACAGACGAAAAAAACATTACATTAAGCAAAGGCAATTGTTAACCTTCCTATCACTGAACAAACAGTCCTTACCAATCACAAAAACCACCCATAACACGTGCTATTTAAACCCCCAAATAATCCCCACCTGTTAGTCAAAAGTGAACCCAAGGCATTATTTCTGAATTCCACCTCAGCAAGTGTCTGTAACGGAGCATGTCATTAACAATGACAAGCACAGCTTTGAGACTTCAGCTTCATTTTCTGCTCTCTATTCCAGCTTTGAAGTCAGGGACTATTTTACATCTCTACAATTTGCATTTCTGCCAGCGAATGCTCCGCATTTTGTACACTGCCCCCGTCAACACAGCCAGCCAGATGGAGAGAGCAGCACGCAACACGTACACAGAGGAGGAAAACTGTCATTTTGCAGATGACACCCAGTTAAAAGTGACATTTAAAGAGAAGACAAGTGGTTTCAGGTATTACATCTGCCCTGTCGGCTGCATGTGGGACTGAGCACGCCATCCCCTCATCCTGGCACAAGGGATACAGAACCAGCCACACTGACAGAAACTGCGGAATCAAGAATGCGGAGAGACAACTAAGTTCCACATCAGCATCCAAGTGGAGTGATTGTGACTGCTGAAGTGTCATTAGCACATTCAGGGAAGGAGCACTCAGCCAGAGGAGGATTTTAGCCAGCTCCCTCCCTTTGAAAAATGCAAAAATGGACAATTTTATACTGAAAAATCCACAAAATATGGTTCATCAGATGTGCAGAGAAACTACAGAAAGAAAAACTACTGCAGCATCTTTGTCCTCAGCTGCTGCATCCTGCTCAAAGCAGAGGCTTTGGCAATATTTCCTTGTATCTTATCCCAGGTCACAGAATTTGCCAAACATGACAAGGCAGCACAAAGGCAGATCTTCCCTGATTTTTTAGAGCAGTTAACAAAGTCCATCACTTTTTCCTCTCTCCCCATTAACCAACGTGGGAAACACCATCACTGTCACAAAGCCAGGGTGAGCTCCAGCTCCCAACCTCACACTGGGAAGACCCAACCAGTGGCCATGGCAGGCTCCAGCTCGTTACCTTCGTTTTACTTTGTACAATGCACACGTGTGTTTCTAGGCCTTATGCCAAGCTTGAAGGCTTTTCTTCAATCCCTCAGTTTTTCAGGACCTGAAGTACAATCAGTGGACACCAGAGGTGACAACTGACTGAAGCTGGGCTATCCCCTCTGTGGGAACCGCTGCAGACAAAGTGGTAACAAAACCGAGCAGGCTCCAAGGGCAGAAACCAGCCATGTCCCATCTCAGCTGTTGTGACTCCAAGATTTTATCAACTGTGTCGACAAAGCAGGATACATCCTTGCTGGTGGCTAAGGTCACCTGAACTCTGCAAGAGTTCATAAGTGTTTGGGCAATGCTCTTGGGCACTTGGTGGGATTCTTGGGGTTCTCCTGTGCAGGGCCACAAGCTGGACTCAATGATCCTTATGGGTCCCTTTCAACCCAGGAGATTCTATGACTGGTTTCTGGCACTGTGGTCTGCTAGGAGCCTCACAGGACTTAGGAGATGAGTCTTGAGCTTTGAAAGGATTTCACAAAACCTCTCAAAACTTGCCTATTACATAAAAATACTTAAGTGCTTTGAACCGTTTGTGAGCTGTATCAACACACCAACCCAAACTACTCCCACTCAAGTTGCTCAAATTGGTGTCAAGTGGCCTAAATTACCTGAGCTCAGACAGCCCTGACTGAGATAAAATCCATACACAGCTGTTCTGAGCCAGATCCATCACTGGAGGGCTGACAGGACCAGCACTGAACAGCATCTGAAGCAGTGTTGTGACTGTACTGCTGCCCAACGACAACTGGTGAAAAAACAGGTAAATTCCCAGAGCTCGGGAGGATGCTGTTAACTTGCCCTTTAAACAGAATCACAGTTCCATCCACAAATCAGGAATTCTACCCCAAAAAATAATTGAAATAATCAAATTAAACCACCTTGAAGTCATTTATCTCATGCATAGAAACAAGACTGTTCTGCAGTACTGTTGGAGGGCTGTGTTTGATTTTTTTGGTAGGTAATAAACAGGTAGAGAAACTTCCCAAGGTCACAAGATGCTCCACAGGTTGACAGTAGCAAGATGAAGGTGGTCCCCCCGATCATCACCCTGCAGCACACACGGCTGTTCTCCCATCCCGCAGGAAAGGGAGGAGGGAGAGCAGATTAAGGTGACCTACATTGCTCCTGCTTTAAATACACAGGAGAATCGCTTTTATTCCACCTACCTCATTCCTCCCTGGCCTTCCTGTCCCACATAGGGTTGGGCAAGACCCCTCTGCCCAGGTGGGATGTGCAGGTGGGGTGAACCCAACCTTAACCAGGGAGGCAGAAAGCAAGTTTGGGCATCAAGCTTGAATTCCCAAGAGACTGACTTTGCAAACAATGCTCTTTCAATGGAGATGACACGTTTCTGTGTCAGTCCTCAATTCTATCAGGTTGCACTTCACCAGTCTCAGTGGTTGTCTCAGCCACTGGAAATCTGGACCTTCACTTACTTGGGGTGACAGAATACAAAGCAGCAACTGAGAACAGCAAACTCCAAGGGAAAGAAAAGTCTAACTAGCAATTTAAACAACATCTTGACAGGCATCAAATGAGCAGGCAAAACAATCTTGACTAATTCTACTCTTGCAGAAGCACAACATGGTCACCAGCACAGTCTGACACATCCAAGACACCCATTTTGAAGGGCAGCATCATGATGTGCCCAAAGTTTGGGTCACATTAAGGACAGGCTTGCAACACCAGGCCTGCTAAATGACTGTGAACTCTCAGGTCCCTGGTCCCAAAAGCAGCAGAACTCTTCCCCTATGGAAAAAACGTGAAACAGCTGGGGAATTGCTCTGATTTACTAAATTCAGTGAAGGAGCAAAGACTGGCTCCCAGCCCAGCACTCCCTTCCTCTGGTGAGCTGCATTTCCTCCAGGAGATGGCTGAGGTCACAGCGCTACCAGATCTTCTGGAAAAGAAATCAGGAGGTGTCTGCCATGGTACAGGAACACAGACAACTTGAATGTGAAGTCAGCAGTTTAACGGAGCTTTGTCCGAAAAAGTATTACTGTGTTTAAACAAAGAGTTAACAGCTGCTGTGCCTAAATGGGCCCTCAGAGCATGAAAACTCATTTTACAGGAGCCACCAAGACCCATGCAAGGGCTCCCACAGGAGAGCAGAAGCAGGAAAGCTTTAACAGCGGCAGCCAGAGCACACTGCAGAAGCTGAATCAAACCTCATTCCCCTGTGTGGCTGAGAGAGGTGGAACATTATGCAGTAAAGCAAAAAGCAGTGTTTGAGCTCTGTGGAGTCTGACCAGGCTGACCAAGCTCCCCACCAGCTACGGCGCCAGTGGCACCGTCCCAGCAGCGCTGCTGCATTTTACTGACCACAAACAAGGCAAAGCTGCCCTCGTCTTGTAATCCATTAATTCCTCCCAGTTCAGGAGACTGAGCTGTTTCACCCAGAACAAAGACAGGAGCTGCTGCCTGTGCTGTTCCCATGCTCAGCTAATCTCCAGGCCCTTTCAGTCATAGACATGCATCTGCCTGGGCTGGTCTTGTGACAAACCCTGGGCCATGACCTGGTTCCCTTTCCTGGATCGAGGAGTGCCTTGGGCAGCAGCAGCAGTTACAGTTGTGCTCCTGGAATGTGGGCCTTTGCCTTTCAAACACTCCTCATGCAATAGGCAGGTCTGAAAACAATGAAGGCAAACAGCTGGTTTACAACTTCTCTTTTCTCCCAGGAAGTCTTCCCCACCCTCTCTAGTAGCAATTTCTGTAGAGAACATGCTGATTCTGGAGGAGATGAGGACTGGGCCCCCTTGAAGAGTCTGCAAAACATTTACACTCCTCACACTGAATGCAAACTGCACAGGCGGTGGCTGGGCACAGCTAAGTTTGTTTCCTGCAACTCCAGATCCAAAGTCGAGCAGTTATTCAGAAGGACAGCACTTCTTATGGGGATCTGCCAGAGGTGCAACTGTAAAGAATATGCCAGTTCCATGCTATAAAAGGACACTGCTCTTCTCCACACGTGGATTATTCCAGCATGCTTCTGTGTCACAGTAAATATTTAAGAGAACCCTTCACATCACACACTGACTCCCTAGCTGTACATGTTTGTGTTTTTTACAACAGAATTAGGAAAGGGAAGTAGGCTTGCTGTAGCTGAAAGCTTACTGCTTTCAAAGAAAGCTGGAAGAGAAGCAAAGGGACTCACAGCCTGCCCCCAGAGCTGTGAGATAAAAACACATCACAATAAGTAGTGACTAGCAGCATGGGCAGGGCTGGGAACAATGGGGCAACCCAGCACACTGCCAGCTTCAGATTTCCTCCCCACCCCAGCATGTCCTCTGACTCAGCCTGGTAATTCACCACAAGCCAGTGCCAAAACCCACATGTAAGCCGGAGAAGCCACAAGAATACACCGTGGAAGACCATGACATTTAATTAGGGGTTGACAGCATTTTCTGCTAAATATGTGGGTGAGGGGACAAACTAGAAGAAAAGCTGCTCTAATCACTTTTAGCTTTGTAATCACAAAAAATGCTTTCCAGAAAATCTGGAGGTTAACTGAGCTATTGGCAACACAGAAAGAGTCAAACAAACAAGTGCCAGGCTACTTAGGAACTGAGTATTTCAAAGACCTACCTAACAAGGAAAAGCCCCAATATCACTGCATGACCACTGCCTTGTGCAGGGCTCTTGGAGAAGCTGTCCAGGGACTCAGTCTGCAAGTTCTCCCCAGAGGAAGTGAAGAGCCTGGGAAAGCCAGCAGCTGCTTTCCCTTTGGCACATGCTTCCCAGGTAGGCAGGTGAGCAATGCTGGGCTCTGCTGATGGGGATCAAGACCAAACCCACTTCACACAGGTCACAAGTCTGGTTTTTTACATGACCCTCTTCCTTCTTGTGCTTTTGTTTCTGTGATTTTCCCCTCTGCTGTGCTCATGTCTGTCCTTGGCTGTGAATGCATTCCCAGCAAGCACAAGGTACCCCATCCATGTCAGAAGTGAGGCACCTGCCAGGCCTCTAGAGATTAATCATGGTACATGGGAATATTCTTGGCAGTCCAAATGGATGGGTGGGAATAATCAAACATTGACAAAGCTGAAGCAGCAAGTGATGAGAAGAGCTCTCAAGTCTTTGTCAGGGTATCACACAGCCATGGCAGGCCTGTTTCTGGAGTCAACTGGTGCTAACTGAAAGGTGTGTCCATGAAGGAAGAGAGCGCTGGAATTCCTGCTGCTGCTTTTCAGGCTAACCACCTTATATGGGAAAACCACATTGATTAAGATTGTGTATCTGGCAAGAGCCCATAATGGTCATGTCAGTGAATCACTTCAATAATAGTTCCCACATTATACACTGTTCATACTGAATCCACTCAGGTCACTCCCTGAGGAGCTCTTCCAGAGAGGTCCGTGTGCCTCCCAAGTGGGACGAGGCAGTGGCAGCTCTGCCAGCCTTGGCCCCAGCAGTGGTGGAATGGGCTGTTCTATACAGGTCAATGCCAAATGCTGGTTAATGAAAATGAGACTAATCATTCCACACCCTGTGTGCTCTCAGGGACTCACTCTCCAGCCTGCCCCAACACCGATCCAGGCAGGCTCAGCATCCTTTGGGCAGTGCCTACATCTCCCTGCTGTGCACACTGCCCTTCCCAGCTCCCAGGCTCCATCATCCCAGCCTTCCTGTGTGCCCCCAGCCGATTCATATCTTAAAGAACAATTAATTTGCCAGAGCAGCCTGAATTCTATTTTCATTGCCTTCCTCCTTCCCTGCAGCTGAGCTGTGACTTATTGACTGTGAAGTAACTGCAGGGTCTTTAAGAGTTCAAGACGCGGGGTGTTTTTCTGCCTGTTCCTGCCTGGCTGACTCTCTCTGTAATCATCGTCGCCAGCACCATTTCACGGCACAGAGGCATGTGACATCCAACTAAGCTGTGAACCATAATCATGCTGGGGATGATGTTTACATTTGATTTTTTCCTCTAGCTGATAAGCTCTCTTCAATTTCCCCTCTCCATCGAGTTGGTATGAATTGAACTGCTTATGCCCCACAGGGTAGAATTCTTCTCTTATCTCTATAATCTGCTCACTGAAAAAATTGCTTCCAGCAACCCTTCAAAAGTCACTTCAAAGTTATCACTGCTAAGAGGGAAGAGCTGCAACACCGTTCGTGGGCTGTCGCAAACAACGCTCACCCAGTGCTTTTTGGAGACAGCCACACAGGTGCCACCAGCACACAGCACACCTGGCTGGGGCCGGGATCTTCATTTTGCTCCTTCAGCTCCAGGTACAGCAAGACAGCTGCCCAACATGAATGTAAATCCTTGCTAAATAATTTCAGTTCCCTAAAGCATTAGAATCCAACCTTGAAGAACACATTGGAGGCTTCTGCTCCAACTCTGGACCATAAGTGATGGACAGACTGCAACCCGTGTAATGGGAGACCTGACCAATGGAAACAAACCCAATGTAAACTTTACTTCCCCATTAGACTGAGAATTCCCACTTTAGAGAGGAGAAGATGAAGGCCAGTTCTGCTGGTCCAACACTTGGACAGTGCCAGCTCTTTTATAGTAATAGCTCTCCCATAACCTGACTACCCTTGGATAAAAGGTTTCCAGACCCTGCGTCTCCAGGCTGCACCTGGCTAGAGGAGTTGTGATGCACCACTTGCTTATCCAACCATCCCTGGGATCAGGGCACCCCAGCCTGAAACAGCTCAGTGCTCACCTGTCACCCCACACCACTTCTGCTCCTGTCCACAGCTCACCTGCAGCAGCCCCTTACACTCCCTGCAGTCCCTCCCTAGGGCATGAGGGTACAGATTCAGGGAGAAGGCACAGCAAGCATCTGCGCCCATTAGATTGTGAAACTCCTTTTTCAACTAGTTGGTCACAAAACTTTTTAAAACTTCAAAGCCAAGGTCTCAGGAAGGGACGAATTGGGCCTGCGTGTCCATGAATGAGTCCTGCTGCTGGCAATAAGTGAGGTTTTCTCTCTCAAAGCATGAGATTTACAAAAGTTTCCTTCAGAACACTCTGTCCTTTAAGTCAACCTATCGCCAAGGCCTCCCCAACTTCCATCCCTTCTCCATGCAGTTTTACTCCAGTACAAGACTAACTGGTAATTTTTCTATAATTACTGAGGGCTTGGCAAGGGTCTTTGTTGGCCTGACCCACAGTCTGGATTAACCCTGCTGTGTTGTTCAGGCAGAGCACAGCACTCAGATGCCTCCTCTCCAGCCAGGAGCCAGGCAGCAGGTTTCAGCTACGCTGGTGATCCTTCAGCAACGGCACACGCACAGCAGCGAGCACAAGGCAAGCAGCACAAAGTGCCCAAGTAGGTGGGCCATGAGCACTTCAACACCTCCAGACAGCAGCAAAGGCATCAGCGTTATGGGAATTTGCCACCCAGTTCAGACCATGGAGCACAGTGACAACCCCAGACCCACAGCACAGCCCACCCCGTGCAGATGCAGCTCTGCCTCCTCCACAATCCACCAAAGGCCACTTCCACCCCTCGGGCTTTGCTCTTTTCCAGCAAAAACTCATTTGCTGTTGTGCACGTTGTCCCCAGCCCCCCAGGAGCTCCAGCTGCAAGCACGGCTGAGGCCAAGTGACACAATTTGGACGCTACCCAAGTGAGGAGTAAGCAACTTGACTTGAGAAATCAAAGCATCGGTGAGATTACTGGCTCTGTTTCATCTTTTTTACTATCAGCGTAAGGTAAGACAGCCTACAGGTTCATCAATTCAGATTTATTTGCTCACGGAAGAAGAAAAATATACGCTCCCTGCTTAAACCCTTCCTGAGCAACAGCCTCCATTGATACTTTGCCTAGACCTGAGCAACAACCATCCATCCTCCCCAAAAACCAGAAAGGTGACAGAGAAATCAGCAGGACAAATGATACTTTAATTGTTCATCGGTGCCCCTGCCCATCGCAGAAGGGTGGAACAAGAGGGGCTTTAAGGTCCCTTCCAGCCCAAACTGTTCTGTGACTCTGATCAGCAGATCTCACTCCCTTGGCATCACCAGCCACCCCTCCCCGTGCTGGGAGAACACTTCCCAAAAAGAGGTCCAAGGGTGTGTGGGAGCACAGCCTGCCTTTCCAAGCAGCCTTGGAAAGGCAGGCTGCAGGCTGCCAGCCCCTGCATTTCCTTGCAGCACCAAGGAACCACAGCAGGACGGCTGGGGACAGCTTCCCGCAGCCTAAACCTCGGCACCTTACCCAAAGTTACACACTACACCCATGACATCTGCGAAGCGCACGGCTTCCACTGTAATCAGGTGGTCCTCAGAAGATCTAATGATGCTCATTTAAAGGTCTGACGACACGGAGATCGCTGTCATCACACAGCCAAACCCTCTGAGAACCCCGGGCTCTGGCAGGTGCCCGGAGCTCCGTGTTGGGCCTGCGGAGGAACGTATCAGCCCGGCAGCAGCGGGGCTGAACATCACGAGCACGGCTCAGCCAGCAATCCTGAGGCTGCTAATGAACTAGAAATAATTAGGCAGCAGCGGAGGCGGGGGCAGGTGCACAGGCACAGCCCCATGGATCCATCCTGCCACTCAGGAGCCCCAAACCTTCTGCTAATGCCGCTGCTGAGCTCGGCCTCGCTCCGGGCCCTGACAAACGGGTCCCCGCTGCCAGGGTCTGCCCGGCCCCTCGAGCAACTCCTCCACCCCGACCCTGCAATCCCCGGGGAACGACCCCCGAGAGGGGACGGGTCAGGCCGGCCCTGCCACGGCCTTCCAGGTCCCCCGGGGCCGGTCCAGGGGCTGGCAGCAGTGCCAGAGGCGGGCGGCCTGTGCCCCGCACGGTGGTCCGGGTGTCGCCGCTGCCCCTCGCAGCTCCGAGACTGCCGATGGCAGAGCCGGGGGAGCCCCATGCCGGTGTCCCCGGTGTCCCGGGCCGGAACCATCCCGGGTTCGGGGAGAAGGGACAAGGGAAGCAGCAGTTGGACGGGACCACGCGGTGTCTGGGGGAGGGGGGGGGCGCACTCGGGGAGGGGGGGCTGGACCGAACCACTCGGAGCGCCCCGCGGGGGGGCCCGGCCGAGGTTATGGCTAGGCTGAACCACCGCGGGCCTGCGGGACACGGGGACACGGCGGGGCCCGGCCGGGTGGGGACAGCCATGGACGGCCCCCGGTGCTCGCGGCGCGTTACCTCCTGACGCGTCCGGTCCCCCCACGCCGGCCTCCGGAGTGATGGCACCGGCACCCGCCGCGGCCGAGCCCTCCGCCTCCTCAGGCACCTCCAGCTCCATGGCGGCCGCGGGCAGGCGCAGCCCCGGGGCGAGACAGGCCCCGGACAGGCCAGCGCCCGCCGCCGCGCTCCTCCCGGGTACCGGCCGCGGCGCGGGGGAGCCTGGGAGCGCCGCGGACCATCGAACGCGGGTGGCGCCGCGGCCAGACACGCCCCGACCAGTGCCGGAAGCGCAGCGGGGCTCTTCCGCCGGGGCTAATAGCGAGGCGGCGGAGGGTTGTCGCGATAACCGGCGGGCTGTGGGATTCGACGAGGAGGGGGAGAATAAGGGAGGCCGCAGCAGCCCCCGCCGCTCCCTCACGGTGCGGCGGCCGCGACACCTCCGGTGGAAGGGGAAACAGCACAGGCCCGGGGGCGGGGCCTGCGGTCACCATGGCAGCGGGGCGGGGCTCTGCTGGGGGCGGGGCCTGCAGGGGTTGCTATGGCAGTGGGGGCGGGGCCCCGAGGGCGGGGAGTGTGCCGGTCGCCATGGCAGCGGGGGCGGGGCTCAGGGAAGGGGCGGGGCTCCGGCGGGGGCGGGGCTCCGGCGGGGGCGGGGCCAGGGCCCGGTGCCGTCGCGGTTCGGTTCTCCCCGCGCTGCCCCCGCGGCACCGGGACCCTCCGGGGCCTTCCCGGTGCCGGGCATCGCCTACCCGAGCCCCGAGCCCTTCTCCAGGAGCTCCCGGGAGCCACACAATCCGCCGGGCAAGACCGGGCCCACCGTGCACCGGGACTCGGACGCGCTCCCTCCCCCCTGCGCGGCCCCGGCGCCGTTTAGCGCCGCCGGTTCCCAGCCCGGGCCGGGGCCCGGCTCCTCCCGGCCCCGCGGCACCATCTAGTGGCGCCGCGCGGCCCGGGCCCGGGTCAGCCCGGGGGCGCGGGTCAGCCCGGGCCGGCCCCGCCGGTTCTCCGGGCCCCGGGGCCACGCGTGTCCCGGATGGGCAGCCCCGGCTGGGAGGCAGCGCTGGAGCCACCGGCGCTAATGAGGCTGCTCGGCGGCGCCGGGCCCCGGCAGAGGGGCTCCCGATCGCGGCTGGTCCTGGGGAGCGGCGGGAGCTGCTGCAGGCTCCCCGCGGGGCTTGGCCGGGAGCAGCCGGTGCCAAGGAGCGAGCGGAGGCGCAGGCGGCGGCATGGCCCCGGCTCCGGGATGGCGGCTGCGGGCCGGGGGCTTCCGCAGAAATTGGTCCCCCCTCGCCGCCTCGGCGCTGGGCTGGGAGCGGTACCGGCCCCGGCGGGAGGCGGAGAGCCGCGGCGTGGACCTGATTGCTCTCACCACAGGAAAGCGGCCCCGCGGGACGAGGGATGACGGGGGCCTGGTCCTCAGGTGCTGACAGGGGCAAGGGAAGGGGAGGAGAGGGGGCAGCAGCCATCACCAGCTTCCCCCACACCACCCAGGACAGGGATCCCCATGCTGGCCCCTGCGTCTGTCTCCTCTTGGGACAGTGGGTAACGCTGGGAGGGTTTGGGAGTCTGGGGCAGAGTCCCACCGCTTCCCTGGGCAGGGCAAGGATTTGGGGGGGGTGGGAGGAGAAGAGCCCCTGTCTCCAAGCACCGCCACCACCAGCATCCTGTGAGCCTGTCCTGGTGCAGCGCTGGGAGGGCGGTGAGTGCAGGTGGCTGAGCCACCATCACAGTGGAGGTCACCAGGGACAGTCCCTCGGGAGACCTGCTGTGCCCGGGAAGCTGCCCCGGGACCCCCTTCCAGTTCCTTCCCTGCTGCAGGCAGAGTCTGGGCCACAAAGGGTTACGCAAGGCACCCTGGAGTGACACCACTGCCACCAGCCCGGGAGCTCAGCTCCTTCCTGGTCGGATCCCAGGCTCGGTGAGTGCCTAACTCTGTCCCCCGGGATCTGTCGGCCGTGCTTTCTGGCTTTTAGCCGTGCTTTCATCTGGGGAACCGGCCATGCTTTGTCCATCTCTGGGTGGCTCCAGGACCCAGTGACCCTCCTGGAGCTCTGTCCCCGAGCAGGGAGATATCCCGGAGGATCGCAGCTCCACGCCCCAGGGCTGGAGGACGTGCCTCTCTGCTGCTGATTTACGCTCGGTCCGGAGCAGCCCTTCCAGAGACCTTTTCTCAGAGCAGGGGGTCGGGATCAGCCCATCGCTCTTTGGGAGGGGTTGGGATAGAGCAGCCTCTGCAGGGATCCGGGACCTCAGTGCTGCATAGCCAGGACCAGACAAGGGACGAGTGGTTTTGCAGCACTGGCTGAGAGCAGGGACCTCGCTGATCCCAGGAAGGCTTTGAGGTTCTCAGGATGAGGACCCCCCTCGGGGGAGGGGGGGTTGGCTGTGTCCACGGCTGGGGTGGGCAGTGAGTGTCACTTTCCGATAAACGATCCCCCAACTCTGTCCCCATGGCGGGCACTGTTGGTGGCGTCACCCAGGGCCAGGCACAGGCCTGAAGTGGGGACTTGGCAGTGGGATGAGCTACCCCAGCACAGCTCGGCTTTGTTTGGCTTCAAAACCCCTGGAAGGTGCTGCCACGGTCCATGTGTGGGGCAGCGTGGGGCGGTATGGGGCTCGCAGCGCTGCCGGTGCCCAGTGCTGGGTGTGTCGGGCTGGGCCGTGGTCAGCTCTGCCCAGATACTGCCTCTCCCTGCGGGGCCGTTCCAGGTGCGGGCTGGTTTCTGTCGGAAACCGGCTCAGCCGGCTCCTCCTGCTGCCAGCCTCGGCCTTTGGCTGGTGCAGGCCCTACGCCAGGTCTTGGGGGGAGACTGCGGACGGGGACAGGACTTGGTGGCACCGTGGGCACACTGCCTGTGCTGCTGGAGCTGCTGCCATCCCCATGCTGCCCCGGCTACTGCCTGGGGAGAGCAACGGGCAGCAGTGGAATGCTAGTTTGTGGCACCACGGTGATGGGACAGTAGTGGGAGCCAGCTGGGGACAGTGAGAAGCTGTGTTGGGTGGCATTGGGGCAGCTCTGGCACAGCATATGTCACCACCCTAGGGAGGGGGATGGTCTGGCTGCTTCAAGTTCGTGTCTCTTGGACTATAGCTCACACAATGTCACCTGTCGGTGTCCAGGGAGCACGAACTACACTGGTGACACAGCTGAAACCACCCCAATGCCACACTGGGAGTTCCTGTTTATTATCAGCTTTCCCAGTACCAGAATAGTGAGTGCTGCCACACTGGGGTCCTGCCCAGCCCCAGCTACCCCCTGGTCCCACATGTCCCTGGGTGGCAGGGAGGCACTTGGGCTGGTTTCAGCAGCTGGTGACGCAGAGGGGACTCTGCCCTCCACACCCGTGGCTGCAGCCTGCCTGTCGGGTGAATGATTACCCCAGGCCTCCCCCAGCCACTGAAACACCATCCAGAGCAGCACCCCAAGGTCTGCTGGCTCCAGGAGGACAGAGGGGAGTGAGACCACAAGGATGGCATGGACAGCAGGTCCCAGCCATGGAGATGAGTCCTGTCCTTGCCCTGTGTCCCCTTCCATGGACACGTGTCTGAGGGGATGGAGATGGACCCCCACCCACAGGGATGATTTCATGGTGCACAGAGGCAGCTCTGGGTTCGGAGCCATGCAGGGTCAGCTGGAGTGGGACATAGGTGCCAGTCCTGGTGTCTTGGCACTGTGGGGCTCTGTCCCCTGCAGCCTCACAGTCCCTGGTGCTTATGACTCAGCTTTGCTGCTGCTTTTTGTTGCAGCCTGATGTTGGATTGAGGAAGGGGCCAGCGGCTGGAAAGAGGAGCCGGAGCCAGTCAGAGCCCCCTGGCCGTCCGACTGCCACTGCTGCTGTCCCCGGCTCATGCTGGTGGGTGCCCACCATGGAGGAGATGGTGATCTGGGAGCAGCACACGGTGACACTGAGCAAGGTGAGTGTGGCCTGGGGTGGCTCCACTGTGAGAGGGGATGGGGTCTGTGGGGTCAACTCTGCCTGACCTTCCCTTCTGCCCATGCTCACTAGGACCCTCACCGGGGCTTTGGCTTTGCTGTCTCCGGAGGCCGTGACCATCCCAGCAGGACAACCGGGGACACAGCGGTGTTTGTTTCAGATGTGGTGTCTGGGGGACCAGCCATGGGTCGGCTCCAGTGAGTGCATGGGGACCTGGGGCCAGCGAAGGTGGGAAGGATGGAGAATTGCTCCTCCCGGGACAGGGCCAGCACCACTGTTCCCTGCCTGGCTGGAATGGGATCCCTTGGGGTACACTCACTACCCCACCAGCTCTCCAGGCTGGGAGCTGTGCCTGGGACAGTCACAGCTGCATTTTCCCTCCCAGGAGGAAGGATCACATCGTGATGGTGAACGGACTTTCCATGGAGAACGTCCCATCCTCCTTTGCCATCCAGACACTTAAAACCTGTGGCAAGATCGCCAACATTGTGAGTGTGCTCTGTGGTGGGAGGGGGGCTGGCATCATGCTCACACTGTGCTTGTCCCTGTCACAGCTCCCCTGTCCCTCACACATGCACACAGGGTTTGGGGCTTGGGAATTGCTGCAGGGACATCTCCTGGCAGAGACAGCTGTACCCACCATGCTCTCCTGCTCACTTTGCACATGCAGACGCTGAAAAGACCGAAGAAGATTCACCTCCCTGTGAGCAAGAGCAGCCCTGGGTCCCCTTCTGTGGCCCGGCACTATGACTCAGATGATGACTACAGGCTGCACTGTTCCCGGGATGACCTGGACCACAGCCAGGGCTATGACGGGGACTCATCCAGTGAGAGGAGCTCTGGCCACCACCACGACGACCGTCATCACCACAAGCCGGTGCCACGGAGCAGGAGGAGAAGCCAGGACAGCAGCCACTGGATGCAGAGTGGCTCGGATCGCCGAGGCCACAGCCAGCATGGCTCTGCCAATGCCTTTGGCCAGGATGGGGACACCAATGGGCTGGCCCTGGTGTCAGGCTTCAAGCGGCTGCCACGCCAGGATGTGCCAATGAAGCCCATCACATCAATCCTGGTGAAGCAAAAGCAGAATGAAGGTGAGGTCCTCCTGCTCCTTCTGTCCTTGGCTCTTCTTGCCTAATTTTTGGCCATGCCTTTGCCCAGGGAGGAGGCAGTGGTTGGGTGGGTGCCAGAGCCTGGCTGCAGCAAGGGGACAGTGCACACCATGCTGCGTGCACTAAACCTCCTGCCTTCAGTCAGGGGCTACAGAACTCAGCTTTGGGGCTTGTGGGGATGGTGCTGAGGGGGTACCTTGAGGGAGTCCTGCATCTGCCTGACTCTCCCACCACCACGGCTCTCTCTGGTGCAGAGTATGGCCTGAAGCTGGGGAGTCAACTCTTCATCAAGCACATAGTGGAGAGTGGGCTGGCAGCCAAGGGCAGCTCCTTGCAGGAGGGAGACCTCATCCTGAAGGTATGCACAGGGTGCATGGCACTCACTGGGGGTCTCATCTGCCCCTCTTTGGAGGACTCGTCCCTGGCTAGTGTCGCTGCAGGGCCCAACCACGGCCATGCTGGAGGCAGTTCTGCCTCGTGCCCATTCCCTGCCCCAGCCCCCCATGGCTGTCCCAGAGACCATGCAGGGGCTCTCAGGGCCCAGCTCCCTGTGTTGCCAGGGCTGGTGGCATGTCCTGCTGGCACAGTGGGGTCGTGTCCCCATTGGATGACAGTCACAGAGGTGTTTGTCAGGTAAAACCATGCTTAAAGTATTTGGGGAGGAGGAAATAGAGGGAGGGAGACCCTTTGTTTGCACACCTGGTCCAGGCAGACCCGTGGCTGCTGGGAACTGGTGCCAAAGTGACACTGGGGCAAAAAGAAGGGATTACATCCCACAATCTTGGGAAAAGCAGCTACCACTCAGAGAGATCCCAGCCCCAGGGCCTGCTTGGGGCCTGACTCCCCAACACCAGGCCAGGGCATGGAAGGACAGTGCTGGGCCCAGGGCAAAGGAAAATTGAGCTTCAGGTGTCTGAGGGGTCCTCTGGGCAGGGCCCCAGGCAGGTGGAAGTGGGTGTTCAGGAGCTGTGTACAGAATGAGGTCACACTGGGAGGCAGCCAGGAACAGGAACACCGAATAGGTGAAGCTTTGGGAGCTGAGACTGGGCTGGAGGGGCTTGGAGGGGACCAGGAAGATGGCACTCAGGGCACCCCATCCCAGTGGGGTGTTCCTAGTGGTGGCTTTTCCAGGAGCAGGTGCCCTAAGGCCTCCCACTCTGCCCCTCCAGATCAATGGGGTAGCCAGCCAGGACATGTCCTTGGCTGAAACCCAGCAGCTCATTGAGAGGACAGAGGGGATCCTGACCTTGCTTATCCTGCGGGACCACCGGCAGTTCCTGGTCAGCATCCCTGACGTTGACAGCCACAGTGACAGCTCCCGGATGGATGGTGAGGAGACACAGTGCAGGGTCAAATGCACAGCACAGGGGCTGCACAGGCACTCATGCATCTCCCCTCCTCTTGCTGCAGATATCTCAGACATCGACTCTGAGTTGTCCCGTCCCGCATCTCCAGAGGCCCCCCCACGATCTCCAGCTGCTGCCAGGACAAATTCACCACCGTAAGGCCCACACTGTCCCCATGTTCCCTCTGTCCCCTGGCAGATCCTGCTGTGTTCTCCACCTCTCTGGGGGTGCTGGTTCTCCATTCCTAAGCCAATATCCCTGGAGGTGGTACTGCCATTCCCAGCTTGCTCTGTTGTCTCCACCGCCGACTTGACACTGCCTGCCTGTGCCTTGCCTAAATCCTGCTCGACCTTGTTCCAGGGAGAGAAGACGATTGAGCAGGGAGCCTGTGGCTGAGATGACTGCAACCAATGCTCGGGGCCCAGGTGAGTGGACTCCAGGCTCCTGTGCATCTCCACTGCCCAAAGCCCTGGCAGAGCTGTGCCAGGGCACAATCACTGCTGCTCCTGGACCAGCTCTTCTTCCTGCAGACCTTCTGGAAACCATGGAGGCGGATGGGCACAGCCCCCACACCAGCCCCACTGCCCAAGCTGCCCACAAGGGCGGGTATGTCTGCAAGGGGGAATGGCTGGGGGACATGAGGAGCTGCTGTGGAACAGGACTGGGATCACAGGGTCAGCACCTCACTGTCCTGTCCTAGCATGTCACCATGGGGCTGACTGTACTTCCCCGTGGCAGGTACAGCACCAGCTCCAGGGTCGTGCGGTTTGTGAAGGCCAAGAGTGTGGGGCTGCGGCTGACGGGGGGGAACGATGTGGGCATCTTCGTGTCAAGTGTGCAGGAGGGGAGCCTCGCTGATAGCCAGGGTGTTCAGGAAGGTGACCAGATCCTGCAGGTACCCAGAGCTGAAAACGCTGCACCTGGACTGGCCCCAGCCCTTTTGGGTCCAGTATCTCCCCCAGGGTATCAACTCCAGGGTGACAGGGACCAGTTCCCTCTCCCACTCTGCCCTGGGCACTGCTGTCTCTGGGTCCCCTGCTGGTGCCTATGCCCTCTGTCCTGCTGGCATGACCATGTCCCAGTGCTTTTCTCTGGCAGGTGAATGACACCAGTTTCCAGAACCTGACCCGTGAGGAGGCTGTGGAATATCTCATAGCCCTGCCCCCAGGCGAGGAAGTCACAATGTGGACCCAGAGCAAACAGGACAGTGAGTAGTGATCAGACTCATCCCGGGCTTCTGCTTCTCCATCCTTGGTCTTGTCTGGGCAAGCACCAGACCTGCTCGACTTGCCCTTCCTGCCCCTGCAGGGTGGTCCTTCTTCCCCCCTGCTCCTCCAGAGAGCTGGCCAGGAGCTGGTCAGACCATCCCAGCCCTGTTTTGCCTTGGTGTCCTGGAGCACAGGGGCTTTCTGGCACCATGGCTCAGTCTGGAAAGGCCAGAGTGTGCTGGAGAGTCAGACCCTACTGTCCCCAGAATGCCTGAGAATGCCATGGGAGGAAAATGTGTCCCTAATACTCTCCTTAGCAGCAAGGGCTACTGTGGAGCCTCCCAGCCAGTCTAGTGCCTTCCCAAATCTCTCCAACATCTTCTTCCTCAGCCACCTCTTGCCCTTATGGTCACTCTTGCCCTGGGCTCCAGTTTACAGGAAGATGATCGCGTCCAACGTGGGTGACTCATTCTACATCCGGACACACTTCGACTTTGAGAAGGACACGCCATCAGGGCTCAGCTTTGTGCGTGGGGACGTGTTCCATGTGCTGGACACCATGTACCGGGGCAGGCTGGGGAGCTGGCTGGCTGTGCGCATGGGCAGGGACCTGCAGGAGCAGGAAAAGGGCATCATCCCCAACCGGAGCAGGTAGGGATGGAGCCAGGAACAGCTCTCAGACAAGCAGAGCCAGGGAAGGCTCCCAAGTGAGCTGGGGGCATGGATGGTGGGCTCAGTGAGAGGCAGGGCAAGGGCTGGTGGGGCAGTGGTGGGAAGCATGAGCTGGTGAAATCCCTTCTCAGGGTGGTGGGGCAGCTGATGGTAAAGTTGTCGAAGTATCAGAGAGAGAAATCTACCACAGCTTCACCTGGCTGTGCCACCAAGCAAGGGTACCAACTTCTGACCTGCTCCTCAAACCCAGAGGCTGCAGGTGCTGAGCCCTCTCCTCTCCCAGGGCCGAGCAGATCGCCAGCCTGGAGTCGGTGCTGAAAGCCACGTCTGGTGCCAATCCCTCCGGGGCAAGGGCTGAGTTTTGGAAGTTGAGGGGCCTGCGGGGAGCCAAGAAGATGCTGCGGAAGAGCCGGGAAGACCTGTCTGTCCTCACAAAGCAGGGGCGCTACCCACCATATGAGAGGGTGGTCCTGAAGGAAGGTGGGCACCAGGACAGCTTGACCCACTTTGGGGACCTTGGTCCTGGGGCTGCCCTGCTGTAGATGGTGATGGGCCCCCCTCTCCTGGGAGGAGCAGGCCTGTGGGCACTGTGAGGAGTGGGGATGGGTGCTTGGGTGCTGGGAGCTCTGCCCTTTCCCCCATCCACCCTGAGCACCTCTGTCCTCCCACAGCCAGCTTCAAGCGGCCGGTGGTGATCCTGGGCCCCATCGCAGACATCGCTGTGCAGAAGCTGAGCAGGGAGCTGCCTGAGGTGTTTGAAATTGCCCGTAAGTGCCCCCACACTCTCCACACGGGGAGAAAATCATATCCAGCAGCCAGACCCTGTGAGAGTTCTTTACCTTTAGCTCCCTCCCTATGACACCCCAACACCTTCCTGGGCTCATTGGCCCTCTCCCCTCCACTCCCTGGGGGACACAGCCTGGGGCTGTTGGAGGTGCAGCCCCTCTCATGCCCCATCTCTGTGTCCTGCAGCGAGTGTGCCCCGAGATGGGGCATCATCCAAGGTCATCAAGCTGGACTCGGTGCGGCAGATTGCAGAAAAGGTGAGACTTTTGTCCTTGGAGCCAGCTGGGGCCTGTGGAAAGCCCATGGCCCCCATCCCTGCTCCCAGCAGGGCTGATGGCTGTGCCCTGCCCCAGAACAAGCACGCCTTGCTGGACATCACACCCTCGGCCGTGGAGCGCCTCAATTACGTGCAGTACTACCCCGTGGTGGTGTTCTGTGAGCCCGAGAGCCGCCAGGGCATCAAGGCCATGCGGCAGTGGCTGGCACCTGACTCCAGGAAGAGCTCCCGGCGCCTCTATGCCCAGGCCAACAAGATGAAGAAGTATTGCAGCCACCTCTTCACAGCCACCATCAGCCTCAGTGGCAGCGGCAATGCATGGTACGAGCAGATACAAGACATCATAAGGATACAGCAAAGCCAGCCTGTCTGGACAACAGCAGAGCAGGTACATGGCATGGGCCCTCTGTGATGAGGCTTGGCCACCTGGGGCTGCAGCCAGGCAGGTGATGGGGCTGCACATGGCCCCCCATGGCTGGGGTCCCACTTCTCTGTCATCCCCGCCCCTCAGGCAGATGTAGCACTTGAGGACACTCTGGACCTACTGAACCCACCGAGCACAGTGGCCTCAGGCTACCTGACATGTGACAGCCACACCAACAGTGACTACGATGACACAGATGGGGAAGCTGGTGCCTACACCGACGGCGAGGCAGAGGACGCCTATGACCAGCCCGGGCTGGCCCGTTCCTCTGAGCCAGCACAGCTGGCCCCAAGCCATGGCCTGGACTCCTCTGAGCCAGCACAGCTGGCCCCAAGCCATGGCCTGGACTCCTCCGAGACAGCACAGCTGGCCCCAAGCCGCAGCAAAAGTGAACAGGTGCGTTGCCCTAGACTGGTACCAGAGCCCAGTGGGGCAGAAAAGGGTGGCACAGTGCCTGGCTCTGGGGTGTAATTCCCATCCTGGTGGCACAGGCAGGGGGTCACCTCTGGCTGCTGCAGGGTCCAGCTGTGTATGTGTCCAGGGGAAAATGCCCCAGCCTGGGGCACAGCCCCTGCCCTGACAACCCCCACCTGTTCTTCCCCAGGTGCCCCAACGGCCACCACGGCAGGGCAGACACCACGACAGCATCAGGTACCCTGTGCCCCAGGGTGAGGGTGGCAGCTGCCCAGGGCTGGGGACAGTCCCAGAAGGGCACTGTCCCTGTTACACAGAGCCATCACCACCATTCTGTCCCCCAGGGAATACGAGCACGAGGCGGTGAGGAAGAGGTTCACACGGGCCAGGGATGACTCAGACCAGGATGAAGGCTATGAGTGGGGCCCAGCCACAGATGTGTAATGGCACTGATGGCCTGTCCCTCTGAGCCAGCCCTCCCACAGCCCTGCACAACTGGGTGCAGGTGGCAGCTCAGGTACTGCCCCTGTGGCAGGGCTGGGCTGGGCCCAATCCTGCTGTACCCTGCATCACCAAGTGCCTGCACTACCATGTGCCTCCTTCCCTTTTGGTCACAGCCACTGCTACTGGAATAAAAGGGATGTTTGGATCAGGACAGGCTGTTTCTGGGGGTACTGGGTGGCAGCATGCAGGGGACAGTGTGCAGCCTTGCTGGGACCCAGCCACCTGCCTGGCCAGAGGCCCTGCATATAATGAGGTACCTCAGGGGGAACTGGGGCCTGGCATCGCCGCAGGGCTGGGACGTGCCCTCCAGAGCTGAGCCCCCTCTGCTGCAGCCCTCCTGCAGCTCCTCAAATGCAGCCTTCTGTATTTCCCAAAAGTTTTATTTTTAGACCAACCCAAGCACACAGGCACAACCACGTCAGCACTGCTGCAGTCCTGGGGGCCCAGAGAGCTGCTCACAAAAAGGCTCACAGCCCCAAGGTCCCAGGATGTGGGGCTGGGCAGTGCCATGTTCCTTTCTGCTACTCCAAGGGCTGTGGCTCTGGGCTGGGCTGGGCTGTGTGTGCAGAGTGATTCAAGGCAGCACCAGGGAATAGCTGAGGCAGGTTCCCAGCTCGGTGCAATGGGTCTAACGGAGAGTTTGTTTGCAACCCAACAGGCCTCTAGCCAAGCGAGGGGAGAAGAGGAGGTGCCAAGAGAGTTTCTGCCCTTAAGGCCAAGTCTGGGAGCTGCTGGCTGTCCCTCAGGGGGTACCAGTGTGCACCCACACACGGGTGTGCAGGGTCAGTGCTCCTCTAGGGCTGTGCTGGGCTGAGCTCTGCAGTTGGGCTGTGCTTCCAGCACCATACCCCACCTCAGGAAAGGCACTGTTGGTGAGTGTAAAAGTACAATAGTCAGTGACTGGATAGGAGGAACTTTCACATACGGTCCCCTCTCCTCCCACTAGCACAAGGCCAAGGCGAAGGACCCTGTACCACAGCAGGACAGACACTGTGCAGGCACTGTGAGGTGGGGAGAGGTGACTGAAGGATGACAAGTGTCCAAAACGTGGCACCACAGGCCTTGAGGTTCCTCAGGCTTGGTATCAGCCCCCAGTCTCCCACTGTGTCCTGAGTATAACAGAAGAGGTGCAGACTTAAACCCTGCTGAGGGCTCTGATGCTGGTGCAGAAGGCAGTGTCAGTCCTGCCCCAGGCATAGTGGCTCAGAGGAAGAGGGGCTGCTCCTGCCCCGTCAGCAGACGGTACGTGGAGGCTGGCATGGTCTTGATGTGGACCTAGGCAGAGAGGCATAGATAGAGGCCCCAGCCCAGGCTGGAGGCTATGCTGGTGCACAGCTCTAAGCCCAGTGGCTCTGTGGGGGCCCATCTCACCTCGCTGACTGCCTCGGTGAGGATCTGGATGATCTTCTCGTGGGGCGTGGCCACCACGCTCTGCCCGTTGATCTCGATGATGCGGTGCCCCACACGGATGCCGCCCCGCTCTGCGATGCCCCCACGCATCAGGCTGCAGATCTGGGTGTGAGGAGTGCTGTGAGAGCAGGGCTGTGCTCCAAACCCTTACAGCCCTGTAGGCTCCGGCCAGAGCTCTGGCCTGGGGTGCACACCTCCTCCAGCCCAGGGCACGCAGTGAGGACAGGGATGTCTCTATGCATTGCTGCCACCAGAGCTGGGGCAAGGGCAGCCCCCAGGATTTTGTCCCATGGCTGACAAGGCTGTGGCTGCCCCTCTCACTGAACCCTTCTGCTCCCCTCAGGCCTGGGCTGTAGACACTGAGCTTCTCCCTGGGGCATCACCAGAGACCCACATCTCCAGTCCTAGAGGGAGCACCAGCTGGTGTGTGAGGTGGCCATGCCACCCACCCAGCTCCCACTGAGCCCAGGAATGCCCCTCTCTGCCTTCCCAACACAGCCACAAGAGAGCCCAGGGCAGGGAGTGGCTGGGGCACTGGAGACAGCAACAACTGTCACTGGGGTCATGCCCAGAAGGCCAGGAAGAAGCCACCACCCCCAAAAGCAAACAGCTACGGAGCACCAGATAGAGGGATACCACTGGTGCTGCAGAAAGGCTGTGAGGAGCTTTTTGCTGTGCACAGCAAAGCCCTGTGACCCCTCAGCCCAGGCAGGCACATGGAGTTGGGAGCTGGGCACTGCTCCCTGGACACAGCCAGCTCTGTCTGTCCCTCAGGCAGACCCTGGCCCAGCTCCCCTCCCATGGGCACTCACCACGCCGTTCTCAACACAGAAGCCCAGCTGGTACTTGGAGTCGGGGCGTCGGATGACAGCTGTGGTGACAGGGGGACAGTGCACAATGTTCAGTGTCACCTCGGTCTGGTGCTTCAGCTCCTGGAAGGTGGGATGGGGCTTGGTCAGATTTTGGAGAGCTATGCAGACTGGTTGAGGAGCGATGCAGCCACGTTGCTCATGTGAGGGCTAAGGATTAGCAACCTGTTTTCAATGGGGAAACTGAGGCACACAAAGGGATACTGCAAATACAAATCCAGGGACAAGAACTTACAAACCCAGCCCAAGACATCCCTGCCCCTGAGGCTATGCTGTCCTTGCTTTCAGCTCCTTCCTGTCCTACCACAGGTAAATGATGCAACAGGTTCCCTTCAGGATAGGTGCCTGCCTCCTCCTCCACCCTGCTCCTCAAGCAGGGCCACAGCAAGTACAGTCCCCAGCTTTGTCCCTGCCTTCCTCCCAAGCACTCTGAGCAGGAACTGTCACAGCCTGCAGGACAGGTATGACCTCTGCACACCTGGGGGCCCCGGGGGAATCCCGGCATCACAGACACTCCCAGATCATTCAGGCCCCATCTCCCTCCTGGGCTGAGGCAGCAGGTCACCCTGGCCAGGCTCACCCGGATGATGCTCTGGCAGGTGCCCAGGGGCAGCCCCACCAGGCTGGTGCCGTTGACAGACATGAGGCGGTCCCCAATGCTCAGCTCTCCCGAGCGCTCCGCGGGGCCCCCATGCATCAGGTTGGCGATGACCACGGTGGGCAGGATGGAGCCCCAGCCCGACTCCACAATGGCAATGCCCAAGATCTCACCCTTCTGCTTCTGGATGCAGACCTGGGGGAAGAACAAGTGGGTTACTCTTGTAACCTCCACCAGAGCTGTGGAGCACACGTCCCAGCCCACAGCTGTGCTCACAGCTGGGTGGGATGGGGTCTGGTTTTGTAGGGAGCACCTCAGCTGCTCAGGGAGCAACCGAGTGGATGCCACAGAGGTGCCAGTGGCTTCCCCACATTGTACCCACCCCCCTGGAGCAGCTCTTACATCCTTGCAGTTCTCTTGCCGGGAGAAGTGGGTCAGCTCTGCGTTGTACTGCTCCTGGTCCTCCAGGGCATGGCTGTACTGGCGCGGGCTCAGCTCGCTCGGGTCGATGCTGTTGGCCTCCAGGAAGCGCTGGTAGGCCACGCCAAATGCCTGCCCGATGGCCTGGGCGATCACCCGTGCCTGGGAAACAACAGGGGCCGTTCCCGCCCAGGGCTTGGGAATGGAGCCAACAGCTCCCAGTGCCCTGCAGTGCCCAGCACAGCAACTGTCCCTGGGAACTCCAGGGCATCCTGGCTCCTTCCGTGCTTGAATGGGCCCCAGTATGGAGCCAACCCTCCCCCTCAAATTTGTTCACTGTGCCTCTGCTTGTCACAGAGATGCTCAGGCTGGGCTCCTGCCCTCTCCCTTGGGGGGGAGGGAGGAGTCTCTGCTGCAGCCCCAGCCCCAGAATGCCCAGTTATTACAGTGGGATGGGACTGGGGTCCCCAGGACCACCCGCCCACCCCAGGGACCCGTGTGTTGCCTCACATCAGCCGAGTGGAAGACGTGGCAGATCATCTTGTAGAGCCGCTTCTCCTCTGCCCCCTCGGAGCGCCGCGGCAGCTTCCTGCGTGCCATGAGCACCACGAGGGAACCAATGTCGGCAATGTAGGAGATGGTCTGCAGGGAGTGATCCATCATGGCCTCCTGGCAAGGGGCACACAGGCACAGAGTTCAGCCCCCTCTATGCTGTCAGATCACAAGGGCAGCTGCGAGCCTGCTGGCACTGCAGGCAGGGAGGGTTTGGCCACACTGCTGGGATGTGGTGCAGCTGCCCAGCATGTGCTGGGCAGAAACCGTGTCTGTACCAAAAGGTACCAACAGTTCCTTCATCAAGGACTCATTTGTGTCCCTGGGTGTTCACTCTTGCTACAATGCAGAAACTAATCCTGACGCAAAGAGCTCCCCAAATTTCAAGCCTGGGTTTCCTAGAGCTTGGTCTAGGATCCCAGCAGCTCCAGAGGGTGCAGGTTGCATGGGAAGCCTTGTGCAGCCACACAGAGAAGCAAGGACATGGCACAGGGTGACTATGAAGTGACACATCCCCTCCCAGATGTGTGTCGACTCCTCTGTAGGCCATCCCTGGGCAAGACCCTGCTGGTGTGGGAGCAAAGCTGAGATGCTGAGACCAAACAGGAATGCTGAAGCAGCCACAGAGCCACGTGGTTAGTGCTGTTCCCGCTCACCTGAGTGTCAGCAGTGAGCACCTTGATCCTCTGTGTGGAGACAAACAGATCCACCTCTGTCATGGGCTGGGATTCCCCCTCGGGTGCCTGCACAACAAGGCAGAGGTCACAGGACCCTGCTGGGACCCAGCCCCACAGCCAGGTACCCCTGAGCAGATCCTGAGCACTGCCCCACACCCACAGGGGCCTGGCTCAGGGCAGTCATGCCCCCAATTCCTCCTGCACCTTGATCCTGTCCACGGCCTCCTGGGCCTGCGCCATGCGGACACTGGTTGGGGGGTTCCTCTCCGAGGCCAGCTGCGTGGAGCCCAGGTACTTGGCCCCAAAAATCACACCATCCAGCAGATCCTCTGGGTCACAAGGGCCTGGAACTGAGGCGTTGGGAAGGATTGAGGAGGGGCTGCTCCCCCACCTCTGAAACTGGGGGTACCGACTCCTGCTGCCTGTTCTGCCTGTTAGCTGCATTCCTACATATGATGAAGCAGCTCAGTGCTTGGTACATGGGCACCTGGCATCACCGGGGGACTAAGGCTGTTTCCCCCTTCCCTTGGGAACACATGGCATCCCTTTCCCCCAGGTATACCCCATCCCTGACGAACCTCCATTTCCTCAGCAAAGGCTCAAACAAGCCACCTGGAGCCTGGTGCACCCACTCTGTTCCCTCCCTGACTGGGAACCCTGACCACCCCCATTCAGGGTCAGAGCAGATAGGTCAGGACTCCTGGATGCTCTTGCTGCTCAAGCACAGAAGCAACTCACCCTCTTTGAAGGCTGGGCAGGATGATGGGGATTCCCTGTTCTGCAAAGCAACGAGAGAGCAAGTGAGGCTATGGCTGGGACCTCAGGGATTCAGCCTGCTTGGCCCTGGAGCAGTGAGACAGCAAGGGCAGAGCATCCCTGGGGATGGGGGAAACGGCACAGAGCCCCAGGGCTGGACAGGGAGGAGCAGGGTCCTAGGCCTTTGGAGGTGCTAGTTCAGGGTCCTGGGGCTGGAGGGGAGGATGGCACAGGACCAGAGGGGCTGTTTGGACCCACCAGCCTCTGCCACCAGGGCACATATGAAACAGCCAGCCATACAAGCATGCATTCAGAGCCAAAGCTAGAACTGAGGGTCTTGTCCGGGCAATCTCACAGCGCGAGGCCCTGTAAGACCTGAGGAAAGTCATCCCTGTCTCTCCTTTGCCCCCATCCCAGAGCCCAGGAAGGATCAGAGACAAGTGGCATATCCTGGCTCCTGCTGCCCCAGGGCAGCCCAAGGCACAGTACACTCACGGTCACAGCGCCCTGAGGTGGCCGCTCTGTCCCGGGAGCCAAAGCAGAAGGCAGGGCTGCCCACGCCGGCTCCGGGGAACCCTCCCGAGCAACCTCGCAGGCAGAATCGTCCTCGCAAAGCCCCTCTCCATAACACCAGCTGCCAGAAGGTTCTTCCTCCGAGCTCTCTGGCCTCCCCAGCCCTTCAGGCTTTTCCACAGTAGCTGGTTTCTCCTGAGCCTGCAGCATCTCCAGGTTGGTCCCAGCCAGGACATCGGAGCGGGCCAAGGGGGTCTCAGAACCAGTCTCGGGCAGCCCCCCCTCATAGCACAGGAGGCTCAGCAAGTCCTCCCGGTCAGCCTCGGCGAAGAGCAGCCCATGGCAGGGCCGGTCGCAGGCGGAGTGCTGGGGGCAGCAGGGACGCATGGCCAGGCCCCGGCCCGTGGCCACGTGCAGCGGGCACGGCCGGCACCTGCCCGGGCACTGCCCGCGGCCCCGCCGGGCACCAGCGCCCGAGGGGGATGGTGAGCCCTGCTCCGGGGCGGACGAGCGGTCGCGGAGGCTGGGGTCGAGGGTCTCGAGTTGAGCCAGCAGCCCCTGGATCTCCGAGGATTCGTCCTGCACGTCCTCGGTCCACTCGGCCGTGCCCGGGCATGGCTCGAGGGTCTCATCCAGCTCCATGCCCGCGGGGTCGGCGCTGCTGGGGGCTCGAGAATGCCCCGTGCCCCGAGGGGCGCTCCCGGCGCTGGGCTCCCAGCGGGCAGAGCCCTGCGGCACCGCCTCCGCTTCCATCGCTCCTCCCGAGCCGCGGCACAGCCCGGGCCGTCCGCCCGCGCCTCCCGCGACCTCGGGGGCTGTGGCGGGCCTCGAGCCGAGCCGCTCCGGCCCGGAGCCGCTGCCGGGCTGCGGGGCGCTACGGGAGGGCTCCTCCGGTCCCCCGTCCCCCGCAGGGCGCCCAGGGGCATCCGGCCCGTCCTCCGTGTCCATGGCCCGCGGCTCCGCGGTCTCATCGCTGCCGGGGGCGGGGAGCGCAGCCGCCTGGAAGTCCATGGAGGTGCCGCTCTCCATGGGGCCGGCGGCCCGGGAGGGGCCGGGGCGGGTGTCGGTCCCTACCGGCGCCTCCGGCCGGGCCGGGCCGGGCCGGGCCTCTCCCTGCGCCGCTTCCGCTCGCCCCGCGCAGGCGCGGCCCCGCCCCGGTCCCGCCGTGCCCCGCGCCCATGGCCGCCCGGGGGCTGCTGCGGGCCGCGGGAGCCGCGCTCTGGGGCCCGGCCCGCGGCTACGCCAAGAAACCCGGTGAGGCCCGCACGGACACTGGCCCCGACCCCGTGTGTCCCCCTGTGCCCCCCTGTGCCCCGGTCCCGCGCTTCTCGCCCCTGGTACCGGCCCTGTGTCCCGCTCCCCGGCCTCGGCCCCGCGCCCTCCCCGGCGCTGCCGCCGCTCCTCGTGCTCCCCACTCCTGCCCGGCCCCGGCCGCTGTTCCCGCCCTGCGATGCCTCTGCCCTCGAGTCCGCATCCCCGCCCGTCTGCGTCCTTATCCCCCGGCACATCCCCTGCCCTCACACTGCCCGTTTCCCCACAGCCGCCAAGTCCAAAGGCAAGGGTGTGCCGAAGGAGGCGTTGAAGGGGCCGGAGGTGTGCACGGACCCCGCCATGCTCGCCACCCACGCCATGGGAGTCAACTACTTCAAGGAGGGTCCGGAGGTGGCCCTGAAGCCCGACTCCGAGTACCCCGACTGGTGGGTGCTGCCCCTTTCCCCTCTGTGTCCCCACAGAGGTGCCATCCCAGGGGCACAGAGCTGTGCTGGGGGGACAGGGAAGTGTTTTGGGAGGAGGCAGACTGCTCCTCTGCAACCCAGACACCTTGCTTCTCCAGGGTCAGGAGAGAAGAGTGGGTGCACTGTGGATGTGGGGATGAGGGATCTGCACATCCTGGTCTCTCATGTCCACTGCTCCTTCCCATTCTTGTCCCTTTGTCCTCCTTCCCACAGCCTCACATACTCTGCATTCACCCCCAGGCTCTTTAAGATCCACCTCGGGCCCCCCAAGAAGCTGGAGGAACTGGACCCCAACTCACTGGAGTACTGGAGGCGCCTGCGGAAGTACAACACATGGCAGCGCAACAGATTGAAGAAGGGCAAGAAGCTGTAGGTGCTGCTGAGCTTGGGGCTTCCCCATGTGCCAGCACAGGTGGCACTGGGGCCTGCCCTGGCTTTTGGTCTCTTCTCCTTGTTGTAAATAAGAAATAAATCTCTCGTGAGGCTGATACCTGTTGTACAGTCTGTGACAAACCCAGACCCTTTGCAGGCTTGGTGCAGGTCCCCTCCATGCCAAGGGCTGAGGCAACGGTCTCAGTGTGTTTGTTAAGAAAGTGTCTCAGGTTTTGGGTCGTAGAGGGAGCCCACACTGCACACGGGTCCTGTTCCCTGCTCTGTCACCGGCTGTACCAGGCTGAGGGGACGTGGGGAATGACCCACCTGTGTCACTGAGTCCCTTGATCTTGGGGCCTGAGCAGCCTGTGCTCCCTGGGGGTGGAAGGATGGGGGCCAGGCCTTGGCAGTGCTGTGGGGCAGCAGGCAAGGTGAAGCAGGGGGCATGGTGGCCCTTTGCAGTGCCACCCTGACACCATGCTCTCCTTCCTCTTCCAGCAGCAGGAGCAGTGGTGCTGGGATGCCAGGGCTTATCTGGGCTGGATGATGAAGGCAGGATCTTCCTCACAGCAACGGGGGCCTCGCTGCCGTATCTCTGCCTCTCCTTGGGCAGCTTCAGCCTGGCAAAGCCCAGCAGCTTCCCCTGGCCTCGGTTCTGCCTCTGTTGGGCACACCTGGCTGAGAGGTGCCTCTATTACCTCGGTTCACCTCCACCCTGGGCTCACTGCCCTGTGGCTCCTTTTGGGCTTGAGGTGGGCTCTGGGGAAAAGAGGCACTTGTGGGTACCTGCGGTGAGGAAGGGGCAGTGCAGCCTCTGCCTGGCCTGGCAGTGGCCCCGGTGCTCCGTGACGGGGCTGGGGCTGTGCCCGGGGCTGGAGTGGCCCCGGTGCTCCGTGACGGGGCTGGGGCTGTGCCCAGCTCCCCCGGGGCTGTGGGCGGGGGGTGGCAGCTCTGCGCCCACGTGCTGCACGACAGGAAGGAAGTCGGCGGGAAGCAGAAGTGCTGTGCTGCAGCACGGGGACCTGGGGGAGATTTTGGGCTGAAGCCTCATTTCCTCTGTGTGGGGCTCAGTGCACACCCTCGGAGCTGATGGGGCTCGGCCGTACCCCTCGGTGAGAGACCCTCCCTGCCGAGCCTGCAGCTCTCTCTCCCCTTCCCTCGCCACGCCCAGCGTATCCTGACTCCAAATCCAGCAGCAGGTGAGCAGACGGAGCACCTGGGTCCCTGCCCTCTGTCCTGGAACCCCCTGCTTGGGTGATTGTCACCCAGCTGCTCTGGGCAGCTCAATCCTGGGGACAAGGGTCCTTTTGGGGTGGGTTTTTGGGAAGGGACCTGAGGGGAGGAAGAGGGAGCTGCCCCTGTCCAGATGGTTCATGTCAGAATGAAACCTTTCCCAGGATTCAGGCCAAGCTGAGCTGGGTCCCAATCCCAAGACCCCCATGTACCCTGTGCTGACCCCCCTGTAGGTCCCTCATGGTGGCTCCAGAGCCACTGTGCAGAGGCCTGGTGACAGCAAGGGGCCTCTGCCAGGAAAGAGGCACTGGGGCCCCATTCTCTGCGTCACCTGACAGGACAGGGACGGTGACAGGGCCCATCCCCTCTTTCTATTTCCGTGGACCCCCATTCCATGAAGGTCCCTTTCCTGGAGCTGGGCTAAAGTCCCCTGGCTCCTTGCCCAAGGCTGTGGGGGTGAGCAGGGTCCCCTGTGCCACCCAGCTCAGAGTGGGACTGTGTGTCATTCCTGGCTGGCTGCTGCTGGCCAGATCCAGCAGCGCTGCCCAGCCAGGTCCCAGCACCTCCTCAGGCTCCTGCCAGGAGCTGTCCTGTTCCCAGTGATCTCATTGTCCTCCCCCCAGGGCCACGCTGTGCCTAGAGGGGTCCAGTGGGGCACAGGTGCCTGTCACCCCATCACCCGCTGACAGCTCGTCCCCAGGAGGAATGGGGGACTGGAACATGCCCATCGGCTCGCTGGGCGAGGACGTGGTGGCCCGGCTGTGTGAGCTGCTGGATAACGCTGGCCGGGGCTGGCGCAAGCTGGCCGAGGTGGCTGGGGCCGAGAAACGCTTCAAGTGCAGGTAGGGCTGGGGGAGCACTGCCGGGGGCTGGCCCCCGCCGGGTCACAAACGCACATGGGCACAGCTCTGCCCTGGGCTGGGCGAGGGGCACACTGGTCTGGTACCCCCGGGCTGGGGCACCGCTGAGGAGCCGGGCAGGGCTCCCATCCGCCCTGAGGCCTGTGGCTCTGATGGCTGTGGGCACTTGCAGCGCGGAGGAGCTGGAGATGTGCTCGCTGAAGGTGCTGGAGCCCTGCGGCAGCCCCACCCAGTGCCTGCTGCAGCTCCTGGCCGAGCGCGACTGCACCCTCAGGTACCTGCTGGGCTGCCTGGAGCGCATGGGGCACGAACAGGCCTGCCGGGTCCTCAGCTCTGCCGGTACTGACGGGCAGCAGGAACTGGGGGCGGGAGGGGAGCACCAGGGGCAGGGGCTCAGCAGCAGAAATGGGCATGGGGGTGAAGAACAGCAATTCCTGCTGGGGGTCTTGCTCTGGTAGCGAGGCCTTGGGCAGGCAGGGTGGAGTGGGATGGATGCAACAGGATGAGATAGCATGGGATGTGGTCTTACTGGGTGGAACAGGACAGATTGGGATGGGATGGGATGGGATGGGATGGGATGGGATGGGATGGGGTGGGATGGGATGGGATGGGATGGGATGGGATGGGATGGGATGGGATGGGATGGGATGGGATGGGATGGGATGGGATGGGATGGGGTGGGAGAGAGCAGAGTGGGATGGGAGAGATTGAAACAAGATGAGATGCATAGATGGGATAGCACTGAATATGCCGATGGGACAAGGTAGGATGAGATGGTTGGGACAGGACAGAGGGGTGGGATGTGATAGGATGGGCTGGGCTGGGAGAGGAGAATCTCTTGTGGGTGGGGATTGGGCAGGATTGGATGGGACTGGATGGGATGGGGTGCTGCAGGGCAGGGGACTCAGCCAGCCCAGGCTGGTCGCTCCTCTCCTGCAGTCCAGGACATGATCCGCATCACAGTGCAGCCGGAGTCGCAGGTTGTGGCAGAAGGGACACAGGTGTCCCTTACGTGCTGTGCCACTGGCCCGCCGGGGCTCGTGTACCAGTGGTTCTGTGGGAGGCAGGAGGTGAGGTCCCACTGTGCCACACTGAGCAGGGCCCCGCACCCTGCCCATGGCGAGGCACCCGCACAGGTAAGAGTGAGTCCATTATACCTTGGCTTCCTCCTATCTCGTAGGTGCCTGGAGCCACATCCCCAGAGCTGGTGATCGACACGGCTGCCCCAGTGGCCCAGCCCGAGTGGTACATCTGCCGGGTTAACTGTGGGACCGCCTTCACCTTCTCCAGGTGGGCTCATGTCCAGGTGGAGAAGAGCAGCAGCCCCAGCTCAGGTGAGTCTCAAGATCTGTGTCCCTCGGCTGGCAGCCATGGGACACCACTTGCCCCATTGGGATTGGGACATCTGCAGGGCACCTCTCGCCCCATCAGGACAGGGGTGGGTCCTGAGTGGCATAATTTGCCATGTTATGCCCTGGCTCAGCTGCGAAGGTCTCTGAGCTTGCTGGGGTGATGGTGCCACATGCCCTGTGTCCTCCTCATGCCTGCTGCCTCACGCCACCTCTGGGTGCCTGGGCCTGTGGGTGAAGAACCTGGGGCCTTGGAACAGCTCTGCAGAGTGCTGCCATGGCTGGGTGCCTAATTTGCTGCCCTGTCCCTTCCCCAGGCAGTGGCTACTGCCCGAGCATGGCGGGGCTGCAGATCGTGCGGCAGCCGCAGCCGTGCCGCCTGGCCGAGGGGGACACACTGGTGCTGGAGTGCAGAGCCATTGGCAACCCCCCACCCCAGTACCAGTGGTTCAGGAACCGGCGCCCCGTGGAAGGGGCACAGGCACCCCAGCTCCAGGTATGGAGGGACCTCTGGCACAGTACAGCATGGCACAGTGTGGCACAGTGTGGCACAGGGCAGCATGGTCTGGCACACGGCCCCAGCCTCCTGCTCTGTCCTACTGGCAGGTGAAGCTGGTGACAACGGCTGAGCGGGGCAGCTACTCCTGCCACGTGTTCAACCTCTTCCATGAGGTGTGGAGCCAGGAGGTGGATGTGGAGATCGGTGAGGGCCCCAGACAAACCTCTGTGACCCCCCACCTGCTCTGCTCCCAGTAAAGCCCTCATGGCCCTCCTTTTGAGGGGACTGCAGCCCATGCTGGGAGGTGATGCCATACAGAGGGTCCCTGACTTCCTTTCTGCCACAGGCCCGCGGCTCTTCATCTCTGGAGGCTCCTGGCAGGAGGGGGATGGAGGTAGGTGGGGGCAGAGCAGACAGGTCTGCGCTGCTCTGCCTGCCATGCTCCCCTAGCACTAGAGGGCCATGGCACAGCATTTCTCTCTTCTCAGGCTCCCTAGAGCATGGCAGCCCTGGACAGCTGTATGGTAAGAGCCTGCCCAGGTGGGGCTGGTGGCTCTGGGGGGCTCTAACTGGCACCAGGGTCACCATTGTCACCCCATAAGGCTTTATTCAGCCAGGAATGCTTTGGGTGCAGCATACTGGAAGAGTGAAACAGCAGCCCAGCCCCAACCCGAATTAGGAGAGCAGATCAGCAGCTTAACCCTGAACCCAAATCCCCAACCCTAACCCTTACCTGTAACCTCGGGATTCAGGAGTCAGCAAGGCGGGGATGCCACGGGGTACCTTGGTACCCAGGGACAGTGATGCTGGCCAGAGTTTGGGTGTCACCTCTGTGGGCTGTGGGTAACACGGAGAGTAGGTGTGTCCCACTGTGTAACAACAGCTCCCTCTCCCCTCCTTGCAGCCACGGACAAAGTGGCGCTGCTGATCGGCAACATGCACTACCTGCACCACAAGCAGCTGCAGGCGCCCATCGTGGACGTTCACGCCCTTGGTGCCCTCCTCCGCCAGCTCGACTTCAAAGTGGTGTCACTGCTGGACCTGTGCAAGGCCGAGATGCAGATGGCTGTTGATGAGTTCCTGCTCCTCCTTGACAAGGGTGTCTATGGTGCGACAACACCCACCAGGGTGGCTCTGGGTGGAAACCGGGTGGTTTTATGCTGGTGGAATCTTGGGGTGCAGCCAGGCAAGAAGCAGGTGCTGGCAGGTCAGGGGATGTCACCATGTCACCTGCCCTCTCTTCCCCCAGCAGGTTTGCTCTACTATGCAGGGCACGGCTATGAAAATTTTGGCAACAGCTTCATGGTGCCCATTGATGCCCCCAACGCCTACACGTCAGAGCACTGCCTGTGCGTGCAGCGCGTGCTGCGGGAGATGCAGCAGCGCCGCACCGGCCTCAACATCTTCCTGCTCGACATGTGCCGCAAGAGGTGACCTGACCTCGCCCTGCCACCCACCTGGGGACAAGCTGCCACTCAGGGAGAGCCCAGCACAGGGGCCTGTGGATGGTGGCCCCCAGGGGAGGGTAGCGGAGCACCCCCAGGGTCCCATCTAAACCCACTGTCTTTGTCTAAATGCCCCAAGGCTTCACTGCCCCTGTGAGCTAGCAAACATTGTAATGAGTGGGCAGAGGGGCACAAAGCAGCCCCCAGGGTCTGGTGTGCTTTGGGGTGGGTTTTGGGGGAGGACAGGTTCTCTGTCCAGCTTCTCTTCTCTTGCAGGAACCTCAACGACGACGTCATCCCGCAGGTTGGGGCGCTGGAGGTCACGGCCAACATCGTCTTTGGCTATGCCACGTGGGTCCCCTCCCACCATCCCCTGGCACAGGCAGTGGGGCTGAGTCTCCCTGCCTGGCTCAGGGCGGGGCAGGGGCTCAGACCCCCACGCCTGCATCCCTCCACCCTTGAGGCTGGAGGGGTTGGGCGAGTGGCAGCCCCCAGTCCCTCCCAGGGCAGGGAGGTGCCTGTGGCACTGCTCGGCTTTGGGCAGCACCTGTTGGCTCAAAGCCTCAAGACTTCTCCAGAGCACCACTGCCCTGTCCTCGCAGGTGTGCAGATGCCGAAGCTTATGAGCTGAGCCAGGGTGAGCTCTCCAATGGCATTTTCGTCACCTTCCTCAAGCGCTGGCTGCTGGAGGACGAGAAGATCACGGTGCTGCTGGACAAGGTGGCTGAGGGTGAGTGAGGAGCAGTGGGGAACAATGACCCCCCTGGTGGCCCCTGCCGACCCCCTGTGTCCCTGCAGACATGGGTACTCTGGAGATCACACGGGGACGGCAGGCACTGGAGCTTCGCAGCAACCTCTCAGAGAGACGGGCTTTGACAGACCCCATCCGCCCCCCGGGCCAGGATGAGTCCTCTGCCAGGAACCTGCAGTGGGCCAAAGCTCACGGTGAGTTGTGGCCACCCTGTCCCAAGCTGGCATCTAGAGAGGGGACAGCCCAAGGAGCAGAGAGAGGCTGTCAACATCTGCTGGGTTCCTCCCACCTGGGGGAGAAACTGCCAGCACAGAGTCACCAGCCTGGAGACAGGAGCACCATGTTGGCACCCCTGATCTGGGGTGACCCAGCAGCCACCTCACCTGTGGGTACGGCTCCAGCCCTGAGCCCCTGCAGGTGCCAGCCCTGTGCTCCCTCTCCCTTCCCCAGTCCTGCCGGAGAGCCGGCACCTCCGCTTCGACTGCGGTGTCACCGTCCAGCTGGGCTTCGCCGCCGAGTTCTCCAACATCATGATCATCTACACACGGGTGGTGGCTGCCCCAAAGGACATCACCAAGTGTGAGGCTCGGCTCACTGATATTCCCGAGGTGGGAGCAGCTGCTGAAGCCCCCCACCAGGGCAATGCTGGGGAACAGGGTGGGGGGAAACTGGTGGTTTTCACATGGAAGCTGTCCATGGCAGGAGCTGGATGTGGACCTCAAGTGCACCAATAAGGAGAGCCCAGAGGAGCTGGGCAGCCCACTGGCGCCCGTCTGGAGCCTCGGCTGCCCCTCCTGCTGCCTCTACAGCCGGATCTGTGGCTTGCAGAAGCTGCGGGTAAGAGCCATGGTGGGCAGGGCCAGTGTCTGGGGCACAGTGTGACCATGGCCGTGCCAGGACAGGAGCCTATGGTGCTGGTGTCCCTGCAGCAGGAGCTGGCCTTCACCATCTGCCTGCAGTACCGCTACCAGGGCATGGACGACTTCGTGGAGGAGCGGCAGCGGGTGAACGTGGGGCAGCCCCTCATCGCCAAGCTCAACCTGCAGTGGGCGGCCTCCCCCTCGCCGCCCCACAGCCCCCTCTTCTCCTCTCCCCCCGGGAGCTGGGGGATGGTGGAGAGCTCATGGGTCAACACCCCTGAGGAGAACCTGAGCCCCGAGGGCCCCAGCTCCTACACACTGTAGAGGGACAGTGTGCCCCTCCCCCCTCCCCCACGTCACCACTGTCCCCTGGGCCATGTTTGTCCTCCGGGGGGCCAGGGGATGAAGGGGGTGGAGGTGACATTCGCAGAGGCTGAGCTCCATCCTGGCCTGTGCCAAGGGGTGCAGGTCTCACAGCACAGCATGTCCCTGGCATGGCAGTGCCACCCCCATGTCCCTGGGCAGTGCCAGCCCCACATCCCCGGGCATGGCAGTGCCACCCCCATGTCCCTGGGTAGTGCCAGCCCCACATCCCCGGGCATGGCAGTGCCACCCCCACGTCCCTGGGCAGTGCCAGCCCCACATGCCAGGCCACCACCAGGCAGCACCAGGGGCAGAGTGCCCAGAGACCACGGCTCAGCGGGCTCGAGGCGTCGTGCCGGGGCAGGGCTGGGTTCATTCAGGCCTGGGAGAAATAGAGAGAAATAAGCAGCTTAGGGGGCAAATCCCGCGGGAGCAGATTAGAGGGGGTGGGAGCGGGAGGGCTCCTGTTCGGTCGCGAGGGGGTGGGAGCAGCCCCTGGTGCCCCCAGCGCTGCCAGTAGCACCCACTCCTCCCAGTACAACCTGAGGAACCGGCCCCATCTGGGCAGTGAGCGATTTCAGGACAGGAGTGGGATCTAAGGGGGAAAAAAAAACCTTTTTGCTTGGATTTTTCCCACACAAACCCCCACGTGCTGAGGCAGGCTCCAGTGCGTATCCACCGGGGAAAGCAGCAATAAAGTGGTCCGGTCAGGCGGCTCGGCGCTTCTGCGCCCTCCCTGCGTTTAAATGGCATCTTTGGGATCAGAAATCTTGCCTGTTCCTGCAGGAGGTGCAGCGCAGCACCGGGCGCACCCACGGAAGGCAAGGGCAGTACCAAGTGAGGGAACCCCGACATTCCCTGTGGAAAACAGCTCATTTCCATAACTCACATAACCCCCAGCCCCAAGGACTCGGGAAGGCGCATCCTCATCCCGGGGCCCCTCCGCGCTCCCGGGCGGCGGTTGCGGGGCCGGCCTGGGGGAGCACCCTAGCCCCAATTAGGCTCCGATCAAACGAGCCGGGGGTGCACCGCTGCCGCTCCCCGCGCCAGCCGGCCTTTGTTGCCGCTCGGGAGGCCGAGGGGTGCCCCGGGCTGGCGCCAGCCTCGGCAATTATGTCATGTGAAAAGCGCAGCCCCCATTGAGCGCGTCCCGTCCCCCGGATCAAACCCCATTACTTCCGCAGCCGTTGCTTCATTATCTGCCGGCCGGAGCTCGCCGCGGCCGGGGCGCTTCACCCCATTAGCCGGGCTGGGGAGCCGGGGAGCATCGATTATGCGTTTAATGGCTTGTTAAAGGTTTAATTGTCGCTAACGAAACAGACGAGCAGCAGCAGCCGGGGGACGGGGCACAAGGAGAAGGGTCTCGCCGGGGTCAGTGCCTCGCCTGGCCCGGTGGCATCCCGGCCAGACCCGCCCGACCCCGCGGCTCCGGAGACGTCAGAGTCCGGCCCGGGGGGTTTGGGTCGGGGTGAGACTCCGGGCTGGGGGGGCTGTGGGCGGGAGCGCTGGCACTGAGCGGGGTCTGGGCCGGGGGGACGCGGTGGGAAGGAGCTGCCCCAGCACAGCCCTCGCTGGGGGCTCTTGCCAGGTCCGAAGTGGGAAGATTTTCTGGGGAAACATCTTGTTTTGGTGGGGGGAAAGTTGTCCCTCATCTGGCTCCTCCAGGGACTGGGGCACCCCGGGAAACTGGGACACCTCAGAGCATCCCAGGGACCCAGGGCACCCGCTCACCCAGGGATAAGCCCCCCTGTCTTGCTGTGCTAAAGCACCTCAAAGTCACTATGGACTTGATGTGTCACATCGGTGAGGGTGCCGGTGACACCGGCTGTGCCCCGAGCTCCAGCGGGTGGGCAGATGGGATTCCCCGGAACTGCAAAGCCACTCTGGGGACCCCTGAGGACACAGCACTTTGTCATCACCACCCAGCTCCCACCTGGCAGGAAACACTGACAAGTGCTGGTGTGCCCCAACAACCTTGTTGTGGTGACCCCAGGGCTCACAGCCGGCCCCCTCCTCTCACCAGTCCTGGCCAGGGGTCTCGGGGGTCTCACTGCTGCCCATCCTCCCACCGGTACAATTCTGGCACCTCTGCCACTGGCATCTCCGGGAGTGTTGAGGCAGGGGGGCAGCGGGCACAGCCCCCAAGGGACAGTCGAGCAGGTGACCTGTGACAAGCTGTTGAGGCCACGCTGCAGCACAAGCCACTCCCAGCTGGGGCTGGATCAGGTCACCTGTGCCTGGACCTGGCTTCGCCCTGCACGCAGCATCCCGAGGGAGTGGAGCGGGAGGGTGCGCGGGGTTGATGCTCCCGTGCCCCTACGGAAAGCTCCTTTTTGGCAGAAGCTTGGCAGCCACACGGTGCAGAGGAGGCCACGGCACGATCGCGGCCCCGGCAGCGCCCGACTCCAGCAAGCGGCAGCCGTCCAGCTTATCTCTTTACTCACAATACACCCGTGCTCTCGGCGCATCTCCCGGCACGACCGGCAGCGTGCCCCGACGCAGCTAAAACATCCCCCCAAGTACTCCCTACAAAACTAGAGCTTTCTGTTCAGTTTTGTTTAAATCTGCAGCATTAAAAAAAAATTAATGGAAAGGGGAGGGGGTGCAGAGGAAGGAGGTGTCCAGCTGAGGTGTGGTGAGTGGCCCGGTGGCACAGTGGGATGCCTGAGCCTCAGCCAGGTCCTCGGCTGATCTTGGTGCCTCAGAGAGGCAAAGGACTCTCCTGTAGTGCTTCCCCCCAGCCGTGGAGTCCTGCCAGCGCCCCGACTCGCTGCCCTGACACTGCCGGTGCTGGGTCAGTGTGGGGAAGACGCAGCCCAGCATCCCTGCCCGGTGCCAGCTTTGGTCCTGCTGAGCACCCTCTGTCCTCCCCCACCCGCCGCACCGGGGGACGAGCCAGCACTGGGGGCAGGAGCGGCGGCCGGGGGGCTCGGAGGGCAGCGTTCATCAAATGGGCTGCCAGGTCTTGTCAATGGTCTGAATGTGCTCCTTGGCTTTCATGCGGAGCGAGGCGATGCTGGAGCTCCTCTGGTCCACCTCCTCCAGCGGGTACTTGTCCACAAAGGGGGTGCTGCACTGGTAGGGTGCGGGGGCCATGGGCTGCATGCCCTGCGCCATCGGCGGGGGGGTGTTGAGGAAGGAGTGCCCGGCGTAGGGGGGCTGCAGGGCCTGGGGGGCTCCCATGAAGCCGGGGATGCTGTGGACTGTGGTGGCGCTGGAGATGGGGGACGTCAGCCATGGGTCAAGTGGGAGGGAGTTGCTCATGGGCCCCACGTTGGGGGTCATGGGGGGCCGGTTGAAGGAGAGCACGGGAGTGTCATGGAGTTTCATGGAACTGGCCTCCATCTTCTCCTGCCGCCTCCACTTGGCTCGTCGGTTCTGGAACCAGACCTGCGAGGTGAGAGCCAAGGTGAGCTCGCTGTGCCCAGCTGGAGCCTTGCAGTGTGCCCCACATGCTGTATCCCATGCAGGGTGCCCCATGCAGTGTGTCCCACAGGCTGTATCCCATGCAGGGTGCCCCTTGCAGGGTGTCCCACAGGCTGTGTCCCATGCAGGGTGCCCCATGCAGGGTGTCCCACAGGCTGTGTCCCATGCAGGGTGCCCCTTGCAGGGTGCCCCATGTCTCTGCCCCATGCAGGGTGCCCCATTCTGCAGTGTCCCATGTGGGGTGCCCCACAGGGAGTGTTCAAAGTGGGGGTGTCCTATATGGGGCACCCCATCCCACGAGGGCTGTCCTATGGAGCCCCAGCCGACCCTCCCAGCCCCTTGGTCACAGCTTTTATGAGTCAGACAGCCACAGTTGTGCCAAAACCCAGCAGGAACCACAGGGACCGGCGACCCAAATCCAGTGGTGACGTCTGGCCCCATGGGAACTGCTCATTAAAGTGTCTCCAGAGCAGCACAGGGCACAGGGGGCTGCTGCAGGAGGCAAAGGGGAGAAAAGATGAATGGCTGGGTGGGAGAGGGGAGGGTTCCATGGGCTGGTCACAGCTGGTGGTGGGCACTGGGCTGCAGTGGTGCAAGCTGCATGGCCAGAGAAGGGAATGGAACTGGGGAAGGGGCTGGAGCACAAGTTGGATGAGGAGCAGCTGAGGGAGCTGAGAAAGGGGCTCAGCCTGGAGGAAAGGAGGCTCAGGAGGGACCTTCTGACTCTGCACAACTCCCTGACAGGACAGAGGAGCCAGGTGGGGATTTGGCTCTGCTCCCAGGGAACAAGAGACAGGACAGGAGGAAACTGCCTCAAGCAGTGCCAGGGGAGGTTTAGGTTGGAGATCAGTGGAAACTTCTTCCCTAGGGCAGTGGTGGAGTCCTCATTCCTCGAAAGACTTATAAGATGTGTGGGTGTGGCACTTGGGGACATGGATTGGTGGTGGCCTTGGCAGTGCTGTGGGAGCAGTTGGACTGGATGATCTCAGAGCACTTTTCCAACCTGAATGATTTTGTGATTCTATGAAACTGGTTGTTGCTCAGAGAGCACAGCAGAGGTGTCTTTATGGTCTGGACCCCCACAAAAAGGCTGCATTGTCTTGACTGGGGCTGAGGCCTGGGGAATTCAGTTCATTTGTATGGGGGTTATTGCTTTGTTTCACAGTGGGTTTGTTACTTCAGCTCCCTGAGCCTTTCTCCCTCCCTGATCTCACTCTGTCAGTCCAGGCATGATGGAGAGAAGACTGGTGGGACCCCAGGCTCATCCAAGGCTCTGCTGTCCCCCTGTGAGCCTTTTGCTGCAGCCTAAGGAACAAAACCTCCCCAGCCCCACTGCCCCACTGATCTGCACTGCTCCAACAAGCTTTAAACCTTCAAAGCTATGAGGATCTCATGCTTTCCCAGCCCAAAAGATCTGGAAGGGGCCACGATCAGCCAAGGTGGATTTTTTGGCCACTTTCCCATGTGATCAGCAGGAGGGATGGGAGCAGCCACCACCAGAAGGGGGAAAAATTTCTGAAAACAATCTCTGGGACCTTGTGAGTCAAACTGGGACCCCATGGGGGAACAAGGTTCAGCCGTTAAACCCTTTCCCTGGCTTTGTTGGGAGCAGCTGGCTCTGCGGAGATGCCGCTTCCATCTTGAGCAATGGGGAAACTGAGGGACAGAGGGAGGCGTTGGCACTAGAGCTGAAAGCTGAGCAGAGCTCTCCAGCATCTTGGGGTCCCTCTGTCACTGCTCGGGGACAGATCCAGGGTGCTGGGGCACTGTCCTCCCTACCTGCACGCGGACCTCCGGCAGGTTGACCTTCATGGCGAGCTCCTCGCGGCTGTACACATCAGGGTAGTGGGACTTCTCGAAGGCGCGCTCCAGCTCGTGCAGCTGGTACGTGGTGAAGGTGGTGCGGTTCCGACGGTGCTTCTTCTTGGGCTGCTCCTCCTCGGTGGCCGCTGGTGGGGTGCCCTCGCCGTCCCCCGGCTTCCGCAGCTCACCCAGGTCCCCCTCACACTTATTTAGGAACATGGTGGCACCTGCAGGGGCACCGCAGACTTAAGGGGGTGTGGGGCCTTTGGACCCCACGTGTGTCCCCAGCCCAGGGATGGATGGACAAGGGAATGGAGGGATGGGAAGAGAGGGTGGCCCTAGGAACGGGTTATGCAAAGGCATAATCCTCTCTGCCACAGCAGAAGATCCCAGAGCTGTGGGATCCTGGGGGCTGATCCACAGTCCTGCAGACTGACCCAGAGTCCTGGGGACTGACCCAGAATCCAAAGGACACCTCACGCTTCGCCCTGCTGTCAGATGCCACCAGGCCAATGAACCCACTGGTGCTAAAAGTCTGATTTCCTGTAAAATGGAGGATTTTATGGAAGTGCCATCACAGAGAGCCAACCCGATCTCTTTCTGCCCTGGCCTGAAGGGGACCAAGCCTGGGTTAATTCCCTCCTTCCTCCCCAGCTCCTCTTGTCCAGCCTGTTCCATGGTGAAGGCTGGCCCTGGGATGCTGGAGGAGCCTGTGTCAGTCCCAGGCTGGGTGGGAATGACCCGGCTCTGTCCCCTGGCTAATAACCGTTTTGGTGACGCTTATAAGCATTTTCAACCCTTGCAACGTTTCATCTTTAAGCTTTTTATCCGGCATCTGAAATCTTCCTGCAGTATTTGCAGGGGATTAAGGGTCTCTTTCCACCGTGAGGATGTCAGCAGACATGGAAATGGGACAGAAAACCGTAATCCTGGGGCAAGGGGAAGGCACTGCATTGCCCATAGCCACCAGCAAATACCCACCTAATGCCTCAATGGGAGTGGGGAGGGAAAAGGAGGGTTCATGCTGGGAGGGGGTAAATGGGAGTCTTAGAGGGCAGCGGGCAAGGGGAGGGTGTCAGGTGTTGCTCAGGCTGTGCACACAGGGGTGTTAGTGTGGGGGTGTTTGCATTGTGCCTGTGGCACCATGTCTGTGCCTGTACCTGGGCAGGTGCCCAGGGGTGCCCAGGGGTGCCCAGGGGCGCCCAGGGTGCTCCAAGGAGGCACAGGTGTGTGGGGGGATGTGCAGTGGGCTGAGCATGCGGTGGAAGGTGTGCAACGGATGTGTACGTGCAGGGATGGGGTGTGCAGGGTGGTTTGTGCCACACGGGAGCAGTGCTAGGGTGCAGTGCCCGTGTGCCACACACAGAGCACACGCCGTGCAGTGCCTGTGTGCCACGCATGCAGCACATGCTGTAGCAGTGTCTGCACTGCTGCACACAGGGCACAGTGTGTGTGCACACCCTGGGTGTGCAGGGGGCACAGTGTGTGTGGGGTGTGCACGGCCTGTGGGCACAGTGTGAACCCTGCATAGGAGCTGCGGGCACACAGTGCATGTGCAGCGTGTGCAGCTGTGCATGCAGCATGTGCAGTGTGTGCAGTGTGAGTCGTATGTGCAGTGTGTGCCGTGCGTGCAGTTGTGTGTGCAGTGTGTGCAGTATGTGCAGTGTGTGCCATGTGTGCCGTGTGTGCCGTGTGTGCAGCGTGTGCAGCGTGTGCAGCTGTGCATGCAGTGTGTGCCGTGCGTGCAGCGTGTGCAGCTGTGCATGCAGCGTGTGCAGCGTGTGCAGCGTGTGCACAGTGTGCAGTGTGTGCCATGTGTGCAGCTGTGCATGCAGTGTGTGCCATGTGTGCAGCTGTGCATGCAGTGTGTGCGCTGTGTGCAGTGCACATGGCACATGTAACAGAGGCACGTGCAGAGCCTGTGGCACACACCATGCAGTGCAGCACATGCAGTGTGTGCAGTGTGGGGCAATGGGCAGTGCCTGTGCAGTGTGTGCAGGTGTGCAGTGTGTGTTGCACACCCAGTGGATGCTGTACTCGCACGGGGCTGTGCACATGCCGTGCTGTGTGTGCAGGGAGTGCAGTGCCTATGCAGTGCCTATGCAGTGCCTGTGCAGTGCCTGTGCAGTGCCCATGCAGTGCCCATGCAGTGCCCGTGCAGTGCCCGTGCAGTGCCTATGCAGTGCCTGTGCAGTGCCTATGCAGTGCCTATGCAGTGCCTGTGCGGTGCCTGTGCAGTGCCTGTGCAGTGCCTGTGCACTATGCAGGGTGTGCAGTGTGTGTTGCACACGCAGTGGGGGCTGTGCACATGCAGTGCTGTGTGTGCAGGGAGTGAAGCACGGCATGTGGGCCTTTGGGTGCTGCACCCTGGCAGTGGTGAGGGGGTCTGGGGGCAGAGGGGGCCCTGTGGTCACTGTGTGACCATCACAGGCTGTCCTGGGGCTGGGGACACAGGGAGGGGATGGGGTTCCCCACTGCCATCCTGCTCTCACTTACCTGCTTCTCATTTGCGCAGCTCCACACCTGCAAGGAGAGGAGAGAGGGGGGCTGAGCACCCTTCTGGGGCACAGACGCCGAAGGGACCCAGCACCCATCAGGATCCCCATGTGCCCTGCCCAGCCACATCCCACAGTCCCACGAAGCCACGTGAGAAGCCAGAGTTGGAGGGGAGCTGGAAGGAGCTGGGGCAATGGGAATGGGGGAGATGGGCACTGGGGGGGGGGGGTGAGTGAGAGAGGCTGAGGGGGCTGGGGGTAAGATGGGGCAAGCGGGAGGAGAGAAGAGGTGGGGCAGTGGTGGAGGAACAGGGGTAAAGTGCGGAGATGGAGCCCCATCGTTCACCCCCTAACCCCATCAGAAAGCAAAGGAGGCAAAAACTCCCCAGGGAGCAGCAAACCCCGACCTGGGAGCACAGATGAGCCAAGAACAGCAAAATACCAGAGCAGCAGTGCCCCAGCAGCACCGGACCCTGCAGGATGGGGGCAAGGGCTGGACCCCCACCCCAAACTGCCTCAGCCTGGCCAGGGGCACAGATGTCCCTGAGTGGGGAAGGGGGGACCATTACAGATCAGGCTGGGGGGACATGAACACAAACCATCCCATGTTCCCCATCCTCTAGGTGCTGCCCTCAGGAATCCCAAGCCTTTGCCACCAATGTTTTGGGAATCCTGCCTGGAAATGGGCCACGCTGAGCTGGGGGTGGGGGAACTGCTGAGCTCTGGCTCCTGAAGGATCTCCCTGCAGCCACTGTCATGCCAGCGGCAATTTTTGGGTTTCAGCCCTTCAGCTGCAGACCTGTGCTGGGAACCAGAAGGATCCAACACCTCAGGAGAGTTCTTGCCCCCCTCTCCTTGATGCCTCAGCCCACGGTTTTCCTGTGGGGGCTGCTAGCCAGGGGGAGGGGATGGCTGCTAGTAAAGATGCCCAAAGAAGCAACAGAAATTACATTGAGCCCTTGTAAAAGTGGGTAAAAAACCTCACTTCCTCAGTACTGCAAAAGCAACAGAACATCAGCGAGGACAAGTGGCCTCCCCTGGCAGCAGGGGATGTGGAGGAGACAGCCCAGGGACAGCCCCAGTTTCCACTGGAACCCCATACTTTGCCTTTGGAAGCCCATCTGGGTGCCAGAATTTGGTTCCCTGGGCTCAAGCTGCCTGGGATGGGTGGCAGGAACACGGGTGGCTCCTGCCCCTGGCCCTGTGTGATTTGGGGCAAGTGACACTGGCAGGCACCCACACCCACCCCTGAGTCCCCAGGGAAAGGTGCCAGCCCCATCCCCAACACCAGCCCCGGGCACACCCTGGGGACACCCAACTCCCATTCTCAGCATCTTCCCTCAGCGCTTTGTCCCGAATTGGAAAAAAACAGCGTTACCTGCTGGGCCCAACTCGGCTTTTCCAGGAGTATTTAACTTTGCTGGTCCCTCCCGGGAACCAAACAAGCGGCTCAACCTCACCAATCTCGCAGCTTTGGCAGCCAAAGTTGCCTCTAGTCTTCTTATTTGTCACAGAACCGCCGTGCTAAGGCTCGGGAGAATCTTTATTTAGTGTTGCAGATGTCACCAAGGCACCGCAGATTGGAAATGAGTCCAAAGGATTAAGACGAGGTTATTAATTGGAGGCCTTCCCCTTTAAGAATGATTGACAGTTACTTTCTGGACAAGTAATTGCTCTAAATGTCCCCCCAGCACGGGTCCGGGGGGGCAGTGGTGGACAAAGCCCCGAACTGCCTTCCCCACTCGGATTGTCTCCCCACAAAGGCGTCCTGCTGGAGTTTGCCATGTAATCCCCTCATTACGGGCGAGGAGAAAGAATTAGAAACAGGGGGAGCGGAGAAGAAAGGATGGAGGGGGAGGGGGCAGGATTTCCTTGGGCTGTGGAGGCTCTGCCCCAGGGATGGGGTCTGGGGCAGGCGCCCCAAGCCCCGGTGGGATGGGGATGCTGCAGGGATGGGTGTTGTCCCCCCTGCACAGGAACGGTGAACCTGGGGGTGGCCCTGTGACAGCGTGGGTGGCACTGTGGCTCCCAGTGATGCTGCCTCCAGCATCCTGCCTATGTGGGGAGCAGAGATGGGGACAGGTGTGGGGACAGGGATAGGGACCAGGCACAGGGTCCAGCTGTGAGGACCCAGGGTGCAGACACAGTCTGGGGACCTGCTCTAGGCTCTGGCTCTGGACCCAGGTGTGAGGATCAGATGTAGGGACCAGCCATTGAGACCAGCCCCCCTGAACAGCCTTGGGGACCTGGTATGCAGGCCAGGCAGGGAACCTTCACAGGGACCAGGCAGGAAGGCCAAGTGTGGGGAGCAGCCATGGGGCAGTGCCCGTGGGACCAGGCATGGGGATGAGTCATGGACATGGGACTGAGCACTGGGGCCAGACATGGGAACAGCCTGTGGGGACCAGCTGTGGGATCCAGCCAAGGGAACAATCCCTGGGGGCTGCCCATGGGCCCTGGCCTAAGGGGGCGTGGGACAAAGGCAGTCGGGCTGGGGGGCAGGACCACCATTCCTCTCCTCCCCACTGCCACTGCTGCCCCTGGGCCCCGAAGAATGATGGAAACATCATGGTGGGAGTCCTGGGCTGTGCTGGGAGATGTGTTTGGTGCTGCCCACAGCCCCCATCATGTGGGGTGGATTTTGCCCTTTTCTTTCTTTGCTCACTTTTACTTTCTCCCAAAACCATCTTCCTGCCACCTGCAGCTGCTGCCACCCCCGGACCTATCTGGGCTTCCTCCCACTCCCTTGCCCTCCTTGCCACACTTCCTCTTTCAGATGTCAAATGTCGCTGCGGGGGTTTTGGGTCCCAGCACCCCGTGCCAGGTGGCTGCTGGCCCCTGAGTGGGTCTGTGCCCTCCCCACCAGAGCTGCTGCTGGCAAGACCCCGCAGCCCCCTCTGTGTCCTGGTGTGGGCCCCGAGGCCATCCCATTGTCCCCCACTGGGGTTGTGAGGCTTCACCTGCCCTGTCTGACACCTCTTTGGGGATGTTGTCTTGGGGATAGCACAGCACCACCCTGGGGACAGTGTGCCACCACCCCAGGGACAGCCTGGCACTGCCCTGGGGACAGCAAGGTGACACACCAGGGATGGCATGGCAGGTACAGGCGGGCCATGCAGCCCCTGGGGACGGGGTGACACCCCCCTGCCATGCAGCGCTGCAAGGGAGTGCAGGGGAGAGCAGGGAGGTGCTGGGGACACCCCCGGGGCAGCGGCGATGTGTGGGGCCAGGGGTGCAAACGGGACCCATGCCGGCCACTGTGACGAGTGCAGGAGCCGTGTACCCCACACCGATGGCCCTCGGCAGCTTTGCCCAGGGTGCCCCAGGGGCGCGGGGGTGCAGGGAGGTCCCCAGGGTGCCGGGTTTGGGGACGGGGGGCTGCCCAGCTGCCCGGCCCCGGCGCTGTGTGTGCCGTGCCGGCCCCGCGGCCGCCGCAAGGTGTTGCCTCGCCCGGGGGGAGGCAGCAGGCTGATTTGCCAAATGATTATAATTGCCTTTTAGGAGCAGATAGCAAATTGATTTGCTTCCTTGTCCAAGGCCCGTAATCGCTTCATCACTTTAAAATATTAATGCTATACTTCTTTGCTAGTTTCCCAATTACCCTAATTGAAGGCAAATTAGTTAAGAAGGTGCAATGCAGAGTATCAGGGGGTTTAGTTCACTCAAATGACAGTTTTAAACCTCCCTAATCCTATTAGCGCGCAAAGCTGCTAACGCTTAGAGACGCTGCGTCAGCTTACCGGGGCGGTGGGGCCGGAGGCGGGGGTCGGGCCGGGGGGCGGCCGGGGGCCACCGGCCTCACGTGACCAGCTCGGCCGGGGATTTATCACTTTTTTAGTTCATTAAGAGGCCTTGGGCAGGCGGGGAGGCAGCAGGGGTGACCCAAAAGGGTGCTGAGCGGGAGGCAGGTGGCAGCACGGGGAGGGCGGGGGGGCAGGACGATTAGCCAAGGAGACCTGGCGGAGGGTCCTGACCCGAATCCCAGCTGGCGCTGGGAGTCCCCATGAAGCCCCACTGGGAACACTGGGAGAGGACTGCCCATCGGGGCAGGATGGGGCCCTGATGTGGAGCGAGGATGGAGGACTGAGGTGGTGATGACAGAGCTCGTTGGGGACCTCAGTGCCACCATCCCAGCACTGGCACTTGGTGGCGAGCCCCGCCCTGGGGAGAGCAGCGATGTGGGGTGGGGTCAGCGTTGTGCTGGGTGCCACAGCTGCCACCACCCTGTCAGGAACCTGGCGAAGGACTGGTGTGGCACAGATCTTCCCATCCCACAGGCCGGCTTTGTGCCTGAAGGGAGATTCTCTATGTTCTGAAGAAAAGCTGGTGAACGGGGATGGGAATGATGGCAGAGAGAACAGGGATGATGAGGACAGCAGGGTCGTGGGGCCACCAAACATTAGGAGGGTCCCCGGTGTCAGGCAGACGAGCCTGCGACGCTCCAGCAGCCACCAGTCCCTGGACTGGTACCCGAAGGGTTCCAGGGGGAACTGGGCACCTCGTGCATCCAGGGACCTCCTTGCCCCGTGCGCTGCAGCCGCGGCGGCTGAGCCCGATGGCTCTGGTGACAGCGCTGATCTCGGTGATGCAGCTCCCAGCCCACCTGCGCTGGCTCCGGCCGCCCCCTCGCAGCCCGGCCGTGGGCAGCCCGGGCAGCGCCGGCCCCGCAGCCTTTCCGGACCAGATGGCAGCGGCGTGGGGAGGACGGAGGCGGCTCAGCGCGTCCTTCCTTTCATGCACACACAGCATGATTCCCGGCGGCTCCGGCTCCGGCGGGAGGTGCCGCTGGGGCCAGCGCTGCCCGTACATTTTACACGGGTTCAGCGAGCTTAGTCCTCGGGGACAGGCGACTCAGGAAGATTAGACCTCGCTAAAATAGGCAGGTATTAGTGATCTCAGCAGCCCCCGGCCTTCCGGCGCGGCAGCATTTAAGCCAGCGTTGCTGCCGAGCGCCCAGGAGGGAGTTCCTGGAGGGGCAAGAGGCAGCCAGGCACCCTGGCCCAGCCGAAGGGACGCCCCTGCTGCCCGCACTGGTAGGAGATGCTCGAGCAGGGGAGTAAATGCTCCACAGGCCCTCCCGGTGCTGTCCCCAAGGGATAACCAGGGTGATCGTTGGCTCCCACTGACTCCCGTGCTTGGGGGCTGCTGCAGAAAGGGGGCAAGGACCCAGTGGCCGAGCATCCTGGGCTGTTTGGTGGCTCAGGGGGCATGGGGCAGCCCGGTTCCAGGGCTGTCATGTCCCCTCACCAACCAGGACAGGGACTGTGTGGGCGCGGGATGTGGCAGGACGACCAGAATGGTTCCGGCAAACTCTGTATTTATTGAGCCAAATGGTGCACGGCGCCAGGGTTGGTGAGGGGGTAACAGTGCCAGGGACCTGCCCCGTATGGGGGCTCACACCAGTTGCACCACGAGAGGGACCTGACCATAACGGCTGGAGGGGACCCGGGCATTCTGCACCCCAGCACATCCTGAGAAAGCAACTGGGAGTGATTTTGGGGAAGAAAACCCATGCCCAACGTGTACTGGGTCTCGCACCCCAAGTGACGGCATCCAGAGCCTCCGCACCCAGTGGCTCCCGTGGGCAGGGGCTGCCGGTGTCACTCGCCGCGGGGCGAGGAACGGGGCTACATCAGAGCGCACTTCTCCTTCACCTGCTCCACGCCGCCCAGGTCCCGCAGTGCCGGCAGCTCCACCTCCCTCAGCTTCGCCAGGAAGGCGAAGGCCCCGGCGCTGCCATCCTCTTCCTCCTCCTCCTCCTCCTTGCTGTGCACCATGGCTGCCAGGTCCTGCGGCAGCTCCACCGCACCTCCGGCCACGTGCACCTGGGCATCGTCCCGCTCGTCCTGCCCGCGGGTTGGGAGACGGTGTCGGGCGGGGACAGCCACAGTGCCCACCACGGTGGAGCGGGGGATGGGGGACAGAGAACAGCCAGTCCCAGGGTGCTGGGGACACGGAGGGGATTCCAGGACTGTCCAGTGCCAGACTCGGACGCTGGATGGACAGCGGACGGCAGATAGTCAGACGGAGAGAGTGGCCGTCTGCTGCCCTCTTCAGGAATCCCTCCCATCCAGGGGAGCACGGCAGCCGTGGGTCCGGGGCTGTTCCGGGTGATGTAGGGTCAAGGGGAGCCCCCCAGGTCCCACTGCAGACAGGCTGGTTCTTACCTGGACCAGGTGGTACTTGTCCCGCAGGTGCATCCGCACTGTGGCCCGCTCTGCCTTCCTCTGTGCAAACACCTTGTCCCGCTCGATCCTGCAGCAGGTGCCACGCCATCACCCCCACCTCACCGAGCCCCCCAGGACCACCCCGACATTACCCTGGTCCTCCTGCAGGGCAGGTGCAGGGCAGGAGGGAGAAGGTCTGACACTCACAAGAGGGTTAAAGTGGGGACCTGGGAGCAGGAGCCACATCCTGTCCACCCAGCCCAGCACCCAGATTCAGAGGTGCTTGATGAAGGCACCCATTGCAGCTCCTCCTGCAGCCTCTCCTCTCCCTGAGTTCCCACAGCACCCGGTCCTGGGGAGGTGGGACTTTAATCCAATCCTGGGCTGACCCCCCATCCCTTGGCTCCAAGGGTGCTGGGCTGGAACTACCCTGCAGCTGTGACACCTGGGGGTTCCCCTCGTCACCTGTGGTGCACGAAAGTGCTGTCACAGCCCTGTGGCAGCACCTCCATAGACCTCCCGTGCTGGGGGGGAGATACACTGAAGGGCACCTACTCTGCACTGTCTCTTGCCCCAGCTGCATCCCCCTCCCTGTCCTGTGCCACCCTGGAGAAAGCCCACAGCAGGTGGGATCCTGATTCTGGTGTGTTGGGGAACCCTGGTGACCCGCCCAGCCCCAGCAAAGCCTTACTTCTCCTCCAGCAGCTGCCGCTGGAACTCCTCAAACTCCTCGCGGGCCATTCCACTGGGCAGCGCAGCTGCCTTGTCCTCCTTGGGGGCCCCCTTGGGTGACTCGTCCTTGCCCCTCTGGAAGCTCCTCAGGGTAGCCGTGAAGAAGGAGGCCATCGTGGGTGGTGGTGGCAGCTCTTGCCCCACCAGGTCCCAGTGTCTGCAAGGTCAGTGGGAGCAGCCCCAGGGGCACCACGGATCAGGGGCGGATTAAGGCATTAGGAGGGGAAGCCACAAGCCACAGAGTGGAAAGATCTTCCTTTCACTGCACCCAAGGGTGTTTGCAGCGGACAGTGGCAGTGCAGGGGGACAGGAGGTGCTGCCACACCAGAGTGGTGGGGAGGTGGAAGAAGCCACTGAACTGCAGCACAAGCTGGGTCAGGCTGAAATACCCCCCATTGCAAGGGTCCCAATTTGGGGCGGCACCCACGGGGCTGGGGCAAGCCCTGGGGAGAGCCCCATGCCATGGGCACCCAGAACCACACACACACAGGGGGATTGGAGTACAGGAAGCCAGCACAGAGGAGACACAAGAGGATTAGCCAAAAAACCCAATCGAGGGTCAGAGGACTGGCAGCAGACGAGGCGGTGGCGGGTGCACACCCACCCTGCCTCTTGCCCCCGCTAATCCCTGCTTCACCCAGACTCGAGATTGCTTGGGAGCCTGCAGGGCTGGGCGCTCCCCACTGCTGGGGATGTGCCCCGTGCCTGTAATCTATATGAAAACAATTCCCATACAGCCTCTGATTAAAGCATAATCCCCTGCTGCACAGAGCTCCAACGGGAGAGGGGCTGGATGTCATGGGGGGCTCTGAGGACCAGCGCTCCTGGCCCCCCCAAAGCCTTTCACTGGCCTTTGTCAGGCCCCAAGTGAGAGATAGGCCTAATTTCACCCCAGAGGCTTAAAGATGAACTAATTTCTTTGGTTTAATCAAAAAGCCCAAATCCATGTGGTTTAGCTGTCTGTGCCAGCACCCCCGTGTGGGGCTGGGCGCTGGGGCAGGGCCGAGTCAGAGTGGGGTCTCATCCTCCAGTGAGTGGAGATGTCCAGTCCTATCTCCCATCACTGGGAGTCACAGCTTGAAGGGACCCCACATGCAGCATCTGCTCCTGGGGCTGAGCACAGAGTGTGTGGGCACGACTCCTTTGGGGTCTGTTTCCCACTCTGGTGGGTCAGGGGAGATAGATCCCATCACAACCTTTTCTGGGCTGTGTGGTAGGTGGAAGGATCATGCTGGGATGGAGGGAGGCTGCTGCCCCATCTCCACAGGGAGAGAGCAGCACCACAGGCCATTCTGTTCTTGGCCCCTATTTCCCTGCCACTCCCAACCCTGGAGGGTCCAGGGGCTTCAGGTCCTGGGTCCTGGTAGTAGGGTGGGGGTCAAATGTCCCTCAGGTGCTTCAGTTCCTTCTGCAGCTTTTCTGTGAGTTTCTTGAAGGACGGGCGCTTGCCTGGCTCCAGCTCCCAGCAGCTCTTCATCAGGGCATAGACGGTGGGTGGGCAGCCCTCGGGCGGGTCCATGCGATACCCCTGCTCCAACAGCTCCGTCACCTCCTTCAGGGCCTGCCAGGATGGAGAAACCAGCTGGGAACCCCTTTCCCTACTCTGGCCAGGGAGCAGTGGGATGTCCCTGTCCCATCAGTGCCAGTGGAGTGTAACCTGTGGTGTTCCTCAGCACAGTGCTCACCAGCTTGGGGTAGGGTGCCCGTCCAAAGGAAAAGGTTTCCCACAGGAGGATCCCGTAGCTCCACACATCTGACTTGGAGGAGAATTTCTGTGGTGGCAGGAGAGGGAGAGACTGAAGCCAGCCGAGGGCTGTGCTGGGTCTCCATTGCTTCCCAAGGGCAGGACAGAGGACAGTGACTGCCCCCTGCCCCCCCAGCTCCCCAGGGTGTGAACACCCCCCAGTTCCATCATCCTGCCCCAATTCGCACTGCACACCTGCTCAGGACAGAGGGAATTTTGGGAGATGCAGGGCTGACTGTGCCACAGTGGGGCAGGGATGGGTCAATGGGCACGGGAACAAGCAGGAGCAACCCAGGGGGGTGAGATTCTTTGGAAGGATGCCCTGGCCAGCCCCTTCCCTCTCACTGTCACTCACATTGTGTTTCAGGGCCTCTGGTGCCGTCCACTTCACAGGGAGCAATGTGGCATCTGCACCCTTGGGGTTGACCCGGGCCAAGCCGAAGTCGCTCACTTTGGCCACGTTCTCCTCGGAGATGAGGATGTTGCGGGCAGCCAGGTCCCGGTGCACCAACTTCTTGGACTCAAGGTAGTCCATGCCTTGAGCTACATCCCTGACACAACCGAGTGAGACAGAGCTCTGTCACCGTGTGTCCCCTGGGGCTGCAAGGGGGAGTGCAGAGCTCTGGACCCCAGCCCAGAGGACAGAGATGGACTTACAGGGCGAACAGGAGGAGCTGCTGGGTCGGGACAAGCGCCCGGCCCCGTGTGCGCAGGAAGTTCACCAGGTTGCCCTGACAAAGGAGGATAAAATGAGTCAGGACCAATAGGATGGTGCTGCCAGGAGACTTTGTCTTCTGCAGGTGCTGCAGTGCCTGACATGTGTATGACTCAGCCCCTAGACAGGGATATTGTCCCCAAATATAAGTGGTGATGGGTCCCACCGGCTGAGGAGCAGCCAGATGCTCTCACCTTGCTCATGAACTCCATGACAATGTAGAGGCCATTGTGCAGGATCACTCCCAGCAAACACACAAGGTTTTTGTGCCGGACCTTCCTGGAATGGAGGGGATCCGAGTCAAGGAGGTGCCTGCTAGTCCCAGGCCACAGGCAGGGTTGGGCCACACCTCCATGGGGCACTCACGTCATGGCAGCTGTTTCAGCAAGGAAGGCCTGGGCAGTCACGTCGCACTTGATGTTCTTCACAGCCACCCTCTGCCCCATGTACTCGCCCTGCAGGACATCTGGGAGTGCATGGCAGAGTCAGGCTGAGTCTCCTGCACCCCAGACTGAGCCCCACATGCCATGAGATGGGAAGGGGGATCAGGGAGTGCCATCTGGGGAACCTCCAGCCCCATCCTCTCACTCACCTCCAAACTCGCCTTGCCCAATGCGGTCTCCCAGTGTGAGGTGCTTCAGGTTCAGCAGCCAGCCAGCTGGGCATGGGCACAAGAGCAGCTTAGCAGGGGCCACCATTGGGGCTTTGCCCCTAAAATGCAGACCACAGCCCCCTCCCACCATCCCCTACCTTTGGCCAACTCCTCTTCAGCTGACTTCATGCCAGATTTTGGTTTGGGCTTCACCAGTTTGGTGCAGATGGCTCCCTGCTCCTTCATGTAATGCTGCCAAGGGATGAACAGATGGAGGTGATGCCAGCTCTTACCCTCAGGCTCAGTGTGTGAGTTCAGGGAGCAGCTTTGGGATGCTCCACGAGACTGCACCATTGCTCCCCTCGAGGGCAGCCCATGTCTCAGCCTTGCTTCCCTCTGGGCACAGCCAGAGGAACACAATGGACCACAGGGGATGTGGGATGCTACTGGTGGGGCTGAACCCCTGGCAGGTGCCACAGCAGCTGAGGGCAGTTTGGAGAGGCCATGGGAGCAGAAGCAGACAGGATGGGACAGGATGGGATGGGACAGGACAACCTGTCAGAGTTTTAATGTGGGGCTGGGGCAGCTGAGAAGGGAAAGGAGCCACCCAAAAGTAGTTGTGTCTAAAAGGAAAACATGAGAGTGCAACTCCCTGGAGAGGAGACAGGGTGAGGATGAACCACCAGGAAAAACTCACTGAAAGGGCAAGAGCTCACACAACAGCCTGCGAGCCCTGTGGGGTGGGCAGGTGAGAGGAGGCTTTGAGTGGAGTGAGACACGGCAAAATGCCTCAGAGTCCAGGGGAGGCAGGGGCCACCAGGGTCTTCCTACTGCGTGAAGCACTGAATAAGCAGGGAGAGGGGGAATGTGGCCCTTGGCCGGGGACTGGGACTGCACTTGGCACAACTGGTTTGCAGAGACATCCTTGGGATATCCCAGATCCACAAACTGAATGGGAACAACGAGCCTTTGAAGGGGATAGAGAATTACACCAGGTAACAGACACCAATGAGAACCACACAGAACAGGACAAGGACCTGCCACTGCTCTGGGTGAGCCCATGAGGTCCTTGTCCTTTTCTGGCACAGGTGGGACCCTCTGCTCGGGGGTCTCACCTCAATCATGTCAATGAGGTTGGAGAAGTAGTGCTGGCTGTCGATGCTGAGTGTGTTCTCCTCGTGCACCACACGGTAGTGGATCACCTCCTTGCCAAAGCTCACGCACAGCACGTAATCACCGGGGTGCCGCATGGACTCACGCACCAGGAACAGCCCATCCTCAGGGGGCTGCAGCTCCTGCACTGCCTCCGTCCCTGAGATCTTCCCGTGGAACCAGCTGAGGAGAGGGGCATTGGAGAGGGGGCTGAGCCAGCGGGCTTCCCTCAGGAGCAGCAGCGAGACGGGGAAAGTAGAGCCAGTTCCTACACAGACCCTACTGCATGGAACCCCTCTCCATGGGGTCCACCCAAGCTGGGTGGGCACAACTAGGGGTCCTTAAAGCCAGGTACTGGTCCCAGCAAATCCCCCCATTGCCAGGGCATGGCTGTGGGATGCTCTGTCCCCAGCTGCCCACCCAAAACATGGATGGGGGAACACATTGAGCTCATCTGCTGTTGCAGCTCCCAGGGACTCAGCTGGGCCCCTCAGGGCCCCCCCCAGTCACCCCAGGTGTACTCACGGCATCAGGCTGAGTTTGGGGTCGACGCGGATGGCCCCACGCTCCCGCAGTGCGCTGGCTGCCAGCAGCCCCTCCTGCCCTGTCTCGTTGTGCCTGGCGCGGTACCAGCCTTTGCCCTGGGGATGAGAGGGCCTCAGAGCAAGGGAAGGAAGGGGGGGAGCCCTCTGGGAAGGAAGGATCCCTTTGGGAAGGGAGGGACTGGCTCTGGCAGCTGAGCTGATGGCACTGGAGTCCCATTCTGGTCATGCCCTCTCAGCTCAGTGTGAACCTGAGCACCCACAGGTCTCACCTCCACGGCCTCGATGATGGTGACCATGTCACCCTTGCGGAAGGCCAGCTCCCGGGGTTTGGGCTTCGTGTGGTCATGCTTGGTGACACACTGCGTCCCGGGGGGCCAGTGCTTCTGTGAAGAGAAGGCAACATCAGGAGGGACAGCGAGAGCTGGAACCTTCTGCTTCCCACAGGCACCAGGGCCAGCCCCAAGGACCATCTGAAACCCTGGCTGGAGACCAGGGGCACTGGGCATGAGCCCTCCTCCACCCCAATCAGTCCTGGGGGCACATGTCCCCCCAGGGTCACCTGGAATTGCTGCTGACCCTGTGCAGCCCCGCTCACCCCAGGCATGGCCAACCGTCAGCGCATCAGGGACTCCCTGGCCTCTCCTGCTGCCACCTGCAGAAGAAACCAAAGGGGCTGTGGAGGGACGGGGCTGAGCTGGCTTGTCCCAGGTCACAGCTGCTGTCCCACAGGCTCCCCGGGCCAGTGCAGTTCCTGTCCCTCACACAGCCTCCACCACGGGATGGAGGAACAGGCTTAGAGCAGACTGCAAACCCTGCCTGTGCCAGCTGTGCCCTGGGGACACTCCTGCCCCACACATGGACGGGAGCAGGACCCAGCACTCCTGCTCTCTGCCTCTGCCACCAAAGAGGGGCCCCAGCTCCCACCAGCTCTGCTGGCACAGCACGAGCCCAGCACCACAGCTGTGCAGCAGTAATGTGGTTTTACCAGGAACTTGCTTTTTCACCTCCTCTTTCAGGACCTCCACGTCACCAGGGCCCCAAGAAGCAGCAGCCATGGCCCTGCGGATGTGAGATGCAGCAGGGCTGCTGCGGGGGCTGCCTGGCAGCGAGGACGCTGACAGGCAAGGCAGGTCTGAGGTGGGATTGTCACATGCACTGGCTGTGGGATGATTGAACAATGTCTCTGTGCCACCCTTGACACCAACTGGTCATGCTGGGATCCATATGACAACTTTGCAACTTAAAATTGTGGGTCTTTCTCTCCTGGAGTCCTTTATCCCTGCTGTCACCTCTTTGGGAGGGTCATAGAATCAGGGAATGGTGAGGTTTAGGAGGGACCTTAAACACCTTCTCATTCAACTCACCACCCTCACAGGGAACTATTCCCAATATCCCATCTATCCCCACCCTCTGGCAGTGGAAGCCATTCCCTGTGTCCTGTCCCTCCATGCCTTGTCCCCAGTCCCTCTCCAGCTCTCCTGGAGCCCCTTCAGGCCCTGCAAGGGGCTCTGAGCTCTTCCTGGATCCTTCTCTTCCCCAGGGGAGCACCCCCAGCTCTCCCAGCCTGGCTCCAGAGGGCCTGCAGCCCTCAGACCACCTTTGTGGCCTCCTCTGGACTCACTCCAGCAGCTCCACGTCCTCCTGATGTTGGGGGTCTCAGAGTTGGAGGCAGCTCTGCAGGTGGGGTCCAACCAGAGCAGAGCGGAGGGGCAGAATCCCCCCCTCCCCTGCTGCCCACGCAGCCCTTGGGCTGGGATGAGCCCTTGGAGCAGAGATGACTTTGCTCCTTGGGAGGGTGAGTCACAATCACTGCTCTGCATCACTGGTGGCAAACTCATCTCAGTGGCAGTGCAGATCCAAGGACTATCTGATTATGCCAGTCCATATCCACACCAACAAAACAGGGACAATTGCAGCTGCTGCAAGGTTAGTATCAGAAGGCAGCTGTTTGGTCTCTGCCAGAAGACATCATTAGCCAACACTGCCATCCCCTCACCCTGCAGCCCATCCCTGGCACACATATTGCCCTGGTGAAGTTGGGGATGCAAAGGCAGCCACTGTGTGCCTGCTCCCCAGCAGGCACAGCCCAAAGCTGACGTGACTGGTGCAGCTCAGATTACTTCCAGGAACACAGAGCTTCAGAAGAGGGTCTGCTCCACACCCCTGCTGTGGTGCATCCTGGTCCGAGGAGGAATGTGCTGGCTGAGCCGGGAGGGCTGATGGCAGCTCTGACAACTGTCCTTCATTTTCTGCTGCTCCAGGACTGAAATTTCGAGTGAAAAGCAGCAACTGCTTGGCCAGTCCTGCCCCGTGTGCAGACAGCAGGTGGTGCTGGGAAGGGACAGATCCTCCACTCGAGTACCAAAGGGAAGAGCTTCTCCTCTGCCCAGCTGGCCCAGGGGCTCGGGATGCTGGACATGCAGCCCCACATGGACACCTGCAACCGGCAGAGCCTGGACACCAGCCAGTGCCTCACCCAGGCACCAGCAGAGACAGCAGTGAATCACCTCCCTCCTGCTGACACTCACATGCCTTGTCCTAAAGCAGCTCTTTGTTCCTGGAGGCGTTTGATCCGTGAGGTTCCGATCACTGGAATGAATGTTCCCACAAGCAGAGTGTGCAGGCAGAAAGCCTGAGAGGAGATATTTGCCTCCTTCTTTGTTTTGGGACTGTTCTGTACTTTTATGAATTGGTAAACCTGAGTAATTGCAATGAGGTCCAGAAGCACAGAAACAGTGGGGGGTGGTAGAGCTGTCCCAACCCTGGACTGGAGAGCTCAAGCTTATTCCCAGGGCACAGAGTTACTCTGGCTGAGGAGATGCCGGACCTGACAGCGCCGTGACAGGAGGGGACACTGCCTGCACCTCTGGATGCGATAGAGCCGACACACTGCACTCCCCTCCGGATCACACCTCCCCGGCTGCACTGCTGTCACTCGGACAAAGGGCAGGTACAGCTCCTCTGCTGGAAAACTGGGGACACCTAGGCATTCCCCCCACTGCCCACCACGGTCAGCATCGTGCCCGTCCCTCCCTGCTGCCTGAGGGGACAGGAGGACACCTCCCCTGCCCTCGGCGCCTCTCACACCTCGCTCTTACCTCTCAGCACTGGCCATGTGGGGCCGGGGGCAGCGATGTCGGGGGAAGCTCACAGCTGAGCCTGGACTTGGATTCCTGAACTTCTGGAGAGTCTCTTTCCTACACAGAGTCAAACTCTACGTCCAAGGGTAGCTCCCAGACAGAGTCGGGGCCCAATTTCCTGATTTCTCTGCTGCTGAGGCTGTGATGCAGCCTCCGGGCGGTCCCTGTGCCGGCGCCGCCTGCGCCCTCAAACCTCCATCAGAAATGACTCATTATTTGACAACACTTAGAGCAACTTCTGCCCTTTGAGGGCACAGTTACACACCCTCGCTAGTACGGAACTGGATCTCACCAGATCCTGTCCCTTGGGGCACTCTGGGGGAATCGGTATCCCCCTGCAGCAGGGACAGTCGCTGTCAGCACTGCTGGCCCGGCCAGAGCAGTGACCGCGGACTGGGTGCCTGTGGTGACAACAGCTCTCCAGGGAGGCTGAGTCTCAGGAGTGGAAGAGCTGGGAGCAGGGATCCCCGAGTGTAATCCTGTCTCAACATGGACTCTGTGCCTCAGGGCAGATTGATCCGGGAGCACGGCCACCCCTCGCTGCTCCACTGGGGGCGGCACCCCAGACACATCGCGGGTTGGGACAGGCAAGGGCACAGAGACCTTTAACTGAGCACCACTGTCAAAGAGAAGCAGCTTATCTGTATCCTGCAGCACCCACAACGAGTGGGGAGGGAAGAACCGCCTCCGCAGTTCATCATCCCAGCCAGAAAACCAGACACCAATTCTGCACTGATGTTCAGCATTTCCAACATTCTGAGGAAAATGGCAAAAAAGAAGAAAATGCAGTTGTAGGCAAACATCTTACTTCATTCAGGGGTCTTGGGATCTTTTTGGGTATACTTTTTAAAAAAAAAAAAATAATCAAATGGTGTTTAAGCCTTCAGAAAACACTGGCAATTCACAGGCAAAGGCAGTGTAGAAGAAAACTAATCCAAACTAGCTGGTACTTTCAGGTCCTGGTTATATTTTTCCATCCACAAACAACTTCCCTAAGCCATTCAAGCCAGGCTGTTCACAGGATCCTTGGGGCAGATTTCCCCAGGAGCACTCCTAAGTCCCTCTCCAGCTCTCCTGGAACCCCTTTAGGCACTGCAAGGGGCTCTGAGGTCTCCCCAGAGCCTTCCCTTCCCCAGGCTGAACACCCCCAGCTCTTCCAACCTTCAACAAATACATGAAGCTGAAGCCTGTGGCAATTCTTTTACTATCTGGTGATGTCACATCTAACAACCAAACTGTCCAGCTCTGGTTCTCTCCACTGCACTCTTTTTCCAGCACCAAAGCCATGTCAGAGCTTGGCCAGCTTTGTTCAAAACCACTGAGAAGGAAGTGTCTCTGTGTGTCTGTACCATGCTGTTCACTGCTGCTCCCAAACAGCAGCCTCTGGAGCCCAGCATTCTTGCTCCAAAGGGTGGGGGGAAGCCCCAAACCCACAAAACAAAACCTGGCATTTCAGGCACTTCAGGCCAGAGGACAGAACTCTGAAGTGATGTTTAAAGGATATACATGATACCAGAGTGTGTGTGGGATTTCTTTCTTTCTTTTTTTTTCTTTGATATATCTCTCTGTGTGTTTTGCTGTGGGAAGAGTTTCTTCTAGAGCAAGGAGTGGGAGGGAAGGAAACATAACAGAAGGAAAGGAACTGTTGCTACAGGCAACTCAACTCTTACACAACGGTGCAATTTCTGTAGTGATTATGGAATCACAGAATTATTAAGGTGGGAAAAGATCTCCAGGATCATCAAGTCCAACCATCAGCCCAGCACCCCCTCCATGTTCACCACTAACCTATGTCCCCAAGTGCCACAGCCACACGTTGTCTGAACGTTTCCAGGGATGGTGACTCCATCCCTGTCCTGTGCCAGTGCCTGACCACCATTTCCATGAAGGTTTTCCCCTATATCCAAACCAGACCTCCACTGCTGTAACTTGAGGCCGTTTCCTCTCATCCTGCCATTTGTTACCCGGGAAAGAGACTGACCCAAACCTGGCTTCACTGTCCCATCAGGGGTTGTGCAGTTTTGGAGAATTACAGTAGAACAGAACTACCTGCAATGGACTATTTAAAATGCAAGATATCAGACTAACCCAGGACTTATTACAGGCAAAAATTGCAATCATATGAGCATTATTTCATACATGCAATATGATTACTATGCAGCATCTCGTTTGTAACTCTTTCCACCTCCTTCACCCTCTGCTCTTTTACCTCTCTTCTTTTTACTGTGCATTAAATGTATTCTTTTGAGATTTCAAGTCTGCTGATTATGTTTTTTTACCCTCAAAGCCATAATTTTTAAACCATGTCAGGAGAAGGAGATAAAATGGTAACAACCCAGCTGAAATGAAGGCAGCTATATAGAGGAAATAGAGAGAAATCTGCAGTTCTTCCCACACACTACGGAAGGTGGAATTTTAAGTTATTTAGAAGTTCATCGCCACCACTACATCATACACAGAAATTAAGGTTATATTGCAAAACCTCACCTAAAGCTACAGTAGCCAGCACCTCTGAAAATATGAAACCAAGAACTTGGTGTCCAAGCTGAAGCCTTCTTCATCAACCTTCTACCCTGAGCCACAGAGGTTTCAGGCAAGACTAGCTACTGCAATTTCAATTTAATCTCAAACTGGGTTCCCTTTCATCATATTTAATGTGAGTAACTCTAGGATTTTAATGTTTGCTTATTTGGTATTGATCAAGAAAGTCAGTACTCTCATTGCACAGTCAAGAAAATTGCAACTGTTGATGAAAAAAAACCAATTACATGTAAATGACCTTTTCTGCTGTGTATCAAACCAAGGACAACTGAGCAAACAGGATGAGAGATGGCTTGAGTCACGCACTGTATAGTTTTATGTGCTACAATAAATTCTCTGGTTTTCCAGACAGGCAATAAAAAATGGGACAGAGGAGTCAATGGCACATAGAAACACTGAGGACAAGTAGCACTTAATTTATAGACAGTGGGACTCTCCTTTGGTGGGACACCCCAACCAAATTAACCAGGATGCTCATGTCAGGGGCTTGGGATGGATCTCAGGGAAAGGCTCTTCCCCCCGAGGATGCTGGGGCACTGCCCAGGCTCCCCAGGGAATGGTCCCGGCCCCGAGGCTGCCAGAGCTCCAGGGATGCTCAGGGTGGGATTGTTGGGGTGTCTGTGCAGGGATAGGGGTTGGACTGGATGATCCCTGTGGGTTCCTTACAACTCAGAATTTTCTATGGTTCTATGCTCCTCTCACTTTGATGAATCCCTTTACTTAAATGTGAGCAAAATCAACACTATTTCTGGTGTTACTAATGATAAAAGTATAATAATAAATAAAATATAGTCCACATCTCTCAGTAGTTTAAAAGTTTTAATTGCGGTAAGAATCATCAGTATCCCACTTTCAGGGACATTCAGCACACTGGTATTAACTGCTCTACTCTACCTGTGCATAATTTCAGTACAGATTCAGTGAATCCCAGAATGGTTTGGGTTGGGAGGGACCTTAAAACCTCCTGCCATGGGCAGGGACACCTTCCACTATCCCAGGTTGCTCCAAGTCCCCTCCAGCCTGGCCTTGGACACTGCCAGGGATCCAGGGGCAGCCACAGCTGCTCTGGGCACCCTGTGCCAGGGCCTCACCACCCTCACAGGGAACAATTTCTACTACAGTAAAGAGTTCCTGGCAGCTTACAGTCTCTAAAGCATCCAACTTACCTTCCTAACAGGGATCTTGCAGTCCAGGTTCATCTGCCAATGCAAGAGATGAGAAAGGAAACCCATCACAAAAATAAATACATTGCAGTCAGGTTTTTAACAGCAAACATCAGCAGGCAAAGAATTAAAACATGTTTAAAAACTATTTAAATAAATCTGGAATCTTGCTTTACCTGAAGTAAGAAAATGTGAGAAGCTGATCAACTGAGCTTTAGATTCTCTGGAATGAGCCCACAGTTACAGCATCTGAGACTTCCCTTAAAAGCTTTTCTAAAAATAACAACTGTGAGTGTTCCGAAAAGCAACAAGAGCTTTGTAGAAGTCAAGTGGGAGTGCCTGAGGCTGGAAACACAGTTCTGAGAAATCCATAGAATCACAGAATCCCAGAATGGTTGGGGTTGGAAGGGATCTTAAAGCTCATTTTATTACACACCCCTGGGCAGGGATGCCTTCCACTACACCAGGTTGCTGCAAGCCTCATCCAGTGTGGCCTTGGACACTGCCAGGGATCCAGGGGCAGCCACAGCTGCTCTGGGCACCCTGTGCCAGGGCCTCCCCACCCTCACAGCCAGCAATTCCTTCCCAATATCCCATCCATCCCTGCCCTCTGGCAGTGGGAAGCCATTCCCCTTGTCCTGTGACTCCAGCCCCTTGTCTAAACTTCCTCTCCAGCTCTCTTGGAGCCCCTTTAGGCACTGGAAGGAGGTCTGAGGTCTGTCTGAATCCTTTTTTAAATCCTTGTTTACAGAAAGTCTTATTGTCTCTGGAGAGTATTAAGGTGACATGTTGGAAGTAAAAAAAAGACAGATACACTTTCCCTTTAACCAAACCTTGCTACTTCTCTGGACATTTGCCCATTCTTGGGACTCTGCCTTGGGGTTTGCAGCACTTTGAAATTAATTACTAGATTGCTTTGTTACAGGTCATCAAACTACCAGAAATATATCCACTTCTGTGGGAATTTTGATTATTTAAATAGCCAAGTAAGAAATTATATTTGCTTTTTCATCATCAAAATGCACACACCCACAAGAAAGCAACTCTTTGACCTGACAGAGGCAGGTGGCAGAGCTTCCTTAGCATGAACGTCTGAAGAATGAAGAGCTGATTTCAGAGCTCCTTTCTAAAAATGTTAATGATCTCAGACAACTCAGTGCATGCAGGATTTTACAGCTGCCTGGTAATCTTCTTAACTGCAGTAATCATACAAGAAATTCTCCCTCAAAAGCACACCAAGAGCTGGATATATCACCTCTGTCACTGAGACCGAGCCTTCGGGGGTCTCCATGGATATTTCTGTTCTCTAGTGGCATTTCCCATCACTCACCTGCTGCAGTTTGATGGCTGTGTGCAAGAGGAGAAGATTTTTCCCACCTCCTGTCACATCTTTTATTTGGGTGTAGGATTCTGGCATTGCTCTCTGAATACTAAACACAAACCCATTACAGCTGCACTCAGAGCTTACAGGGAAATTGTATATTTTAACCTTCACCATTTCCAATCTGAGACACAAAGCACATCCTTCAGGATAACTAACCATGACAGTAACAGCAGGAATTTCTCACCAGAATGTACTTTCTCAAGGTGTACATACTTATTCCTTAGTAAAATGTTGCCACCCTGCTGAGTAACAGTGACTTTAAGAGCTCCCAGCCACATTACAGAGCAATTCAGACAGGAAGGAAATGCAACATCCATTGAAGCTGCAAAGGGCTCTAGAAAGAGCCAGCTGAAAACCTCACAGAGGAATTTAACTGGAGCTCAGTTCATTCACATACACTGACAAGGTTTGTCACCACGATGGACACATCTTAATTTTAAACCTTATGGGAAGTAGCAAGCATTTAGAAAAAAATTTCTTATGGCAGATTTTTCTAAGTCCATTGTGCACTCAGGTATGACCTCTTGAAGATTATCACCCCTTCTGGTGATAATCACCTGCCTGTGTTATCATCGGCATTTTCCAGGCATAAATAATACTTACATTTGGGTTTTTTTTCTTTTTATCTGCCCCTGCTTATAGTAAGAATGGGAAGAACAAAACCTGATCTCACTGAAAGTGAAGATTTAATTTAGATTTTGAATCTTAAGGTATGATTTCATACGTAAAAGTAACCTTTTCAGGAATTCACAAAATAATAGCAGTGCAAATAATCTAAATGTGTCATCATCTGTCCCAGCATTGAAAACAGTATTTGCACATAGGAAAAAAGTCTGACTAAGATAAAACCTTACATGAAAGCCCATAAATGTGTATTTGAAAATCAGAGTAAGGTGATTATGCACAAAATAAACCAGCATGGCATAAGTTCAACACCTTGATCAAGCACTGCTGAAAAATGACGTTGTAAAAAAGTTTAAAATCATGACAAATATGTCTGAAATCCAAAGCCTCACACAGCAATTTGTCCCACAAGGAAAGTGTCAACCTCTCCCACTCAGTCACGTCAAACAGGATGCACACCCAGCAACCCTCAAGGTACACTTTTCAGAGACAGTTGTAGTCTGCTTTGGTTTTGTCACCTTCTCTTTCACAAGTTTGCTGTTTCTTTCCTCTATTTTCAGCAGTCTGTGAATGAAGAAAACTGGCTTAGTAGCCCAATTCTTAGCTATCTAAGAAGACATCCTTAATAGCATTTAAGTTGAAAATCCTTCATACTATTGTCAGCTGTTTGTTCCTATGAAATCTTCCCTGATTTGTTCTATTCCTTCTCATTAGAGCAATTATTAGAGTAGTTGGTAGTAGTGGATTAAATTTATTACAGACATTTTCCTGTGAGGGTGGGGAGGCCCTGGCACAGGGTGCCCAGAGCTGTAACATCAGCCTGACTTTCGAGAAAAATGTGATAGAAAACCTCTGTGAATGGTTTGGTTTCACAGGACAGATGACAAATTTAAGCTAGGAACTTTTGGTGAAGCTGAACAACACAGCTCACGCTAGGATACCTCAAGACTTCGTTTACTGCTGTGAACTGACTTAAGGCATATACTTGTATCACAGTTTTTGTTTCAGAAATGTTTTTGAAAGAGCTTTTCCTTGATGTACACCCTTCTAAACAGGCTCTGTGGTGCTCCTAACGTGTCCCACCTCCTGAGGCTCCCCGGATCTGTGTGGCACCTGCTCCTGCGAGCCACAGAGCAGCCACCACAGAGCCCACATTGACGTGGGCTGCATCCTGCAGGGCTTCTGCTTCCTCGGCTTCCTGCGTCTGAACAACGCCTTGCTTGTTGCACTTCTGTCATCCTAAGTGCCCCTGTTATGGCAGGGCAACAGATTCATTTCCCTCTCAATGAAAGTACTGTGTTCCTATTAAACATTGTGTCCTCTAAACATAAATGGAAAATTTTCTGAAACACTCAGATTAAAACAAAAAAAACCACCCTTTGGAGTCACATTCATAAATTATGAGCTTGAAATAAAGATTACTCCTGGCAACCAGGAAAGCTTCTGGTTTGCTTCCTTACATTTTGTTGTTTTTCTGTTAAATCTTACCTACTGATAAATTTTAAAGGAGATGATTTCAGGAACTATGCTAATAGATAGTGGCTGCTGCACAACATCGAGGGGGGAACATATACAGATGTCATTAATACATAAATGAAAAGAGAAATCAAAGAAAGAGTGAGAGAAAATGAGCTTCAATAACAGCTTATAATAACTGCACATTTAAATAGAATTAAAACTTTTCCACATCTATCCGCAAATGATGACGTGTGGCTGGTTTAATTAGAGCAGCTCAGTGCAGAGAAACCTGAAGCGACACGTTCCTCAGCTGATGTGCTGCTGGTGGCAGTGCTGCTGCAGAGCTTGCATTGACCTCAGGAAATCCACACAAATTCCTCTTACACATCCCTGGGAGTGTAAATGGGGGTGATCTTTCTGCAGCACAACTAAAGACAAACAGGCTCCAGGGGGCATAATTCACCTCACAAGCGAAATGACAGCAATGGCAGAGCAAGAACAGCAGCTGCAGGTAACCTCAGGGAAGGTGACGCCCGTGGGAGTGAAGTGGCAAGGGTGAGTCCATCCTTCTGCAAACGGCCAGAAGGAAATTCCAAAGAGGGCAAACTGCTCCAGACAGTGGATATTATACCTCCTCAGGGGACGAAATGACACTTGGAACAAAGACAAAAGCATCAAGGACATCAGGAAGACTGAGGAGAGCACAAGGGAACATCAAAGAAAGAAAAAGCAGAGTTATCTAGAAGGATGCTGTCAGTGGAGCAATACAGGAGCCCTCAAGGATGGATGATGGAGACGCAAACCCAAAGATGTGCCCTGGGGTCAGAGCCCCGTGCGGATCAGATGAACACCACCCGAAACACCACAGCAGGCCCGGCCGGGGCCGCCATTTCACCCCTGAGGGCTCGGGGGGCGGGGCCACACCAGAGCCCGCCCCCTCAGCGCCCCCGGCGCTGCCGGCCGCCATTTCAGAGCCCGCCGGGGAGCGGCTCGGAGCGCCGGGCAGCGGCGGAGCGGGCGCTGCCATAGCGGCGCTGCTCTCCGAGGTGTCGCAGCGCTCACAGAACGGCCGGAGCCTGGCGCCCCAGGGGCTGCGGAGCCGGCACTGCCCGCTGCGACCGTGTCTGCGGGCGGCTGCTCACAGCTGTGAACGGGGGAAGTGCACCCGCGGTGGGGCGGCCTCTGGAGCCTCCTTGCTGCTGCTCTTTGTGTGGCGTCTGCGCCTTTAGGAAGCTCTGCATCCATCCATCCATCCATCCATCCATCCATCCATCCATCCATCCATCCATCCATCCATCCATCCATCCATCCATCCATCCATCCATCCATCCATCCAATCTCTCCTACTGTAACCCGGAGTGCCCAGCTGAGGGCACCTGGCTCGTTCAGCTGGAGCAGAGGAGACTGAGGGGAGACTCCTCGGGAGCTGCAGCTGCTGCCAAGGGGAGGCAGAGGGGCAGGGGCTGAGCTCTGCTCTGGGACAGGGACAGGAGCCCAGGAAGGGCTGGAGCTGTGTCAGGGGGTTGGGATGGATCTCAGGGAAAGGTTCTTCCCCCCGAGGCTGCTGGGGCACTGCCCAGGCTCCCCAGGGAATGGTCCCGGCCCCGAGGCTGCCAGAGCTCCGGGAGCGTTTGGACAGCGCTGCCAGGGATGCTCAGGGTGGGATTGTTGGGGTGTCTGGGCAGGGCTGGGAGTAGGGATTAATGATCCTTGTGGGTCCCTTCGAATCCAGGATAATGTGATTTTTTGATTCTATGTTTATTCACAGCCAGGTACAACCATTTGTCCTTGTGCAGCTGCTTCCATCTGTCAATTCCTGCTGTATGTTTCTGTCTCGTGTCAGAACCACATTTCTCAAGGGCTTCCTGGGTCCCCCTGTTTGCACTGAGCTTTTTTCATGTTTCAAGACACCCCAAAAGGCATGACCAAACATACCTGTGGCATTCATGTTGCATCATCTTGAGATGATTTCACACGTGACACCTAGCTTGCTGTTGCTAAAATTCCACGTTATCATGAAACCTTCAGGCTGATGTTTTCATATTGAACTGAAACAGATCATTAATATATTTAGCAAAAAGAGATTACTCCTTTAAAAACTAACATGCTGTTTCAAAGGACACCACCTTTTCATTTCCAGGACATATTAAATAAGTGTTTATGGTGATAGATAAAATGATGAGATTACAAATATGCTGTCAAAAGATAAAGGCATCAATGCTTTGTGCAATGTTGTGCTCATGGCCTCATTTTTGAAAATTTGAGACCCACCTCATGTCCAAGAATGGGATTGTTAATTAAAACCTGGATCATACAAGGAAAACATCGAATTTACAGTAAAAGAAAGCTGCCACTGATGTGAATGACAATATTATGATTTTGGGGCTGGCAGGATGAGCAAGTAACAGATGCACAAATGTCTTTAATGTTTTATGAGGCCTTGAAGGATATTTCCAAACCTGTCAGGCTTGGGATTGTCATGTGAGGATTCCCCATCTGGCACTGAGAGCTGTTGTAGAGAGGAAAAGAAAATGGCAATGTTTTTAACATCACTTTTAATCTAACAACCTCAGTGGGCTCTGCATGGAGCTGAACATTAGGATCTCTGTCACACTGTGCCCATTGGATATGGCAGAGGCTGGGCTGTGCACATGTGGAAGATCAGGCCCAGTGTAATAGGGTCACTGGAAAGGCTTTCTGGAACAGGTTTCTGGGCAGTTAAACCAGAAAAAAATCACTGCAATCATGCTGGGAATTTAACGCACAAGATCTTGCTAGAGGCCACATCAGGATAGGCAGAGAAAAGATATTTGTATTTTCATTGTGTAATTTGCCACGTATTACACGTGTGCACAGAAATGCCAAGGAACACAAACTCCTGTCTTGCTGCTATGTTGCAATTCCCATCCTTCAGGTGAGATCTCACTCTTCTAGACTAGAGAAAGGAGCTAGAGGAGAAATTTGATTTTCAGGTGTGTCACTCAACTAAGTAAAACTCAAATCATGAATTGTCTGTGAATGAAAAGGAACATCATGTATTGTAATGCAAAAGTATTGATTTTTTTTCCTGAAGTTGAGTACCTTAACATAGGATTTACAGACCTGAAGCTTACATGTCACACATCAAGCATGCTGCTTTATACCACGGTATTATTGCAGAATACTGCTGGCAGTGACAAAAAGACATCTTTTTCTGCAGAATAGTGGAATTTTAGTCTCATAGATTACTCCTATGCAGTGGAAATAGGTGCAGACAGAAAGGCATGCCCTTGGCTACAAAAAGTGGCAGCGAAAGAGGGAAAACTCTTGGGCAGCTGGTGCCTTCAGGGCACTGCAGAATTTCTCAGTGCACAGGGAAGTTCTGGCCACTAGTTTCTTTGACAGATCATCATTTGCATCTCATTTACACAGGAAGTATTTACTCTCCTAACGAGTCACCGGCATTCCCGTGGGTTGTGCCCGGGGAGATTCCCTGTGCCGGGCTCCGGCAGGCACTGGCCCTCAGGCGAGGCGAGGCTACCGGGAGCGGTGTCCGCAGCCGGCGGGCCCAGGGCTGCCGTGCTCCATCTCCACCCGAGCCTGGCTCCCTGGCACCGGGCACCACTGGCCAAGAGATCGGCCGGCCACAGGAGGCACGTTCTGCTCCGGGCTCCTTTCCACAAGAGTAGCCGGACCCGCGGCCGGCTCGCACCGGCCCTTCCCGAACTTCCGAGCCGTCCCGGGGAGATCGCTCTAGTTACGCTGCCAGGCCTCTGCAGCCCCGGGGGCTGCTGCGTCCGCGGAGCGGCCCCGGGCCCGGCCCCGCTCCCGCCTAGTCCAGCCCCGCTCCCCGTTCCCGGCCCCGCTCCCGCATAGCCCGGCCCCGTTCCCCGTTCCCGGCCCCGCTCCCGCATAGCCCGGCCCCGTTCCCCGCTCCCCGCTCCCCTCCCCACCGGAGCGCGGCAGGCCCCGCCCCCGGCCGGCACTTGACGGACGGGCGGAGGAGCCAATGGCGCGCGGGACACGTGCGCGCGGAAGCCAATGGGTGTCGGCGGGCGGTGCGGGGGCGGGGCCGCGGCGCTGGAGAGGCTCGTTGTGCGCTGCGGACCGATCGCCTCCCGCTGCCCGGGCCCGGCCGCCGCCGCCGCAGGTGAGGCCGCCCGCGGGGCCGTGCGGCCGCGCCCGAACAGCCCCGGCGGCGTCTGCTGGGTCGGCGCGGGAGGGAGCGGGCGACGGGGCCCGGGGCGGCCGGGCCGAGGCCTGGGCCTGGCGGGGTAGCTCGGGCCTGCGGGGGGAGGGGCCGAGGAGCAGCGCGGGCCTGGGGCGGCGGGCGGGCGGCGGGGTCGCGGCCTGCGGGGCCCGCGGGGTCCGGATGGGGCACGGAAGGGGGGCGGGTCCGGAAGCCACGGCGCTCGCGGCGGGAAGGCCGCGGGCCGCGGTGCCGCGATATGCTGCGGGTCTGCGCCGCGGCTCAGGGCCTTTCTCCGTCCGGTATATGGCCTCATCGTTCGTGTTTATTTATTCCGTGTCTGTGCGGACGCAACTTTTAAATCCCCCACGCTGGTTAGGACTGGCACGTCCTCGTTGAGTGGCGGTGCCCGAGGGTCCGTGGCAGCGCGGTCGGTGCCGGTTGGCATCAGTGGTGGCGGCGGGTCCGGTGATGGTGTGGCGAGTGCTTGGGGCCGCAGGAACCATGGCTAAAGCAGCAGCCGCTGTTGATTGTGCTCGTGGGAGCAATTCAGAGCAGAGCGTTTGCTCTGTCGTAGCGGTGGGAAGAGGCAGGACTGCCCTAGGGCCCCTTTTCACGGCAGTACTCACGAGGCCTGGAGTGGGACAGCCGTGGGGAGGCGAGCGCTCCTGCTGGGACTGCACTGCTGGCAGTGCAGGAGCGCTTGTTGGGCACAGAGTTGTACCCGAGACTTGGTGGGAAAGGAAGCACGGATTGTTGTGTGAGGACTTGCACTGGGATCCTGTGGTCATTTAATAAGGCATCTGTGGAAAATGAAAGAGGAATGAGTTGGAAAGGGTAGAGATTGATTCCTTTTATTAATCCCTGTTGTTACATTTGGTCACTTTTTGAGGTCTTTGTATTTTTATTCCTTTTACTCCCTTGATTGTGGGTGTTGACTGCTCATATTGCTCGGCTCTCACCTCTTTACGAGCTGTTGTTTCCCTGTACTCATGTTTTAACCACTTTTTTCCTGGAGCTGTGTGAGCAGTTCTGTGGCTTGTGTATTCCCCATTACAACTAAGACGATGCACGAGTTCCATAGTCTTTATCAAACCTGTAGAGTTGATGGGATTTCTTAGATTCCTGTTGAGTCCTGGGTTATATCTGTGTGCGTGATGAATAATAAAATCAAGAGTCTTGAGCCTGTAAGTCTGTGCTGCATGGGATGTTACTGTGAGTGTCCTGGATTTTGTCCTGAAGCAGAGTAATTGTGTATATGATGATCCCAGTGCTCCTGGGGTTTTCATGATTCAAGGCATTCAGGCGGTCTGGAGTTACAGCTGCGATTGTAGTAAGCTCTCCCCGGACCTGATTGGAATATGAACAGGTACATCTTAAACTGGTGTGATTCTTAAATGTATTATACAGTTAGTTTATAGCCCTGCTGTGGGTGGTTCTGCAGGACCGGATGAACTCCTTAGGGAGTTGTCTTGTGCAGTACTGGGTTTGTGAAAACAGCAGCAGCAGAAAGCACAGTCTGAATGGAAATGCGAATGTTGTGTGTAGCAGCTTACTTACCTGTTTGTTGAACAGTGTCTGGTGCTGACATGAACTTAATCTGAAATGTGCTCTATGCTATGAATTCAAGCACTGCTTTCTGTTTTTTGCATGTTGTATTACTGCTTTTTTGTTCCTGGAAAAAGCCCTCCTTGTCTTGACCTGAGGCATGCTATTTTGCTTTCAGAATCTATCTCTTTCAGCTGTTGTACCAGCCTATTTTCTTTCCTGAAGCTTTGGTCTCTGTCTTATTTTTTGCTTATTTGTTGTGAGCTGTCTGAGTTGATTCCCAAAGTTACTGGCTGTCACTCTGACACGTGGATAAGCTGCCTGTGAAGTTGGTAGACTTTTAGTCACCAACTTTAGAAAGCTCAAACTTGCTATGTTTTCAGACTTCAAGAAGAAGTTTAGAGAAGCTGTTCTTTCTTCATTTCCAGGTACTTTAGAAGCAGTCTGGAAGGAAAGTCCTGCCAATTTAAGCATTTAGGGAGAATGACAGAGTTCAGCAAAGTAGAGGTGATAAATTTTGACTTGTGCTGAAGATGATCAGGGGACTTCTCCTGTCTGATGTGCAGTTCTGTATTAAGGCACCTGCAAGCTGCAAAGTGCTGGTTTAAATGATCAATTTGATTATACAACCTCGTTATATGTAGGTGATGTATGCAAAAATAGATTTTAATTTTTTTTTTCTGAGGGGATAGGGAGGAAAGCTGTACTGAGAAGGCAGAGACGTTCTTCATGTGCATGGGTTTGCTGCCTTGGGTTTTTATTTGTTTTTGGGTTTTTTTTTCGTTTTTTTTTTGTTTTTGTTTGTTTGTTTGTTTTTGTTTTGTTTTGTTTTGTTTTTAGTATTAGTAGCAGTGGCATAGTACTACAAACGTATAATTTTCCTGCTGCTTCCATGGCCTCCATGTAGGAACACAGCAGCAAACCACAGTGTCTCACCAGGCCCTCAGAGATGGATTTCCAGTTGTTTTGTGCTGGTGAATATGTTGGATGCTGTCTTTTCCTCCTGCTGTTCATTTGACTTCCTGCCCCATCAAAGTGAAAGTATCTGAAGATGGGTCAGTGTTATCCAAGGTTGGATCAATGTGTGGGGCAGCTGTTGTCAGAAAGTGTCTGGAATCTACAGTTCTTACGTCTGCTTCTTCTCGTCTCCTGCCCTCTCCCTCAGGAAGGAATCATTCCCTAACAGCACAGTTGTCTCCAGATGTCTTTTGTGTAGGTGAAAAAATTGTCAAAGGCAATTTTTGGACAATCTGACACTGTCTAGAAAAAGGAAGATAAGAAATAATTTCTCTTTTTTAAAATATCTGTTTATCATAAATGTATTTTTTAGAAAATACCTGTGCAGAAGGTGAGATAGTCCAGGCTGCAAAAAGTTCTTCACTTATTCTGTCACTGCAGGCTTGTCCCCAGTCCCTCTCCAGCTCTCCTGGAGCCCCTTTAGGCCCTGCAAGGGGCTCTGAGCTCTCCCTGGAGCCTTCTCCTCTCCAGGTGAGCACCCCCAGCTCTCCCAGCCTGGCTCCAGAGCAGAGGGGCTCCAGCCCTTGGAGCATCTCAGTGGCCTCCTCTGGACTGGCTCCAGCAGCTTCATGTCTTTCTGGTGCTGAGAAGGGTATTGTGCTGCTTGGAGGGTGTTGATGTGAGACTCTGAGCAGAGCCTGATACACTCTATCAGGGATGGCTGTTAACCTGGGAGAGATGGGGGAAATCTGGATGTGGCTGCAGATGTTCAGTGTCTTAAGCACAGGTTTCTGGTTGCTCTTGCTCATTCTGCTCGAGCCGAGAGGGGCCTTGGTCCCTGCCGTATGTTGGATGGTAATTATGGCCAGCCTGTATCTGATTTCTGACAGCATCCCAACCATGATTAATTTTGTTCCTAGGAACTGAGTGTAGTTCATGAGACTGTTAAAGTAAGGTCATTGCTCTGAAGAATGCAGATTATTTTGTGGCCTCAGATGCTTTTGTCTCTGAATGGCAATATAAGCATTGAGATAAACACCTTGATGATATTATTATATGGACATGAATAAAAACAACTGAGGGAGGCGTTTGGAACCCTTCCAGATAAATCTGATTGCTAAGGGACATCTAAAATTGCTCTGCTGAAATACTAAAATTATGACAGTTGAGATTTGTTAGACCAAAAATATACTCAAAACTGAGTTTATGCCCAGTGTTTATAAAACAACATTAAAAAAAAAAAAAAGCTTAAAATATGTTGTACTGAAATCAGTGATCGGCTATGGAAATAGAGTTTGTGGAAATGCAGCAGCAGATTTTGGTAATGGCCACTTCTGGTGCTGAGCTATTTTTACTGGCAAAAGTGTTGGAATCTTAGGTACAGTGAAGCTGAGGAGAACGAGGGTAGTGTCCTTGTTTTGGGTGTGCAAAGGGGAATAGAATCTAAGAGATGAGATCTGTTACCTCTGGAAAACCCAAAGGGTTGGCAAGTAAAAACGGTTTGCTCGGTTGCCAAATTTACAAACAGAATTTACATATCAGTGTGGAAGGATCATATATGTACAGCATCTGTAACAACATTCAGAATTTTGGGGTAAAAGAATCTTCCTATGTAAAGACAAACTTTTTTGTTGACCTTTAATAGCATGTGTCAGCACTGAGTTAGTTTCATTTTTTGTGGGGAGAGAGGGGAGAGTTAAAATGCCAATTGAATTAAACTGAATATTGAATTTAAAGTTTTCCTGTTTGCTGATTTAAAATACTGTGGCTGCAGAGTGGAGGAATTCAGATGAGCCAGAGTATTGACCTGATTGATTGCTCTGGGACAGTGGAAGGAGAACTTGGGTAACTAGTTTGGGAAAGAGTCTGTGACACCTCACTTTCCGCCTTCAAATTTCCATGTGTATCCAGTCATCATGTTCACAGTTCAGAAAGTTGGCTTTTCCAGCAGAACTTAGGATTCATACTCACGTAACATAGCTGCCACTCAGCCTGAGCAAGGAAAAGTGAGACCAAAGCTCTTGCATTGTGGTCACAGGCTTTTGGAAACAGCATAAGGCACCTCTCAAACATGGGCACACTTCATACATGATTTGGTTTTATTCACAAGAAATAAATTGTCCTCTCAAATATACAGTGAAATAATCTGTTGGAAGACTTGTATCTGTTGCTTGGATCTGAGGCTTTGAAGTGTGTGACCTGTACATGCTGGGATGACCTTTGATTCTCAACTTCATGCTATTTCCCCTCATACACTGTATAAATGCTGGTTTTGAATTTAAGAGACAATCTGGGTTTTGTGATGTCCCCCTTCCTCTAAATGGCTTTTGATGTTTGGCCAAGATTTGACCGAATTTTGAAGGAATTTGAAGGAATAGTGCGTGAATGCACAGTGAATGCAACAGGGCTGGCACGACACTGTCCTTGTCCTGTGGTCTGTCCGGGTGTTCATGGAGAGGTCTGTGCTTATGGCGTGTAGTATACAGAGCTGCTGGGGACATGAAAAGAGTTTGTATAAAGAATAAAAGGTGTTTTCTTGGAGGTTATGGGGAAAGACTCTGTGATGTAGAGGGGTCTGGATTAAGTAATTGAGAGAGATGTGTTCTGGCTGTGGAGCGCTAGGAAACTCTTCTTTTTCATGGGAGGCAGGTAAGCCTAGGGGAGGGTTTTCTGCTGGTGTGGGTACTCAGGTGAAACCTATTCTGTTCCTTACAGTGATTTCAGAGAAGCAAGTAAGTTGCTTTTTCTTGCCCCAGTGTCTGTCTAGAACAGTGTTCTCTGTTGTGATTAAACTTTTGCTTCTCAATCCTGTCATGACAGCTGGCTGCAAAGCAAGTTTTCACATGACAACACTTTTGTTGGATAGTTCTTGAAAACTGTTTTCCTGAAGCAGTTTAGATTCATAGAGGTTCTTCAGGCCCTTCTGCACATGTGGCATTGGTTTTTGGTATGTGTTCCTGCCTGGACATCTCAGCACCTCTGCACCTGCCTTCTGGATTGATTTGGCACTTGCCTGAATGTGGTAGTGTCCTTTTTGTTCTGTTTCAGGTGTGGTCTCCAAGAAACAGCTCGACAGCTTCAGTACTGAGAGCCTGAGCAGTGTCTTAAGACAAAAGTGTTGCCTCTTAGTCAGCTACGACTCTGGGGGGGAGGCATGTCAACAAATATCCATGTGCTGGAGAAACAGGAGAAGGGCTCTAATAGCCTTGAGGTTCTACTTGAAGCACCCCATTGAGATTCTTAAATACACAGGCAGAGCTCAAGAATAAACCTGTGAGACTGAAGTGTAAGTTGATGAAACAGGTTATGGGCAGAGCTCTGCAGTTTCAGGGTTGCTATTAATTTACCACTGGCAACACCATCACCAGTTCAAGGACTCTGTCAGGCACTGTCCACTGAAGCCCTTCCTGTACAGAGTGTCTGACTTGCACTTCATTGCAAAGAAAGATGGAGATTTTGGGTGAGTAGCTGGGTCAGCAGCCTCAGCTCTGCTGTGGTTGAAGGATCATGCTGTGCTCACTGTGGCCCATTCCCAGTGCTCCAGTCAAGGTGCCACAAGCTCTGTGCCACAGAGCTCATTGATCCAGGAGGTGGAGACTGTGAATGTTGCGGACAGCTTAGAGGATATGGGACAATGGTGGAAAGTCCGTAGCCACTTGCCAAACTCTTGTCAGTTTTGCTTTATGCCAAATATAAGTGTGGTAACTTGCTGATCATGGTGTCCTGGGAAAGTTTCTCTGCTTGATATCTGACTGTGATGCCTCCTTTTCAGGCAGCAGATACACCTTGGAGAATTAAAAAAAAACAACCCAAAACCCCAATCTCTTAAGTGTCTGTTCTTGAAATCATTACGATATATAGCAATTTATTAATTTCAGCAGCAGGAAGGTTTTCTATCGTAAGTAATGGGCAATAGAGGGCAAATTTGGTTAAAGTGAAGGAAATTTTAACTTTTTTCTCAAGGGCAGAAAAATCTCAATGTTTCTTCCTTTGCTTACAAAGTATTCCAGTTGTGCTTACAACTTGTAGACTCATCAACATATTGGTGAGTTCTGCTTGTAGCGCTCGACTTTTGTAGAGGGCAGAGGCAAGCAAAATTGCCTTCTATTAAAATAATTATGAAAATGTGTGTTACATGGTTTTATAACTTAGATACAGTGACCAGAGACGGTTCAGCTGTTTGAGTGTTGTTTACCAGAACAGGAAACTTCTCTTAGATTGTGCTCAGCCAGTTCTGGCAGAGCCAGGAGGGAATGTGTATTTAATGACAGAATTTGCAGTACAACTGAGATGACCTGCCAGCTTAAAAATTGTCTGCTGAGGGGAGTCTCTTCCCCTGCTTCCAGCTTTGCAGTGCCTCCCCCTGCTCTCCTATCCTGTGGCATTAACTGGTGCTTATCTTGCTGCAAGGAAAGCAGATTAAAACTGCTGACACAACAAAAAGGGCTTCCCTCCTGTGTAGTTTTCCACTGCTTTCACAGTACAGATTAGTTATCCCATGGGCAGAGGGTGCTGGGACGGGCTCGTGTTGACACTTGAAACATAGAAATGGGGGTAGAACCTGATCTGTGGGTGAAAGGGAGCAAGAGCTGCCAGCTCTTAATGCTTCAACACATATTGAAAAGATAAAGATTCAGTTCAAATCCATACTGTGTTAAATCTCAAATTAGCATAAGTCTTCTCATGGTTTTTTCTATGATGTGCTCAGGTATTTGTTTAAAAATTTGACCTTCACTGTCAGACACGAATTAACAGCAGCTGCTGGTGAAGGGCCTGGAAGTCCCTTCATGCAGGGAGCATTCCCTTTCTAGACTGAGGATTTCTGGTTGCTGTTTCTGACTTCTTCCATTATTCAGCTTCTGGCTGTCAGTAGTGGCACAGTCTCTGGAGAAACTCATCTGTTAGCAGATCCAGATCTGTAGATCCTGTTGCAGGAACAGCGTTTAGGTATCCTGCTTTTGACTATTTCAAATTAGTTGAAGTGCTTTAAAAACTACGATTCTGGCGAGCCATGAGCAGCTTGAGTCTGGTGTGAGTTTTAGTTGTAGGTCAACTAAAACATCAGGATTCAGTCCCTGACGGTGGACTGAGGCAGAGTGTATCTTCCTGTGATTCTGGGTGTTTTCTCAAGGCTTTCTTTAAAAAGCTGCGAAAATAGAAACTCTATCAAATACTCAGTATGCCCCCACGTCAGTGTGCAGCACAGACTCACTGATTGCAAACACACAGTTGGCAGCATTGAACAGTAACAGGCCTTGAAGTGCAGGGTAAGCAACGTTTACAGGGGAAAACATTCAGAAAACTAGTAGTCCCCAGTTGAAACACTGAACTGGGTCAGATCTTGCTGCTTCTCATCTCCCTGTCTGAAAGAGTTCTGGGCATAAGGTTGGAATTCAGGTTGATGTGGCAGTTTGGTTGTGTCTGGTCAAGTACCTGGACATGGGGGAGCTGATTTTTACCTTGGCTGTTGGGAATACTTTGGTGTTTACAGGAACATCTTCAAAATCTGTCTTGGTGCTTTTTATTAATGTAAAAAAGTAGAAATACTGAGGAGCTCTTTAATGATGCATAGTTCTGTAAAATCATGTTTGTGCTTTTGAAAGAATGAATTATTCTGGAATTTTCAACAAATAGTGTTTTGTTTTGTGAGTTGAAAAAATGCATCGCTGAAGCAGTGTCTTGTTCTTGGTTTTTTAAATAAGCATTCAAACTTATTTCAGGTGGAGGAAGTTTGGTATACGGAAATGTGAAGATCTAAACCTCACTGAGAATTTTTTCTCTTTGCAGTTATATTGTAAAATGTCCAATGGTTATGAAGATCACATGGCTGAAGATTGCAGGGATGATATTGGTAGGACAAATTTAATTGTGAACTACCTCCCTCAGAACATGACGCAGGATGAATTACGGAGTCTGTTCAGCAGCATTGGGGAAGTGGAATCTGCAAAACTAATTCGAGACAAAGTTGCAGGTATGATTTAATATTTCAGAAATTGTCACCTTGTGCTAGACTGCTCAAGCAAATACTTGATTGAATACAACTTAATGGAGAAATATAAAATATTTGTATGTGTGTGTGTGGATATTGGGAGCATGGAACACTCAAGGCTAAGTCAATGACTATTGTGTGTATGGCTTAGAATTCCAAGAAGTACAGTTCCCAGATTTGAACATCAGTAGACAGATCTAAAACTGGTTTGGATTTAGTCCCCAGCTGCTTTATTCTTCCTACAGTCAGAATGGTTTTGACTTCACCAGGGCTCTGAATATATAAATAAACCTTTTGTTCTGATTTTGATCAGTAAAACAAAGGTGTGCCAAGGTTCTGAAGTGGCTGTAGGTCTTATCACTGTTGCGGTATTTAACTTGTAGGTTCCTTAAATAGGATTGGTAGTAGTAGCTTTAAAATATGAGAGGAATGAATTGTTCAGGCTTGTGAAACTTAATGTTTCCTTGAAGCAAAACAAATGCTGACGGAGCAACTGCAGAGGTTTTAATCCTTGCACCGTTAAAATACTTCATTTACAAGTTTTGGTTATTCTTGTTCAGAATTTGCAGAATCTTGGATTCAGTGAGATCACTTGGTTGTTTCTGGAGGGGAAAAAAAAAGTGCTGTTAACTAGCTGTGCACTGGTTTGTTCCCAGCCTGCAGCTCAGTGCTTGTGGAATTCTGCGCTGCACATGCTCAGTGTTGTATTTCAGAATCCAGCAATACTGATCGTTATCTAATCTGTAATGGAACCGGCCTGAGTCTGCTCCCAGTCTGTAAAAGCTGCATGGGAGCTGATGGAATGCATGAGAGCTCTTTGCACGTCATCTTTAGTGCTTTATTTGCTTGAGAATACCCACGAGAACTGAATAATTAAAAACTTCAGTATTTCCCTTCTGAGTAGCCTCTCTGATTTCCACATCTCTGGCTTTCCTGTTATCCTACAGATATCATGTGATGGCTGTGTGTCTGAATCACATAAGGGATGTGTATGTTCAGTCATGATAAAATAGTGACTTAAATACTGATTTCTCTGAATATTTTGGTAGGTGAGTGTTCGGCCCAGATGTTATCATATGCTTTGAGGCACTTAGAAGTTGAGGCTTACTCTGAAGGCTGGTTTTGCAAGGAATAAGACCCCTTGCTTAATGATAGCAAGTCGTAGCTGGCCCACACCTTAGACTGTAAAATAAGCACAGAATCACCTGAGTGGGAGGGAAGGATATTTTCAGTGGGAAGCAAGAGACTCATCAGTGCCTGAAGTTGAGGGTCTGAGTTAGCTGCTCTTAGTCAAGTGCTCTGTATGTGTCAGACTCCTCAGTGAAGCTGGAGTTGTCAGCGCTGGGCTGGGAATAAGGAAGGAGCTGGTGACTGAAGCTGTGTATGTCGGGAGCTGGGAAAGCAAGCAGGGACATGGACAGAAACCCAAGTGATGTACGGAAAGAAAACCAGTGCCCTCTCTTCTGAAAGAGCCTTTTATCATGGAAACAAAACTTGATTCTTTCTGCTGAAGGACTGTAGTATTTTCCTTAAAACTAGGTTTTATAGTTACTTTGTTAATTATTCATCCAGATAAGGGCGTACTTGTTGCTCTTTTTTAGCTTTGTCTCTTGAGTAAATTTGTATTTAGGTGTATGCAAACTTTTAAAAATATCTAATTCCTATCCACTAAAATTCTTTGAAAACCATTACAGCACCAATTTCCTTAGCACTACAGGTTTCTATAGCAGGCTGGGAACATCAGGAGGAAGCAAAAAAACTTCTCGCCTTGCCTGGGGTAAACACTTGGCAGCAATCATAATGCTGTGTAAATGCCAGTTCCTTATATATTTCCTGGCACCCATAGCAGATAGGTAGATTGTACTGTTTTGGAATAAATTATGAAGCAAAGAGCATTCCTACACAGGTGGAAATGTCTCTGGCAGTGAGGGACTGCTGTGTGCTGGCCAAGCCTGTATAGAGGTGATCACTGGGCACTGAGTGGGAGGAGATGGCTGAGGCTGATGCTGTTGATGCTGGAATATTCATGTTTATGTGACTTTTGGGACAGACTGAAAATATCCATAAAGCATCTGTTGCTCTGAGCCTTCAGAGCAGGGCTGGACTTGTTAGGGATGTTGGATCCTTCCCACGCTTGCAAGAGGGAAAAGTCATTGCCAACTGTCCACGTGTTATTTTTTCCCTCTTAAACTTTCGTTTTCTTAGTCAGACTCTGGAGAAATAAGGTAGAGTCCAGGTGCTGAAAGTTTTTCAAATTGTTCACTTACTCATTTTCTTAATCAGAGGTAAATAATATCAGTAGATAAGTGGGTGTGTGAACCAACCATATTTGATCTAAATGACTGACTGTCTTTGACTAATAAAACAAAACAGATGCTATAAAAAAATCACAAAAACCAGGCTGTGGGTACATGTCAGAAACAATGATCAGAATTTAGCAGGTATTATCTGTAGGTCTCCAGAGGATGGAGTTAAATCCTACGTGGCTGGCACAGAGCAGTTTGCCATTAGTTGTGTGCTGTGTGTGGTGTCATGAGAGGCGGATTGCAGCTGCTTTAACACCAGGTCTCTAAGGGAACAGGATGTTGTTTCTATGCGAGAGTTGAACACAGGGGATCTGGCTTCTCTTAAGAGTTTTAGCAGACAGCAGAAATTACCTGTGAGTGTTTATACAAAGGGTGTATTAGACAGCAGGCTCTGACACTGTCTGAGTTCAGCTGAGTTACTGCTGGATTAGGTTTCACAAGGAAGCAGCCAAAGGCAGAGGCCATGCCAGGAGCTGGTGCACTTCTGCAGTCAGTCTGTTGGCATGAAAACACTGAGGGTTATTTGGGTTTTCCTTCTATTCCCTTGTGGATTTTAGACTTGCAATCTCAATGTCTCAGCAGATTGGGCATCCTTTTTTCAGTATCTGAAGTTAATCTGCAGCTCTCTTGCAGCCCTTTTCTTCATTTCCTCTTACATTTCTGCCAGGATATCATGAACTGATGAACTTGGTTAAATGATTGCCTTTGCCCCACACACATGAAGTTTGCAAGACCTGGTCAGAGTTGGTGTTTTAGTCTTAAATTTCTTGCTTTTGATGGGTGCTCTGTCCAATGCCTACTGTCTATGAAGGCAGAGGGATGTCCAGAGTGAAAATAAAAGACCTCCAAGTTATTCGTGATGTGTGCCAGCCTTGGAAAACCTCCTTGCCTTACTGAAGTATTTGCTGTGGCTTACTGAAATATTTGCTGTGTGGATTGTGTATGTTGAATTCACTTCTTGTTTGCATTTCCTTTCATTTTAGTAGTGATAACTTTCTTTTGTTAGGATTAATTTTAAAAAATGTTCTTCGCTTTAGGACACAGCTTAGGTTACGGCTTCGTGAACTATGTAACTGCAAAAGATGCTGAAAGAGCAATAAACACACTGAATGGCCTCAGACTTCAGTCAAAAACTATCAAGGTAGGAGCTTTTCAGTCTTCTGTGAAAACGACACTGTAACAAACTTAATTCTGATGGTAAGGTTTGTGTGCTCCCAGCTGCAGCCAGCATGAATCTGGGAGGAGAGCAGTGAAGTGTTTTGAAACAGCTTAGTATTTGAAGATTCCCTTTCTTTATATTCCCACCATTTTTACAGCAGTAGAGGAACCATTAGAGATGTTTGCCAGGCTTTTTAACTCATGTTAATACACATGCACTGCTTTCCTTACCCAAAACAGCAGCCTGTGCTCTATGTGTAGGATTCACTCCTACTTAGGTCATCTATACAGCTTTCTCCAGTAGCAGAAATTAGGACAAAAACCTGCACTCTACTTGTGCCATCTTTTTATGGTGCTTTAGAAAAGCTACTGGCAGGACAAGTTCCTGATGTGAGCTGTGACAGGCCCAGTGTCCAAGTCAGAACTTGGGATTCTTCATGTGGCAGAAGTGTTTGCTGGAAGCGCTGGTGTTGGTCTGCTGCTGTCTCCTTACAGCAGTGCTAATATAGTTGTTATCTCTTGGGTAAGCCCAAAGTGGATGGCATTATGTAGGGACATGCCCTTTCTCCTGTTGTTTGGTTGGTTTTCCCTTGCTTCCTCCCAGTTTCGTTTTTTTTGAACTCCAATAAAAATGCATGTGTTGGTAGTGGGGGAGTAAAAAAAACTGGCTCATGACAGTAAATTAATCTTCCCTGTTAATACCCTGAAGATGTATTTTTATTTCTTTTAAAGGTTTCCTATGCCCGCCCAAGTTCTGAAGTTATCAAGGATGCTAATTTATATATCAGTGGCCTGCCCCGGTCCATGACACAGAAGGATGTAGAAGATATGTTTTCCCGTTTTGGGCGCATCATCAACTCACGTGTGCTTGTGGATCAAACCACAGGTGAGTTCTGGGGCTTTGGCTGCAGAAAACTGGAGTCTACAGCATGTGTTTGGTGTTTTTCTGAGACTAGCAGTACCTGAACTTGAGTAAGTTGGACTTCCACAAGCTAGTCATGACATCTGGTGTCAGCCACTGGCAGAATTTTCACAGGATATCCATGTTCAGTGATTTTTTTTTTTTTAAATACAGAATGACTTGTGCTACCTTTTTGCCAGCTTACAGCCTAAACCTCGGACCATATTAAAATAGGGTTATTGTAATTTTTATTAGCTAGTGATTTGCCGAATCTACTTTCTTGCTCTGACACTTGCTGTCACTGCAGTGCACTGTGTTTCTGGGCCATGTGTGTAACCTGGAGTGCTGACCTTACCTTGACTTCACACAAGTGCAGCTCTTATCCACAGGTCAATTCCAGGCCATGGTTTCAGAGTTAAAGCGAAACAGAAATGTGTTTTGTCTTTTGTACTAGCCTGGAATTCACTCACTCAATTTTCTTGTATTTTAAACCATTTGAGATGTCTTACAGGCCTCTATGGTTACTGCTGAGCAAAGGAATTAATTTCATACGCTTAGTACTGCCCTGAAAGTTCTAAATGTATTTAGTGTATTAAAAAAGAAAAAAAAAAGAGAAAGAGGAGAAGTTACTTAGGCACTTGGCTCAGGGGAAACTAAAGTAAAGGTTTTTTTTATGATGATAATTCTGACAGAAGTCATACAAATAAAATCTCCCCAGGAATAATAGAGTTCTCATGGGTGTACTGAGGCCTGATGCTGTGTAATTCATCTCCGAACGCAGCACCTGCTTTCTGATAGCCTTAATAATGCATTGACTGAAAAATGGGTTCTGTTACACTTCACAGTTAATGCCTACAGAGCCTGGGCTTGCCATCCCACCAGGAAAGTAGCTGTGTCTTGGCTTTAAGCCTGCCTTTCATATCTTGATCTACTTCCACATAAGACACTTTTTAATTTGTGCTTAGCTGTACCTTCTCACAGAGATGGTACTCCAGCATTTGAAAATTACTCTGTTTAAAAATACGCTTTCTACAATATTTATATTTTAAATGAATGCTTTGAGAAGCACGAAGATGAGCAGCATGAAAGCGGAAGAGTCAGAGTAAACTGAGCTCTAGGATAGGCTTTGCTGAGTTCTGAGTGATGCTGCTACTCTGGGCCTTTCCAGGGTGGGCTATACCCTTCCCCCTGTCATGGGAGGCTGATCTCAGTGGTACCTGAGCGTACATTTCTGTCAGCTCTGCTCTGGCGAGCCCATCTGTTGTTATTTATCAAAATGCAAACACATCTTGCTTGCTGCAGGCCCAGGTTTTGACAGGTTGCATTTCCTTCTGTGCAACACAGAAAATGATACTCAGCTGTTATCAACAACCTTGTGATTTATGATAAGCTTAGCTTCTGTATCTGGCTTTGAAGGTGGTCCTGGGTGGATGTGAAGAAAACATGAAAGTATCTGACGTGTCCCTTTCTGAAACAGAGCTAATGAAGTCCTACATTTAGTCTGGCCACAATATCTACTTTGGAATGTCATTTAAACAAAATGTGCCCTTTTAGCTTCACTGAGATAAAGCTCATTTTCAGCCTAAGGTCAAGTCACAGATGAGTAGCAAGGGGAGGAGAGGAGAGCTCAGAAGGCATAACTTGTATCTCAATCAGAAGGATAACAGCATCCTGGGGCTGGGACTAGGAAAAAAATAAGCGAATGTTTAACAGCTGTGGTATTGATTCAGCACAGCTACCAAGAGTTAATTGTTCATTGATTCTAATGAATAAAAGTAATCTATGTGCCAGCTGGAAATAACATATGTGGTACAGGTGAAATTGTGATCTTTCCATTTAAAAAGGTGAAGGTCCTTTATTATAGTCAGACAATTGTTCCCTCATCTCTGAGCCTGAGTGTGTTTCTAGCATGGAAAAATGAAAACATTTGCAAAAATGTATCCATTCTGTGTTTGTGGATGCTCTTTAGTGATCAAGTAAGCGAAACTAAGGGGTTTGGGTTTGTTTTTAACCAGCTAGAATTAATTTTTTTTTTACTTAATTTAAAATGTTGAGAAACTTTTTGTGAATGGAAATGTCAATTGATGATGAATATCATGGAATTCTACCACGTATTTTTTTATGTGTTTAGACACTGCAGTTGTTATAGCTGAAATGAGTATGCGAATTTGTCTTTGTTTTCTTAATTTTGTACTTTATTGTTCAGCTGCTGAAGAAACGTAAATGTAGAGAACTTGAAAGCTGTGACCATAGAAATACTGAACTTTTTTGGGTTTTGTTTTCAAAGTTATTTTGAGTTTATCCTGAACTTCAATTTTTTTTAATTTTTTTTTTTTTATTGGTTTGGTTACAAGGTTTGTCCAGAGGGGTCGCATTTATCCGGTTTGACAAAAGGTCAGAAGCAGAAGAGGCAATTACAAATTTCAATGGTCACAAACCCCCAGGTTCCTCCGAGCCCATTACAGTGAAGTTTGCAGCCAACCCTAACCAGAACAAAAATGTGGCACTGTTGTCGCAGCTGTGTCATTCACCAGCTAGACGGTTTGGAGGGCCAGTGCATCACCAGGCGCAGAGATTCAGGTAGGTTAGGAAGAATAAATGAGAATAAATGCATTTAAGGCTGTGCTCCTGTTCTGTGTCTGTCCAGGGAGCTGTGCCCCCCCCCCAGCTGGGCACTGATACCTTCATTGCAGCATGTGTGAATGAATACATAGTGCACTTGTGTCCTCAGTGTTATGTAAATAAACTGTTGCATTAAAATATGATTTAAGTAAAACCTTACTTGTAAAATTTATGTTGAAGTTAGTATGTAAAGGTACCTGCACTCCAGTATCTGTTTCCACTGCTGGGTTACAGTGAGGGGACAGCAGCAGCAGGTTCCAGATGGGTGTTGGTAGGTGCCTGTCTCAACAGATCCCCATTCTGTTGTCTGTATATCTGAACACAGATAGAATTTGGCAACTTAATTAAAGCTCTGAATGGTTGGTTCCAGCAGGGAGGTGTTACAGTAAGAGAGGAAGACCTTATTTCTGATAAGGAGGTTCTGTGGGATTTGTGCTTGCATTGCAACCTGTGCAGGGTTCTGCCTTCCCTTGAGGCCTCACGAGTTCACTGATGAGAATCTGGAGTAGTTGCAGCATCCTGTGTGCTCCCAGGGCCATGCTTTCAGGAAGATGCTGTGGATGCAAGAGCCACCATTTGACTTGCTGACACAAACTCTTCATCTCTGCCTCGTCACAGACTTGCAAGAATTCCAACACTTATCCAAAGCTTCCTTCCCTCAATCACCCAGGCAGGCACATCTCTACACGTATGTACAACACTTTACACCATGGACTCATGGAATGATTGGAGTTGGAAAAGACCTCCAACATCAAGCCTGTTCCACAACCCTTTGTATTTTTTTTCCCACTCTTAGTGTTAGCTGCAAGTTTTTCTAGTGAGTCTGTCTTCCTTGAAGGATGCTGAACTGAAGGAGGTGTGATTACTCATGCTGTGGTTAAGCTCAGGAACCTGAGTTTGGGCTGAGTCTTGTTTGTTTTGGTAGTGAACAAGACATGATGAATGGATAAGCAGCTTCCACAGAGTCCGCAGTCTGTATAAATTAAAGTTGTGATCTCTGCTCCACAGAGGTTGAATACTTAACTTGATATTTTGATTACATTTCATCTCGTTTCATCATAATCCCTGTAAATCCAGGATTTAGCCTTTAGTATCTAATTTGTAATTATTAATTTCCTACAGATATTTATCCAACCCTTTGTTTAATGTTCTTTTAATCCTTTGGAGTTCCTGTGGTATTTGTGGCTCACATCAGGAACTGGTCTTACTGTTGTGTCCCACTGGATTCCTGGGCTAATTCAAAGACCCAGGCTCTCTGCTTCCATCCAGAGGGAATGAAGCCAGCATGGGGTTGTGTCTGGAGGACAGATAAAACATCTGGGGCAGGGTTTCTTTAGAGTGTAAGATTTATTTGTTTAAAGAGAAGAGCAGATCTCCAGGTGCTGAACTGTGATGAATTGGAGGGGCTTAGCTCCTGAAGCATGAGGAGATTGTCCAGGGCCTGAAGTCCTATGCTTTTGTAGCTCACCAGGGCTTTATATTTGAAGAACATTCTTTGAAATCTCAAATATTGCCAGTTCAGCTGATTTTGCTTTCAGACTTGTCCAGGGTTGAAGCCAGTTCCTGTAATGGGCAAAACTCTGCTGGTATCAGCCCATGAATTCTGCCCTGAATGCTTGAAGGGGAGCCATTTCTGATAGTTCTTTGATCCAAGGGGAAGTGCAGTCAGACTGTTTAACTCTGCAGTCCTTGATGTGGTATTACCTGGGCTTGTGGGCAGAGCCTGAGCCTTTGGAACAGGCAGGGGCAGAGCTGTACTGACTGCTGGAACCAACGTCAGGCAATTCTGAGCTCAGTGGTTTGAGCAGGGACCCAGAACTGGTGATCTGTTGAGCTGAAAACTTGACAGATATTGAGATAAATTCATCCTACCAGATCATTACTCACTTGGAAAGAAGCTGCAGAGCTGAAGGTGTCTGTCAGAACAAGTAAGTGTATCAAGCATGCAAGCACAGAAATAGCAGATGTGTCACCTCCTCATCAGATCTCACGGGTTGGTACGTCTCATTCACCTTGTGGTACTTCTAACTGCTTTTTCAGTTTGGCTGTAGTACAAGGCTTCCCAAACTTGGATTTGCTTGGGGCTGGCTGTCAGTGAGTCGGTGCAGCTCAGGAGTGTCCAGCTGTGCTCCGGGAGCCGCTGGGCTGCAGAGCAGCAGTGAGGGAGGGATGGAGTGATGCTTGCTCTGGGGACAGAAGAGTCTGTGAGTTCTGGTGTCCAAGGCAGTGAGCTCTGAGCATCAGAGAGCCTGGGGGAGGTGGGCACTGAGTGGTTCTTGTGTGTGAGTGCACTCTGTGTGTGTGTGCAGTGCCTCTGCTCCCCTCCCTCCCTGTACACCTCCTCGAGCCCTCCCTTCTTGAGAAAGGCAGCAGCAGCTCCTTGATGCAGGGCAAGACAGAGTCAGAGGGGAAGCATTTGGCACTTACTGCAGCATTCACTGCCCAGACATCCCTTCCCTGTTTCCTCCAGGTCAGCAGAGAATCAGGATGTGCCAGCGCCCTGCTCTTGGCAGAGAGCAGCTCGTGTACTGCTTTTAAGGGGTTTGCAAATCACCAGTGGTACACCTCAATTTGGGAACCCCTGGTATAGTATCATTATATTTCTATGATAACATGACCTCGTATTTTTAAATAATAAATAAGCACAAGGGTTCAAAGTGAGTTTTTGACCTTGACTTTCAGATTTCCCGGCCTTTGAGTGCTTAGCTGTGCAACCCTAATATTGCACTAAAATATTGAGAAGCTTTTGTTTTCTGGAGTGTAGGCCAGAAATAGAATAAAGGGGAATTGGAAATGTGGGTTTTAGGGAAATTAAATTAATACAAAGCAAGAGATAAAAAGGAGAATATTTTTGCCTTTTGTTATGCATGAATCCTGCTGAGGTATTGTGAAGGAGGCAGGATTCAGGAAGAGTGGCTAGGTGATTTTAAAAATCCAGTTTAGTAAAGTCAGATCTAAGTTTTCCTGGTATGAAGTTGTGTAAAATTAATAAAACTATCCATACATACTGGAATAATAAAACTGACCCTGCTCATGTTGGGAGTGTTTGCCTGCACCTGCTGCCTTTGGGTGGAAAGGGAGTAGGTTTTGTTCTGTTTCAAAAAAGAAGAAATTAATACATACAATCTCTCCTCCTAAGAACCCAGCAAACCCAAAGAAACTCTTTGGCTTAAGAGTTTCCCAAAGTGTTCTTTTAGAGGCAAGAAAAGGAAGATGGGGTGAAAAAAAATCTCCTCTGTGAAATAAGTGAGAGTTGCCTTGGGGTGTTTGGGGCCTCTGGGGAGGTGCTGCCTGTGCCCCCAACTCGAGCAGTTCTGCAGCAATGCCCTGGACACTCTGAGCAGCCTGGCTGAGTTCAGAGATCCATCCAGGTCCCCTGGGAAGGTGATCATGTAATCTTGTCTTTCCTGTTCCTTACCTATTTCTAAGGATAGTTCCCTGTTGATAAAGCAGTTGGAATACTTAACTTTTTTTTTTTTCCTGGCAGCTGTCAATTTGATTGTCAATTTGAATGGGGAAACATTTATGTGGCGGTTTTGATGTGCCATGTATAAAATATTCATTGTCAGTTGCTTCCCATTCAAGTTAATTTGCTTAATTGAATTGAACTTTTACATGAAATATTGTGCTTTTTATTTGCTAGGTTCTCTCCTATGGGTGTAGATCACATGAGTGGGCTTTCTGGTGTAAATGTTCCAGGAAACGCATCTTCTGGCTGGTGTATCTTCATCTACAACCTTGGTCAAGATGCAGATGAGGGAATCCTCTGGCAGATGTTTGGCCCCTTTGGTGCGGTTACCAATGTGAAAGTTATTCGAGATTTCAACACCAACAAGTGCAAAGGTTTTGGTTTTGTGACCATGACAAACTATGAAGAAGCTGCAATGGCCATAGCAAGTCTTAATGGCTACCGCCTGGGGGACAAAATCTTACAGGTTTCCTTCAAAACCAACAAGTCCCACAAATAACTTGCTCGTGCTTTTTGTATGGAATAGATAATGGAGTGACAGAAGTTGAAACATTTTTGTTAGTGTAAAACTCATTTTGCGCCAATTTTCACAAGTGTTTGTCTTAGTCTAAATGAGAAGTGAAAAGGTTTTATATTCTGGGATGCAACTGACATGTTCAAATGTTTGAAATCCCACAATGTTAGACCAATTTTAAGTTCCTTTAAGTTATTTCATTTAAAACATGTTAAAAATCCCCTGAAATCTTAAGTAGATTGCATTAACTAGACCCTCTGGATGGTGGTAAAATTGAAGCATGCTTTCACTTATGAGACTAACATTTGTTTCATTGAATGTTGTCTGCAAAAACTGGAATTTTCTGAAAAATATCAGGCTGAATTCATTGATTTTCTTTGGTTTTATGTTGTTCTTCCTGCCCATCCCCCTGTCCTTTTGTTCCCCCCGAGTTTCAGTAGTATGAAAGAAAAGTTGAGAAATACTAATGTTTTAGTTGACAGTAAACTGTTTGATCAATTAATATTCATTACTCTGTGTCTAGTTGAGGATCCGGCTTTTTAAATTCAAGGTCTTGTAAGTAGTAGCATGCCAGCCTAACTTTAACACCATTGAGGAGGTAAGTTGCACACTGAGCAGTGGCCAAGCTATCCAATTCACAGGTTTTAGAAACGTGACTTTTAAAGCCCACTTTGAGAGGAATGGACCAAAGAGTTTCAAAGAAACTCCAGGAAGATTTCAGAGTCAAAATGAAACTCCAAAAAAGCGAGTGTGAATATATGTTGCTACTTTATCAGACTGAATCTCTTCTGTCCAAATATTTAATGCATGGTGCACTACTTACTGGTACATTATAATGCAGCAAGATACTTACTCATTTTCCAAGATCATTGTAGTTGGAATTCCTTTGGCAGTTCTATTTTGTAAAGAAAAACCAGTTATAAACATTTGAGCATTGTATTTCTCGCATCCCTTCTAATGAGTGCTAGATTTTTCTATTTTAATAGGATTTTGTTTTGACAACTAGCTTTACTTATTGAACACTCAGCAGAAAAGTACTTACAACTTGCAAGTTAGATATTAACCAAAAAAACCCCTTTGATTTGTAGATTTAAAGTTTAATCCCCCAGGTTTTCTGCAGACTGCCTTGAAACTTTGAGTTGTTCTGTTTCTGTTAATTTTCTTTTGCTTTTTTGTGTTTTTTGTTTGTTTTTACTTTTGCATTTAAGAACATTAAATTTGATTTTGTTTTGCTCAAATTTTGTTTTGTTTTTTATTTTCTGTTCTTTTTTTTGCTAAGTATTGCACAGTGTCCAGCTTTCAGAGTGTTGTTTTAAGGAACTTTAGCTCCTCTTTAAGAAAATTTTAATTTACTGCTTTGACAGATGAGTAGAAAAAAAAGTTTTGAAACAAGCACCACAATAAATGTGTCACATAGAAGTGATGTGTCACAGGCTGATGTAGCCCTCAGGTGTGCTTGGGTAGGAAGCTGGGAAGGCTGACCCTGCCTATACAGGTGTGTGAGCTACTGTGCACAACTGGAGACTTGGCTCTGGTGTTGTTGTAGGTAGAGCAGGTGTGGAAATGAGTTCTGTGGCAGTTGGATACAGTGTCTCCTTGTTTTGCTTGAATCTCTACAAGCCCCAGAGTTCATTTCCAAACTCCAGAGGCCAGTCCATGCTGCCTGCTCGTCTCGCTCCATCCCCAGCTGACTTTGCCTTGTGCTTGCCACCGTTTGTCCTCTCCTTGCCATGGGATCTGCACAGCCTGAGGGCTCCCTCAGCCTCCACGTGTGGCTGAGCTGCTGCCCAGCTCCAGGGATGACCTGTGGGAGCTGCTGATGTTCCTCTAAACCCGACAGATAGGCCTTGGCCCAAGTGAGCAGCCTCCTGCTGAGTTTGAGCTTGTGTGCAGTGAATTCAGGTGGGGTTTTTCCTGTTGAAACATCCAGCCTTGCCTCTCCTGCCAGTCTGTTCCCTCCCCATCTCTTGAGAAGCTCAGTGGTCAGTGAAACGGTGACCGTGACACAGCAGCCAACCCAGTCCCACCCCCCGAAGCTACTCTTGGCTGTCAGAGGTTTCCTTCCACCAATTCATCACCATCCATTTAGCACATCGATGATTATTTCTTTTCTGCGTACCAGGAGAGATTGGGAAGCATTCTGGGCATTCTCCCAAGTCAAAGCTGTGTAGTACAGAGAAGTTCTCTTACCGTGTCCCATAACTGTTGAACCCTGCACTGTCCTGTTCCACAGGAGTGGGCTGTAGTCATTCCCAATTCCTGTCATTCTCTCTTGCTTCATTCCATTTAAGATAAATTTGTAACTAAACTGAATGGGATTTGCTGTTTGCCACAATATTTAGCTGGGGGTTCAGACTTGGAGCTGGTGACCCCTAAACACGACTCTGGATCAGTGCTGGTTCCAGGTACACTGCCCATGGCAGCAGCACATTGCTGTGCTGCCACTTCTGAAAAAAGCCCTTCTCTTGGATGCTTTCTGGCATTGCTGTTCCTTGCTTTTTCCACTGCTTCCTTATTTTTCCATCTCTCATTCTTCACTAAATAAGGAGGAAATGCAGGATATGGTTTTGTACTGCTACTACAACACTCTCTTTTAGGAAAGTTCTGATTCCAGCTTTTTTTGATAGTTGGTCTGATAATGATTGCCAGGCAATTGGTATGAGCAAAGCACTGCTGCTTGGGTCAGGAAAAGAGGAAAAACTCCTGCTGATATCCAGGGCTGATACCAGAAGTAGTGTGTGATCTGCAGTATTGTAACAGTCAATAAATAGCATAACAGCATAAATAGCTGAAGTCCAGAAAAAATTGTGTATGTATTCTTGATCCTTTTGGTTCTAAACAGCAGCCTGTGCATCCTACTAGTAAAGACCAAAAGGAAGCTTCTGGGGGTGGAAACTAAATTCTAACAAGACATCTGCCAGGAGTTTTTCTACCCAAAAGGTAGGAGCAACTGTTTTCTTCCTCACGCCACTCAGCAGACCCTGCTTTGAAGTTCTTGCTTGAACAGACCTGTTTCAAGAGAGGTTTTGGCCTCTTTATTCTCAAGGAGTGCTCTGCTTTTTCATCCATCAGTTTGATGGAATGCAGATGTTTCTATCAGTCAGTGCTTACAGGATCTTTGTAGAACCCAAGGACTGTCTCAAAGCACAGGTCTCACATTGCTTGTGAGATGCAGTGGTCTTGTTGAGGTGGAGAATTCTGGAAAGTCTTTGTTGCTGGATTAGCATGTGATGATTGGATTTTGGAGACCTGGATTTGTTGGTCAGTACTGGAGATGTGCTACAGGAACAGCTGTGATGGGAGTAGGTTCAGAGTAGGTTAAGAGTCTCTTGGGACAGCCCCAGGTGTAGTTTCTGAAGGACCAGGTGTAATTCCTGCTGAAAACACAGTTGTCCGTGCTGCTGTCATAGGGTCTCATGTCACAGGGTCACCGAGGGGAGTCAATGCATTTGCTTCCCAGATGTCTGCATGAGTGGAATTCACCCTGTGCAGAGCGCTGGCCATGAGCCTCAGCACCTATAAACCTCCTGTTAACCATTAGCAGATAGGGAAATCCCACATAAATACAGCAGAGGAATTTCTGATGTTGCTGTATGTACATGGTGTGAGCTGGCAAAGGCACGTGCAGATCCATCAGGTGAGGGATGGCAACACCAGAAATGCAGATCAGAGCAGCTCAGTGCATTCAGTTCTCAGTGATTCCCTGTCAGATGGTGTCTGTGCACTGGAGTGTTGGATTTATTTCACTTTATTCTTCAAGCTGCATTATTGTAAAATCTGTTTTACTTCAGCTGCTCCACTCTCCTACTCTCCTGTCTGACTGGCCAGTGCAGTTACTGCTGCCTCCTGAGCCCTCCTGTGCCAATCCCGTGTCTGTTCCAGCTCTGAGACTGGGAAAGGCTTGAGGATCCAGCTCTTAGGGTGAGGGGAGAAGTCACCGTCGCCACAGCGGGGTGTGTGTGGCCACACAGCTTTTCCTTCCCTTTGCTTAGCTATGTTTTTTGTACGTCTTATCATGTGAGCATGAAAACCACTGAGAATCTAGAGACAAGTCACTGGAGCAGGATAAATTGTCACCACATGGCACCACTGGTTGGTCAGTGTGTGGTCACTTGCTGTGTCCAGATGACCAAAGGGTGTTTGCGTGGAGAGGACACCTATTTTTGTAGGGGGATTGAACGTTGTAGTAGTGTTATTTATACAAAGCAGTTAAAAATCTTTTTTTAAAAAGTTTTTTTAAAAATCTGGTATCATTTATAGAAAGAATGTCCAGCAGTCAAAACCAAAATGATGAACTAACTGTAAAGGTGATCCCTTATTTTAAGGCTGAGTTTGGAAAAGGAATATTCCTTAAGGTCCTTCAACATTTGTTACAATTCTGTGTTGCGTTAATGTTCTGGGTAAGGTCAATAAAGTAGAAATTCTTCAAATATTTCAGGAGATTTTTTTTCAGAGCATTCTAAACAGCAATAACTCAAGTTCCTTTTTGGATAGTTTACTGTTACATATGTGCTTTTAAAAAAAACCTTGGAGAATGTCCCCATGTTTACTTTTCTATCACAATTTACAGGTCATATGATAAAATAAACTGTTTATTCAAAGTAGCTCCTCTGATAGCTCTGCCTGCAGAAGGTTAGGGTTTGTGGGAGGTTTTTAACACACATCTCTTGTGTGCTGCTGGTAGCCTGGTTCAGTCACAGAAACACGGAGTAGTTTGTCTGGATGCTGCCTCTGTCAGAAGGTCACCATATTTTTTATTTCCATAATGAAGAAATGTGTCCTTTATAATTCTGTGAAGCACCTTATTGCTACATTTCTCCATTTAGGCATCTACAAATAACTTAAGAGGGAAGGGACCGAATTCACCTTTAGCATAAGGAAACACCAACACCTTGTGCTTCCTGAGTGGAGCCGCACTTGTGCTTTGGCTTTTTTTCATTTTGTTTTTATTTTCCAAGAGCTGAATTTGTCACCTGAGGTACTTTAATCTCTGTTTGGAAGCAGGGGAGTCTTTCTGTGCCTTTGACAAGTTCCTCTAACATAGCTCTACTCTTCTCAAGGTTGGCTACTCAGCACAGTAGTATGGATAAATCCAGAGCTCAAGAGGCCAGTGGTTATTTTCTCTGGTTATTAAACCTTCCTGGGTTTCTCCTTATTAATATAAAAAATAAAAAATGTGGAGTTAATAAAAAGGGTCTCAGTTCCCTCCCTCTCTCTTGGAAGAGGCGGTACCTCCATGACAAGCAGTGGATGGAAAATCACCGTTAATTTCTAACGTCCACTCTTGGGTTGGTCAGGTACAGCATCGTTTCAGTGGTTGCTCTTTGTGGGAGCCTCGTGTAGTCAAACAAGACCAAACTTAAAGTGTTGCTTTCTCCTCCTGCGTGACTTCAAACCAGTCAAAGTCTTTATGATCTCTAAAGCATGACCCAGCACCCCATGAGCGGGTTCGATGTTCAGCCCTGGTGATTCCTTCTAGATCACACTTTGATCAAACAGCAGCAAAGGTTTAGAAATATTTTTCTGTTGAGTGGAGTTTTGCGCACTGAAATTTTCTTTTCTTGCTAATGATGGGAAAACAGTAATGCTAGAACTGCCACCTGAAACCTTGGAAAATTGCTTCTGTGTTCACATTTTAGAATCTCAATATTCTCCTACTGTTGTTCCTTATTTCTTAACATTTTTGAGCAAGTTTTTAGTGGTATGGCTGAACTTTTTCACTTGGTCATTGAGAAGAAAATGACTTGAGACATTTGAAACATAAGTTGGGATAAACCTTTATTTGATGAGTAATTTGAATAATACTGTACTTCTAGTCTTTTTATTGATTTCCTTTCCTTTAACTTATGTAATCTTTTGTTTATAAATTAATCTGTTTGTGGGACAGAAGGTTTTATCAATTGCTTTCCATACTGTACAGTATATGGTTACACATTTTGTATATTTAGTGTGTTTTTAAGTTATTGATTTGTTTTATATCAAATAATTTATTTTTCAGGTACCATTTTCATTTAAACTTTGTTTTTACATGGGTTTACTTTAAATAAAGTATGACACTGCTTTCCAAATGTCTAAAATGAAGTTGAATCCCATTGTGTTATTTTGAGATGATTTATGTAAATTAATTATTTTAGAAATAACTGCAAAAATGTACCTCAAAGTTCATACTTTGGTTGTGCTTCAATTCAAGTGCTTGGAAATTCTCTGCAATGATTTTTTGAGCAGTTTGAAAAAATGGAATTTTCATATTGAAACAGTTCAAAGATTTGTTGATGAAGCAGCAGCTTTGTAGAATCCTGTGGATGGAGTTATGAACATTGTTTTCTATATGGATTTTCAAAATTAAATGAAACAACCCGTAGATATTTTACACTGGTGTTAAGACTTAAATTACATTATCTATGTTAATAGTGCAAAGGAGTTTTGTACTTTTGCCATGTGTTCATGGCTGGTTTTGTTGAGCACTTGTTTGGAACATGCTCGGGATGCTTTTACTTGAACCCTGGTGAAAGGTGATGTACTTCAAAGTAGAATTAGGCTTTTACTTAATTGTTCATATTTTGTCTTTTTTTCCCTGCAGGAATTGGATTATTATTGTGCAGTTTGGAATTTGACATGTTTTCAGAAGAATCTGAACTGAGTTCAGGAATAGGCCAATCAAACTTCCTCTATTAAAGATTTTGTAACTTGTGGCCTTGTTAGAAAGATGGAATTAAAAGAAGGGGCTTAGTTTCCTTTTTATTCTTCAGGAAAAAGTTGTTGTCTTTATCTTACATTTTTCTTCCTGATTAAACCCAAAGTCCAGCTACACTGTTACTCAGAAATGTGTAGTGAAACTTCTTCAGGGAGCTCCTGGGGAAACAACCTCAAGTTGACCCAGTGGAGGTTTAGACTGGATGAAGACTTTCTGCAAATTGTTTCAAACTGTGTCAGGCCTTGGCACAGCTGCCCAGGTGGGGTCACCATTCCTGGGAGTGTTCAGAAAACGTGGCTGTGGCACTTGGGCTCATGGGCTCGTGGTGAACATGGTGCTGCTGCCGGCTTGATGGTTGGACTTGGTTACCTTAGAGGGCTTTTCCAGCCTAACAGCTGTGATTCTGTGAGAATGGACATCAGCTATTTCCTATCCTTTAAAAAAAGGGGAAGAATATGACTGTAATAAGTGTCCTGGGTCATGCTAACTGTGCACTTGCTCTGGATTCTGTCCCAGCAGTGGCAGTGAGGAGCTATTTAAAGAAAGCCTGGCTGCCATCCCCCCCTCTCGTCATTCCCCTCATGCTTCCCCAGCTCAGCAGTAGCTCAGTGTCAGAGGGGCCCTGCCTGTTCCCCAGGTATCTCCTTTTCTTTAGAGTCCTGATTTTTGGAACTGGCTTTCTTTTCCCTGAACTGTCCTCTGCTTCCATCCTGTACTGACAGCAGGAAGGGGAAGTGGAATGTTTGGGAGTGGTTTTACACGTGTGTGTGTTACCTGTGCAGCTGAATGAAGGTGAATAAATCACAATGTTTTGCTCTTTGCACTGTGACACACTTTCTTTTTTTGTCTTTTTTTTTTTTTAAGTGTTTATGTATAGGAACAGTGATGAGTAAAATGGGACTCTGAATCTAGTTTGTCAGAACATAACTTGTCCTAACAGCTCATTAGCAAATAATATTTCATTGCAACAAAATTAATTTAAACCAAATTTGGCACAGTTAAAATACAGATTTTCTTTATTTGAATTTTAAGTGTGGTTTATAACATTCTAAAGGTTGACCTTTCCAGAATGGATTGACTTCTCCCTGCGGGGCTGGAGGTCCGTGCTTATAAAAGAGCATGTGCTCACACTAGAGCTTACAAAGAACTGAGTTTAATAAAAATAAATTTGAGGCTTCCTGTGTTCTCAGAGTAGGGATCAGAGGAGCTGTTAAACCTGCTTTAACAAACCTGTTAAACCTACTGTTTGAATGTGTTGGAACAGATTGTGCCCCAAGAGAAGGCTCCTAGAGGAGAGCAGAGCGGGGGTAGTGTCAGAGCAGTGCTGAGCTGCTTCCTGCCACGGGCTCCAGCTCCGGTGTCCTGGGAGGAGCAGGCACTGGCACTGGCAGGACTCCGGGGCTGTCTTGCAGCCCATGAACAGCTGGGGTAAGTAGCTCATGTGTTTCTCAGTCCTGGCACAGAGGGGTTTGGTCTTGGTCTAACCAGACTTGCAGAATTTGTGATGAAACACTTTTGTGACCTTGTATCCTGCTTTACCTTTCTGTCCCAGGTTGTTCCTTCTGCTTTGCCTCTTTCAAGAGACACAGAGTGCATGTAAGTTTGTGTATGTGTACCCACACATGTAATACCTGTGTGCAGTAAAACATATAGGCTGTTACTTATACATTGTTTGTAGTACGGGCACATACCTGTCAGCTGTGTGTGTTACTGCTGGCTCTGCTGTACAGGTGCTGTATATAGCACCTGTGGAATGGCACATCTGCACTGTCCCACATCTGCACGGTGCAGAGGTAATTCATGCAGAGATGTACGACCTCAAAAAAACAAGATTATGTGAAGCTTTCTAAGGCACTGGTCACAACCCAACAGTGCTATGAGGAGTGAGCTGCGGAGGTTTAAGGAAATTAATGTTCATCTTGGAAAGAATTTAACATCCACATCTTCCTAACTCTAGAAAACTGCCATATCTGGATGTTGTGCCTTAATATTTTTCAGCAGTGGTCCTGTACTGTACCATATCACTGCTGCTCAGGGAGCAGCTCCCATTCCCTTCTCCCTGTGCTGTTACTCCATGGGAAGTCAGTGACTTCAGAAATCAGTGATTCTGTTTTAAGCCACCTTTGCTCTGTATTTTCCCCTTTTTGTTTTTACTGTATTTCATGGGCCTTAATGTTTTAATCCTTTCTTACTGCAGGAATGGAGGAAGGAAGACAATTCAGCTGCAAGAAGGACTGTGGTTCTAGAGAGATGGCAGTGATGACTGCGCTTGGTGATGACAGCCCGGGGTGCATGGCCAGGCCCCTCTGCCCCACTACTGGATTCCTAGAGGGACATCAGGGCTGCCCACGCTTCTTTAGATAAAACATAGCAAAGCTTTGTCCCAGTGTGTTCAGAGGTGCTTTTCTGAACAGAACAGAGTTCAGGTTGGAGATCTGACTCACTGTTATGTCTGTGCCTTGTTCACTCACTCAGGTAGCTCATAAGGACTTCCACCAGGTGTTTCATTCCAGGGCAGTGGTGCCTCCAACACTGTAGTAGTTCCTGGAGGACATTCTGGCTGCCCTGATTTGCATCTTATCTTGAGCACAGTGATGCTCAAAGGTAGAACAAGAGCTGTAAGACGGAAACTGTGTGCTTCCCTCCCAATCTTGGTGCTCTGTGCTCAGCTGGGCAGGTGTGAGCCTCGTGTCCTGTTGAGCTGCTGGGGGCTTTGAATGTTTGCAATGGAATATTTGCTCTGATTTTGGTCTTTCCACGTTCATATGACAAATCCTGACATTGCAGAAGAACATCTCTAATGTCTATTCCATGGAAACGGATGTCCAGCTTCTTTAGTCATTATCTATTCTGGGTTTGGGCGAGGGAATAATGAGAGCTGGTTGTATCCAAGAAGAAATAAAATAAGAAAAGGTCAGACTTGTTGAACTGGTGAGGTTAAGGCAGCCTGACAAAATTTGTGAAACGTGACAGGAAGGATCCCTGTGGGAGCATTGGGATCAGCACGGGGTAGGGAATTGGTTGATGGGACCTGTGTCAGCCTTTTGCTCAGTGAGGACAGTGAGCAGCATGTAGTCCTAACAAAAGGCTTGCTTAGTTTGCTGCAAAAATGAAAGCTGGAGAAGAGGTGTGATGTCCTAACATGGACAAAGATGAAGTGGTTTTGCTCAGAAATACTTTGGTGTTTTGTAGTTTCTGTGCTACAGCTGGGGAGCAGTGAAGCTGGTGGGGCAATGCTGCTGACTGACGTGTCCATCTACTGTTCCTCATTGGAGATGGAGGAGGAATTCCTTGCAATGGCTGCATTTTCATCCTGTGTGAAAGCTTAATAGGTTATTAAAATAATGTTATATGGTACAGCTTCATAAATGTTTTTGTATTAGAAGACTTTAGATATTGTGGTCCTAAAAAAAACCCATAATGATAATAATAATCATCATCAAATGTCTTTGTAGATGTAAGTAAGGCTCCAAAGGTGAGCTCTGGTATGGTTTAGGTGCTGGTGTTGCTCCAGTCTCCAGCATCTTACACTAACCCTCCACCATCATATTTGTGCTGATAAAGCTGTTGGTAGGCCTTACTTTAATTAAAACAAAGGTAAGTCTTACCAATGTTCCTTTAAACCTGGATCAGTTCTGGGTTCTGGTTCTCCTGTAGTCCCCATTCCAGCCATGCTAAAGGGGCAATTAAAGGGTGGGATCAGGCTGCATAATATGGCACTTCCATCAAAAAGTGCTTGGGGTCAGCTGGGTGCTCAAAAAAACTGGAGGATTGAGGCAGTTTATCCATGGGCTGTAGGAACAAGCCTGAGTCTTCTGAGTGAAGCACCTGCATCATTCAGTTCTATGAAAACTCATTTAAGCTCAGTGTTTATGGTCAGTCACATCCTCGAATTCCCAAATACCATTGTGGAAATGTCATTCCTCAGTCAAGGCTCATGTGGCCAATGGGTGGATTTTCTCATGTCAGAGAGGTACCCCAAAGCCAAGGGCTGCTTCAGCTTTTCCTTTTGCTTAATAACCACAGAACCCTTAAATACCTTTCACATTAATTTTAGTTTACCAGAGTAGCTTTCCTTGAATTTTTTTGTCAGTAAAATAACACTTGTATAACAGCCAAATTCCTTCACCCAGTTGCTCTCCAACTTTATTACAATATTATACACAGCAACCATAATCCAGGGCTCACCTATATTACCATAGCAGCTGAGATTTTTGTTGTTTGTAAGAAAAACAAGGATTTCCAAGGAAGAAATACAGGTTTGACCTTGTGTGCTTTCTGTACACCAGATTTCTGTGCTGTGGAGAAGTACAGGCAGCATGGTTCAGTGGTGTGAGTGGGGGTCTGAGCTGTGTTACAAGTCTAAATGCTGTGGCAGGAAAGATCAAGAAGGAGAAAAGGGATGAGATGACATTTTGAGAGACAAATTAATTCAGTGACATGAATTGTTGGTATAAAAGGCTTTTGTGTAGAAGGCTGCCCTGGAAAGCCTGGATTTTAAGGCTATAATTGGAATTTCAGCTTGGGAACAGATCCTTAGCTGGGAAAATCAACACAGTGCAATTGGGCCTGGTTAATTAGTTCTCTGCAATAAAACAGCTGTAGGAACAGGTGTACAACTGGTCCTTCCTTCCCTCCAGCCAGTGGATCCCACTGTCCCTGAGAGTGCAACAGCTCAGCCATCCTGTCTGTCACCTGACAGCTCAGAAGTCCAGTTCTGTCCAACTTGGATTTTGAGCTCTAGACAAAAATTCACTTAATCTTAGTTTTTAGATGAGAACTCACCCAGTAGTAAAATAAAAAACAGTGATTAAAATAAGTAATCTCTATAATAAGGAAAACAAAAGCTTCTGGAGCACAGCCTGGCTTCCAGGGAAGAGCTGAGGATTCAGTGTTATGTCCCATCCCTACTGCATTCTCACCAAATCCAGTCTACTGACACCTGCTCACCTCCCTAGCTTTCAAAAATAGGTGAGCTTGGAAAAATGGGAGTTACAAAGCCTTCATACCCAACCATTTGAGACAGGGCTGCGAGCTCCCAGCTGTGTTCTCAGGCACAGGGAGGAGCTGGCTCCCTGCCCCAGCAGCAGAGCCATGCTCTATGGGTGCCTGCTGGGAGTCCCTCAGTCTTCAAAGCATAAGAGGATTTTCCCACTTTTTGTGCCAAGTAAGGCCTTTATCTTGCAGAGTAGCCACATGTGACACAGTGTCAGTGTTAGCACCAAGATGTCATTCCCAGGAGCAGGAATGCTGTTATCTACACCTGGCAGATGTTGTAGTGAACTGTCTGATCCAGCAAGGTTTCTTCAATCACTTCAATCACGTTGTCTTTGGGATGCAGGTGTGAGGTCTCTGCAGAAGGAAACTTGTCCGTGTTGTTCACTGGGTCTTGCTGCAAAAAGGAAGAGCACAGTTTTAATTTCTGAGTGAGCGCGTGCCTTGTTCCTGTCCTGCTGTGTCCTGTGACCCCCTGTGCTCCCAACACACCATCCCACCACACCATACGTACTGGGGGCTTTGGGGCAAAGTCCTTCTCGCAGATGTGTGCTATGATGCCAGCAGCCAGCGCGTCCCCAAGCACGTTGGTCATCGTTCGCAGTCGGTCCCTGCAGAGAGACAGCGCCAGGATGCAGGGGGTGCCCACAGCCCACGTGCCTGGGGTGTTGATGGCTTTGGAACATGTCAGCCCCCATCCTGAATGTCCCTCCCACTGGTGTTGCCAAGTGCTGTGTTGGTGTTGCAGATACAGAGAGAAAATGGTGCCTGTGTGAGCCCTGTGGCAGGGCAGCACCTGTCTCACCCTGCCTTTGTGAGCAGTGCAGGGACCTGCCAGTGCCACCTCCCAAACTGGGACAGGCACTGTTACGCTGAGTGCAGAGAGAGCTGCCCCAGCAAGTCATAAAACTTCTTGAGATGCCTCTCAAGGAGAAATCCTGTAGATGCAGCCACTGCTCCTCTCTTGTCTACTCAGGCATTGCTCACATCAGTAGAAGATGCCAGCAGTGCTGGGTACCCTGTGATGCTGCAAGGTTGAACTGGTGCTGTGTTAACTTTCCTTTAGATGAGAGAAGTACCCTGATACTTGGCACTGTTCTCTCCCTGGGGGGCTGTAAAGTACAAACCAGCCACTCAAGTGTCTGTTGTGTAATTCAGCATCTGCTCTCTGTGGTTTCTCACCTAATGACTTGCTTTGTTTTTATCTCAGTACTTTAGAATGGCACATTTCACAAGCTGTGTGTTTATTTGTCTGTGACAAGTGTAATCCAGCATCAGTTTCTGTTTCAAGAGCAATCTGGTTTCGTCCATCAAGATGAAGATACATCACCACAGACTGACACTGGGCACTGCCCACAGCAGTGGCCTGGAGAGCACTTACAGAGCCCAGTCGATCGTGATGATGAGGGTGATGTCCTCAGTGGGGAGCCCCACGGAGGTGAGCACAATGACCATGGTGACGAGCCCGGACTGTGGGATCCCAGCAGCCCCAATGCTGGCTGCTGAGGCCGTGATGCTGCAAAGAGAAGGTAGCTGTGCAGTTCAAACCAGCACGTTTGCATGGCAAAGTAAATTACTGCTGTGTGGAAGGGTTGGAGTGGATCTGACTTCCTCCACCTTCCTGCTCCCAGGTGCTGTCACAAATTCCCCTGCGCACAGCAGGGGCTGGCAGCAGGTGCCCTGTCTCTGTGCTCCCCTCTGTCTTCAGGGTAGGGACTTACTCCTTAAAATAGTTAAATATTTGTAAACGTACTTAATTATTATTTAGTTACATGCTTTATTTCCCTGCTTATAAAATGAGAATATCCCATTCCTGAAGGGGAGTAAATGACACCTGCACAAATCCTTCTGTGCTCAGCCCTGCAGCGCTGACCTGTTCCAGCCACACGTCTGTGCAGCTGGGCTTTTCCCTACAGGCAAAGTCCTTGACTTGCAGCAGATCTGGGGTGCGGAGCCAGCCCAGCTTTCCCTGGCACACAGCACAGGGACTGGGACACGCTGCACCCTCCCCTGCTCCTCAGCTTCCCAGCAAAGGTCACTCTGTGCATTAACAAGATCTCTGCAAATGGGAAAAACACAAGAGGTTGTCCTAATGGCTATAAATAGGAATAGAGAGAAGTAATCTGGCTGCTGCAGAGAACCTTTTACCTTATAGTTATAATTTGTCCCAAATCCAGCTCATACTCATTGACTTGGGCAATGAAGATGGCAGCAACTGCCTCGTAGAGCGCGGTGCCGTCCATGTTGATGGTGGCCCCGACGGGGAGCACGAATCGCGCCACGCGCCTATCGATGCCATTGTTCTCCAGCAGACACTTGAGGGTGATGGGCAGGGTAGCTGAGCTGTGGGACAAGAAACCAGCAGTAATTGTCATTTGTGTTGATCTTTATAAGTTGGAGTCAGTATGCTGGGACAGAAATACCAGCCATCCCCAGGGTGGGTGCTGCAATGTTACACAAATTGCTGTAGCAGTGAAAGTCTGTTCAGCTCTCATCACCTGGGGAACAGACATCATTAGCCAAGTGAGCTGCAGGCTGAGAGAGAAAATGTCAGAACGCCATTTCAGTGGCTGAGGGCACCACTTTAGGCAGCTGTGTGCCATGGCTGCTGCAGCTCTGTTGAACATCCCTGATGGCCACACTAAGCTTGCAGCACCTCCTGGAGTGTGAGACAGTGTGCCAGCACTGGCTGTGTTGGGTTCCAGCCAGACCCTGTCACCCTCACCTGCCTCCTCCATGAGGGATGCCTGCCTCAGCTTCTGCACCCCTGACCTCTCTCTCTTGTTTCTGTCTAGCATGAAGACAACAACTGTCCCACAGGAACTGAGATGAGGAAGGGAGGAAGAAGAACAGGTTGAAGAGAGGAAACCACAGAAAGGAAGTCGATGGGATTGTGACAGACTCTGGGAGGTGGGGACTGCATTTGGGAAAGGCTCTGGATGCAGAGCAGTTTTCCTACCTGGAAGATGTAGCTAAGGCAATCAGCAAGGCTTGCAGTATCCCATGAATGAAGGAAAAGGGGTTTTTCTTGGTGATAAGCACAAAAAGCAGAGGTAAGAGGATGATTCCATGGAAGGCAAGCCCTGACACTACTGTAATGACATACAGTCCCAGCTTTTGTCCTATAACGGATGGATCTTCCATCTCCAAGATCTTTCCAGCTATGAGAAATACAATGCCAAAGGGGAAGTACCTGCAAAGATTAAGCATAAAAAAAATTATAAGGATGAAGCAATCACTGAAGCACTGCAGGATAGACATGGCAGTGTTTGGTACTGTGCAGTACAGTCATACAAAAACAAATTCACTGCTCACAACAGATACTTGCAGAAGTGTGACTGGCATTGCCATTAGATAGCAGGAAAGAAAAGAAATCAATCAGTGAATCAATCAAAACCAGATTTACCAAACGGCCATCGAGACAATTTTCATAACTGCTTCGTTCAGGCACTGGCACACATTGACCAGCGGGGCTCCTCGCTCGCCCATTTTTCCCAGGAGAAGTCCTGCAACCAAGCACAGCAGGTTATGTTACTTGGGAGCACCATGGGAGCAGCATCTGTCAGGCCAAGTGTCCTGAGGGGTGCTGGCCACGGAATGGGGGTCACCAGGCAAAACCTGATCTCGTACTGGTTGCCATGTGCTCTTACAAGTCATGGCCACTCTCTGTTACAAGCAAACACAAGCATCTTTTCTCACAAAGCCCCACCACACCCAAATCCAGGATTTGGACTCTTCTTTGCACAGAGAAAAGATAAACTTCACTGCTGCTCAGTGCTGGAAGAGTCATTTCCTGGGGTGGATAAACTATGGATTAGCTGGTTTAGGTGGATGTCTGGGTTGTTACTTGATAATACAAGAATAATGAACTCTGGAAATAAAAATGACATTTTTGTAAGGATAAGGTGTGGTAGGGCTCTCTGTAGCTGAGGATGTGATGCTGTGCTGCATCCCTGCCCTGCTCTGGAGTGACTGAGCAGTGGTCAGCCCCCAGCCCCATGCCCAGTTCCCTCAACGGCTGGGCTGCTCAGTGTTGGTGGCTCACAGGCTCTGCCATGGTGGTGACAACACCTGTGGCTGTACAGTGCTATGTCAGGAAGGATCTGAGCGAGTTGCTTAGGTACAGGCATTAAGCCTTCTCTCCTGTTTAATTCTCAGCTCTGTGGATATCCCCTCGGTATTTGGTGGCCACAACAACTGCTTTGGAAGAAAGTAATTTCTCTTCAGGTCCTACAGAGCTAATTTGGGAGACATGGCCCAAGTAAACGGACAGATCCCTGGAAGGATCCTAAAAGCTCTGCCCTCTTGTGGGTTTCAAAAGCAACAGAGAGACCCTCAGTGACAGTGAAGAACTGTCAGAGCTGGGGTAGCTGTGTGGGGTCGCCCCTCATAGCAAAGTCACTCTGGGTACCTGGCAGGTGCTGCATGGATGCCTTGGTCTCAGCTCCACAGCCCGCCCAGGTTTGGTGCTGAACACAAATACACTTTGCTGACAGCTCAACCAGCTTCCACCTGGCCCCCCACCTTGCTGCACAGCGGAGGTGATCCCTGTTTCCCAAGGCATGGGACTGGGGTGCCCTGCCTGTCCCTCCTGTTTTCTGCCAGGCAAACCCCATCAATTCGGCCCCTCCTCATAGGGAAAGCCTCCTGTGGGTGCATGAATGCCCTTTATCAAGCTGCCTGTGCCTGGTGCAGATGATGCTCTGCCAGTCTGTGGCTTTGTGGAGCTCTAATCCTGGGCAAAACATGGGGAGTGCAGGTGGAGGCTGGGGCTGGCCCAGGTGATCTCCCACTGCCTCCTAACTCAGGCTGATCCCACTCCCACGCTCAAGGGGTGGTGAAGTGTAATCTTAGAAGAGAAAAGCAGCTTCTCCTTGCAGGTTTGGCAGGCCTGGAGTGGGGCACGTGTCCTGTGGGCAGGAGCTCAGTGCTTTTCCTGGGTGTCCAAGGTCTGCAGAGGGCGTTGGTTACTGGGGCAGGATGTTGCCAGAGACATCTTCTGGCCATGGGTCTGGCTCTGCCCAGTGCTGGCTGTGGCCAGCTCCTCTGAGGTCTTACATTCAGAACTGGCCGCTGTCCGTGGCTCTGACCACAGCCCAGTGCATTCCAGTGCTGTGCTGACTGTGCTGCCTCCACACCTCAAATCCTCTAATTGGCTTTTTGGTTCCTCATACACAAAGTTCAAGCTCCTTGCCCTCACTCTTAATCTACATGTAATCCTGTCACCATGCTCATCTCACTGCCTCCTACTCTTTTTCCTTCTTGGTCCCTCCCTCCTCCCTTTCTCCCTCAGCTTTGCACCCGTGTCCTCTTACACTTTGAGCCAGCTCCAAGTTCCTCCTTTCAATGACTTTCTCCTCTTTAAACCTCCTCTCTTGCACGTGTCTCTCTACAACCTCTGCTCCTTCTTCCTTCCCAAAATTGCTGCTGAGCACCTTTTCCACACAGGACTGCACGCTGTCCAATGCAGGATGTTTCCCTGCCTCCTTCAGGAAGTCCTGTTGGGAATTCCCATTTATTTGTAACAGCACTAAGTCTGACCCCGCTGTCTCATCCTGCCAGCTCAGGGGTAGACACTCCTGAAGGGTTTGGGTCATTGTTGGGAGCTGTGTCCCAGGCGGCCTCTGCAAAATTACACCTCACTTCAGACTTCATTAAAAGGACACCCCAGCTTATGTAATGGCTTGAAAACCCCCAGGACCTGCACATGGGCTGTGAAGGCTCATGTGGGAAATACGGGGTGAAAACTTCCCAGTGCCTCCAGCTTTAGTGAGCTCCACCACGGGTGGAGCTGACAGGGGCCTTGGCACAGCTCTGTGCTGGGCCCAGCTCCTAGGGACTGGGGCAATTAAAGCTAAAAGAACCTCATCCCACATCTTTTGCTTGGGTAAAGTGTGGCGACTGCAGCAGTGGCCACCCTGGGCTGCCCCTGGGCCTGTGGAAGAGCCGGTACCTATGGTTGCTGAGAAGATGACAATCCCCAGGACATTCATCTCATTGCTGGTCCCAGCCAGGGTCCTGTAGGTCATCTCGGGTGATGGTGTCAGCTCAAGGAACACAGGCCGATGGATTTCAGGGTTTTTGTCATCAGGTGCAAAGTAAATAAAATTGACAGGTTTTGCTGTAAGACCAGGAGACTTCACCACCGGGACAAGAACAGTTCGATACTGGAACAGAAGCAAAGGAGGAAGGTTAGAGTGCTGCTGGCTGGGTGCTCCTGAAGGTTAAAGATTTGGTTTCCAGGCAGCAAAAGGCTGGTGGAAACAAGGAGTGAGAGTCCGGCAAGGGGAGCTGTGGCTGCTGGCTGCAGAGCAGAGGTGGTGCTGGTGAGCCGGGTCCCTGCCGGACCAGCACAGCGCTCTGGTCCCTCCCTCCTCCTGGGAGCTTTACCGATGCTTTCCCAATGCCACGAGTTCGCTTGTTTTCCCTGTCTCTCCAACCTACCTGGCCACTCAGTCTGTCCCCTTTGACCACTCTACCTTCCCTCAGGCGCCCCTTCTTAGTGTCCTTTCCCCTGCCGCCCGTCCCCAGGGATTGAAAAGCCGCTGCACAGGAGCAGGATCTGAGCGAAGGGATGTTGCTGCTTCTGCACAGGAGCCTCGCAAGGCAGAGGGCAAGCACGGGGGTCCCTGTGAGCCTGTGCCCCCCCAGCACCATCCTGCCTTCAGGTGCCCACCCTGGGGTGAGTGTGAAGGGATGCAGTGAAAGGGGAAGCTAAGGGAAGCTCAGGGAAGGGAAGGGAAGCTCAGGGAAGGGAAGCTCAGGGAAGGGAAGGGAAGCTCAGGGAAGGGAAGGGAAGGGAAGCTCAGGGAAGGGAAGCTCAGGGAAGCTCAGGGAAGCTCAGGGAAGGGAAGCTCAGGGAAGGGAAGCTCAGGGAAGGGAAGGGAAGCTCAGGGAAGGGAAGGGAAGGGAAGGGAAGGGAAGGGAAGGGAAGGGAAGGGAAGGGAAGGGAAGGGAAGGGAAGGGAAGGGAAGGGAAGGGAAGGGAAGGGGCTACTGTCCAGGCTGTGAGGGGGCAAAGAGGCAGCCTCGTGTGGAGCTGAGCGCCATCCTGGCTGCATGCAGGGAGGTCAGGTGAACTCACCTGCTGAAACGAAGCTTCAACCAGGTTAGAAGGAAACATGTTTCTGTAAGAGACCAATGACGCAGGGTTAAAGTGTGTTGTGAGAGCATAGGGAGCATCCTGGGAAGTACTTCTGGTGGGCACAACGTCTGGAGGAGGACATGAGAGCCAACAACAGCTTAAGACAGCTGTGCAAGCTGAGAGCAAAGAAAGGTTGGAAGGTGAATTCTAAGTAGGACTGAGAACCATGGGCAAATGGGATTGGTGGAAAGCCTGGACATCTGTCATCTGCAGCCCCCTGCTCAGAGCCTGGTCCAGTCAATCCAGTACCTCCAGAAATGGAGATATTCCCCCAGCCCCTGGGTCTGTGCTGCAACCCCTCCCCAGGTAACCCCATCTGCTGCCTTAACCCAGCCCTGGGCCAGCTCTGGGCTTGGCATGTCCCAGCTGAGGCTGCAGAGGAGAATCCAAGCCTTGCAGGGAACACGACTCTGTCTGATCTCTGCTGCAGTAAATCTCTTTGCTGACAGCTTTGGGAGCGCAGTGGCAGTGACAGAGTGGCCACAGGGGCATGGATGCAGGGAAATGAGCCCTATATTGCTGGCCTTGGAGGTACCAGCATCTGGTCAGTGGTTCTCCTGTTTCCCTTGAGATCTCAAGGTCTTCTGGGAACTCAGAAGCTTCTGGGGAAATCTTGTTATCACAACCTTGGCTCCTGCTGCAATCCTGTGACACACCTGATTAAATCCAGCAACGCGTCGGCAGAGCTGAGCACCGCTTTCCCCACAGAGTAGTTGTCCTTCTGGGCAGCTGCTCCAGGATGGATGCTGACCACGAGGATGATGCCCACGGTCACTGCCATGAAGGTTGTCCAAAGGTAGTAGGTGATGGTGATCACCCCCATCTTCCCGCATGCCTTGGAGTCCATGGTGGCCAGCCCAGACATGAGGCTGCAGCACAGAACAGAGTGGTCACTGTCTGCTCTCCAAACTTCACAGGATGCATATGATGGGCAAAATCTCCAAGGTGGGAGAGGTCTCCATGGGTTTTTTAAACCAAAGCCTAAGGGCATCACTGAGCTCTTGCATATCCCTGTGCCAGCACCCACAGGATCAGACCCAGGATGGGCTTGTGACAACCCAAGCTGAGCTGTGAAGGGCAGGAGATACCTCCAAGCCCCTTTTCAAGGTCTGGCTATGTTTTCTATGAGGGTTAAGAAGTTTATATCCTTAGTATATTTTTATGTTGACTAACTGATACTTCTCCATTTTTGTGAGATACTGTTCTCTTATATCTCCATCGCCTCGTGCCACTGCTGTGTGTCACTGTGAGCAGCAAAGGAAGGCACCAGCAAGGTTCATAAAATCCTGGTGGGAATGGACCCCATGCCCCCAGAAGAGAGCTGCAGGCTCAGATTTCATGCACACGTAAGCTTTCCTAAGAAGTAACCCATAAGCTACTTCTCAGCAAAACTGGGCTAAAAATAGAGAGGGCATTACAAGCTGCCCCAGCAGGGAGAGCAGTGCTGGTGGTCGGGACAGGTTGGGTGCAGGACTAGGTTTGCCGAGGTCACTCAGCTGGGAGGATCTGCTGAAACCTTCAAGGACAGAGAGATCCTGAAAAATGTGAGGATGGGGAAATCCCCAACCATGTGGTGTTTAACAAGCGGAGATGCTGGAATCCTGCCCTTGGGATGGGGCAGCCCCGGATGCAGGGACAGACTGGGAACCAGAGGCTGGAGAGCAGCACCGTGGGCAGGGACCTGGGGGTCCTGGTTGGTGGCAAGTTGGATCTGAGTCACTGGTGAGTCCTGGCAACCCAAAAGGTCACCGTGTCCTGGGGACACCAGGCTCAGGGAGGGATTGTCCTGCCCTGCTCTGCACTGGGGCAGCCTCACCTCCAGTGCTGGGGGCACTTTGGGCACCGCAAGATCAGAAGGATCCAAAGCTGTTGGAGAGTGTCCAAAGGAGGGACACGGAGCTGGGGAAGGGTCTGAGAAGCGGCTGAGGGCACTACAAGGGCTGGTACTGAACTGGCCAAGTGTGGCCAGGATAGAGACCACGCATTGCTCTCAAAAATAAACCAGAGGCAAATGAGGCAACAAGCAAACTCTGACAAACAATAGAGAAATGACACATCCTTGAGGGAACAAGGTCCTGATCATTTGTGTGTGTAATGAGCACATGCCAACATATGCAATATGTTAATCCATATAAGGTTAGACCCCAGTAGGACTGCTGGCTCTGTTCCTTATTTCTAGGTCTGTATGGGCCAATAAAATGGGGATTTGCAAACACAGACACAGCACTGGGGAATGCTTATGTTTTTTACCTGAACTTTCTCAAATGCCTCTAAGGGAGTCTGTTTTGAGGTTGAACAGCACATCACAATTGCTCACGGAGGGTCCTGGCATCACCAGCTGCCCAGAAGAAGGGAAACACCCCAGCCAGTGCAGATGTCTGACCTGGGTGCAAGTGCCTACCAAATCCAGGTGAGGATTTGTCCCAGACTATTGCTATGGGCTTTGATGGACACCGAGCCAGGGGATGCTGCTTGACTACCAGCTGCTTGGAGCCAGGGTTATTCTCACCCCATGCAGTTTTGGGGTTGTCTTCTCAATGTGGGGGTCATAGGGTGATCTTTTCAATGTGATGGAAAGATGATGCTTTAGAGCAGAAGGTGATGTCTTACCTGGAGGTGATCAAAGGCAGGATCAGCATCTTCAGCATCCTCATGAGGAGCTCTCCAGGAAAGGAAAAATACTGCTTCTCCTGCATAGAGCAGAGCGTGTGTCAGATAAATGATTATGGGTTAAGGGCTCAGACTTGATAAATCTGCCTTTTTCCCAACCAGATCCAGCTCTGAGCTTCGTTCTGAGCTGGCAGTCGCTCCCTGAGGCACTCTGTACTGCCATTTCTCTGCTGTCCCTTACTGGGAGTTGGCTCAGGGATGGGGAATACTGGCCATGTAGCAAATCTGACTGTAAACAAGTGAGGGGCGTGTGGGGTTGGTCCCTTCCCAAAAACATCCTTGGTTCTGTTGCCTTCTAGGGAATGGTCCACATGGCCCCACCACTGGCTCCTCCCGAAAGTCATTGCATTCTGCATCAGGGAACAGAGGTTTGGCTGCATCTGCAAAAGTGCCCCAAAGCTGTTGGCAGCAAGAAAAGGTGAGAATATCGCATGGCTGCAGGTGGTAAAGCCAAGCTCAGGGAGAGCTGGGTGTCTGGCCCATCCACGGGACAATCTTGGTGCCATGGCATCCCTCCACCCCTCACAGGGATGTGGGGAAGGGCTGCAGAGACATCCTCCGAAGTCTGGACCCCACAGCCATCACCAAGGGATCTGTGGGACCAGCAGCCTGGCCAGCATCCCTTGGATAAACTTGATGCATGGCAGGAAAAGGGGCTGGAGCCCCAAGACTCTGCCAGCCTCATGCCCTGTGTGGGTGGCTGCTGGGCTCTCACGGGTGTGTGCACTGGGATGCAGGGAGATTACACCCAGCTTCAATTAAGTAACAAGATCATCCCTGTTGTGCTGATGCTGAAGGGCCTAATTGAAATGACAAGACTTTTCTAAATCCTAGTGGGCAACACAGGGATGTTCCAGCAGCAGCTGAGCTCTCCCAGAGCATCATTCCCCTCCTGGGCTCAGCAGCCTGGCCGAGGATCAGGGCTGAGCTGCCCGGGCAGAGGATCTCAGCTCGGGGCCGTTTGCAGCTCCTGGAAAGTGCTGAGCCAACGGCCCTTTCCCATGCATTTCCTCCAATGCATTTGTTTCCAAGGCTCCTCAAAGGAAGGTGACTCCTTGAAGCCCTCCAGGCTCTCCACCAATCCTCTATTTATTTGCTGGGTCCTCTCCAGAGCACAGAAATGTGCTTTGATTGCACACAGCTGGGGAGAGTAATGGGAGGACCCCATTCCTCAAACCCCATCTCCTGGACCCCATCCCTCAGATCCCAATGCTGAAGGTGGTGTTGAGGGGAGCCTGTTACTGAGCATCTAGCACCTGAGTAAACATCCTCATCCCACCTTGAGGCTCCTGCAGCCCCATAGGGTCCAACACAAAGCTTCCCACTCCCATTGGAGGGAGGCAGGATTTGTCCTATAGTTTGGGTATTTGCTGGCACCTTTTTGGTCAAAAAAAAAAAAAGAAAAAAAAGAAAAGCCACAGGCAGAAACCTGCCCTGAGGTGGCTTTCTTGGGCAGCAGCCTTTGCTTTTGGGGCTGTGCCAATCTGGGACCCTCACTGGCACCAGGGCTTGCCCCCCTGCCCCACTCCATCCCACTCACTCCCATCACCATCCCAGCCAGGCTTACCAGGTCTGTCAGCTCCAGCGCCCGCAGCAGGAACCCCAAGAAGCACCCAGTGATGACCGACAGCATGGAGAGAGTCAAGAGGCCATTTCTGTACCAGAAAGCCTGTACCCACTTCCAGAGGCGCAGCAGGGCCGTGGACAGCGAGTGCAGCACAGCTCTTCTGACCCACTCCCACATGGTTGCCCTCAGCCACCCAGGTGCTGCCCCTCGGAGCAGCTCCCAGCCCCACTCATGGCCACGAGCCCTGATGGACCCCTGCACTGTGCCAGGAGCTGTGTGCTGGTGGCTAATCCCCACAACCAAAAGCTTCAGGGATATTTGGGAGCCTTTCCCATAATGGAAAGTGACGTCTTCAACTGGTTAATCTGGGCTTGGCATCCTGCCAGGAAGGTGCCGAACCCTCCCAGTTTAACCCTCCAGCCCCTGGGATGGGGCCAGTGTGCAGACTGAGAGCAGGGACTCGGCCCCACAGCTTCTCACTGGTCCTGATCCTGATCCAGAAGGATTTGGGTCCTGCCACCAGATCTGGGTCCTGCACTAGATTTGTGCTCCGCACTGGCTGTGAGTGCACCCCAATCCCGCCCCAATCTGTGAGGGCTTCATGAGGGCAGAGTCTGCAAAGGGAAACTTTCCCAGTGAATGACAGAATTTCCCATCACATCTGCAGACACCAGCCCAAGGCACCAACAGGTGATGCTGAATGTTCCCACAGACTGAAGATGCTCGGGGAATGGGAAAATATTAAAACCTTTATGGGTCTGATTTGACCCTTCTTTCCCCACCCCAAAAAAACAAAGAAAAAAAAAGGCCATGAAACCCTCTTGAACCATTGCCGTATTTCACACAGACAAAACAGAGCTACACTGACAGTGTGACTTGAGGATCTGTGGCCCCTGTGCCATGGGACAGGATGTGTGCAGCCCCACGTGCTGAGCAGCCGTGGCACTGCTCTGGCAGGGACCCGCTGGGTTTGCAGTCTGTCTCAGAGGAAGTAGAGCTCCTTCACAAAAGGAGTGTGGTGTCTGGTGCTGTTCATGTTTCAGCCCCTGGAGAGGTCTCTGTGGTGCTGTCTTGTGCCTCTAGCCTTAGCATAGTTGGCTCAGCCTGCCAGAATTAAAGTGTGTGCTTGTGAGCAGAGCTGAAATACAGTTGTCTCTATTCAGCTCCCTCTTCAGAGCCAGCTGCCAGCCAGGGATGGAGTTTGCATGTCAGGAGAGAGCAACTGCTTCGGAAAGGGGAGTCCCAGTTGTCTGGGGGATCAGGGACACCTCAAAGGACACTGAAGGGGCCCTGGGGCTGGCAGCAAGCTGAGAACAGGGTGCAGAGAAGTCTAAATAACTGGGAACAGAGAAGACCTTTAGGGAACTGGGAGTAAGTAAAGGACACCTCAGGGAGAGGAAGAGGAATCGCACAGAGGGAAGGGAGAGAAGGAGGGCAGCAAAACAGCAAGGGGTCAGGAGGAGGGGAATCCTGGTGCTGGTGTGGGTGTCACTGTGGCCAGTGAAGGGGTATGGCAGCAGTTCTGTGCACCTACCATAAATCTCAACGTCATCATAGATGTCAGTGTCCCTGCAAGGACAAAGATGGGGTGCTGTGGGCAGTGTCATCTCCCATGTTTCCCACCACCTCCCAACCCCGAGCCAAGGGCCAGCTCCTGCTGCCACATCTGTCTCATCTCCTGTCTGTGGACTCTGGTGTCCACCTGCAGTCCCATCTCCCCCTCCCAGTGCTGTGCTCTCCCTGCAGAGCTGGGACCATCTGCAATGGGGTTAACATGACTCTGGCCCCTCTCAGGATGGTGGCCTTGTCCCAGGCTGCCAGGAGCTGCAGACCTGGCCATGCAGAGGAGCTGCACCCTCATCCTGTGCCAGCCCCAGCCTCTCAGCAGTGTCTGGGCAGGGCCCACATGAGGGACCACAGCCTGGGAAGTGCTCCCAGTGCCCCAGTGACACCAGAAATGGCAGATTCCACTCCAGGGGAACCAGATGGTGTTAGGCTTATGGTCATAGCCTGAGCTGAGTAGTTTTGAGTTGTCAGCCAGGACTAGTTTGGTTCTGGCCACTGATGGAGCAGTTGTTGCAGCTCATGGAGTAGAGACAAGGGGGCTGGGAAAGGCTACTCACAGAGGCAGCATCACAGCCCGGGGCACATAGCCATCTGCAACAGAGTGAGCAGAAACATGTCAGGTTGTGCTGGGAACCAGGGCATCAGCAGGAATCACCCCAGCACCTACCCCTGCCCAGGGTTTAGCAACACCTTATGTTCCCAGAAAGAGCTGGGACAAGGAGGAATCCAGTCTGGGAAGACAAGCTGGATCCTTGGGAGGAACCTGATCTGGGCAGTGCCAGAAAGGAGCCTGCCAGGCTGAGTGGCAGCTGGCAGGGAAGAGCCTGATCCCTTCTCTGCCTGAGGGATCTGCAGCCCAGTCCACCCAAGCATCCCACAGTGCAGACACAGCTTGTGGATTTTGAGCCCATAGCAAAGCCTGGTGTGTTGTGCTGGTGGTCTGGAGGCTTTGACAACTGCAAAAGCTTTCAGCAGAGGGAAAGGGCAAGCCCAGCTCACAGCAGAAATGCTGCGGCTGAGTGGAAGGAAGAGCAGGACATTTGTGCAGAGCAAAGTGGGAACCTTCTCAGGGTAGCAGGGTACCTGTCAGATCTGTCTAGCAGGTGCAGGAGGTCTGTCAGGAGCTCTGTCAGGGGGTGTTTGCATGAAGGAACTTTTTCCCAAAACTGTGCTGTGCTCCCTGCTGTGTACAAACCCCATCCCCCCTCCAGACTCACATCTCCTCTGGCTGTTCCGGCAGAGGATTTGCTCCTGATTTGTAAACTGAATGACATCAAGGATTTCTCCCCGTCTCAGTGGCAGGTTCTTTGCTCCGCCCCTCTTCTCTGTTGCTGCAGGGTCGACCATCATCTGAGTCAAGACACTGATGCTGCCTTCAAACTGAAACACAAAGAGCAGTGCCCATGGGGAGCTGAGTCGGGCACATCTGACTGCTCTCCCTCCTTGAAAAAAAGCAGATTCCTCTCTGGCCAAATGTGGTCTGTGGGACTGGTCTGATCTAGGGGAATGGGACAGGTGTGACCTGGGGGAACAAGGCAGGCTGTGATCTGGGTATCACTGGTCCTTGTGGAGCACAGCTCCTTTCTGCCACTGCACTGTGCCCTTCCCAGGAGGGGAGAAGGAGCTCAGAGGGAAAAGTGATCACTTGCTGCTGCTCACCTTGAATTTCTTCCGAAACTCCCTGTCCATCTTCTCTTCCCTCTTGCATTCCTTGAGTGTCATGGTCTTCATCTTCTGGGAGACCTGGGATCCTCTGCAGTCATTGAAAGCCATGGGAAGGTTCAGATGAACCCATTTTCTGCTCCCTCCCATCCCCTTCTCCCTGCTGGCTGCTCCCCATTGCATTTCCCTGCGCCAGCTCTGGGGCATTGGGGGCTCTCTGGCCAGTACAGCCGGCAGCTTGTGCTCTTCACCACAGACCTTCCTATTGCAAGCCCAGCAGAGACTATTAAAGCAGCAGTTTTGTCAGAGCAGCAAGGAGTCCTGGACATTTTGGGACCCTTAGAAAGAGTAAAAAAACCTCTTTACCTCTGTGCAGCTGACAGCAAGGTAACCCTGTTAGAAGTTTGGCCAGCATTTCCACCTGTAAAACCAAACCCCGGGAGAGGTGCTGCCATGAGGCTGCTGAGAGGTGTAAACATCTGCCAAGACAGGATACAAAGAGCAGCAAGAGCTTTCTCCTCCTAGGACCAAACCCTGAGTTTGCCCCCAGGTGTGGGGGGATCAGGGTTACCTGTGCCTATTTACAAGAGGAGCCCACTGCCCTCCTGTGTGGGGGAGCAGCAGGCTCAGCACAGGCCCTGCCACTGCCCATGTCTCACTGAGGCCTTGCAGCTCTCAGAGCTGCAGCTCGCACCCCAAACAGCATCCAAGCCCCTCCTGTACTCACCTCCTCTGGGGCAGGGATACCCTGGCAGCTGGGACACAGATGGCAGCAGAGGGCCTGGGCTTCTACTGGCCAACCCAACAGGCTCAATGTCATCGTAGATCTCATCTTCATCCCTGCAGCGAGGCAGAGCACTGTCAGGAAGTTGGAGCTACCAGGAGCGGGGTGGGCTGGCCATGGACTGGCCCTGGCTCTGGGGCAGAGCTGGACAGCAGCCCTGTGCCAGCAGCTCCTCACATAGCTGGATGTGGATGGGCAGAGGGTGCAATGGCCACAGTGAGGTGACACAGGGGATAGCCACGCTCCATGCTGTGGGAGCTGCTTGCACACCCTGGGCTCCAGCAGCAGGCAGGAAAACTCAAACATGCTCCTGTTTGAGTGAGGTGATGACCTCTTGTGCCCTTCCCAGGGGCTTGGCACAGCCTGGAAGCCACCTGGGATAGCAGTGCTGCCTCAGTCCTTACCCCGTGCCACTCGGAGCATCCTGCAGTAGGAATCGTGCGGGCACTGGTGCAGCACAGCCTGGTTTCAGGCGACCTGTGGCAAACAGCACAACAGGAGGGAGCAGGGAGGGATTATTTCATATTTTCTCCTCAGCACTATCAGCCACCCTGAGGTCAGAGCCACTCCAGGCTGGATTTAGTGCAGGGGGAGGTGGGGAGATAAAACTGACTGTATGTCTTGATAGAGCAAGGAGTTTTTACTCCATAGCCCATCTAGGGATTTTCTTCCAGCACACTGGTGCACAGCTCATCAGGTTCCTCATGAGGACTTTGAATATGTATTTTCCCATTTGTATATTCCCAATGTTACTTTCTTCCTGGACAAATGATGGAAGGAGAGGGGAAGAGGCCAAAATAGGTACTGTGAATGTGGCAAAACCCTTAAATTTCAGATATGTACAAGAGTCAGAGCAAGTCCTCGATATCTCCACGTGCCCAGGGGCATCATCAGCCAGAACGTATTGCTGCACCCTCCAGGATTGCCAGCATGACCACACCCCTGCTAACATGCCAATATTTGTATCGAGAGTCTTGTCTCCCGCCTGATCAACCAGACCAACCAAAAACAGGCATGAAGACCTGAGTACAACATCAAATCCCTGCTGGTTTATGGTACCAAGTAATACACAATCAGATACTTGGCCCTAGAAATCATAAGATTGCCCTAAAATTAACAAAAATTATCAAATCAAGGCAAGGTGTAATTCTAGATGTTGCAGCTTGCCTCAGCACCCATGAGACAAATAAATACTTGAAAAACTGCTGGTTTGTATGACACGGGGAGAGTAGATCCTTCCCTCCTTTACCAGGGCTGCTCAGCCCGGGGGCAGGGCCAGTCATATGAGAACCTCCCAGCACAACAGCGTTGCTGATAGCACCTTTTAATTATAACACAGAGCAGCTTGATTTTTCTCTTAAGGAAAGAAAGGGAAGTCTACTCTCATGGTTAGAGAAACTGAGCAAGAAATGGGATTTGAAACAGGTCTCATCACCTGGAGTGTGGATTAGCAGAACAGCAACTGTGAGAAGCCACCACGATGGCCTAGATCTGGAAGGCCACTTACGGAGCGTGGCAGGGCAATGTCTAACTTGCACCTCCCCTACTGGTCACGCCCATCACCTCCCCCCCCCCAGCTGAACAAGCCTGGTCTTAGCCTTTCTTTCTCCATGTGCTCCAGTTCCCAACCACCTTGGGTTCACTCCAGTTTGGCAGTATCTCTTGTATTACTTATGCCAACCTGACTTCCTACAAACACTTCAGAGCCGGAAACTTGCCTAGCCAGGGATGGGGCACTTTGTTTCTGCCTGCCTGCCCTCCTTCTCTCTCATTCTCATCCTCATGCTGTTGCCCATAAAAGCCTATAAAAGCCCCTTTGGTAATACAAGCCCCTGCCTCTCCATCAGCCCTCCCAGTATTTCCATCTCCCAAGAGCTGCAGGCTCTAACTGGGGAGATTTTCCTTCCTGAATAAGCACCACCCCTCCCTGAGGGACTGCCAGGTGTGTGGCCATACCCAGCTGAGCACTCCTTCGTGGTTCTGTGGCAGGACGGGTGGATGACCCAGGATGTGCAGCTGCTCTAAAATTTGCCAAATCCACAACTGGAGGGCGTTGGGGCTTGACTGGCTTCACTCCCAGTGCCCTGACGTGTGGTAAAGGCTTCCTCCTGGGCAGAGGGGGGTGCTCTGTCCTTTGGGGTTGCCCCACAACGAGCAGGGGGGCTGCAGCAGCTGCGCCTTTGGCAGGAACTACTGCAGCCCCCTTGTCTTTGGCAGGTGGCCGTGTCTGCTGGGCTAGCTTCCTGTGGGCAGGATCAGAGCTGGCTTCCACCTTCTTGTTCAGTGCATCTCCTGGCTTTGCAGGCACTGGGTGGAAGCTGGCATCTTGAGCCATCCCCTTCTTTGGATGCACCATCCGTGCCAGGGTCCCACAGGCAGAACGAGGTGAGTGCTGTCCCAGACTCCGACCTGTGCTGTGAGATGGAGAGGCCCTGCTGCAGTCCCCCCTCCTGTTCCAGGGAGGCTCCTGGGGAGGATCACCTTTGGAGGCCATGGCAGGAGTCTGTCCTGGCTCTGGTCCATGGGAGGCTGCAGGGCAGCCACCCCTTTCAGGAGGTTCTTTCCTGTTCTGCTGGAACTTTGCCCGAAGGTGCCTCACCACGGCGTCTCTTCCCTCCAGATGCGTCTGCAACCGTTAAGAAAAACGGTTCCAGTTAAAACACTATGGAAGAAAATGAGCCAAAACTTCCCCCAGGGAATGTGGTATTCCTTCAACATGGTCTCACTTCTCCACAAAATGAGGTCTTTTCTCAAAAAGGTCCTGAAACATATCTGAGAAAACAACACAGGGCGGCACCAAATTGGGGCCAGGTTACCCCACCATGAGGGCACCCAGAAGGTGTTTCATGGAGTCTTTTGGTCTGATCCACCCTCTGTCCACTACCAGGGACCATCAAATCAGAGGGATTGGGTGGTAGTAGCAAAGTTCCTGAGGGCAGAATCTGAGATCCAGAGGTTTCCCAGGGCTCAGATAGGAGCTACCTGCCTTGCCCTGGTCCTGTTTTCCATGATGAGTTGGTGGGGGAGACCACACAGGGCCATTGGATCCCTTCCTGGAGGAGAAACTGGATTGGCACTGCTGAGACTCATCCCACCAAAGCCTGCGTGCAGAAAAACAAGGCCAAGAGGCAGCCAACTGCCCTACTTTTCTGACATGCGTCTTTCCTGTGTGGTTCACACTGTGCACACATGAAATGGGACACATCTGCTCCAGCACAGAGCTGCCTTTAGCTTCCTCAGTGACCAAAATTCACCTTTTTCTAGAGCCCCCAGAGAAAAGCTGCTGGGTGGAGGCTGAACGGCTCTTGGGAGAAGACTGCCAGGTTGGGGCTATGGCACAAAGCTACGGGATGGGGCTACATCTTTCCTAAGCTTCTCAGATGGACTTCATGAGAGGGGAGGGATCACCTTGCCCTCCCCATCTTTCTCCCACCCCCTTGTCCCCAGAGCACAGTGTCCCTTAGCACCGGAGCTGGCTGCTTCGCTGGAGCTGTATGCTTTGATTTTGGAGTTCTTCTCCTGGGATTTCAGTTTGAGCTTGTGATTGCATAATTTTTATTTTCACAAAAGAAGGGCTGATACGGAGAGAAGCTGATGCAATGCTTTTAGACATAACTGATCAAATGTTTATATACAGACTTACAAAAGTGCAAGTTCCCAAGGCAAGCACCCCAGTTTTCCGGGTAAATGCTCAAATGCAGCACTTGGCACAGCAGTGCTGGAGCAGCAGAAGTGTGCCATTTCCTGTGTACCAGCAGCGGGGCTTTCATTCAAATTAGTGAAAAAGGCAAGCTTTTCCAGATTTCCAAACATGCCATTGGGATTTCTGACACCTGAATTATTTGGTGGTTTGTAACGATCTGTTTTGGGCCTGTTCCATGAGCTGGGACTTGCTCAGAGCCCTTGGATGTGCAGCACTGCCATCACCATGATCAGTTCCAGGGTTTCTAATCCATTTTGTGCTGGTGGGGCTCTCCTGGACTCAGTGGGAGTGTGGTCTCCTCCTTTCACAGATGTTTCTATTCAGCCCAAGATCACCCAGCAAACCTACCTCTGAGCCCAGGAACTGCTCAGAGATCTTTGAAGCTCCATCCAGCTATGATGTACAGGAGGACTTTGCCTTACAGGAGGGGTGCGGATGTTGGCCAGATCCAGCCCCTCACAAGGACATCCCCAAAACCCTTCCAAGCAGCATCTATGGCTCCCAGTGTCCCATCCCCATGTCCAGCACAGCCCCAGTCTGGTTCTCACTCACCATCTTCCATCAGTGGGTGCTTTCCTGTGTGCTCGCCTCCTTGCTGAAGACCACCTGAAGCATTCAGGACCAGCCTCTCTGAGGTCCCCCTGCCTTGAAACGAGCAGCTCTTTCTCAACAGCTGGTGAGGAACTGTGTGCAACCCCAGGAAGCTGTCGTTGCCTGATGGTGAGACAGCACAAGGAGGAGGAGAAAGAGGAGGAGGAACAGCTCTTGGTACACCACTCATTTGGCTCTGCTGCTGTTTGACACTTGCAGCCCACCAAGTCCTGCTGGCCATGAGTCGTATCCAGAGAAGAGCCCCAGTTTTGGGAACTGACTGTGGGATCCGAGGGGATGGGACCAGGAGAGTGGGCAATGTCCTTGTCTGATGGTGGCCCAGGATTCCTCTGCAGGTCAGGTCTCAGAGCTGCACATGACTTGCAGAGGTTGGATTTTTGGGGGTCTCATGGCAAAACCAGGACAGCCCTGCACAGCTGAGCTCCGCGGGAGCACAGGAGAGCTGGGTGAGGGCTACAGAGTATCCAAAACTACCGGATACGTGCCCTGCTGAAGATTCTGTTTGCTCTGCGAAGCAAAGAGAAGCTCTGCACGAAAGGGAACTGTGTTGGGCCATCGCAGTATCTAACTGTCCTGGTGACACTGAGGTAGGAATGGTGTGACAGGTCTGGTTGGTGCTGGTGTCCTTGCTTCAGGACTGGCGTGACCCTGCAGCCCTTTGAGAAGGTGTCCTACACGCAGTGCCCAAGGCAGCTCCTGCCTGCAGATGGTTTTAAGCATAAGACAGAGTCTGAGCTCATGGGGAAGGCTGGGGCAGGCACCTGTTGGTGGTTCTGGGGGTCCTGTGGAGGGCGGTGGGTGCCCAAGGGGGCACTGGAGGGCTCGATCCCACAGCTGGAGATGAGATGGGCAGGGGTGCTGGGAGGTGCCACACTGGACCCACGGGGAGCTGACTGTGGGGCACAGGACGGGCAGACAGCAGTGACAGCAGTGACAGCAGTGACAGCAGTGACAGCCACCTCCCACTTGCCCCACTGCTCCTGCCACTGCACCAGGGAGGGCACGGCCCTGTCTGAGGGGAGAGGGAGGCCCAGGAGCAGCGCTGGGGCACGAGGGTGGCACGGAGGCACTGAAGGGGACTGGGGAGGACAGGGATGGGGCTGTAGGGGCTGTGGGAGGGGACAGGGTGAAGGGGGGGATGAGGAGCCGTGTTAGGGGATAGGGTGAAGAGGAGCACGAGGGGCCGTGGTCGCTCCGGGGCCGCGCCGAGCTCGGCCCGGCCCCGCGGCCCCGCGCAGGCGCAGCGCTCGGGCGGGATGGCAGCGGCGGCGGCGGCCGTGCCAGGGCCGGGGCCGGGGCCGGGGCCGGGGCCGGGGCCCGCGGAGGCGGCGGCTCCCGGGGAGGAGGCGGCAGTCGCGGGGCCGCAGGGCCCGGGCCCGGCTCGCCTGGCCCGGCTGCCGCTGGCGCGGGTGAAGGCGCTGGTGAAGGCGGACCCGGACGTGACCCTGGCCAGCCAGGAGGCCGTGTTCGTGCTGGCCCGAGCCGCGGTGAGGGGCGGCCCCGGGGTGCTGGGGCCGGAACGCTGCGGGATGCGGGGATGCTGCTCGCTCTTCCCCAGGGGGTTTTTCCGGCTCTCTTGGCTCTCCCGGCTCTCACAGCCAGGGACCCGCGGGGAGGTTGCGTCCGGCCCGAGCTGGGGAAGGGGCCGGAGCCCCAGGATCGGCTGAGGGAGCTGGGAAAGGGGCTCAGCCTGGAGAGAAGGAGCCTCAGAGGGACCTTGTGGCTCTCTACAATTCCCTGACAGGAGGGGGCACCCAGGTGCGGGTCGGTCGCTTCTCCCAAGAAACAGGGCACAGGACAAGAGAAAATGGCCTCAAGCTGCACCGGGGGAGGTTTAGGTTATTGGGAAGATTCCTTCACGGACAGTTGTCAACCTCTGGCACAGGCTGCCCGGGGCAGTCACCATCCCTGGAACTGTTAAAAAAAAAAACGTGGATGTAGCACTTGGGGAGATGGGGTGGTGGTGAACATGAAGGTGGTGCTGAATTGATGGTTGAACACGATGATCTTAGAGGTATTTCTCCACCAGAAGGATTTCATTATTCATCTCCTGAGCACAGGACCCCTTTCCCCCTTTAGAAGGTGCCCTGGTGTGGAGAGGGTCTCCCAGAGAATGTGGGTTTCAAGGAACCCACATTTCCACCTTTCTCCCTCCATGCTTGTCCTGTGGATCACTGTCCAACCATCTCCTTTGGTATTTTCAGAGCTCTTTACTGGGAAGGGGTAATGTTAGGATGAAGATTCTGATTTAATCCTGAAGCCTTGTAAGACTTTTCTTCTTCCTCAGGATATTCTCTCCCATCTCCTGTGCGAACCTGTCCTGTTTTGCCTTGCAGGAGCTGTTTGTTGAAACCATAGCCAAAGATGCTTACGTGTATGCCCAGCAAGGAAAAAGGAAAACCCTGCAAAGAAAAGACCTGGGTATGGGAGCATGTTCTGTGCTGGCCTTAGCAAAGGATTGCTGGGATGGGGATTTTTCCACCTGTCTGAAGGTGCTGAAGCAAGTATGGATTCTTTTCTTTGCTTCCCTGAAAAGAAAAACTTCTGCCAAAGACTACATTAATAATTTCACACACCATCTCCAAGACAAGTAAATCTCTTTGAAATTGGTCACTGTGCTGTGATGTAATTTCAAATGCTGCAGTTTGAAACAGATGCAAATATGAAGGTGGTTTATCTATTTTAATTGTTCTCAATTTGCTTTTCAGATAATGCCATTGAAGCTATTGATGAATTTGCTTTTTTGGAAGGTGAGTTTTTGATTTCAGTATTTTGTGTAATCACCTACTTAGGAGAGAAAGAACTGAATAATTTGCCAAGTTCTCTGCTTCTGCATCTTCAGTAATTCCTTGTGTGGCTTGCTAGGCCCTTCTGAGCACTGGAAGGGCTCAGCTGGACCGTGAGGCACGTGCTGGACTTTTTTGGCAAGATTTGGTTTTACTCGTGTGTGATTTGCTTAAACTTTAAAGTTACTGCACTTTCTTTTGCCAGCTTGTAAACAAGTTTTATTTGTTCACAGAACCTCACTTCTGATTCCTGAGACTAGAATGTGTTTTTTCATTTTCAGGTACTTTGGACTGAGCTGGACAGAGACAGAGCTCTCTGGAGAAAGAGATTGCAGAGGGGGTGTGAGATGGAAAACAGGATGCTGAGAGTTCAAAAATAATTCCTAGAGTTGAGACACTGAAATTGAGACATGGCAACCATGATATTTTGTAAAAAGTTGAAGTTGTTGTAAGTTCTTTATTTAAAATGCATATTTTTTCATAACTATTTTGTGTGTCCCCTCCCATGTGCTCTGGCTAGGTTACACAGCAGTTACTCCCAGCAGCAGTCCCAGCCTCTCTACCAGCACCAGAGCTGTGAACAGAGAGTGGCTTCACTCAGGTGCCGAGGCACAAGGAATTTTTTTATTGGAGTGTGGGTTTTGTTGTATACGTTTGTCTTTTAACACAATTAAATCTGTCGACGTGGAGAAATGCTCTGATCCAACCTACAGTGCAGGTGTGAACAAAGGAGAGCTCCCTCACTCACTCCTTCCCTTCCTCTGGGAATATGGGAATGAGCCCTCTTGTGTGCCCAGCACCGATGTCCAAGCTCAGGGCAACCAGTCTGCTGAGCTGAGCCTCTGCCTGCCTTTGGGGTTACTGGGATTGTGTTTTGGGGTTGGGTTTCCTCTTGCTGGGCCTTTACAGCACAGGTCTGCAGGCACAGGGATGATTCTCTGCCCTGTGCATGGGTAAGGAGCGGGATACAACCACCTCGTGTACAGGGCAATGTCAGAGTGTGTGGAAACAGAGTAACCCAGGCTGGGAGGGACCTCGGGGTCTCTGCTCCAACTGTCCCAGTCAAAGCAAGGAAATGAACCTGATGATAAAAGTTCTGCTGGAAACAGAGCCCTGGAAAACGCAATTTCCTTACTGACAGTCTGAAATGCCCTTTTAGTATCAGTGAACTACATTGATGGTTCAAAAATCATTTGGAAATGGAAACTCCAAACTAAATCATTCCAGATGGGTCAAAACCTCCCACTGGGACAGAGCTGAACTGGTTCATTGTGAACTGGTCAGCTCTCTCATGAGCTCACTCATAAAATAACCCAGGACACGTCAGTGGAGATGAACTGATTTCATCAGAATGGAAAGTCGTGTTGAAATGATTTACCACAACTGTTTGACGAATTCCTTTGTCCTGGAATCTGCTGATGTAATTTTTTTGGCATTTCTAAAATCCAACCCATTCAAACCTCCCGGCAGCTGTTGTGGCAGGGCTGTGGCACCACCACTAGAGAGGGACAGAGACTGCGGCAGTGCTGAGGAGAGCAGCGCCGGGCCCCAGGAATGCATTCCGCTATTCTGTGAGCTGGAGGGGCTGGGAGTGGACGGCGGAGCCCCCCGAGGGCTCTGCCTGGGGCCAGGTCCCCTTCTGGGGCAGCGCCAGGAGATCCCGCACAGGCGGCAGCAGCAGCAGCAGCAGCTGGTTATCCAGCTGCAAGTGGAAAAGGCAATTAGGCAGCGTGAAGTGCTTTCTTCCAGAGCTGGGAGAATCAACATTTACTTCCCAGACTTGTTAGTGGAAGGTGCTGGACGATTCTGTTGCCCCGGGGGCGGGAGGGAGCTCATGAAGCGGGAGGGACAATCTCAGTCATGGTAATAACCCAGGGCTGGCAAATGTGGACTCGCCGCCAGCTTCGCCTCTGCCCTCGGGCAGCTCTCTGCGCTTTCCTTCTGGGTCTTCCCCTGTAAGCCGGGCTGATACTTTCAGTGTCATGGTAAAGGCTTGGAAACATCAGAGGAACGGGACCGGAGACGGGCGGGGCTGGAGAAGGATGTTAAAATCTCACGCAGAAGTACTGACTTCCAGCAATTTGTTGTCATTTTGTCCCACTCCTATGGCATCCCATAGATATTTGCTTTCAGAAATCACTTTTCCTTCCCCTGAAAACAGCTACATCCTGGAACAAAGAAATCTCCTCCAGCAGCTGCTGAAGTAGTTGGGAGGGGGCAGGAAACTCAAAACTCTTTCAAAGCCAGGAGCCAAACACAAACCCCGAAGGATTCACACCCAAGGGCTGGGGCAGGGCAGGACCAGGTCCTAGATAGAGGCCAAACCCACTTGGCCATCAGCTCAGCCATCCTTCTCCCCCTCCTCTAGCTCATGCGATGGGGATTTTTAACCCTAATTTACTCCGTGAGGGGAGAAAAGCCAGGAGATTTAGCACAGAAGCAACACCGTTTCTTTCTGCACAGAACATCAGCTCAGACTGAGCCAGACAGGACAGTCTGTGCCTCTGCCCTTCCAAGTGGATGTAGTTGCAACTGGAGGACCCTTGTCCCTTCTCTCCAGTTGCTGAGCCCCTGCCTGGGCCGTCAGGACCTGGCACAGTGGCATGTCCTGGAGTGGTGGTGACACAGCAGCAGGGATGTGGCTGTTGGTGTGCCCACTCAGAGCATCTGTGGCTCCAGCATCCAAGGAACCCACGCAGGGCATGGTCCCTGGCAAATCCAGAGGGAAATGCTGAATGAGTAAATGCTAAATCACATTCCCCCACTCCCTAGTGTGAGAGTGTGGCTCTGGGAAAAGCACTGCTATCAGTATTTTGTGTTCAAATACAGTTTTTCTCAGAGATAGCAAAGAGTGGCTTGTGCTTGCTCCCCAGAACCGAGGCTTTTACAGGGCCAGGGACAGCATTCACTATTTGCATCCACAATAACCTCTCTTTCCTCATGATCTGAAACTGGGATAGAGAAACAAAACCTACCACTGAGGCCCTGAGCTGGTGAAGGAACGAGCCCCAAACCCCCAGCTGGGACCCTGACACAGAGAGCAGCCTTTTCCAGTGGGTGCTGGATGCCAAAAGCTGGATAGTCTGTGCTGCTGCTGGAGGAACCTTGGGTGCAGCTCCAGGTTAATTTTCCTTCCTGTTTCCTTGCAGATGGACTTTTCTGTGTGCCCACAAAGCTCAGCCCTGCTCTGGTTAGAAACCCACATGGTGGAGAGGTGGTTCAGACACTGGAGAACCGCAAAATGAAGGAAAAATGCTGTCGTGTCTCCCAGGTGGAGGATTATTATGAAATCATCCAGAGCTCTGCTGGACACAGGAAGTGGGCTCAAGGTAGGTTTCCAGGGGTTTGGCTCCTCTCTGATGGGCTCAGCTGGGCACTCGTGGGGTTTGAACTGCTGGGTGGATGCTCTAACATTGGCAGGTTCCCACTAGCATCGAACTAGAGTGGTAAAAATCTCACGTTTGTTCATGCTATAAAAAGTATTTTGCTACCACTACTTTATGCATACATCAGGACCATAAAGGAACAAATGGCTTTTTCTTTGGAGTGAGGATTTCTTCAAAAAAGTAATTGAGGAACAATGGTATTTATTTTAAAAAATATTTAGTTGTTAAGTATGTCTTCAGTTCAACAGAGACCCTCGTGTCTAGTTGAGCATACCTTTGTGCACAGGGACCTCTGACAAAAAAACACAGCTATGCCCCCAAAATACTTCTTACCAGTTGTGCCTTGCTGGTCTCTTCTTTGGGGATGGATGCTGAGCCTGAGGCTGGAGGGAGGGTGGAGGGTCCTGGCGTGTCCCTGCTGAGGTGCTGCAGGGGATTTTTGTGCCTTTGTTTTGCAAATCTTTGCAGGAAATCGATGTGGGAAGGTGCTTGGGCAGCTGCTCCTCGGGGGATCCCTGCTTGCTTAGGTAAGCACAGCTGCCGTGCTCCATCCGCCCTCCCTCCCGCACATCCGCACCCCGGGCCAAGCGGGAGCTGCCCCTGCTCCTCTCACCCATCGCATCTGCAGCTCGCGGGCTGGGGGGGACATGGAGCAGGGTTTGGGTAGTACCCCCAGCTCATCCCTATAGATGGGATACTGGGAGGAAATTCTTGCCTGTGAGGGTTGTGAGGCCCTGGCACAGGGTGCCCAGAGCAGCTGTGGCTGCCCCTGGATCCCTGGCAGTGTCCAAGGCCAGGCTGGACGGGGCTTGGAGCAGCCTGGGATAGTGGAAGGCGTCCCTGCCATGGCACGAGTTGGGATGAGATGAGCTTTAAGGTCCCTTCCAACCCAAACCATTCTGGGATTCTTTGCATGCAAAGGGAAGCAAATCAAACCATGCAGGAAGAGAGACCTCCACTGCTCAGGCAGAGGGAGGTGTCAGATCACAAGTTACTCCAGGAGTAAGAAATAGATGCTGCAGGAAAAAAGCTCCCTCCCTTCTCCCCCATCCTGCTCCAGAGCATCTGCCCTTTTCCCAAGCGTGAACAGAAGGTTCGGGGTGGGGGGGTTGGTGATGTACTGGGGATATACTGGTTTTTCTTTGACTGCACTGGAAATCTCCTGGGGATGTACCGGTGATGTTTTCTCTCTGACTGCAGGGAGTCACAAGACGGAGAGGAATGCGTGGTTTGGGCACAAGCTGTCCCGAGACGCTGTGCCCCTCACGGCTCTGGCAGGCACAGGTCCCGGAGCCGCCGGGGCCGAGTCTGCTGCCATCCGGGAGAGCAAGTGCCGGGAGTAGCGGGGCTGGAAGCTGCGGGTGGGGCTCCTGGAGGCCCCGCCAGACTGTCTGTAGGATATGTAAATGAGAGAAGGCTAATTTTTTTGAATAAAAGCTACTTTAACCAGCGGGTATAAATGAATCCACTACGAAATGTTTTGCAGCTTGTAAAATAAACATCATGGGCAATTTGCAGGTCCTTGGGGCTCCGCTGTGCAGCTCCACGGCCCCTCTTCGTCCAGCATCCCGGGAGAATGCAGCCGTCTGGCACGGGCTGGGGGGAGCACGGCCTGGCTGCTCCCGGTTACAAACTCTGGAGCCGGAGTCATGAGAGGGAGCCAGGAACTGGGAATGTTGGGGAAGAGCTGTCTCCTGTGCAGGCACCTCCAGGTGTATCCTGTGGGACATGCTGCTGGTGAGCTGGGACGAGAAGGGAAAGGATCCCGGCAGTACAGAGCGTTTCCTCTCTCCATTAACTGCAGCCTGTCGGTGCCGCCGTGCCTGTTCTGCATAATTAACAGCCCTTTGGCTTGGAATAAACTGTAGGCACCACTGGACATTAGCCTTCACCTTGTCTCCCATCAGGTGGTCCTGATCAGGGCTTCAGCCTGTTGATGAATTAGTTAATTAATGCTAATTTTTTGCATTCACTCCCATGGCAGCTCTACAGTGTATCATGTCTACCTGCACCAGCCTGGTTTCTCTGCGATTGGGGAACAAGACCTAAAGAACTGTGGTTTATCCCACCAGCCGGACATTTCATTAAATTCAAGCATTCAGGAATTAGCAACAAATGCCTTTTAATCCCCAGGAAGCCAATTGCCCTTTAAAAAAAAAAAAAAAAAAAAAAAAAAAAAAAAGCTGGCTCAGGGTGCTGCTGTTGCTGTAGTGTGACCCTACAGCTCAGGGCCGCAGCATCGCCGGGGCCTCTCCTGGAACTTGCTCTGCCCCGTGGCGGGACACACAGCCTGTGCTGTCCCCACCGGGCGAGGGGACCCCGGGCACCCCACCCTGCACACCTGACAGGGACAGGGTGTGGGGACACCAGTGTGACACTGAGCCCCCGCCGCGATCCTCTCTCTCAGCAGCGGCTGCGAGAGGGGCAGCACGAGCTGCTGCGGCAGGACCCGGATGGGAAGGGGATGCTCATCTGGATGGGCTGCATTCCTCCACACAAAGGTCCTCCGATTTGTCCCATTAATGCCATCATTAAAATCCAGTTAGTCTCCTACGGAGAGCAAACGCAACCCAGCCAAGACCCTGGAAAGGGGCAGGTGGCCCCAGACCCCCGTGCTCGCTGCCAGCCCCGGGAGTGCCTGGTGAGCCGTCCTCCCTCCCTCCCGCTTGTGTACTGGGGCTAATTGGTGCAGGGGGCCCGGGAGCCGGGCTTCTCACCTTGTTAGCATGGCAATTAGCTCTCTTTACCCTCCTGATTGCTCCTGTGCATATTTCACTCCAATCCAGCTTTCCAGTGAGTTATAAATGCGGCAGCGGGGAGGCCGGGGGAGTTTTGCAGGGACGGGGAGCACAGAGCCATGCTGGGGACTGTCCTGCTGCTGCTGGCCCTGGCCAAGACGGCGTGCCCGAGCCCAGCCAGCGTGGCGAGCCAGCGGGCTGAGGCGCTGAAGAAACTCCTGGAAGTCTTTGGCATGGAAGACCCGCCGGCCCCTCCAGCTCACTTCAAGCAGCCACCCCAGTACATGGTGGATCTGTTCAACACTGTGGCCAATGCAGACGGTGTCACCAAGAACCCTGACATCCTGGAGGGCAACACTGTCCGCAGCTTCCTGGAGAAAAGTAGGGGGGGCCTCTGATGCTGGGATGGAGCTGTGGGAAGGGGTTGAACGTGGTGGTAGTGGTGTCACCCCTGGGTTTGCTCCTCTCAACCCGTCCTTCTCTCCAGCTCACAGTGAGGAGATGCGGTTCCTGTTTGTCCTTTCCAGCGTGGCCAAGAATGAGAAGATCCTGACAGCAGAGCTGCACCTCTTCCGGCTCTGGCCGAGGGTCACAGATGGGCCTAAAAGGCACCACTTCTGCCAGGTGAGGAGGGGATGGGAATGGGGATCGGGATGGAGCTGTCCCCCAACCTGTGCCCAGGGATGCCAGTGGCACACTGTGGTCACTTGCCTACAGTGGAAACATGGCCTGGCTCTGGGATCACATGAACAAACGTTTCATAGAGAATAATGATGATTTAGCTGTGGCATTTTCTTAAATATCTTTCTGGCTTGTGCAGACATCAGCAAAGGCACACCAAGATTGTTATAGATCCATGCTGGCAGTTCCCCATCTCTCCCCCACGCCTCCATCCAGGGTGAACCCCTTGGAAAGAATGTGCTGGAGTGACCACCTTTTGCCTTCCCCAGGTCAGTGTCTACCAGGTGCTGGAGAAAGACAAGGCAGACACCCCTGGAGGGAAGAAGCTGCTGGCAGCCCGACTTGTCTCGCTGCAAACCTCGGGCTGGGAGGTCTTCGCCATCACGCCGGCTGTGAGTTGATTTTCCTGTTTTGGGCAGCACAGAGGGAATCCTGGGGTTCACATGCAGGAGGTTTTTTTAACCCTTTTCACCCCCAGCAGCCTTTCAGGCTGCAGTGCAGTTTCCTGTCTGCAGTCTCTGCAGTGGCATGGGGGATACATCCTCTGGGAGGGGGAGGCAGAAGTCCTGCCAAGAGCCCCAAGGCTGCTTCATCCTTCCCTGAGCTTGTCTCACTGCTCTGCAGGGAGTGCTGCTGCTGGCTCCTGCCACAGTGTCCCCTGTACTGCAGCCCTGGAGCAACTCCTTCTCATGGCATGCTGCGTGTGGCCTCAAGGGCTCCCGGTTCACCCTGTCCTGCTGCTGGCCCAGGCCCTGCCTGTGGGGACACCAGCACAGTGCCTGTCCTGGTCCATGGTGACACTGGTTTGATTCCCCAGGTTCGTGACTGGACCAAAGATGAAAGCAGCAACCAGGGTTTGCTGGTGACAGTCCAGGGCCTGGGGGGGAGCCTGCTCGACCCCCCACCACTGCAGTTTGCATCTGGCCGGGGCCACCATGAGAGCAAGAAGCCCATGCTGGTCCTGTTCACGGATGACGGGCGGCGGGGAGCGTCGCTGCCCACAGCCGGCTTCTCAGGTGGGTCCCTCACACCTGGCACAACATCCCTTTCCCAGGGGGTGCTCCCCACATTGGGCTCCTCAAATACAAACCTCCTTCCCTGGCCAGAGGGAGAGGCTCTCTCCTTTCTGGTGTAGTCTGCTCAAGGGTGTTGCCTGCATGCAGATGTGAAACTGTGTTTGAGTTTGGCTGTGAGACTGAGGCTGTCACCTCCTGGTGGCTCTGCCTGGGCTGGTAACAGGCTGTGACCAGAGAGCTGCAGACAAAACCTGTGGGGAGGAGTGGCCAGGGGGGCTGCAGTACGTTCTCCCTCCACCCAGGCTCACACAGTGGCTAATGGCATCGGATGCTCCTTTCTGACAGATCTAAAGCCTCAGGCTCCCGATCTCCCTGCCAGAATGCCGGTGCCCCAGCTGGGCAGGTCACGCAGTACGCGCTCCCTGGACCGGCTCCAGCCCTGCCAGAGGCATCCCCTGTCTGTGGACTTTGAGGAGATCGGCTGGTCCGGCTGGATCATCTCCCCACGGGGCTACAACGCCTTCCACTGCAAAGGCTCCTGCCCCTTCCCTCTGGGCGAGAACATGCGGCCGACCAACCACGCCACGGTGCAGTCCATCATCAACGCCCTGAAGCTGAGCGAGGGCGTCAGCAGCCCCTGCTGTGTGCCTGACAAGCTCTACTCCATCAACCTCCTCTACTTTGATGATGACGAGAACGTGGTCCTCAAGCAGTACGATGACATGGTGGCCGGGAGCTGCGGCTGCCACTGAGGCACAAGGAGCAGGGAGCTGGAAACGCTGCCGCAGAGGAGGCTGCACCCACTCCCTCCAGAGCATCACTGGGGTCTCTGTCCCACAAACCCTCTAAAAGAGTTTGGGACAAGCAAAGCAAGGGGGTGCTGGCTCTGCCTTGGATGGTGTCACCCCCTGACAGTGCCAGCCCAGGAAGGCTCAGGGCCAAGCTCTGATTAAATCAACCCGAATGAGCCCATGTGAACCCCAGGGCAGCAGCTCCATTTTGTGGTGCCCTGTGTGGGGATGTGGGTATCCCTGACTGTGCAGAGGCTCTGCAGGCTGTACTATATGTATATAGCAAGAGCACTAATATATGACAGAAATCACCTGTACAGTGTCCTGTAAATGTCTGTACATTCTTGCATTGCTGTGACTTCTAAAATGAATTCAGAGCAACTATTTAGAAGTGCCATTATCCAAAGACTGCCTGTGGACTCTGAACCAGGAACAGGGCAAGCAGGCATCTTGCAGGCACAGGGAAGGATGACGATCCAGTCTCCAGGGGCAAGGGGACGAGGTTGGTATGCCCCTTGAAAAGTGAATGATCTCAGGATCCATTAGCCTGCGACTGGGGGTGCAGAGAGATGAGCAGGTGATGGGGGTGCTTGGGGAATGTGGTGACGGGGCTGGGATGGGACAGGGGTGTGTATAGAACTGCCTGGAGCTGATGCTGCTGGGGTGGGTGGGTGGTGGCTGTTGTGGTTTAACCCCAGATGCCAACTAAGCACCATGCACCCACTGGCCTCCCCATCCACCTTGGTGGGATGGAGAGGAAAATCAGAAGAAAATGTAAAACCTATGGGTTGAGATAAGGAAAGTTCAATAATGGAAATAAAATAAGATATGGTAATATTTAATAATATTTGTGATAAAAAGGGAGACACCAAAAGGAGAGTCATAAAACCCAAGACAGACAGTGATGCTCAATACCCAGTTGCTCAGCACCCACTGATCTGTGCTCAGTCTCTCTCCCAGCAGCAATCGGCCACTGGGACATCAGTGAGTGACCGCTCGGGGGGACAGCAGTGTCCAGCACACTGCAGGGAGGGAGGGCCCAGCTGCAGCAGCCCCTGTGCAACAGCAGAGCCCCAGCACTGCTGTGACTGCCCACAGCTCAGAGATCCCTTGGGGGACAGGACCTACTGGGAGGATGGCCAGGACACGGGGTGTCTGGGGAGAGGGGAGCCTGTGGTCAGCGGTAATAGCGGGGGTCAGCTCTCCAGCACTCGGAGAACTTCCGCAGGACTCGCTCCTTCAGGCGGATCCTCCTGGAAAGCTGAAGGGACTGGCTCATCTCATGGGCCTTCAGCTTGGCATAGTAGTCAGAAAATTTATTGTAGAGGATGGAGATGGGCATTCCATTGAGGATGATGCCGAAGGAGATGCAGACAAATGCCACCATCCTGCCCAGTATTGTGTCAGGCACAGTGTCTCCGTAGCCCACAGTGGAGAGGCTGACCTGTGCAGGGACAGAAAGGGATACAATCCCACAGGAACAATCCAACAGACCGCACCGGCTGGTGCTGGAAGTCACTCCCTCCCACCCCTCTGTGTCCCCACGTGTCCCCTGCGAGCAGTGTCAGACCCTGACGGCAGCCGGCTGAGCTGTCCCCTCTCCAGAGCCTGTATGGCCAGGGCTGCACTGTCCAGGCTGTGCCCAGCAGGCCAGGAGAGCCGAAGGAGAGGGCTGGCTGAGCTCCAGAAACAGAGATCAGAGGAACAGACCCTGCTTCCTCCCTACTTTGTGTCTCTTCAAAGGCAGCTGGATGCCCTCGAGCTGAGCCTTCCCAGGCAGTGTGTGTCTGCTGGAGCTTCCTTCCCCCTCAGAGCTGTGGCTCCAGAGCTTCCTGGCTGTGAGCTGCCTGGTCCCAGACAAACAAAGCTTCCTGGAGCCTCCCTCCAGGGGAAACAGAGGCATTGCCTAGGAATTAACCATGTTCAGTAAATGGGGAGCAGGGCTGTGGGGACAGGGTGAGAGCTGAGGCAGAGAGGTTTGGGCTTGGCAGGGAGCTCTGCTCCCATGGACAGGCTCAGCCCGGGATGCTGAAACGCTTGAACCTGGTGATGTTGCTGAGTGATTTTGCCCTTCCTCGAGGAGGGATGAATTTGAAGCAGATAGCCTTTGGTGGCCAAGGGGGATTATAAGAGCAGAAGTGATCTGTGGGATAATTTAATCTGTAAATCAAAATGCCCTCATAACCCCTGGCTCTCAAGTGCTTTAGCTGCTCCCCATCTCGGAGGTAATCCCAGGTTTATTATGGTGCTCAGCTCTGCAGAGCTGCCGGCTCCTGACACGAGCAGCACACCCCAGTCTGTGCCCACTCCCAGGACACAGGCTGAGGCACAGTGTGACTATGGGCCCTGGGTTTCCCACCATTCCTGAGCTGGTAGAAATGCTGGACCCTTCCTGCCTCCTGGCCAGCAGCAGTGGTGAATCCCCTGAGCACCGGGGCAGCCCCGACCCACGGAGCCTCCCCCACCCCCCTGACAGAAGCTGCTCACACCTTACCGCTGCCCACCACCACGCGCAGGGGATGCTGGTGAAGTCGGTGCCAGGGACATCGTGTTCTACTGAGTGTATGAGAGCAGAGAAGGTGAAGACCCCCATGGCAATGAAGAGGAGGAGGCAGCAAACCTGCTGGTAGCACTGACGCATGGTGAAGCTGAAGGCTCGGAGGCCGGTGGAGTGACGCGCTAGCTTGAGGATGCGGAAGATCCTCATGAGCTTGATGAGCTTGAGGACTTTGCCCAGCTTGCTCACATTCTCCACCTTGTGCAGCTCCTCATGGTACTGCATGTCTCCATCATCCAGATTTTCAAAGAGGACCTGGATGTAGAAGGGCAGGATGGCCACCAGGTCTATAGCATTAAAGGCTGCCCGCAGGAAGTTCTTGAAGCTGGAGGCAGATATGAGCCGCATGAGGTACTCAGAGGTGAAGAAGATGGCACAGATTGTCTCCATCTGCTCCATCAACATTTTCCCTGTCTTGTTTTTCATCTCCTCCACTGTGCTCAGTGTCATGCCCACAATGGAGATAAGCACAAAGAAGCTCGACATGACAGCAATGATCTTTGCTGGGACAGAAGAGAACGGGTTCTCAATTAGGTTCCAGACTGTCTTCCGAAAAGTACCCAGAAATTTGCCATCAAACTGCTTCCCTGTCTCCAGGGGCTCCAGTTCTGCCTCCAGCTCCTTCTCTATTTTCAGGTACTCACTGAGTTCATCTTGCTTTTCCTCAAACAGGATCCGGCAGCAGCGTTGGGAGTATTTCAGATGGATTCCCCAGTACTCAATTTCCTCCACAAAGTTACTGGGGCACATCTCATCCATCACCCACAGGACCCCACTGCGGTAGAAGTGGAAGATGTAGTGGAAAATGAAAGGATCCCTATCAAAGAAGTACTCGTTCTTCTGCACCAAGTAGTCATCACAGAGCTGCAGCTTCTTTGCAGGGTCTGTATACAGGGCCAGCTTCCCAAGCCGGGTGATGGGATACCGGGCCAGTACCTTGTAAGCTATCTGGAACAATTTGCCACCCACATTAATGTTGAGCAGGTACTTGTTCCTTTGGATGGGAGTCTGGCTCTTCTCCTGGTTACCATCTGCCACATTCTGCATGGAGCTCCATTGCCTTACCAGGCTGTCCTGTGCAAATGGGATGTAGGATTCCTCTTCCTCCGGGGTCCGGCAGCAGCCCCGGTGATCCCCTATCTTCAGGCTAGCCGAGAGACTCGCACGCCTGGCCCACTGTTGCCTCATGGTGCCCAAGCAGTGACTCCTGTTAGGGGCCGTGGCACAGCAGCTCTGGCTTCATGAGAACACTCCCGCTGGGCACACGCTGACTGGGACGAGTGCTGCGAGCTCGGGGCAGTGCAGTGGCTGCCTGAGGGGCACAGCTGTGTCCTGGTGCCACGTGGCACCTGCCAGGGTCCCAAAGCCGATTGCTGATCAGATTGGGGCTTGCACGGTAGCAGTCGGAGGCGGCCAAGTGCCCGCTCCTTAAGACACTAATGAGATTGAGGCACTAGTCCTTTATGTAAGGAACTATTTCCAGCTCTGCACTTCTCTTTTCCCGTATTCTGTTCTTATTAGCTGTTTGTGTTCGCTGCATGCTGTTTCCTGGAAGGACATCCATGACAGCAGACCGGGAACAGCACAAACTTGCCTCGATTTACCCTCTGTTGATGGGACAGGAAGGTGCAGACACGTAGGATTTGTATTGGCTTTGTACCCCCACACCAGATGCTGCTCTTGGCACCAGCCATTTGTTAAAGGCTAATGCAGCCACCCCGGCTCTGTCAGCTGTCACAGACAGGGAAGGGAGATGGTCATGACCTCTCAGCTCATCCCTCAAGTCCCACAGTGCAGATTTAGAGGGAATGAGGTGAAGGAACCACCTCCACCTCCAGTGTCCAAGAAGATCCCCTATGGGACAGGCTGCTCCTGTGCCCCTACCCTGTGCCATCACATTAACCTTCAGCCCCACAACTCACCCAGGAAGGGGCAGGAACAGGGAACAGGACACTGGACATGCAGATAGGCAGTAAAAGTTCCTATGAACTATTGGAACTGAAAACGAGGAAATAATCCTTTAGATTTGCAAGTAAAAGGGGAACCAAAATTGAACAGGCTGATTTTTGAGGTCTTATCCTGGAATACGATCCTACTTCAACATGAAAAACAACACATTGAACCCCACAAACTGGTCTAATTAAATCCAGAGATGCAGAGCACAAAGATGCTCCTGGCCGGAAAAGCAGATTGGGCTCCACTACAATTGAAGTCTCTGAGCCTGGGGATTAGAACAACAAAAACACTTCCAGCACCGGACAGAGGAAAGGAAATTGCTGTCAGAAATACAGCCCCAAGTTTTGGCACAAGATCCATAAAATGTGTTTCTTTCAAACCTGAAGCACTTGGTTCAGGGAGCAGTAAGTAAAACCTGCAATGTTTGCTCCAGGGCCTCACTCCCCATCCCACAGAGCCTTGTACCACAGAACAGCCAGGCTCGGCTTGACAGCTGCAGCTCAGACTGTGATCTGGGACCGGCTGGTGACACCTGACCTCAGCCACATGGCCGGACCAGCAGCAGTGCTTCAATTGGCCCCAGCTCAGCCCTGTCCTGCCGGGACTCCGGGAGCCCTTCCTGTCCTGCAGTGCCCCCCACTTCATGCTGTGCTTGGGCAAAGAAGGCACAAGTTCAGGCAGTTTTTCCACCTTGTTTTTGGCTGAGCTCCCCACTTGTCCCTGGCTCAGCAGTAGCACCTCTGGTGCTACGGTGGCATCTGTTGCTCCTGTCCCCACCCCCTGTATTTGCTTTGCTCCTGTATTTAATGTTCTCTGCTACAGCTGGTGTGTGCTGGAGCTGTGTCCATCCCAGGCAGACACAGCAGCACTGGCCTCCCCATAGCCCCCCATACCAGTCCACCCCCCCAAGTCCTCCTTCCCAGGATGTGACAATCCAAAGGTGATGCAACCTCCCAAATACAGAATCCATGCAAATGCACGTATCCAGGAAAAATAAAAACTCCAGAACTTGTTAGTTTCACATTCTTTATTCTCCTGTGTCAGTCATCACAGCTATCTCTGCCTGTCCCTATGGAAACAGAAGGTTGTGCATGCCCTTGCAAATGACTCCTTGGTACTAAAAATAGCAGCCCTGGAATAACTCAGGACTCCATACCACATATAGAAGTTAGCACTCACATGCTATCCAGGAGTGGAACACTCCTGCTCCAAGGCTGATGACTGGTGTCTGCTTGGCAAGCCAAGCTCTCACCTTCAAGGCACAGAGGTCAGCAGCCAAGGCAGCAGCTTGGCACATTTAGTGAACACTTGTGCAAGGTGCACGTGGCCAATGCTGAACCAGAGGCACTGGGCACTAATCTGTCCCTGCACAGTCAGTTCTGAGAGGTGCATAGCACTGAGTCCTCTGGCTGGGGCTCCACGTGCCACACAGACGGTGTCTGACCCAAGACATGACTTATTTCCAGGGCCACCTCCACTAGACTAAGATGCTCAGAGCCCCGTCCAGCTTGGTCCCAGGGATGGGGCAGTCACAGCTGCTCCGGGCAACCTGTGCCAGGGCCTCACCACCCTCACCATAAAACCCTCCCTCATGTCCTACCTAAGCCCACCCTCTGTCAGTTTGTGCCTGTTGTCCCTTGTCCTTACAGGCCTTGGTGAAAAGCCCCTCTCCATCTCTCCCCTTTAGACATGGACAAGATACAACAAGGCTCCCCAGAGCCCATCTTTTCTCCAGGGTTTGCCCTAACAAAGGTGCAGGACCTTGCACTTGACCTTATCAAACTTCATGAGGTTCCTGTGGGCCTGAAGGTCCCTCTGGATGACATCCCCCTCCCCACTGCACTCCTCAGACTGGCTGAGGGTCTGCTTGATCCCACTCTACACAACACTGATGAAAACACAGGACAGCACTGGTCCCAGTAGGGACCCTTAAGGGACACCACTCATGTCAGAACAGTTCTAAGGAAGACACCATTAAGAGTGTTCAGAGGAGCCCCATGCAGCACTCATGGGGTGGGCAGAGCAGGTCTGCCAACGGTGGAGATGTTTGTGGAAGGGAGTGTGAGAGGAGCTGCCAGCCAAGGGCCCACGCGGGCTCAAGTGACAGCACAGCAAAGCCAGAGCAACTGTCACCCCCATGGTGGCACTGTCAGTAAAAGCCTCCCATGCATGGGACTGAGCAGCATCAAACAGTAGTGCAAACATGGAGTATTTGTCTGATCTGTGCAGCCAGTGAGTGCCTATGGAAATAGGTCAGAAAGCTCCTGTGCCCTGGTAAAATCCAGGGGGAAGGAAGAATGGGGCAGATGAAAAAAGGCTCTTGGCTGGAAGTGGAAGGACATAGTTGAACAGCACCTGGCATTTCAAGGAGAAAAACATCTTCAGGTCCAAGGCCATACTGGTGGGCATCAGCATAAACAACTGTCACGCAGAACAATGAAGATATTTCTACCACCTTTGGGAGGACTGAGGTCACAGTGTCTGGGAAGGTTCTGTGCTATTTCTGGAGCCAAGGTAGTCCCACAATCTAAGATCCATTTACAAAGGGAGCATCCTCTTGGTATTCCAGTGTAACAACTCAGATTTGAGAGCTGATGTCCAATTCAGTCAGGCTCTGTGGTGAGCAGAAGACAGACGGTTAGTCCCACCTTATCACCTTGGGATAAGGATCCCTGTTACAAAGCCAGAAAAACATCTGGTTATTGACAGTCCTTTGGGAAGAAATCTGTTTTGACTTCAGTTTATGCAAAGTGGAGGAAAAAAATCTCACACCAGAAGATCAGTATCTTAGCAGGACTGCTCCATATCTTTGGCAGCAGGGAGGAAAGGCGAAAGTTCTGCTGCTTCAGGGCAGACTGAAATGCCATGGCTGGCAAGGATCAGGGAAGCTGGGAAAACCTACCCCCAAAGGGGAAAGCTCTAGAAACCAGAAACACAGGGCATGAAGGAAATTTTCCCTCAGGTACGTGGAGGACATGGGATGCAAAACACTTACCCTTCAGGGCGAGGAGCCTTTCTGGCTCTTGTCAGGCATCAGCTGTTCTCTGGATGCTTTTTCAAGACTGAAGGTGTCAGATCTGCATTTTGCTTTGGACAGGCCCCACACAGCAACAGAACCGGCAGCTACCAGGATGATCAGGAGCTCTGGAGAGGAGAGTGCACAACCAGAGACCCACTCACTGCCCTGGTCCTGGGACAGGGCTCTGCTGCTCAACACCATGAGCCAACAGCCAGACATGAGCAGTGTCCTATAGCTCGCTGGTTCCTCTGTCCAGCCTGGCGAAGTACGACAGATTCCAGCTGGCTGTATTTCCAGGGGTGCCCCTGTCCCCGGGGCACTCTGGCAGCGTCTTCTAGACACTTAGCCAGAGAAACTGCAGCCTGCATTGGTGGTGCAGGGACTGAGCTCAGTTTAGCTATCAGCTGAAGAGAATAACGAGAGGGCCCTTGGTGTGCCTGTAATTCTGAGTGGCTTTATTGCAGGATGCTCCACACAGAGGGGAGGCAGGAATCCAAGAGGCCAAGGGGCCCTCAGACACAGCCTTAAGAGTTACCTCATACAACCAATGACCAGGGGGTCTGGGGGAGGATAGGGAAGGTCCAGGGTTACTTGGTCCTATGGGATGGGGAAGGGAAGGGGCCCAGGAGATAACATGGGATAGTACAAAAGCTCTTGGGGGGAGGGAGGAAATGATGGACACCAGCTGTGGCTACTCTGGTTTGTCCTGGGTTAAACCATGGTCACTCCACTTTCCAGGGGGTACCCTGCCCCTTTGGACTTTCTCCACCAGTGATCTTTCACTTTTTCTAAGTCATCTCCCCCTGGGGTCTCCAAGGACACATCCACAGCAACTACATCATCCCTCAAGGGCAAGGGACAGATAGAGGAGGTGAGCTAGTGCCAGATCACATGGAATGGCCTTTCTAAGGACATAGCACATCCAAGGCAGAGCAAGGATTAAGCTGTGGTGTCAGGCCTCCCTCACCCTCCCAGCCCAGCAAAAGCAGCTACTGATACAGGTCTGGAATTGACCCCATCAGGATACTCAGTTTATAGCCCAAGGTAGGTAGGTCCAAGACCATGCACAGCACTCTTGAGTCTCACATACCTGCAACAGTCAAGATCCACGTATAGCCTTGACTCCCCGATGGCACAGAGACCTCAGGTGTAGCTGAAGCCTCTGTGAGGAAAGAGAAACAAGTCCATGAGGCTTCCAACTCACCTTATGGTCAGCATTCAAAGTAGTCTTCAATCCACACCTGGCTGAGTTCCCAGCTCACCTCAAGAGCACCAAGAGGCCTTTTTCAATTTAAACAAAACCTTATCTGTCGCTACTGTGATTAATTTGCACTGGAGAAAAAAAGTCCTTCTGGAAATGCATAACAGGGAAAGGTGGGAAATTTCCCAGCTGGAGCTGGAACTGCAGCATCTCAGCCTGTCCTCGAGGCACTGAGAAGCCACAGGTACAACCAAAATGGAGCTCTTCACCCGACCTGCCAACTGAACTGGTGCAGGCATCAAACCCAAACCCAAAACTCTCACTCCCGCAGTAATCCTCCTCCTCTCCACACTCCTGGAAACCCCTGGATGAGGGAAGCCAGAACAGCCCTTCCAAGCACCCCAAAGAGCCAATGGGTCTGACAAAGGATGCTCCAGAGCCGAGCAGTTCTGGTACCGACACAGCCAGACATAAGCCCAGACACCGTGTCTGCAGCTCCTGGCCAGCACGGATGGCCCAGAACTTCCTCCTCATCCTCTTCCCTTCAGCATGCCCATTCCCCAGAGACCAGAGGAGCCCGGGAGGTGGAAAGATTCCAGTGTCTTCTCAAAGCAGCTGCTGGGAATTGCATGTTCTGGAAGAAGGAAGGAAGTCCTTCAAAGGCTCTTCCCGAGGGAGCCCTGGGGGAGTCATCGCCGTCCCCAGCAGATAAAGCTGAAGGTGCGGGTCCCCCATAGCGCTTTCTGCACTCACAGCGACGCGCGGTGACCGCGGCTGCCCCAGATCGGGCACAGACGGCGAGGAACAAAGGCTTCGGTCCAGTTTCCGCCCCCGTACCTGCGCTGTCGCTGCCCGCGCCCCGCGGCCCCGTACCTGCGCTGCCGGCGGGCGGCACCGCCGAGCTCCTCGGCTCGGTCACCGCGGGCTCGCCGGGACTCGGCTCCGCCGCTGTCGCAGTCCCGCAGCCCCACTCGTCCCCGTCGTCCTCGCAGTCGGGGTGGCCGTCGCAGCGCCACTCCAGGGGGAAGCAGGGGGCGCCGGGCGCGCACTGGAACTGGCCCGGGCGGCAGCGGGACGGGGCGGCTGCGGGGACGGGGCCGTGAGGGGAGCGCCCCCCGCCCCACGGCCAGGGGACCCCGCGGGGCGCACGAGGGCTCCGGCCAATGGGAACGAAGGGCGTGCGCGGGGAACCAATGGGAACCGCCCGCCCGGCCGCTCCCCCAGCTCACCGTAACCCGGCGGGAGCGGCAGCACCGACGGCAGCACCGACAGCAGCACCGACAGCAGCACCGACAGCAGCACCGGGAGCCCCGGCGGCAGCAGCCGCGGCCCGGCCATGCCGCGGGCCCGCACCGGAGGGACGCGCTGGGGCCGCCGCGCCGCTACAAACGCAGAGCGCGCAAGGAAAGCGCGTGCGCTTCAGCCCGACTGCCACCAATGGGGTGCGCGAGGGGGCGGGGCGCGGGCCCTTGAGCAGGCCCCGCCCCGTGTCACGAGAGCGGCGCCGGGCAGCTCAGGCCGAGCGGCGCTCCCGCGGGGCCGGGGCCGGGGCCGGGGCCTCCCCCCCTCGGAGCTGCCAGGGCCCGGCTGAGCCCCTGCCCAGCTCCAGCAACATCCGCGCTCTCCCGCAGTCCCCTGGAAATCCATCAGCACGGCAGTCGGCAGGGACTGCTGTCCCCGGGCAGGGGCTGCACAGCGCTCCGCGGCACCCCGCACGGTGCGGTCACAGCAGGAAACTGGCACTGGCGGTGGCGGAAACAAAGTTTAGGCTGCTGAACGCGGCACAGGGGGAGCCCTGTGAGCGAGGCCGTGCTTTGCTCAGCTCTGCTCATCATTGACTGACGATGCTCACAAGTGTCCCAGTGATGTCACACTGCTCCAACCAACCAAATACACTGGTATTAAAGAGCAGTAACTTGAATAAATCAAATAAAATAGACAAAGTGGGGGGCAGTAACCACAGCTTTATATACATTTATTTGTCAGACATCAGCTCCCTGCAGCAGCCCTGGAGCCACATCCAGCACAGCCTCCACATCAGAGCTGCTCTGGAACCACCGGTGCCCATCATCCAGCCTCAGCTCATTCCCTGCTCACAAGTAGGGTTCATCCTTGGAAATTTCCCACTTCCTAAGTGGTGGTCCTGGTGTCACCGGTTTTTTCCCCATTTTTGTCACTGCAGTGTCTGAACTGGGGTAGAGAAAGGAGGAGAGGCGTTAGTAACATTCTGGAAATCACACTTTGATATAATCAGAAGTCCAGGCTGCAAAGTAGTGCTGGAGGTGTTTGTTAATCAGAGTCCCAGAATGGTTTGGATTGGGTGGGACTTGAAAGCTCATCTTGTTCCACCCCCTGCCATGAGCAGGGACACCTTCCACTGTCCCAGGCTGCTGCAAGCCCTGTCCAGTCTGGCCTTGGACACTGCCAGGGATCCAGGGGCAGCCACAGCTGCTCTGGGCACCCTGTGCCAGGGCCTGCCCACCCTCACAGCCAACAATTCCTTCCCAATATCCCATCCATCCCTGCTCTCTGGCAGTGGAAGCCATTCCCTGTGTCCTGTGTCTCCATGCCTTGTCCCAAGTCCCTCTCCAGCACTCCTGGAGCCCCTTTAGGCCCTGCAAGAGGCTCTGAGCTCTCCCTGGAGCCTTCTCTTGTCCAGGTGAGCACCCCCAGCTCTCCCAGGCGGGCTCCAGAGCAGACGGCTCCAGCCCTTTCTTGGAGGCCCCAAGAGCTGGGCGCACACACTCCAGGTGGGGTCTCACCAAAGCAGCAATTCCTCCCACCTCACTTATTTGCAAGAAAATAGAGACCCAAATAATCAGTTCCACGTTCTTCTGCCAATCTGGGTAACTCCGCACTGCTGCTGGGCGCGTTCTGTGTTCTGCTCGCGTCAGACCTACCTGCCGGCCTGTGTCCCCGCTGGCAAGGTTCTCTGCGCCGCCGCTACTATCACGGGCGGCAGCGACTCCCGGCGCCCGTCCCGGCTGCAGTAATAGTTATCGGCGAATTTGTGACTGGGGCCCACCGGGAGCCGCGGCGGTGGCTGGGTCCTAGGCAGAGAACGAGCCGAGCGTCAGCGGCAGGGCCGGGCTGGGGGCGGCTCAGCGCCCCGCCCGCCTCCCGGCCCGGCCCGGCCCGGCCCCGGCACCTCTTAGCGATCTCCTCGTAGCGCAGCTGCAGCTTCGCCTGGAGATCCCGCTGCAAGGCAAGGCCAGAGCAGCTCAGGCGGGACCGCTACCCTGCGCCGGAGGCTCCGCGGAGCCGGGGGCGCAGCGCAGCGCCCCGCGGGGCGGAGGAGCCCCGAGCCCGGCGCGGTTCTTACCCCCGCCAGGAAGTTGCGGAGCCGCTGGATCGCAGTAGTCGCCGTCGCCATCTTGGCCGCGGTGAAGGGCAGGGGTGCCGGGGGTGCCGGGGGCGCGCGCGGATCGCTGGGTCTCGCGAGACTTGGAGCTATATAAGCGGGCGCGGGGGGGCACCGCCCCTTTCCGCGCCGCGGAGCCGCCATGGACACGAGCCGCGTGCAGCCCATCAAGCTCGCCAGGGTGGGTACGGGGACCAGGGCGGGCTGTGTTGGGCTGCACGGGGCCGCCGCACCGCGCTGACCCTCCCCTCTGTCGCCGCAGGTCACCAAGGTGCTGGGCCGGACCGGCTCTCAGGGGCAGTGCACTCAGGTGAGCGGGCCGGGCCGGGCGGGCGCGGTGGCGCGGGCCGGGCCCGGCCGGGCTGACGCGGTTCCGCCCCGCAGGTTCGCGTGGAGTTCATGGACGACACGAGCCGCTCCATCATCCGCAACGTGAAGGGGCCGGTGCGCGAGGGCGACGTTCTCACCCTGCTGGAGTCGGAGCGCGAGGCCCGGCGGCTGCGCTGAGCGGGGCCCGGGGCCGCCCCTGCTGCCGGGCCGGCCATCGGGGGATGGAGCCTGTCGCAGCTCGTTCGGCCGTGGGGCCCGGGTGGGGACGAGTGTGGCAACCGTGTCACCGCAATAAAGGGTTTTTCCAGTACCCCTTGCTCGGGTTTAACTCATCGAGCACCGCCTGACCCCTCTGGTTTGTCTCACACTTCAGCAGGAAGAAAACCAGACTGAGGGATGTAGCCAGTGCATAAACGTGCAGTGAATGACTTGGAATGTGGGGTCACTTGCTCAGCTCGGGGGCTTTGCCAGGCTGTGCCTCTGCTGCAGCTCTTGCAGGGATTGTTGTGAGCCAGACAGGAAGGTGGCAGACTGCTGATGTCACTGCAATATTTCAAAATACCTTTAAATTTTATTTATATCTTAAAAATAAACATCAGTATTAAAATGCCAGTAAACAGAGTAGTGTATTAGGGAGTGGCAGTGAGCGATGTATATTAACTCCAGTAAAAAGCTGAGAGCAAGTTTCTGGGAAGGGTTGTGGGGGTTCCCCAGCTTAGAGCAGCTCAGGCAGGGGTGAGGCTGGGCCAAGGAGCAGGAGTGGGGGGCACAACACATGACCTTTGTGAAGGGCTCAGAGCAGAGCTGCCTTCCCATGCAAAACCCTTTTTCCTCCCGGTCCTTGTCCTTACTGACCCTGTTCCCATCCCACACGGTGCTCACACACTTGCACAGACACATGTTCTCTGACGTACGTGTTCCCCTCTGCAGGCTTCACGTGTGTGCTCTGAGCTCTTCTGGCCCCTGTGCTTTGTTGGTGCTGTCCTCAGCTGCTCTCCTCCCTTTTGGGATGGAAGGTGGGCAGAGAGGGACTTGGCTGTGGGTCTGGCTGTCTGCAGAGTGTGCAGGACTGACTAACTGGGGAAATGTTTAGGAGGTGATTGATCTCTGTCCCTTGGGAGAAGGACCTGCTCTCCTTATGGGTTATCAGATAGGCAGGCTTAGTCCCCAAATGCATCCTTGGCCTTCAGCCCCTTTTGTCACTTGGCTGCAACCCCAACTGCTCGGAGGTTTTGCTCCCATTGAGCAAATCAAATCCCAAGTGATTTCATGTTGAACTTCATCCTTTGGCCAAGCAAAATAACTTTTTTGCTTTGTGTGCATGTGCGAGAAAAGAGAAAAAAAAGTCAGATTTCAGCCAGGAAAGGAAATGCCAGAAAAGAGGGCAAGTATTTGAGTCTGGAAATGCTCCCAGCTGCTGTCAAGGCAGCATTCCCTCTGCCATTGCTGCACAGGATGTGCCTGTGGAGCACCACGTCCCTGCTGGAGCCAGGACACATCACTTGCCCTCCTTGCTCCATGTCACTGGCACTGCTGCCTTCTTGGAGTGGCCAGAGAGCACAGACCAGGTGCTGTTTCTGCTGGGTTGGTTCTCTGCTGTTCCTCCTTGCAGAGAGCTCTGAGCTGGCACAGCTCTGGTGGTCGTGGCAGGAAGCAGAGGGGATGGGGTAGCTTCTGCTCCCCGTGTGTCCCACCCTGAGGTCACTTGACTGCTGTCACTTGGTGCAGTGAGGTGGCCGTGTGTGGCTGCATCCAGTGGAGGAGACAGGCGAGAGAGGCTCAAGGATGGTGCTTGTGATGGGACGAAAGCTGCAGAGAGAGTTTGGCACAGAGGGGTGGCAGGGGAGGGGATGTGAATCACAGCCCAGTGCTGATGGTGGCCCCTGACTGGATCCCAAGGTCACTCTTAATTTGGTTTCTTTGGACTCCCAGGGCTCTTTGTGGTTGTTGGTGACGTCCCCTGCTGCAGAGAGAGTAGAGTCACCAGAGACCCTTCCAGTGACTCCTGGTCAGGGCCAGCAGGGCTATTCTGAGCACATGGCACCTGAAGTGCTCTGCTCCTGCAGCCTTTTCCTGGAGACACTGGTCTGTGTTACAGCCCTTTCCCCTGCCATGGGGAGGTGTGGTACTCACGGGTGCCTGCGCCTTTGTGCCGTTGAGGTGGGCATGGAGGAGTGCAGTGATGTCACCGTGACCGGCCTCCAGCGCGATGGCAACAGCGTTGTTACCATCCTGGAAAGTAAGGGAGAGCATGCACAAAGGGCTTTGGGGACACGCCACAGCGTGAGCTGCCCAGGCCCAGAGGCAGAGCCTTACACTGTCCACAATGGAGATGTTGCATGTGGGCTGAGCCAGCAGCAGCTTCACGGTCTCTGCGCGGCCGTGCTCGCAGGCACACATGAGCGCCGTGGAGCCCTCCTCGTCCTGCAGGTTCACATCGGCCCCGCAGGCCAGCAGGGCTTCCACCATCTCCTGCCGGCCGTGGCTCACAGCCAACATCAGCGCCGTCTGGCCAGCCTGCAAGGAAGGGACACTGCCAGGCTGGTCCTGCCCCTGCTGTGCTACACATGTGTCCCTGCACCAGAGGACCACTGCTGCCAGGCAGGAGGAGCCCCTGAGGTGATGCCCTCCCCATGCATCAATACCTTCAGGTTTTGGAGCCATTGTCCTGCCCTTAGAAGAGCTGCACGTGGCTCTGGCATCTGCCTGGGGGTGGGAGTTGAGGGTCAGGATGTGGTGGCCCTCAGCCTGCACCAACCTGGCTGGCCTTGGCGTTGACATTGCCCATGCTGAAGAGCCTCCTGACCACATTCATGTCCTCCTCCTGCTCAACAGCTGCCAGTGCTGCCAGCATCAGGGCGGTGTACCCAGCTTTGTTCTGGTGGTCCACGTTACAGATCCCTGCAGGGATGGGCACAGGGGGCTCAGGATGCTGCAGGGCTGGTGGGAGACATGGACCAAGCCATGTGCCTGACTCCCCCTCACAGTCCTGCCCAGGGTGCTGGGAGCCATCCCACAGGCACAGAACTGCTGATGGATCTCCCCCATCAAATCTGGGCTCCCAAATGGGCTGGAGTGACTTCTCACTCCCACACCTATGAAGAGACAGACACATCTCAGGGCAGCTCTCCTTGCCCCTCTGCTGCCAGTGCCTTGCCTCTGTGCTGACATGGCCAGGACGTGACCTGGGGTGCAGTGGGATGATGGCCAGGACATTTCTGGGGGTGGGGGGCACTGACCCGTGTCCAGCAGCAGACGCACGATGTGGAAGTTGGAGTGGGAGACACTGTAGTGCAGGGCTGTGTTGCCATTGCCATCTGCCAGGTTCACCACATGGGCCAGGAGAGCTGGCGAGACCTCGGCAAAGGCCAGGAGGTGGTTGGCAACTGTGTCAGGGACGGACGACTTCTGGCTGGACAGACGGAACCACTCCTGAAGGACCAGGCTGCTGCTGGTGAGCTGTGGGCAGAGAGGGGCTGAGCTCTGCGTGGCCTCGTGCCCTGGCACCCACCCCCTCTGCCAGCCCAGGTCAGGGGAGCAGAATCCCTGCTCCAGAGGGGATGGGTGAAGGCAGGACCCTGAACTGTCCAAATCCATGCTGGCCATGGCATGAGCTGAGTCCACACGGGTTTTGGGGTTTCTGGGACAAACCCTGGAGCAAAGGACTGTATTTTGGGGGAAGGTGCTGAGCCAAGCTTTGCTGGTCCCTGTCTGGGTAGGGCCAGCTCTGGGGGATGTTGGCAGGGGCTGGGCAAGCCATTCCACCCCAGCCCTCCACTCACCACCTCTTTGCTCTTGGCAGCACCGGGGTGGCCCAGGTGGGTCTTGACAATGAGGCAGGCCTCCCTCATCCTAGGGCTCAGCTCAAACCTGTGGGGAGCATGAGGATGTCCTCAGTGTGGGGCTGCATCTCCTCTCCAAACCTGTGGGGTGGAACACCCCAACTTCCCCTGCAGAGCTCCCCAGTGCCTGTAACTCTCCGTGAGGTCTCCAGAGTGCAACCTCTAGCCCAGTGGCTGCACCCTGGCTGCTTCAGCCTCTCCAAACTGCCATAGAACAGAGCCTTATATGGATGTGCTTGGGCACGATTCACCCATTCTTAGGCCACATTTTTTCCTTTTGTTGAAAAATGCTATTGAAGGCTGTTGGTTTTTTTGTCCCTCTCTAAACCATCTTCTGCAGCAAAGAGGCATCTGGGGCCTCTCATCCTTTCCTCAGCAGACTCAAGAAACTGGAAGGATTGTTTCCTGCTGAATGGTCTCTGCAGGAGCTGAATGGGTTTTTCCCACTGGTGGCACTGAAACAGGGGCAGAGGCCTGGAGCTGGCAGGGCCATGCCATGACTCCCAGCTGAGCAGGGAGCCTTCTCCACTGGCACTTACTTTTCCTTCACCTCAGGGGTCTCCAGCAGGGTCACATCAGTCCCCTTGCACTCCAGTCTGGGCTCGCACGTGCCTTCCCCAGCCTCCTCCTCTGAGGTTTCGGTGTCTCCCTGCTCTGAACTGTCAGAGCTGTCGGCCGAAGCCTTCTCAGAGGAGCTGTTGCCTTCTTCCTCCTCCTCACTGGACGTGCTCTCATACCTGCACAGAGGGAAGATGCTCAGTGGCAACACAGCACCAACCTGGCCCTCTTCAGGCCCTGCCACTGGCCCCAGCCCAGGACAGGGATGCAGGGGACCAGGGTTGGCTCAGGGGGTGGCAGGAGCCCCTCAGCACGTACTCCCCATTCAGCACGCCCACAAACTGCAGGCTCTTCTTGCTGCCCTCTGCCTCGCTCCGGGGAGCACCATCCCGCTTCTTCATGATGGACTTCAGGGCTCCTGCAGGGAAAGAGATAAATGTCAAGGGCCAGTGAGCAACAATCACAGAATTTTAGAATCATGGAATGGGTCTGGGTTAGATGAGACCTTAAAGATCATCTCATTCCAACTCCACTGCCATGGTCAGGGACACCTTCCACTAGACCGGGTTGCTCAGAGTTCCATCCAACCTGGCCTTAAACACTTCCAGGGATGGGGCATCCACAATTTCTCTGGGTAACCTGTGCCAGGGCATCACCACTTCACAGTAAAAAATTTCTTCCTAATATCTAATCTAAACCTAGTGTCATTTTGAAACCAGTCCCCCTTGTCCTGTCACTACATGCTCTTGTAAACAATCTCTCCCTGGCACTGGCCAAGCACCCCAAACCCACCAGACCCTTGGGCAGGCATAGAAGGGACAGGGGCAGCTGCTGGAGCACAGGTAGCACTGGCCCTGCCGGCACGGTCCCCGACAAGGCCATCCTTCCCTTTCTGCAGAGACATTTTAACCCAGATCCTGGCATCATTCCTGGTGACACTCACCGGCCGCAGGGCTCGGGGCAGCTCCACTCTCCGGTGCTGGGGACAGGTCCCAGTTGTTGTGTGTGGTCTCCAGCACAGCTGGCCCAGGGCCTTGGCTGTGTGGGCACATCCCCCCTGCTGCTCTTGTGCCTGGCACCAAGGGGCTGCTCAGGCCATCACCCAGGCCAGGCTCCAGCACCTTGCCTGCACCAGGCTCCTCCTCCTCTCCTGCCAGGACGGTGCTGCCCACATCTGTCTGGCTGCCCTTGTCATCACAGCTGGCAGCTGAGTCGGGTCCCACTGCCACATCCCGCCCGTCGGGGCGGCAGTGCACGGCCATGCAGGAGGTCAGGGGGTAGCACTCCACGCCTGCCTCCACCATCTCTGGGGGGTCATCACCAGCTGCCCGGCTCTGTGTCACTACCGCAGCCTCCACCAGTGCCTCGGCCACCTGCGGCTTGGCCATCACCTCCTTGTCCAGCTGCCCGCGGGGCCGGCGGGCACACACCTCCAGCCGCAGCTCCTCCAGCTCCCGTGTGGCCTCCTGCAGGTGCCCCTCCATCAGGGTGATCACCTCCTTCTGGTGCCCCACTGTCTGCTGCAGCAGCTCCAGCTCCCGCTCTGCCTCAGTGGTCAGCCCCAGCGAGGACTCCAGCACCCAGACGGCCACATCTCTGCGTCCCTGTGTGCCATCTGGCATGTCCCCAGCCTCCTGCTGAGACCGGTAGTAGAAGACGGCATCTGTCATGGCCCGGTCCTCACCCACTGCCACGGAGCGGCACGGCCTCTCAGCCACCCTGGGGCTCCTGCCTGGCCAAGCCCTGGTGCTCCTCTCCGGCACAGCCAGCTTCTCTGTGAGCTTCCTCAGCTCTGCAATTTTGCTCGTTCGCCCCTTCACTCGCTCTGCTTCACTCTCTGGCCCAGTACGGGGCAGGTCCTCACCCCCTGCCCCTGCCTCAGAGCCAGAGGGGTGATGCAATGCCTCACCAGGCTCCGCTGACAGCTTCTCCAGCAACTTTGCTTTCTCCCTCTTCAACTCACAGATCTGCATCTCCAGGAGCGGGATGGTTTTCACCTGCTCCTCCAGGTCCCGGAGCTGCCGCAGGGCTGCAGCCATCTGCTCCCGCACGAGCTGCAGTGGGGCCGTGCTGAGCCCTGCAGCCGGAGTGCTGTGCCCCGAGCTGCCAGGGCTCACCCGGCCCCAGCTCACCTGGCCCTCGCTGCCCACGGGCACCCAGGGGGGTGGCTGGCCCAGGGCACCTGGCAGGCCACCGTGTGAGGGACCACCAACATCCTGCGAACGGCCCTGCTCCTGCTCCAGCCTCCTGCTCGTCTCCAGCAAGGTCTTCTCCACCCGTGGGTTTGGCAAGAGTACCTTGCGGGTGGGAGGTGGGAGCAGCCGCAGTGGCGGCGGGGAGATGGGATGGCAGCTTGGCTTGCTCGCAGGCTCCAGGGGTGCTCGGCTGTGCAGGGACAGCAGCAGCCCAGTCTTGCCCTCCTCGCTGGCTGTGGAGGTGAGGGACTCGGTGGAGGTCCAGGCGCTGGTGTGGCTGCTGGGGCTGCGCAGGGCGCTGGGTGGTGCACGGGACCCTTTCACCCTGCGAGGCAGTGGTACTTTCTTGAGTGTTTGGCCACTTTCAATATCATCAACATATTTCAGGAAATCAAGGTCCAGCAGGAAGCCATAGGGCGTTTCCACAGAATATGAGCTCTTCTCTCCATCATCCTGGTCCCGGTACAAGAATGGGCCCCCAAGATCTGCAGAAGGAGCAGGGATGATTAGGCAGGGACCTGGTGGAGACAGGATGGCTTTTCCAACTAGGTTATACCAGAATTTACAGCCTGCAGCTCCCTCTCCTCCATGATGTGTGGTATGTCTGTCTCCAGCACCCCCGGTGACATAGGGTGTCACAGGGCACCCAGTCCAAGGGTTGGTGCTGGAGTGAGGAGCTCCACTGGGATGGGACAGGACAGCTCAGCCCTGCAACCCCCATTACACCCCTTCCACTGTCACTTTCTGGTGACAACCCTGGTCTCTTTACCTGGGAGGTTCTGGTTCAGGGGTGCAGGCTGAGCCATCTTCTCCCCGGAATGTTGTTGACCAGGGGACCATCAACCTGCAACGAGACCATGTCCAGCCAAACCCTGTGACCCTAGGGCTGGCGAGCCCCAGGCAGCCACACAGCCCTGACCCCCACCCGGGGAGAGCCCTGTGGCTGTCCCCTGCCATCTGTCAGGTCCCCTGACCTCCCCCAGCCCAGGGCTCACACTGGAGCCGGTGGCCAGGCAAGCACGGTGCTGCCTGTAGGGCTGGGATTGTTTGTACATTTAAGGAATGCTCCACAGCTCGGCTGGGATGGCCGTGCTGCCAGCTCTGAGGGTCATGAGCTGGAGCTTGGCCATACAGTCGGAGCAGGCCAGGAAAAAAAAGAGGCTGAAACCTGTATTGCACTGTATAGGTGCAATACTCAGTGGGAAGTTTACTGATGCTTTGGCAAAGCCAAGTGACTGCAGGGAGCTGCCAGCACCCATCAGTGCTGGCTGTGATGCCCATTCCCACCACCCAGACTGCCCCATAAGGCCTCAGGGATGTCCTGAGGGGCCAATGACTTCCAGGAGGGACCTGACTGCTTTCCCCTTAATGTGATAAGGCAGAGGGGAATGAAATGGGAGCCTGTTTTTTCCAGGAGGAGAGACAACAGGACACAGCTGTGGTCCAGAAGTGAGCTCACAGCTAGGGGTGCCACCAGCTATGAGCACTGAGCTGGGACCTGCTGCAACATCTGGCAGCACCTGGATGCTGGGGCCCAGGTGTGAAGTGCTCCTGGCAGGAGTAGGATGGGACAAGAGCACCTTGGGAGCATCAGGGCATCAGGGTCCTGGTGGCTCTGCCCATGTGGCACAAGTGGCCCTGGGGCTGAGCAGCTGTTGGTGGGCAAAGCATTTGGCACTGGGCTATTTTCAGAAGAAAGCAGGGGAGGAGGAATGCTGCAGAGGAATGGTGGCATGGGCACAGCCCTCAGGGAAGCTGAGGCTCAGCAATGCCCAGGGAAGAGTGCAGGATCTGGCCTTGGCTGGGCAGGAACACCCACACCCGCCCCTCACGCCGATGCTGCGGCCACTCCCTGGCTGTAGCTGCCAGCCCTCAGCTTGCCCTGACCCATGGAGCCAGCAGAGCAGCTGTGGCAGCGCCAGGCCAGGCTCCCACCCCCAGCCCAGGGCACAGGGTTGGGGGCTGAGTCCAACTGGGCAGAGATAAAACATTTCCCAGTCATCACCAGAACGGATTGTGGGGCTCTCCCACTCCTCTGCCAACCCACTCATATCCCAACTTCCTTCTCCCTCGGACTCATCCCAGCTTTGAGCTGGCACCCATTCCACCTCCCCAGGAACATCCTGGCTCCACGCTGGCATCCACCATTCCCAAGCTGCTGGCTTCATGCCCAAGAGGGTCCACACATCCCCCACCTCCTCTAATGCCTGCCACCCTGGGAAGCGTTTGGCTTCCTCCTTTGCATGGCCCTTGCTGCAGGTAATTAAACAGTGCTGGGGCCAGGACAAACTTCCCGCTGGGCTCCACACACGTTGTAAATCAAAGAGGAAGAGAGAGCAGCAGGAGCCAGAGGCAGCGGGTGCGTTTCCTCAGGGGGAAGTGGCCGGCAGCTCCCTTCCGCCGCCTGGCCGGGTATTGTCCTGCCTCGGGACAGGAAAAGCCTCCTCTGCCGAGGCCTGGACACCTCCCACACCCCTCCGGCAGCACCAGCACTGCACTGGTGTCCCCTCCACTGAGCTGGGGACAGGCTGCTCGTCACCTATGGCCCCTTCAGCCAATGTCAGCAGCTGCATCCCAACTGTGGGGGACGTCCTCCATCGTCCCATTGCTTTCAAACCCCATTTCTTTTGGTCTGAAAGGATGGGCTGGACCCAGGGCAGGAGTTTCTGTCTTCACCCAGCTCCAAAAATGGTGATGGGATCTGCCAGCTCCCAACCACGTCCAAGTGGCCCCAGGGACCCCATGATGTTCAAACCCTCCTGGAGGGCTTGCATGGTGGGAGCCATTACACAATCCCAGCTCTTTTTGGAAGCAATGAAAGTCTTGTTTCTAGCCCTGGTGTATTGACAGAAAAGCAGGATGGTACAAGCAAAGCACTGGTAGGGAGGCTTGGCAGTGAGGGGAAGAGGAGGAGGATGCACAGGCACCCCACCATCCCTGCAGAGGCAGGGCTGTGCTTTGCCCTGGGCTCACACCTTTACCCTCCCCTCGTGCTGTTGTACCAATGCCAGCATGGGAAACTCAGGGCCAAAACTGGAGCTGCTCTGCTCAATTACAATAAGAAGTCATGTCAGGGATGAGGGAGGCTGGGCACCTTGGCACAGCCCAGATACCACCTGGTTCCCATGCCCCAGCCCCAGCTGCAGGCAGCACCTTGGCACCCCTGGCTTCATGGGGCGCCTTCCCCTTGGGGTTCCCAAGCTCCCAGACTGGCAGAGGAGAGGTCTGGGGGAGCTGTTCCTGAAGCTCAAGACCTTTGGGCCCTTTCCTTCTCCAGGGGCACAGCTGTAGCTGCCCTCAGCCCCGTTCAACACCTGCTGCAGTGCAGCCCGAGCTGCTCCAATGGCGGGGCCGGGGTTGCACACAGGGAGGGCTCTCCCTGGCTCCTCCTGAGCCAAAATATGAGGTCATGAGGAATGTGAGAAGAACAGAGTCCAGAGCAGCCCTGGCCAGAGCAACTTGATTTATCTCAGCCAGGCATGCTTCCCTCGTAGCTCTGCGCGGGTGATAAGTCCTGAAGCTTGGAACTGAGGGTGTTCCAAAGTTAAAGGGAAACCACTGAGCAAGCACACAGCTTCCTCCACTGCCGGCAACACGCCAGGATTCGGGCTCCTCACACAGCCAGCTGTCACACGTGCTTGTCACCTGCAGTGTTACCTGCCAGTGGTTGGCTGCAGCAGGAGGTACCCAGGGCTCATGACACCTTCCTGTCCCTGTCCCCTGCTGCAGGGGCTGTGTAGGAGGGCCTGTGCCTGTTTGCCCAGGCCACCTTGGCCATGCTGTCTATGCTGGAGCTGCTCCTGGAGGAGCTGGATCCAGGTGAGTGGGTGCACAGTGCTGACCCAGGGAAAGAAAGGGACATGCTTTGATCATCCCAACAGCCTAATTTCATGGTTGGACTGTTATTCCTGGAATTGTTGTCATCGATGGCCCTGTCGGCTGGGAGGCCAAAGGAGCTGCCCAGGCTTGGCACCCACTCCAGCCCCTCAGGGATCTCCCTGAACTCACACACAAACCTGGGACAACAGGTGTAGAGTCCACACACAGACTTACCCACGTGTGAGCTCTACCAGCTCCCTCACACCTGCAGTGCTATAGGTTCCCTCCAGCTTCACTAGAGAACATCAACGCCTCTCCTCGCACCCTCACCACAGCTGCCCACCATCACCTTCCCCCAGCACCTCCCGATTCCCTCAGGGCTGCTGACAACACCTGGGATCAGCAGCGATGCTCGGAGATGAAACGTTTAAATTTACACCCGGAGTGCAGAGGTAAAGCCGGGGTGCACACACAGCACCGTGCACAACAACGTGGTGGGATCTTCCTGTGCACGCAGAAGCACCCCAAACCCCACAGTACCCCAGCAGCAGTCTGGGGGGCCGTGTCCCGGCACCCGGGCAACCCACCGCACACCCTGCCCGAACAGGTCCCCAGGACTCCAGGCAGCCCCCCAGAACGCCCAGCCCTGCAGCTCCCCAGCTCCCTGGGACTCCACCGGCATCCCCAACACTACGGGCTCCCGGCACCCCTGGGGGATCCCCGGCGCCCCGGGGTGCCAGCAGCACATTCCGGGCACCCGCACGTCGGGGCACAGCCCGTCCCCAGCCCAGGGGACCGCGGGGACCGCCCGCCGCCGCCAGCCGGAGCGGGGGAGTCCCAGCCCGGCCCCGGCCCCGGCCCCGCTGCCCTCCCGCTGCCGCCGCCGGGGCCGCTCGGGCGGAGCCCCCGGGCCGGCGGATGCCGTGGCCGCCCCATCCCACCCCATCCCGCCGCGGCTGCGGAGGCTCCAGCGCGGCCCCTCGGGGGCCACGGGCGGCGGCGGCTGCGGGGCCTTGCGGGGGCCGCCACCGGGATGAGCCCCCGCCCCGCCGCCGCCGGGCCCGCCCGTCCCGTCCCGTTCCGTTCCGTCCCGTCCCGTGCCGCGCGGTCCCCGCCGCCCTCACCGTGCCGCCGGGCTCCTGAGCCGCAGCCGGGCCACAGCGCCGGGCCCGGGACTCTCGGACTGCTCCGCGGCGCCGGGCAGCGCTGCCCGCCGCAGCCCCGGGCCGAGGGCGGGCGGGAGCGGAGCGGGAGCGGAGCGGGAGCGGCCGGGGCGGGGCGGGGGCGGGCGGGGACCGGCCCCGAGCCCGACGGGACGGGTCCCGCCCCCGGCCGCTCGCCCCGCGGCATGCCCGCTATCCGCTCTCCGCGTGGCGAGGGAATATCGCTGCCCCCGTGGCCGCCCGGAGTGGGATGTGCCCTGTTCCTGTCACCTGGGGGGAGGGTGTCCCCTGCCCTTGTCACCCTCAGGTCTGTCCAGATCACCCTCGGGATGGGGTGCGCCAACTCTAGTCACCCTGGGGACGGGATTCTACCTAACCTGTCCACCTTGGGGATGGTCACCCTGCAGAAGGGGGGATCGTCTGCCCACATCACCCCGATACTGGGGTACCCTGTGCCCTGGGCTCAGCCCCGCTGCTGGCTGGGGCCCCCTGGGTGGTTGGGGTCCAGCTCCCTGCCCCACCGTGCTTCCCCCAGCGCAGCCGCCCCCCGAACATATTGCCCACCTATGGCCGGGAGCAGAATGCCTCTGGCTCTGGCTGGGCTCCCCGGGCCTGGCCCCGCCGGGTTCCTGGCAGCCCTCCCTGTCCCAGCAGCGGCTGTTTGTCTCCTTTTCTTGCCAGCTTTCTTCCCCGCCTGCTTCCCGTGCTGGTCGCTCAGCCGCGAGCTCTGGGCTCTCCCCCCACCCTGTACCGACCCCAGCCATTCCCCACCTCAGAGCTTGCCCTCACTAACTGCCCTTTCAGCGCTGAAACCCTCAGCAACGATTTTTGCTTCTTTTTCTGTCCTCTTCAGCTCTGAACCTCACGGGTATTTTTCCATGTCTGGCTCTTCTGTAACATTACTCACGGGAAGAGCAGGAGAAACAAGATGTGCTTCCCGACGTCCCTCCCAGCTGCTGGCTGGCAGTTCGGGGACTTCCTGGGAAAGGGTTTGCATCCGGACGGAAGTACCTTAACAGCTCTAATGAATCTACCTCCTCTGACAGACCTCGTCCCTCTCCAATGCATTTGCATACTTGGCCTCCCCAGCATCCTGTGGTAATGAACTCGGCGATTTCACGCCCTCAATTGGTCTCCAAAGCAGGTCTGGAATAGCACCGACTGCTCTTGCCGGTTCACTGACTGCTTGGAGAAGAAATCGGTTGGGTCCTCTGCACCGTGTGGCTTTACCTTCTCTGTCCAGGTCAGGAAAGGTGAAGTCTGGCACGATGAGCCAAGTCCCAGCGGTGCCCAGCTGTGCTGCAGAGCTCATGCCCCACATCCCGGCTCAGAGCTCCATGATGGGCCCACGTCCAGGTCCCTCACTCCTGCTCTTGGACATCCAACAAAAATGTCACCCACCTCCAGGCAGCAATTCTCGTTTCCTCCTTGCAAAGGGAAAAAAAAACAACAAAGGAGGAGTTGAGGAAACATGAGCTTGGGAAAGTGATGTCACCGCAGCTCTGTGGGTGCCAGATCCCGCCGTGACTGCTGCCATCCCAGTTTGGGAACTGAGTTGTGGAAGAGTGGGTAGACTACAAACCAGCCAGCACCACCAAAGAAATACAGCCCTGGGGCTGCCTGAATGTGGTGCTGGATCGCAAAACTGTGGCGGTTCAGAGATAGTTCCAGGCTGAGACTCAACAGCAGCCTTTGAACAAGGGGGATTGCATCTTTCCCTGCAGGGATCAAACTCCTCTGGCTTTAAGTTCTGGTCACTGAGAAGAATCAAACCCAAGGGACAGCCCTTGTTTCTAATAATCATTGTTTTCTACAGAAACTATGTGGGACTCAAATATGAGGCCACGGCCAGAGAACTCGCCTGGGCTCTTGGTGTTCACACCCCATGTAAATCCCATCTGCATCCAGGAGCAGGACACATGAAGCAAAGTGCTCCTGAAGCCTGGGCTGGTGTCTGGCGCTGTGGCTTCACCCCAAGCCAGGACTGATGCTGAGCCAGGACTGGTCTGAGCTGTGGCACCTGCCCGTCCGGGCTGGCGGTGCCTGGCAGGTGAAGCCGAGCCCAGGCTTGGAGGCAAATGGCAGCTGCTGCACCCACACCTGTCCCAAGGTCTGGGTTAACAACCGTGTAGCTTTGCGGTTGTGGGTGTTAGGACTGATGTCCGTGTGCATGGAAGATGCACAGATGCTCAGTCTGGGAAAGGCTACAGGTGAGGACCAGGGACTTCCACAGTATGGGACCAAGCTCTTGTATTCAGCATCTCTCCTATAACTCTGCACGGAGAGGTGAGGAGGGCTAGCCAGGCTTCTGTTCCTCTTGTAGGGGCAGTTCTGCCAAATAATCTTGGTGGTTTCCTGGTGGTGGAGTGTTGTCATTCAGCTGTCTGGGCCTCTGCTCACTTTCATGGCATCATTTTTGGGTCTGGCACAGCTGTTCCTTCATGATGGCCATTGAAATCACCCCTGACCCTCATCAGGGTGTCCATGTGAACAAAAAGCTCCAGGAGCTGATGAGTTTTCATAGAATCAGTGCATCCTCTTGTCCCCAGCATGGCCCTGCAAGACCAGCCCTAATCCAGGTGCAGAGTGCCCTCATCCCCTGTCCCCCAGCCTGTGTCCCCTCTGATCTCGCCGGCTGCAGGTGACATTTCACATTTTGTGCCTGTGTGGCACAGCGGGCGTGGGCTTTTATCTCGGGCAATCCTTGATGTGCTTGGCACAGCACTTGGCCAGACCGGGGAAGGCCAGGACAGCTTTTTTTGTGACTGTGATTGCAGCTCAGCCTTATCAGTGCTGAGGGAAATGCCGTGCGGGCTTTCCACAGCTGGGGTTTGCTTTGGCCATGGGCCAGCCCCACCGGCAGCACCAGGGGGACCTGCCCCAACGGCCGGCATGTCCTGCTGTTATGTGGCCCTAAACACACCCCAACGGTCAGTGAGACCCATCAGTGGGATGCTCCCACGTCTGGGATGTTCTGGAACTGGGATCATGCTGTTCATGGAGGACTTGCAGTCTGGGTTGCCTTGAAAAGTGATGATTTTGGCTGAAACACTATGCTCCTTCAAAATGGCCATTTTCCTTTAGGGGCTCTGGGCCCTCATGTCCACCTGTAGCCAGCAGGATGTAAAATGGGTTTTGAAAATAGGTGCTCACACTGATTGTCCCCAAAAGGGGTGACTCCAGGAAAGGGGGACACCTGCCCCGGTGAATTCCTGTGACTTTGGTCCTGCAGTAGGGGACCAAACAGGGACCCACAGATGGGGTCACAGCTGCAGCCCTGTCCCCTGTGGGAAACGCCCCTGCCCGGGGGCAGTAGCCCTGAGATCCCCAGGCCTTGATGATAGGCAGGGACACTGACCTGCGTGGGGACAAGGATGTCCCCATCGCCTGGTGGGTGATGTTGTCTCAGCTTCATCCACTGATTTCCAGCTTGACCCTCGATGGGGCTGGCTGTATACCGTGAGCACAAACCAGTCCTCAAAACCCTTCTGCTTCTGTGCTCTCTGCCCTCTAGTACCCAGCAAACATGCCAGCCGAGTCCTTAGGACAAAGAAGGAATTTCCTGCCCAGCAGATGTCTCTCTGCCCTGCACAGCCAGCAGCAAGCCAAACTCAATTTTCCCCTGGGGAGTTATTTCCAGCTGTTTTCAGGTCTCCACTCCCCCTGCCCCAGCTTCATTCCCGCCGCCGCAGAGCCCTCGGGCTGACGGCATCCGACTCCCTTTTGACATTTCCAGCGGAATCGGGAAAGACCACTCGTGTCCGGCACACAGAGCGCCCTTCTCCGGCCGGCGCCAGCAGGTTCCCGGCTGCCGGGGATCTGCCAAGGGCCGGGGCGACGCAGCGGGACCTTCCCGACGGGAATGGCACAGATCTGTCATTGAGAAGAGCAGAAAAGCCCCTCTGTGCCGCCGCCCGAAGCGGCACATGTGGTGCCGGCAGACAATCGGCCCTTTGTGGCGGCAGCTGCGGAGCGGGGCCGGGGAGAGCGGCGCTGCCGCTGCCGCCTCCGGGGCGGGTCGGAGCCCGAATCCTCCTCCGGGCAGCACTTCTGCCATTGCTGTCCGCTTTCGGCTCTCAGCTGGGAGCTTCCCACACCATCTGCAGGACAGGGACACAGTCCCCAAGTGTGGATCCATCGCCACCACTTTCAGGAGCTCCCTCCTGACAGACTGTCCGGGAGCCCAGCGTGTCCGGACTGCCCCGATGCCGGCATCCGGCTGGTTCATGCTTTGCCAGCGAGCAGAGAGAAGCTGGAAAGTGTCCGACCTGCGGGAGATTTTCGTGCAGATGCTGTACAGTACAGGTGGCGCCTCTGAACTTGCTGGTCTGAGCCCACCTACACTGCGGGGACAGGGACAGCCCTATGGGCAGCAGCCAGGAGTGTGGGACCTGCACCTTCTCCCTCGAGGAAGAAAAGAAGAGGAACAGTGTGATTCGGCCCCCCAGCCACGGAACATGCGGCAGGGAGCATCTGCAGTGCTACTGGCACCTGGGGACATCTGGGACACTGTGGGTGCCATGAAGGGCCCCATGGCACTGCTCCAGACATGTCTCCTCTGAGAGAAGGACAGACACCTGAAATGAGGGACTGTTGTTAATGATTCAGCGTGTGCTTGAGGGGTGCAACACGGGCCCTGGGTGTCGAGGTCGAGCAGGGTGTGGGGCAAGTGTGAAGGGAAGTGTCCCTCCAGACAGATGAGGATTCCAGAAGCCCGGTCGAGCACCTGGGCAGTGGCTGGTGCAGCCCATCGAGCTCTGAACAGGAGGGTGATGCCGCAGGGTGGCCAAAGGACCCCAAGACCCACCGGGCAGAGGAGAGTGGAGGCAGTGATGACTAGGGTGGGGAGCAGGGCACCACGGCACTGCTGGGCCTGGGGGACCACAGGAAGAGATGCCGGGCTCGCTGGTGAAGTGGGCAGCACGTTGTGGTCTGCCCAGCATGAACCTGTGAATCAAGTCACATCTTCCTGTGGGAGCAGCCGTGATGCAGTGACAGGTTGACAAGGTGATGGGGTAGCAAGGTGAGGCACTGGCAAGGTGAGGGGACGATAGAGTGATGGGGGTGAGGGGGTCCCAGCCCCGGCCCAGCCCCGGCCCAGCCCCGGCCCAGCCCCGGCCCAGCCCCGGCCCAGCCCCGGCCCAGCCCCGGCCCAGCCCCGCGTTCCCTCGTGCCTGCCCCGCTCTGGCCGGCAGGGGGCGCTGCCGCCCCGGGAACCGGGAGGGGCTGGGGATGCGTTTAGGGGGTGGTTTCAGGGGATGAATTTGGGGGGGTGGCAAACACCCCCCCAAGACCCTCCCAAGACCCCACACAGGAATAAAGCGTCTCTTTCCCACTAGTGATGGCCACAATAGGCACATCACAGGGCCCTGGAGATGCTCCACCACCTAAAACACCTTCAGCAGACCAACAGCAGCTCTAGAGAGCTCATGGTGCCTTTTCTGGGGGGCCACTGCCATGCTGGTTTTCTCCCCGAGATGATGCCCAGTGCAGCACAGGGGATGGCTGGGAACAAGGACATCTGGAGTCCTGGTGGAAAGTGAAGCTGGAGCAGCCTGAGCTCCTCCTCGGGGTGCAGGGGGCCTCAGCCATCAATCATTTAGTGCTGTGAATTTTTAATGTGTAAAAAAAAAAGTGAGGAGTGAAGTGCAGAGTGAGGCTGATGATTAATTCAGGGAGTGACGCATGGAGGCGAGTGCTGGCCTGGCCACAACAGGAGAGGGGGTCCCACTGCTGGGGACTGGCCACCAACCAAGCCAGCGTGGTAGGGAAGGGATGGACCCCCTAAGGGCTGATGCCACAGGGTCCTCAGTCAGTGATGCCACAGCAACAATTCTCAGTGCCCACCCAGGACATTGCTGGCACAGCCCTGAAGGAGTTGCATCCACCTCTGTCAGAGTATTTTGAGGGGTTGTGAAGCTGGGAGCTGCTCAGAGTGGGCTCTCCCTGCTCGGGTGATGCTGCTGGTGGAGGCTGGGGGTTCTGGCAGCCCTTCCACACCAGCGTCCCCTTGGAGCCCCCACGCCTTTTCCAGCCTGCAGCTGGGTACCAATAAATGCATAAACAAATAATAGTCACAGGAATAGTGCACAGCTAGTGGAGGTGACCAAGTGCCCATGAGGGACACACTGCACCTCCTCACCACTCCTGTCCCCTTCAGTGGGCTGAGAAAACCCCAATCCTCCCACAGTGGCCTCAGGGAGGACAAGCCAAACCAAGAGACCCTTAGGGTATGAGATAACCAGAGAATTGCACACCAGTAGCAGGATGGGGGGAAAGAGCAGTGGCCAGAGGTCTCTTGCTGCAGCAAATGCTCTGGTCACACTGTTCACACCCAAGCACGGGCAGGGTTGGTGCAGCCACAAAGCCCTGGCTGTTGAGCACCCATCAGGTTCAGGCATGACAGGAGATCAAGATGTGTCAAAGCTGTCTGGGTCACCTCCTTCCCCAGCTCCTGTGTCCTGCCAGCACCCCGAGCTCCACCAGACCCTCCCTTTTCAGCTGTGGCTGGATCCCAGCAGCGTGGGGAGCTGGGAGCTGGGCCAGCAGGAAGAGATGTGGTGGTGCCCAAATGGAGCTGCCACCTTTCAGAAGCAGACAGAGAAGATGTTAATAAAGATCTATTTTATTGAAAACTGTGTTTGAGCCGCCAGCTTTTAACTTTAAGTATTTGGGGAGCTGGGCTTGGCATTAAAAGGCAATTAACTGAGTCTGTCTCATTAGAGGGGCAGGGAGGGAATCTGCCCTGCAGGGAGCTCTCGCAGGTGCTTTCAGCTTTGCTGAGGCTGGGCATGAGCAGGAAGGGATTTTTCTAGGATGAGCCACATCAGTGCAGCTGCAGTGCAGGGACATCTGGCCCTGCACCCAGCTCTGGGGGAGGACCACCAGGAAGAGCCATGGAAATTATCAAAGTCACGTGGGGAAGATCCTCAGCATTCAGGACCCCAGTAAAAAGCTGCTGTGCTCTGCCTTGACTCTAAGGTTTCATTGCTTGAGGCCTCTGTGAATGTGGCCTGGGGCCAGGCTGGAAGGGAGCAGAGAGGGGAGCCTGAGGAAACCTGCTGCTCTGCACGAATGGGAAGAAGTTGAGTGGATTTGCAAGTCCCCAAATTCCACATGTGCTTCAGAGGAAGGAGTGATAATGGAAGGGCTCCGCTTTTGGGAAGGCGAGTTTAAATAATTAAGAGGAATTGTGAGGTGGAAATGAATGTGCAGAAGGGTTGGGGCTCCCTGGAAAGACGCAGAGATGAAAGGAATGGCCTTGCTACAATATTCATAAAGCTCAGAAGGCAGCAGCAGAGTGCCTGGAAGAAGAGTTGTTGCGTGAGCTCCTCTCCTCCGGAGACCCCGGCCGGGCGTGGGAGGATGTGCTGGGCTTGTTTGGGGGGAGCAGCTCTTGTGGCTCCTTGTGCCACGTGCAGGAGATGCCTTAGCCCTGCCCAGCCCCAGCTCCTTTCCCTTCCTTATGGATTTAATTCATTCCTTCTTCATCAGGGATGAGAAACTGGGAAAGCCTGTGCATGAATGGGTCAAACTCTAAACTGGTTTCATTGGGCCAAAATCTGGGACACCAGTGCCTCATGCACTGGTGCTGGCACAGGCTCCTTGTGCTGGGAATGGTGTTGAACATCAGCACTTTGATGCTGGGAGTCAGCACAGGATGCTGGGGCTTGTACTGAGGGCTGGTACTGGGAGTGGCACCGGGTATTGATCCCAAGTCCTGATGCTAGAGATGAGCATTTGGTGTTGGTCCTGGGTGTGGGGCGCTGGTCCTGGGTGTTGGTAGTTGCTCTGGTGCCTTGTGCTTTCCAAACCCTTGGCAGCATCCTGCTCTCATGTTGGTCAGACAGGGTTGCACTGTGTGGGGAACACTGTCCCTCCATGCAACCCCCAAAATCCTGGGTCCTCCACAGGCAGCTGTGAGTCCTGGGCAGTCAGGAATGTTCCATGGGAGATGAGACTTCATTTTAGCATCGTCCAGCTTGGACTTTCCACTAAGGTATTGCCAAGAACCAGGTGCATTGCACACCTCTGGTGTATCCCTGGTGTCCTGGTGTGAGCTGCTTGCCCCATCCCAAGTGGGAAGAGGGGTCTTTAGCCCTGCCCCAGTGGATCCCCCCTTTCTGACACCCCCATGGTAGTCTTGGATGGTAAAAGCCCTTCATGCTGCCCTGGCCACAGCCCCAGCAGATGCTCTGTGCCCAGAGTCAGGTTGGAGCTGGCAGTGAAACCTCCAGCCAGGCTCCAGGGGCTGGGTAGAGCTGTGTCTCTGTCTCCTGCAGGGCAAGGGGGTCCTTGATTGATGATGTGATGCCAATGCCCCTGTGCCCAGGGCCCTGCTGAGGTGGGGGTTTCACAGACACTGCCCACACTGGAGCAGGGCTGGCCGAGGGTCTCGGCACTGAGGGGAATGAGGGATGGGGCTGCAAAAGCTGCTTAAGGGATTTGAACTCTTAATCCCCATTACAAATTAATGTCCAAATCCCTGGAGTGGCGGCAAATCCCACCCCAGAAGTTCATTTTTCTTCAAAACAAAAAGAAACACAATCTGTGGCATGTAGGAGCAGCAGCCCAGGAGTGGGGCTGGCCAGGGTCACCCACAGCCCCAGGCCACCCACGGCCAAGCTCTGTTTGGGCACAGCTCCCTCAGCTCCCTCTGGGTGCTGGGACATTTCCTTCCTAGCTGGCTGTTTCAAAGCATGGGAACACAGCTCGGGCTCTCATCTTGGTGGCTGCTCTTCCCTCTGACACCTGGCCATTAGTGAGTCCCCAAAACCCTCCTCCCATATTTCGGGAAAATACTTCCTCTCTTCTGCAGAACAGTAGCTGGAAAATGGTCCAGCTCCTGGGGATCCAGGCAGGTTCCATTGCTTTGAAATCAGTTCCCATCTGAGGACTAAGCTAATTTTACACATGACTTACTTTCACACCTTTAACAAGAAGCACTTTCTCGATGAGCAGTGCATATGGCAGTTAAATTGATTATTCATTGAACGAGTGCGAACATGCAGCACAGAAACTGCACTGGATACCCAAGCTATTGGTAAGGGGCTGCACAGAGACATGGAAAAGTGCAAACATGGACATATCCAAACCCGCTGGGGCTCTGCCAGGGATCACACCTTGTGCTAAAGCTGGTGAAAAAGTCAAGGTGTAATTTAGTTTTAAAATCTGGCTCAGCTGGCCTTTCCCTGGCATTTCCTGCCCTTCGGCAGCAGAGTTCCATCTGAGCAGAGCCACAGGAAGGTGCTGCACAGCTGTGGGGACAGGAGCACCTGCTGCAGGCTCAGAGTGTTGGGGGACACAGGCTGGATTCTGCTCAAGCTTCACCCTTCACTTCTTTCACCTCCAATGGAAATCTGTGACAGGGCACAGGGACTCCCACTGACACCCACCACACTCCCCTGGTGTGGGAGCATTGCAGGAATTCTTGCTTGGGGGAGGATGGAGCTGCATGACCTTTGCATAATACAGGACCCTCCACCATGTGGTCCCTAATGGGGGCAAAAGGCTCAAAGCAAAGCTCCTTGGCCAGGCCATGCTCCTCTCTCCCTCCATAAGGATTTCTCTATATTTTCACTCACCTCTAAGACAAACCACATATTAGGCAGGAGACAGTGTGTGCTAAGAGAGGGAAGAGTCCATCACAGCCTCGTGAGCTTGGTGGCCATGGGAAGTCCCTGCTGGTCAGACAGGGCCAGCCCCAGCACTAGGTCAGGATGGCCATAGCATTGTGCAGCCAGATTTGGAAGCCCCAGGCAGGGATGGAGATAGCCCGTGGCTCTGCAGCCCATCCCAGGGCTGGATTCCCTCCAGGGAAAGAGACTTTTGGTGGGTCCCACCCAAACCCCATCAGCAGCAGCTGCTGCATCACAGACAGGAGTTTTTCCCCATGGTCCCTAGGCTGGATGGGGATTAAATCCCCCCTTGCTCCCAGAGGCTCAAGGGTTTTTGCCTCTGCTCCTGTTTCCAGCAAGCTGCATGGGAATGGGCTCTTTGCCCTTATCCCAGCCCCGTCCCAGGTCTGTGGGTCCTGCTGGTGGAACATTCCCAGACCTTGGCAGTGCAGGAATTTTGCTGTAATTTCCTTGCCCAGGTGGTAATCGTAACGAACATCCTTGCCGCAAGGAAGCCCAGCACTGTCAGCTCGAATGATGCTTTAATTCAGGTTAATTAATGGGTTCAGGCAAGAACAAACAAGCAGACAGGCTCCTCAGAGCAGGTGATGGAAGAGCTGAACCTGAGCTGACAACCGCCCACGGGAGACAGCCAGTCCGGGGGTGTTGAGGGGGGAACACTCCTGCATAGGGCAAAAACCCAACCTGTCCTTTGCAGGTACCTAGGTCATCCCAAGACCCCAAACCACCCGGCAGCAAGCAGAGAAAGGTCCCAAGTCAGCCCAGGACCTGGCAGGTGCCCAAAACACTGCGCCAGGGAGGAGTTTGTTCACAACAGGTCTTTGCAGGATGCCCCCCAAATGCTGGGGACTGTGCAGGTTCACCCCACCTCCGGTGCCTGTGCCTAGGTTGGGTGCCTGAACTAAGCCCCAGATTTTTAATGAGGTGTGATGTGAATTTGCTTCGATGGGCCAGTAGCTGGGGCTCAGGACCAGACAAGCCTTCTAGGCTGAGACAACCTCCATGGAGCTCAGCTTTGTGCCAACCTGCCTGCTTCCAAAGCACAGGACAAGCCCTAACGGATTGTCCTAAATTTTATGAGAAAACAGGATTTAGTGCCTGGGGAGGGTTTCCTTGTGCAGCAGCACAGGGTTGTGGCTGGGATGGAGGAGGCTGCTGGGGCTGCGTGCTGCCTGCCTGGCTCTGTGCAGAGCCTGCATTATTCCTTCTTTTCACTGTTAAACTGCTGCTGAGGGACACACTCATGAATTATAAATGTGAGACCTGCTTTAAGCAGGCAGAGCCTGGGGATGAGCAGTGGGTCTGCACAGGCAGCAGCTCACAGCCTTTCACTTCTTAGCTGCAATTAATAATTTATGGTTTTCATAACGCGAGCTGTGATCTGAGAACCCACAAAGCCCGGGGGGCTGGCAGAGCTGACCCCACAGCTCACCACCAGCACTTCACCTGCACAGACAGGCACTGTCCCCACAGCCCCCCAGGCAGTGTCACACAGGGTCAGGCCACACCTTGCCATCACTACGGGGGGCTGGGTCTGTTCCCCAGTGAGGGTGGGTGGCACTGACTGGGAATGGGTGGGCCAGTGATGGTTTGGTGGATGGTGATGGCTGGTGATGGGTTAGTGAGGGGTGGTGACTCGTTGGTGAGGGGTGGCAGTGGGTTAGTGGTGGGTGGTGATGGGTTGGTGGTGATGGGTGGTGATGGGTTGGGGATGGGTGGCAACTGATGGTGAGGGGTTAATCATGGGTGGCAATAGGCTGGTGGTGGTTGATGACAGTAACGTAAAACCTTACAGTTTGGGGACCGTAGGGGTAAGAAGAGGAGTAATAGCCTGCTGGGGGGCTGTAAATCTGAATGAAAACCTGTCTTCACAGTCATCCCTGAGTGATAACCTCATTTTCTGCAATGTCATTGTCTTCTGTGAGGAGGATCAGGATGGGAAGGGGCTGCGAGGGGTCCAGGACAGGGGATACAGCTCCGGGCAGGTTGCCCAAAAGGCAGGGCAGAGGTGCAGGCAGTTGTTGTGTTGTCATACAAACATCACCATTTCCGTGCCGGAGCCCCACAGCCTGGCTGAGCATCCATTGCCATCCTGGGATGTCAGGAGTGATGCCAGGGCCACCATCACCCACTGTGCCCGGGGACACTGCCCTGGGCATGTGTTCCCAGGCAGAGATTGGCTCTGGGCCAGGTGTGGGGGTGGCACTGAGGACACTGAGGTGTCCTGGCTCCTACATGCCCCAGTCTGGGCTGAACTTCCCCCTCCCGGCTTCTGCTCTATTTTCGGCTCAGCCAGAAAAAAACCCTTTGGAGTTGTTGTTTCTTCCTTTGTTTCCTAATTTATATGGTCCCAAGGCTCCACAGGCAGATAAAGGCAAGTTTATTGCTTCTCTGTGTTTATGGCACTGCTGGAACACACTGCTCCCACAAATGTTACATCAAGGGAGCGTGGGGAAGGCTCAGTGTCCCCAGCAGGGCTTAACTCTCACCCACATCTGCCCATCACTGCTCACCCTCTGGCACCCTGACATCGCAGCCCTACCACTGCCACTGCCACTGCCACTGACACTGCCACCTCCACCTGGGCTCCACTGTGGTGCCTCCGGCTGTGCCAGTCCCTGTGTCACCCTTCTGGGACAGTCGGTGCCCTCGGCTCCTCCCCTGAGTCGTGCTTGTGCCTCAGCTCATCCCGTGATTTGGGACAGTCCCAGTGCCAGGAACCACCTGGATCCCGTGGCTTCACGTTGGCCTCAGGCTCTCACATGCCTGCTGTGCCCACAGGGGCAACACGAAAAGGCCCCTGGGGGATCAGCTGACACCCTTCATGTCCCCAACAGCTCTGCCCTGCCATGGGGGGCACAGAAGAGATAGGACCGAGCAGGTGCAGAGACAGGCGAGGATGCAGGGACACCACAGGACCCCAGCTGAGCTCATCACACTGTTCAGGATGCAGGTTCCTTGCATCCTGGAGACCTCAGCCCTTCCTTGGTGTTGGCAGCCACAGCCCAGCCAAAAATCATCCCTGAGGAGCGCTGGGAATGTGTTTGCACCAGAAGAACTGCCACTGCCAGCCCTGGCTCTGCTGGACACGGCTGGGCTGTCCCTGGCTGGGAGTGCCGGGGCTGTGCAGGCTGTTGCAATGGAACACGAGGCCCGAGCTGTGTTTGTCTGGCTGGGACAGTGTGTCACCACCACCGAGTCCAGGTTGCATCATGGCAGGGGAGAGGGAAGAGCAGTCCCCAGCCTCCATCTCCCCATGGCCAGAGGCAGCTGGGGAATGCCAAGGTAGGGGACAGGCAAGAAAGGGGAGAGGATGGCAGTGGGAGGGCAGGGGGGGCAGCAGTGAAGTTGGAGGGTTTCTTACCTGTGTGAAAGGAGCTGGGGTTAGGGGAACCCCGAGGCATTGCAGGGAAGGGCTCAGGGCTGGGGCTGGAGGTTTTAGTGGCTGGTGGGAGAGGGATGCCTGTGAGACCTCTTCTGTCAAGAAAAGTACAGAGACAATGACATTGGGGATGTCAGTGTTTTTCAGGGCAGAGGTGTGATGAGCCCCAAAGCTCCTGTCACAAGCACTGCCTTGGCACTCTGCCAGTGCCCAGACTCCTTCCAGGGTCTGACAGAAAAATGAACTCAAAATCCCTCTTTGTGGGACAGCCAGACAGCCAGAGATCTCTAGCAGGGTGTGGTTGATGGGGCCCATTCTCCCGAGAGGTGCTGGTTGTGGTGTAAAGCCAGTGGGGTCAGATCCCTTGTGGTGGTTGGCATCTGGTTCAGTGTCCTTACCACCAAGATTTGAGTAAAATCAAACACTGGCCTGCTTTGTCTGGCTTTCCAAAAAGGTCCAAAACCCCTGGCCAGTCTCACCACTTCTTCCCAGGCAAGGATGAGATGCCAGACTGGCACTGCCTCACCCAAGCTGTGGTGGTCACGATGGGCTGACCACACATGGCTGTGGAGGTGTCTCAGGCTGACTGCATGGGGAAAAACTGAGGTTGTTGTCACCATGGGAGGGGGAGAGGGAACTCTGTCCCCTCCATGCTCTGGCTCCGTGGAAAGGGACATCATTATCCTCTGAAATCAGCCTGCAGGCTGGGAAATGTGTCAGATCCTGAGCAGCACTGAGGTCAGGGATACCTGGAGAGGACCTTGGGGAGTGGCAGTGTGAGGACAGCAAAGGAAATCAGAGATAGGGACAGGAAATAACAAAAGTGAGTCAGCTGAGAAGTATGTGGGCAAGGACAGCAGTGGGGAGCTAATCTGGGAGATAACACTGCCAGGATGGAGGAGCCTTGGAGACGAGCTCAAGGAAAGGAAGAGTCGAGGCACAGAGGTGTCTGAGACTCCAGTGGCCACCACAGTCCTTTGCATTTCACTCAGTGACTTCCCCTGGGAGCTGGGGGGAGAGTGGGATCCAGCACCCAGCCTTGGGCACTCTGGGCAGCGTGTACACTTTGGGATGTGTTTCTCAGCTCCAAAGGCTTCCCTGCAATCCTGCACTGGGTGTTTATCCCCTGGCAGACAGGACTGGCTGTGGGTGCAGCCTGTCTGCTTTTAGTCTGGGGGAGATTAAGCTCTCCAGGCCTAATGGCGATTCTTTTGGCAATCGTTCAGCAGCCCTTAATCCATTTTATCTCTGCTCTGAAAGGATGAATTAGGCACCTCTCCAAGCACTCAATGGGGAGCAGGAGCTCTGGCAGTGCACAAGCTGCTGCAGGCACCCTGGGGCTGCCCTACATACGGCAAAGAGCCCCGGAGGCACCGGCTCTCAGGCAGGAGCCGGGGTGAGCTGGGGACTGGGGAAGAGGCAGCACTGCAGGACAGCCAGCCACACTTCCCTGCACCCAGCAGGACCCTCTCACCTTGCTCCCCCTGCACTTCCCGATGTTGGCATCACCAGGAGTCTTGGCCTGAGTAGTGAAGGTCCCGATTCCCTTGGGATTTTCCTGAATATGAGCCAAGAGCAGTTTCTTGGCTCATGGGGAAAGACTGGCAACAACATCACCCCACTCATCCTGTGCAAGGCTCCCATGCCTGGCCCAGTGCCTGTGCAGCCCATCCAACCCATCTGGCACTCAGGGATGTCCCTGCTCCCACAACCCAGATGTGGTCAGGACTCCCAAGTGACAGAGGGAACATCACAGTCATGTGGGATTTGCTGTCAGGCACAGGGACTCTGAACTTGCCTTTTTCAAACCTGTCCTGACATTGCTAATAATAACTGTGTTAATTAGGGAGCTCTTACAGCCCTGCATGATTCGTTCAGTCAGTTATGGGGAATTTTGTCAGGGTAACGTAAATGAGGGGTGGCAGCTGCCTCTCCCGCAGCCGTCTGGGGTGCTGGGTCTGTGTCTGAGACCCGAGGCACTCACTGCACATCAGGGTGACCCAGTTGGTGCCACAGGCAAGGACACAGTTCAGTCCCACACACACATTTGGCCCAAGGACCAAATACAAGGTGAGTTGGAAATACAAGGTGAGTTGGAACTAATAGAGTACAAGGTGAGGCACTCCCTGAGCCCGATGGCTGCTCGTGTCCATTCCCACCACAGGGCACTCAGAGGGGTGGTTTGGGGTGAGGGGCTGTGCCCCAACTGGGCCATCTCCCCCAAGCCCAACAGCTGTCCCTGGCTCTTAGACTACTGCCCATCATGATGGCATCTTGCCTTCTCCAGGTCCTTTCCAAGTGAAGTCAGAGAGGACAGTGACACTTCATGGGCTTTGCAGAACCTGCAATCTCCCCCTTCTCTGCATTAAAGTCTTGCTGCAGTGGGTGACTGGGGGCTTTATTTCTTTTTGGCTGTGGTATCCCTCAGGTGACAGATAGCCTGGTGGCTCACTTGCTCACCTGTCCACCCAGCAGGGGTTGGTGCCACAGTGTGACACTGGGACAGGGTCTCCCTGAGCCTGCCGGGAGGACTGGGTTACCCTGAGATCAGCTGGGGACAGTTTGCAGGATGGTGAGAGAGCCTCTGTGACATCACCTGGTCTCACCCTGCGTACACCCCACAGCTGGGAAATGCCTTCAGAGGGGAGGTTTCCTTCTTTCCCATAGTCTGGTACAGGCAGTGGTGGGTTTGCTGCAGGGCTGCTGTCAGCTAGCACCCATTGGTGCTGCCAGGTGGCCCATGGGTGCTGCCAGGTGGCCCATGGGTGCTGCCAGGTGGCCCATGGGTGCTGCCAGGTGGCCCATCACCACTGGACCACCCTCTCAGGGGCGGCTGGTGGGCGGTGCCACCGCTGTCACCGCAGCCATCCGCTGTCCTTGCTCCTGACCTCAGCCCTGTTTGCTTTGGGCCAGGCTGTGCTGGCCCCGTGTTCAGGGTGGCCAAGGAGGCTGTGGAAGCTTTCCAGGCACTGCCAGGGTGACACCTTGGCCATTGAACCCAGCCCAACACACCAGCCCCAGCCCATCCCCACACTGCATCAAAGGTTCTGTGGGGACCCTGGGCATCCCTCCTTCCCTGGAGGGTCATGGGGGTCTTTGCTGGAAGATTTATGCCTTGTTTCTCTCCCTGGCTTTAAAGCTCCTTTTTGCCTCTGGAAGAGGATAAGAATTAAGCAAGAATTAATCAAAAAGCAGAAAGATGCAAATTTTCAAGTGAGACATCAGGTGCTGCAGGTCCTGCCCTCTCTGCAGTTTGGTTCCAACCTCAGCTGTTCTGCTCCAGCCGCTGGCAGCCCTTGTGTCTCTCCCTGGCCCAGAGCCCCACGCCAGCAGAAATCCCCTCTGCGTTGCGTCACCAGTTGAATTCCAGTGCAGGCTGTCTCCAAAGCAACAAGCAGCTAAAATTGGTAGAAAGTTTGATTTGAGCCTGAGCCAAGCTTAATTTTTAATTGCTTCTAATTTCACTCTCTGGGCTGGGTTTGCCAAGGTGGGCAGAAAGGTCAGGGGCAGGTGTGGGCCCGGTCACCTGTAGGGAGCACTCAGCTCTCCCTGGTCTGGAGCCCTCAGCCACAGCATTCTGAGGGTGTTCAGGGCCCCCAGACCCTGAACACAAGCTGCCTTGTCCCTGGCTCTCTGGGCCCCCAGACAGGCTCTCAGCCCCGCAGGAGACCCATTTGTTTCCCCCATGGCAGAGGAGATTGAGCCCCTTGACTGAACCAAGAAGGCAGTGGGACAGGTTTTCAGCTTTTGGTTTTGTGTGTTCAAAGGACTATAATGGAGTGAGGATTTGGTACTAAATCCCAAACACCTTGTGGCATTCCTGAGCCCATTCCCATTCCTGCAGCCTTTCCCATCCCATCCCTGAAGCATTCCATTCCTTCCATCCCATTCTATGCCATTGCTGTGGCCTTTCCCTTCCCATTCCATGGCTGGTCAACAAGTCAAGGAAGCATTTCTGGCATGGAGACACACAGGGAATCCTACAGTCAGCACTCACATTCCCTGGAAGGCACCTCCTCTCCCATGTGTCTCCCTGAGCAGGGATTATGAGGCCACATTCCTGTTGTTATTCATGACTGCCAACAGAGAGGTGAAAATCTGGTCCTGGCTCAGAGCTGCTGGAACTTTGCACGAAATCCCCAAACACACCGTGCCTGTGCTGACACAGCAAACAGTTATTCAAATGGCAAAGGTCACTTTCCCCTCTCTGACAGCTATTTTTGCTGTATGTCCTGAAGTCCAAGGATAAAGGAGATGCAGAGCCAGGCAGAGCTCCATCCCTCACACCAGCTCAGGGTGTTAGAAAGGTTTGGGAGAGATGAAGAAACCATCCTGGGGAAGAAGGCAGGAGGACAGTATCCCTCCTCCCTGGTCCTGCTGATGTCCCCACAAGATCATCTCAAGGAGCTGTGGGCGGGGGTTGCAAACATCTACAGGAGGAAAAGCAGCTGTGGCTCGGTGGGGACAGGCAGGGATCCCGCAGAGCCCTGGTGGATGTGGCTGCTGCTCGCTGGGGGTGAGGAGGCCACACAGCTCCTACCCAGCACTCACCCAGCACTGCTGATCAGGAGGGCACATCCCCAGGGGATCCTGTGGATCCTGAATGTCCTGGGACAGCTAAAACCCTTCCTGGGCAGCAGAAGTGACCTGGCAGTTTTTCACACAACACAGCCAAAAAAAGCCATTTGTGTTGCGTCAGGAGGTGCAGCTTGAGAGGCGCTGTGCCAGCAGGACAGAGGGGTCACGGCCACCAGCAGAGCCTGACTGATAAATGCCAAGCTGTGTCAGAGCTGTCTCTGGCCCCATCACAGAGGAGGAGATGGGTGACCAGCAGTGACAACGGGGCTGTGGATGAACTCTATGGGCTTTGCTTGTACTTGCCACAGCAGCTCTGTCCTTCCAGTGGCTCTGGGCATCTCCTTTCAGAAACTATGAATGAAATGGAAGGATGTTCAGAAAATACTGGAGAAATCCCCTCTCATGCCCATCAAATCTATTGTCTGTCACTAGCCAAAGGCTGCTGATAAAATAGAAGCCACCATTGTCTCACAAGGAGAGCAGACCCCAATCCTGGTCCCTGGGGTCCGGCCCTTCCCACATGGGCCTATGAGCAGACTGAGTATGAGTATGGGGCCAAGGGGCAGCCTCATCCCCAGGAACCTGGAGCTCCCTGAGCCCTTAACTGCAAGCTCAGCCAGTCAGAGCCCCTAATGTGAAACGCATGTTGGTTAAACCAAGAGATGACTGTAAAACATAAGGGTCGGATTTCTCTGGCTGCAAAGCATCCCACGTTACCCCAAGCCCTCTGGTTTCCTGCCTTCTGGTGTGTCTGACCTTCTGCACAGTAACCCTGGTGCTCCCCACAGGGCCTGGGATGGCAGGAACAATAAAGGGGAGTGAGGACTTGCATAACGTTCATCCAGGCTCGCCAGGAAAACAAGGAGGCTGCTTGGAGAGCATTGCTGGCCTTTTATGTCAGCTTTTCAAATGTGAACATGGGCCTCCCTGCTCCGGGCTAATGGGTCCCAGGACCTTCCCCAGGTGTTAGGGACCCCAGGGTGACTGCAGCCCTCTCCCATCCTCTGGAGCCCTCAGAAGATGAGGCAACCTGGGTAACCACATCTTGCCTCACTAGGGCTGCCAGTGGTTCACCCAGGGCTGCCCTGTGCTGGCAGGGAAAGCCAGAGGAGACAGGGGGGGAACAGAGCCCAGTGACATGGCTGAGCTCCCTATGGAGCTGCTTCTCACTGGGGTGGATGGCTGTGGCCAATTTTCCAACTTTCTGACTCACCCTGCTGGGAAATTCATGTCTGCTCAAGAAGCAGCCGAGAGCAGAAGTTTTGGGTGTCCTCTGACAGGGTGAGGGGGTGTCCCCAGCCCTGGGAAAGGATGAGGCTGTAGCCACTGTCCAGGAATGCTGCCAGTGCCTGTCTGGGTGAGACATGCTGCTGTGCCCAGATGAGGAACAAGAGGAAATCCGTGTTGGATGTTTCCCGACCTCTGCTGAATCAGAATAACTGTTCTTCTGGAAAACCTAAATTTATCCTTGAAGCTGCGATGATGTATTTCACACGTCCCATTCCCTCTCACTGGAGTCTCCCTTACGTTTGCAATTTCTAACAACAAAGCAACGCTGTGAGCAATCCTCCCATAAATCATCCAGCCATCCCGCTGGTGATGTGAGCCCGGGGCTGAGCAGCTGCAGGAATTTGTGCGAGTTCAGACTGGGCTGAACTTTCACACAGTGACCTGCCAGGTCAGCCTGGGAAGGAGTGGGATGGAGAAAGGCAGGGAACAAAGAAACCCAGCACAGCCCACCCCCTCAGAGCCTGACATGCATGGGACAGGAACAGGGATGGGGATGAGGACAGGGATGTGCTGCCATGCATGTGGGGGCTGTTTGAAGGAGCTACTTGTGATGTGTGCTGGTGATATTGCCTTTCCTTGGTATCTGAGCTGGTGGGATTGCATGGAAGAAGGGATAGGGATGGATATTGAGACAAGAATAAAGATAGGGATTGGAGGATGGGGTTGGGAGCATCCCTTGGTTCCTGAGAGAACCTCCACAGAAAATAACTTCCACAGAAAACAACCTCCTCTGGAGTCTGCTCTTTCCTGCCCAAGGGCTGACCCCAGACACAGAGAGCCCCAGGAGCCTTTGCTGTGCCTGCTGGTCCCTGTGCTGCTCGGGGTCCCAAGGCCACTGGGCTGGGGCAGTGTCCTCATGGGGTCCCTCCTGCGGACCTGCACAGGGGAAAGGGTCCTTCATCCCCTGGGACCAAACCTCAATCCTTCCCTGGCCCCAAGCCAAGCTGGGCAGTTGGGACCCCACAGAGATTTTGACCATAGCCCTCTTCCACACAGGAAAGAGTAGGGCATGGAGAAATGCCCCAGGAGCTCATACCCTGCTGGCTAGGCCATTCTTAGCTCCATTTAAACTCAAGATCACCCAGCTCTGTGGAGAGCCCTTTCCCATCAGCCTGTGGTCGTTCCCAGCCTGAGGCAGCTCATGGCCTCTGAGGGCTTTGCATTTGTGTACCTTCAAAATTTGTATTTCTCGGGGCAAATTTGAGAAGTTGCAATAGGAAAATGCAGCCAAAGGAGAACGTGGCCAAAGGAAAACACAGCCAAAGGAAAACGCATAAATCATGTGGCTTCTCCACAGGCCCTGGATTCTCACATTCCCTCTCTCCTGCCACTGCAGAAATAACCAGTGGGAACACGTCTGCTGCAGCACCCGGCGTAACCCCGTGGTTTCCCAGGACAAGCTGCAGTGTTGGGTAATGGTGGGCAGGGAGCAGAGCTCACTCAGGATTCATTTCTCCTGACGTCGTGAACCCACAGCAACAGCCAACACATGAAATTGTGCTTCCCTGTTTGTCTCAGTGACTCAGGGGTTGGTGTGTTTTCCAGTCCACAGGGCTTTTGGGGTGCCAGGTGCTCCAGCCTTGGGCTCCATGGGCATGACTCCTGCCAGCTTACTCCCTCCTGGGATGCCAAAAACCAGCAATGCAAGCTGAAAAGGAGAATCTTCATTTTTCAGATTCCGTCTGGGAATTGTTGGCAGAGCTTTGGCTGCCCCTACAGCACTCAGGGGTGGTGGGTATGGTGGCAGATCTGCCCTTGGCAGGGGGGCCATGACCTGGGGTCAAGGGCCAGCCAGGGCACCCCAAAGAGCCTTGCAGGGACCCCAGGCCCAGCAGAGAGGGCTGTTGGTGGGGGGGGGGGGCAATGGAATCCCCTCCCCATCACTACCACCCCTATGTCCCCAGCTCCTCTCTAGCAATAGTGTCAGGGAGAGCACAGAGGGACCCCCCCAAACCACAAAGATTTGGAAAAAGACGTTCACTTTTTAATTGTTTCTTTTTCTTCTGCAGTGTTTCCTATCTGGGTTTTTTTTTTCCCCTCTTTTCTCTCCTGAAAAATTCCTTCTAACCATGAAATAAATGTGAAAACAGTGGCTGGCAGAGGGGGCTCGGGACTCTCTGGAGTGGGTGCCTGCTGGAATTTCAAAAATTCCTCTTTGACCTTCATGACTCCATGAGCTGTTGTTGCTGGATGCATCCTCTGAGGCCTCTCACTCATCCTTCGGACAGCAGCAGCCTGGGAAATGCTCAGAGATGGCATGGTGACTCCTGCAAAGAGAAATCCTCCAGCCAGGCATTTTTGGACAAGATTTTTGGACCCCCTTTTCCTGGGCCCATGCCTGAGCGCCAGCAGTGGGATGGAGGCAGAACTGCTGTGGGTTTGAGTGGAGGAGCTCGGCCCCGAACCCACTGCAGCCTCGGTGCCAGAGGGCTCACGTTGGCCAGAGCCAGCGAGTGGTGGGAAGCAGGGATTTGGCTCCAAAATGCAGAGTGGGAGGAGAGGCAGTGCCCTGCCCGAGGCTGCGCGGTGCAGAGCAGGGACGGAGCGCTGCGGTAGCGGAGGAAGCGCCCCGTGGGGAGGGAGCAGAAGGGCTCCATCTGCTCCAATCCGAACGGAGCCGACAGCAGCTCTGTCGCGGTGTGTGAATTCCTTCGTGGAAAGAAAACACGGAAAGAAAACACTCGAAAATCCCTTTAAGCCAGCAGAAAAAGGCAGAATAAGAAAGAAGGGCCAGAAACCAGGGTCCAAGACATTAGCAAATAAAATAAGATGCACATTTTTCACGGGGGGCTGACTGAGAGCTGTGGGGGAAGGGTAGCGAGAGATGGATCTATCCATCCTTGTTGTTCTCGGACATCAGGAATGTTTAGAGGAACATTCAGCTTCCCTCAGGTGTACAGAGGAGCTGGCCCAAAGCATGCCCCTCCCCAGGGTTGGCAGCACCCACCTGTGCCAGGCCAGGGCCCCCCAGCAGAGCTCTGTGCCACAGGGTGCTGCCACCTCGGGGCCAGCGGGTCCCACACGGGCACGGCCTCGGGAGGTGACACGGGTGCATCCACAGGGGTGGGGGACCAAGCATCGGGGCTTGGTGCAGATCAGAGTCCCCAGTGCAGGATGAGGGGCAGGACAGTCCGCAGGGATGGGACAGGGGTGGGCATGGGGACAGGGATGAGAACAGGAATAGGGTAGGGTAGGAGTTGGAATGGGGATGGGGACTGGGACAAGAATGGGATGAGGAGGGGAACGGGGACAGAGATGGAGATGAGGACGATGACAGGAATGGAGATGGGAATAGAGACGGAGACAAGGATGGGGACAGGGTGCAGGCAGGGCTCAGCGACAGGACCAAGCCTGCCCCAGGCGGGGGCGGAGAGGACTCAGAGCGGGCGGCGGATGCGGGGCCTGAGCTGCGGCCGACGGGGAGGGTGAACAAAGCAGCGGGGCCGGGTGGGCGGGGAGGGGCCGATGGAGAGCCCTCCCCGCCACAGGGGCATAAAAGCAGGGCGGCGGCAGTAGAGGTGTGGGTAGAGGAGTGGGTATGATGCAGCTCGGCGGTGTAGCGCTGCTGCTGTGTGCGGCGGGGCTCGCAGTAGCCCCGGCCGTGGCCCCCGCCCCGGGAGCCGGGACCGAGCGGCGGGCGGCGGCGGGAGCCGCGCGGGAGCGGCGGGCGCAGTTCGCCTCCTGGGATGAGGTGAACGTGCTGGCCCACGGGCTGCTGCAGCTGGGGCACGGCCTGAAGGAGCACGTGGAGCGCACCAAGGGCCAGCTGCGGGAGCTGGGCGGGCGGCTGAGCGCCCACAACAGCTCCCTGGGGCGGCTGCTGCGGCAGGCGCGGGAGGCGCAGGAGCGCGGCGAGCGGCTGCGGGGCAGCGTGCGGGAGCTGGAGGGCCGCGGCCGGCAGCTGCTCAACCTCTCCGAGGCCCTGCGGCAGCGGCTGGAGGAGGTGGCGGCTGACAAGGACGCGATCCAGGGCCGGCTGGAGCGGCTGGAGGGCCGGGTCCGTCTGGCGCTGCAGGCGCGGCCGGCTGGGAACCAGAGCGCTCGGGACCTGGGGGCGCTGCAGGTGAGCGCGGGGGGCACCGGCATCCGCCGGGGGAGCGGGGTGGAGGCACCAGATCGGCACCGGCCGGGTGGAGCGGGATAGAGAGGACCCGACACGCCCCTGCCACTGGCACCGGTGCAGGGGCGCACCTCAGACTCGACCCACTTGGGGACACCAGGAGCGACTGCGGAAAAGAGCGATGGGGGACCCGACTGTCCCGGGACATGGGGAGCAGCGGGTGGGGATCAGCTTCAGGAGAGTGGAGGGGTTCTGGGGGCACCAGGAGCACACTCCCGAGAGTTTCACATGGCCGGAGCTTCCCGGAGCCATGGGGCTCACCTGGCTCTTCTCCTGCAGTCCCTGATGGATGCTCAGAACCTGCGGATCGAGGAGCTTCTGCAGAAAATCAAGCAGCAGCAGTACAAGCTGGACAAGCAGAACCTGCAGATTAAAAGCCTGCAGAGCAAGGTGAGCCCCCGTCCCGTGCTGCAGCCCCCAGCCTGTGCCCACATGCTGTGAGCACCCCTGCTGTCCCAGCTCTGGTGGCTGTGCTGCTGCTCCCTGGCTTTGGGGACCCCAAAGGAGCACAGCTGTGGTCCCCGAGCTACAGTGTATCATCAGTGATGTGAGGGTAGCAACCTTAAGAGCTTCCAGAGAGTTTGCATGGAGCAGTAAGAGGAACTGGTGGGTGGGAACAGCCTCCCTGGGCTCTGCCTTTGCATTCAGCTGCAGAATAAACTAGCTAGCATGGGTGTGAAAAACCACAATCATTTCTGGCTTTGCCAGGACTGGGTATCTCCTGTTCCTCAAGGTTTCTAGGCAAGTTCAGCCCCAGCACTGGCCACAGGGAGTGGCTGGCGTGTGGCTGACTGGCTCCTCTGAGTAATGGGGTGGAAAACAAGCTGAGATAAAACTGTTCTGGCTTGTTCATTTTTTTTAGGTCAATCTACTAATTCCCCTACACCACAACAAAACACAATCTCCAAAGTGGAAGATAAACCTGAAGAAGAGCATCAACCTCACCAACCAGAGTCAGAATGGCAGTGGGGAGCCTGTGCAGACACAGAGTGAGTATCTGCTGGTGCCACCCTGTTCGTCCATGCCAGAGCAAACCTGCAGCAGCTGCAACCTTTTGGAAACAAAAGGTTTATTTGTCTTGAGCTGAGATGTGAGATTTGCTTGAAAAGCTGGAGCTTGGGAGTATGGCCAGAGTGAGGGGTTCTGGAGCACAGGCAGAATCCTTGCCTTCTGGGCCAGTGTCAGTCCAGCAGGAATTTAAGGATTAAAGAGGCTTTTTTCCTGCCTGGTGTTAGGAACGCAGTGGGGAGCAGACAAAGCTTGAGAGCAGGTATTTGTCGAAAAGGATTGGCAGGTGCAGGGTAGGGAGAGGAGGGTCTCAGCTCTTCTGAGTTAACTCTTGTTCAGCTGCTCACACTTCACCAGGCAGGATCTGCTTTGCTGTCTATGGGAGGAGGGGAGGGTTAGGGAGCAGTGCTGTGAGCTTGTGTATCTTTCCCTTGGCTCAGGCCTGAAATACAAGTGTCCCAGCTCGTACTATCCTTAACTGAAGGTGCTGAGTTGCAGTGGATGCTCACAGCCCTGGGAAAATGTGCAATGGAGCGGCTGAGTGGATTCTGCATCTGCAACTCCTGGCTCTGCCTGGAGCATCTTCTCCCCTGCAGCAGGGCTAGAGGGGCTCCTGCAGAGCACAGGGCAGCAGAGTGGGTGTCCCCAGCTGTGCCATGTCCTGTAGCCTTCCTCCAGACAGGAACTGATGTCCCTGCAGGGCTTGCTGGCCAGGAGCAGCTGCTGTCATGCTGTGTCAGCTGGATCATAGTGCTGGCTCTGCCTGTGCCACTGTCTGGGGATCTTCAGCAAGAGCAAAACAGAAACCAGGCAGGATGAGGAGGCACGGGGAATTCCTGTCAGGGCCTGGTGCAGGGATGGTTATGGGAAAACACATGGTAATTTGTCTGTGCAGCTTGGAGGTGTCACTGGAGTGTCTGAAAGCTGGGTGGGCAGAACAAAGGGCTTGTCCACATGGGCAGGAGGAAGAGATGTGGGATGTGGGGCTTCAAATTCCTCCTAGTGCTCAGTTCATTGGGGCTGTGCAGGATCACTCAGAGCAGTGCTTCTGGGCCAGAAAACTCTCTCAGAACTTCTCTCCCCTGTTTTTTTTCCAAGCTCTGCGTTGTGACTTGCCTGCAGTAGTGTGTGTCAGAATTGTTAGGGTGGGAAGGGACTTTTAGGTGTTATCTAGTCTAATGCCTGATTCCACTCTTGGGTTATGCTGAAAGTGGGGTGCAGAGAGATGGGTTGGGACCTTTACTACTTGCTGGTGCAGATATAGACTGTTCTGGCTGATGCTGGCTACAGAAATGTTTGTGATGCATAGTAGAAGGCAGCAAGAGCTACAGCCCCAACGGATTCTGTGTGAGCTCAGCACCTTCCAGTGCTTGATTGATGGAGAGACCCTGGACTTGCTGATTCTGCCCTGCCCAGCTATGAGCATCCCCTTTCCTTGCCTAATTCCTGATGTTGGTATCACTGACAGAAAACAAATTGGCTTCCTTTCATTAGCAAGTTGAGTGAGTTTTCTGGCAAATCTTAAAGCACACAGGCTGGCCGTGTGCCCCGTGCCTGGGGAGGCTTTCAGAGCAGGGCGGTGCTGGGGAGGTTTGTGCCGGCGGCTCCCGGGCTATTGTCAGGCAGAGCCCGGTGCCGGCGTGGCCCCGGGGAGCGGCGATGAACTCCACCAGCAGCCCTTGCAGAAAGACCCTTTTATTTGCATCCAGCGAACACAAGTTTTTTCAGGGCAGGCCTGGCATGGGGCCAAGCATGTGAAAGTTGAAGGCTCAAAACTGCCTGGAGAGTGAGAGGTTTAATAGCTTGCAGAAAGAGGATCACGTCTTTAGGCAGAGCCTGTGCTTGCTGGCAGCCAGCCGAGTAGGGGAAAGGTAGAGCCCTGCTCACGCTCTCCCCGTGGCACCGAGACTCCAAAATAATGGAGTTGGATTGGGGCGGGAGAGGGGGAGGCAGTGCAGGCAGCTCTAGGCATGCCCTGCCATCCCTGAGGATGGGTGTTTATGCCAGATTAGTGACCTCCCCTGTGTCATGGCTGGAAGTCCTGTTGGGTGAACACAGAGCCTGAGGCAGATCCAGCCTTGTTGTCTTGCTTGGCTAAATAAAGGGGGAGGGAAAAGAAAACACAGGAGCAGTTAGGAGGGCTTGATCTGCTGGTGCCGTTCAAATGTGCAACATGAACTGGAACTAACAAGCATGTTCCTCAAACAAATAGATTGAGCAGAGGCTGTTCAAGCAGCTGCATCTTGTTCAGCTGCTGGAGAGTCCCTGTGGCACCAGGGGAACAGGGATTGAGTGCAGGGAGTGCAGCCAGGGCCCAGAAATGAGAAACAGGCAGGGATGGAGTTGACTTGTGCATGCTGAGACCACTAAACATCTGCCTGGCACCATCCCACTGATGCTGGGAGAGGAGGTGAGGAGCTTGGCAAGCCAAGCACCTTCCTGCTGTGGCAATATGAGCAGGGGCCTCTGGCTGGGGAGGTTCCTTCCTCTGAGCCTGGTTTGCTTCCCTGCCTGCACTTACCAGAAAGTGGGGATATTTGGGATGCACTCAGCCTCTGCATTGCTGGGGCCTCTGTGTGGTTTTGATCCTTGATGCACGATGCCCTCAATCCCTGTGTCATAGGTCCACCCCCTGCCATCTGCCCCCAGGAAGCCCCTGGCTGTTGGAGGAAGCTCTTCTCCCTGCTGCTGCTCTGGATCACAGTGTCAGCCCTGACCCTGGGGCAGCTACTGCAGGGGGACCCCCACGGCCAGCACCCCAGCACAGCCCAGGGCTTGTCTTGAGGTTTCTTTACTCATCTGTCTTGGGGTCATGCAGGCAGCAGCTGTGAGCCAGGGTAGCCAGAGCTACAATCCATCTGCCCTGGACTGGGAAGAACAGGCCCCCTTTGTCTGGGGGTGACTGGGGCACCTGTCCCTGCTGACAAAGAGCCCCTTGATTGCGCGGCAGCCTGGGGCTGAAGTCCCTGCACATCTTCCTGTGGCCTTTTGACTTGGGTGTTGTAACAGGTTCCCCACGCCTCATCTCTCCCAAAGGCTGTCGGTGGTAGTTCCTGGATGGACTTTTATCAGTGCTGTTGAAATGGTGCTTTGCTGGCAACTCTGGGCAAAGTCCCTGGGGCAGAAGGAGCAGTGGGGAGCCCCTGGGGATGGAGGGGGACAAGCTGGGTGCAGCTTCACCCTGGGCAATCCACTCCTGCAATGAGCTGGGGCTCCCAGAGTCCACCCCTGCCTTTCTTGCCTCAGTCACTGGATCTTGGAGAAAGTGTCACCCCAGCCTGGCACTGTGCCTGCTGGTGTCAGGTTGCTCAGCAGGATGTCTGGCTGGGGCCACCACAGTTGCTGGGAGAAAGAGGTCATGTGCTGGATGCTCAGGCACCTTTCTGATGTCAGGACTTTCTTTCTTTCTGCCCCCAGGGCCCCTTGACCCTGATGCAGCCTCGTGTGGGATGGGGATGCTCGGCCCTGGTGTTGCCCCACCCCAAATGGGCTGCGGGTATTGAGGGACCTGGGAAGCTCCTCTGTCCCTCCTCGATGGGGAGCCCTGCTCTCCAGCTGAGGTCACTCCAGCCTGGCCCAAAGCCTGGCTTCTGCCTTGGATGAAAGCCCAAGAAGCTCTGTTTGAATAAAAGGGAAGATGTGGGGTCACAGTGTTTAAAGATGCTGAAGTCAGGGGCTATTGTCCCCAGCACAAGTCCAGAGCTGCAGCCACTGCTGTGCACAGCTGGCCAGGCTTGTGGCCAGGGCTGCAAGTGCTGGGGCCATGGTAGGAGCAGCCTGCTGAGGAGGTGAGGTTTGTGGCCATCTTCTCAGTTGCTGTTTCCTTCCCCTGCAGAGCTCCCAGAGGGTTGCCACCAGCTCTTCCTGGCTGGGCAGCAGAGCAGTGGCATTTTCCAGGTGCAGCCCGCAGGATCTCAGCCCTTCAAAGTCTACTGCGACATGAGTGCAGGTAAAGCCGTGCAGTGTCCCTCAGCACCTGGCAGGGTGCTCCTGTAAATGTAACCCCAAGTGACTGTGCTTTCCCTTCCCACAGAGGGTGGCTGGACAGTGATCCAGAGGCGCACAGATGGCTCTGTGGACTTTGACCAGCTGTGGGATGCCTATAAGAATGGCTTTGGAGACCTCCGTGGTAGGTGGATGCTGATATCTATGTTCTCACTGTGGGATAAGGGAAGTTTAGCAAAAGTTATTCCCCTTGCTGGCCCCTGGGGCTCTCTGTGCTGGAGCACAGACATGGGCTGAAGGGGGTGGGGAGGACGCTGCTTGCAGAGCAGGGGTCCTTGATCTTCCTGATGTGTCCTGCAGGTGCCAGACCAGACAGTGATTCAAATGCTGCAGCATCCTAGGTTGTCCCTATTTGTCTTTGGAGCTTGCTTACATCTCTGCTTTTCATGGCATGTTTGTGTCCCTGCAGCCAATGTCATGAGTCTCATTTCAGGTGACTTCTGGCTGGGCCTGGAGAAGATACATCACCTCATCCAAGAGGGAAAATACAATCTCCTGATTGAGCTGGAAGACTGGGAGGGGAATTCCCAGGTTGTTCAGTTTGTCTTCAGTCTTGGTGGTGAGAGCACAGCCTACACACTCAACCTGCTGGGGCCTCTGTCTGGAGAGCTGGAAAATGCCATTGGGGAGTTCAGGCAACTGCCCTTCTCCACTCGGGATCGTGACCATGACCTTAAAGCTGACACAAACTGTGCCAAACACCTCTCAGGTCAGTCTATCCAAGTATATGCCCTTCCCTTTCAGCCCTCCATTGTCTGGTGCTGGTCCAGTGGGACACAGGCCCTGTGGCACAGGACCCTTTGCTGTTAAACCTGTCTTGTTGCCTTCTTGCCTGGGACAGTCGCTTTTTTTGTGGGGAACTGTGCAGGGAACCAGGAGGGAAGCTGAAGCTGGGGGAGGGTTCAGGATTCAGGTCTTGGTGAAATCATCTGTCCTCATAAGAACTTTGCTGTCTGCCACTTTGCTTGGAACTTCTTTGAGCAGAGGCCTCCCTCGCCCTGGCTGCTGAAGGGTTGGAGGGGGTTTTTCACACAAGGAGGAGCAGCCTGGATTTGCAGATGCAGCCTGAAGTAATGTAGGATCTGTGAAAGGTTCCCCAGTGCACAGAACTCCTTGACTGTGCATGAGGTGGTCTTGTAAGATCCTGAAGCTCTGAAAAAGTGGGGGAAATGGGGGCATCAGCCGCCTTGAACCTGGGTTTTTCTGTCTGGAGTTTCTGTGAGTTAAAATTGTCTCTCATTGCCTTTGCAGGTGGCTGGTGGTTCAGCACCTGTGGCCATGCCAACCTCAATGGGAAATATTTCCGCTCCATCCCCCGGCAGAGGCATGAGCGCAAGCAGGGCATCTTCTGGAAGACATGGAAGGGCAGGTACTACCCCCTGAAGTCAACCATCATGAAAATTCAACCTGCAGCACTGGAAGCAGAGTCCTAAAGTTGCTACTTGAGACTTTCTCTGTGGAGCATGGACCTGAGCTCCACCACTTGATGTTTACAGAAAACAACTTCCCCTTCCTTGATTAGAAGCTCTTTAGAGGCTCCTTGCTAAAAGTAAAACAGCTCCATGTTGCCAAAATCCCTGGATGGGAGCTCCCAAACCTGAAGAGGAGCCCAGGAGGGAGATCCAACTCCAGAGCATGCACAAGGATCTTCTGATCTGCCATGTGCTGCTGTGGGAAGTTCAAATTGTCTGGTGCTTTCTATCCTGTCTTAACATTTCTGTACTGTGTTGATGAGCTGGGTCTGGGGCAAGTGAAGTGTCTCACTGCTCTGGGCCCCAGCACTGGGCATGGAGCCTTGCTGTGTCCTGTCTTTCAGTGTTGTTCCCAAATGATGTCCCTCCTGTGAGAGCCCCTGGAGCCTGGTCCTGTGCTGGGGCTGGGGGCAGTGAGCCTCAGGCAGCTCCACCTGTGCAGCCCCTGTCCCCCTGAGCTACAGGGCTTGCTGGGAGGGCTGAGGGTCACCTGTGCAGAAGGGGACCTCAGGCTCACTTGCTTTCCCTTTGAAGTCCTGTATTTCTGGCTGTGCTGGAATTTGCTGGGAGCTGGGAAAACGGCTTCCAGATCTAAGGCTGATGGGTGAGATCCTGCAGCTGGTGGCCTGAGGGGCCATGTCCTGGGGAGCTGTGTCTGGAGCTCTGCCTGGAGCCCCCCCAGTGCTACTGGGGGTGGGCAGGACAAGCATTGGGACAGCACAGATACAGAGCAGTGACTGTCCCTGGGTGGGACCAGCCCTTCTGTCACTGTCAGCCCCCCAGATGTAGGGGCTGCCTTCTTCCACCAGACACCTCAGACTTGGCAGAGAGACTGGACCTGTCCCGCATGTGTGTCCCAGGCCAGGGGACAGCAGGGTTTCTCTGCTAGAGCCACACCTCATCAGGTGTGTACCATGATGTGTGGCATCACCACTGTCTGGGGTGGGTGTCTGGGGACAGGTGGCCAAAACAGGTCCCTGAAAACTTATATGCCAAGCTTCAGTCTTGGGGCTTCCCAAGCATCCTGCCCTATTGAAGTCATATTGACTACTGTGCTAGAGCTCCTAGCTGCTAAATACTGTACATAGTTGTTTGTAGGATGTTGGACCTTGTTGATGAATTCCCTGTTTCAATTTGTTTTCATATTTAAATGCAGTGTTAATAACAATGTGGTGTAATTTATAAATGTTGATCCTGGAAAGAAAAGCAAATGTAGTTTGTGTATTTTAAACTTTTTTTGTACTAAAATATCTTTTCTGAAGATGTCTTTTAATAAAAACAAGCCTTTAAGTGTCCTGCCTGATGGTTTATTTTTCTGATGGTTTACCTGTGGCAGGCATGTGGGAGCATTGTGAAGACTCTGCTATACTAGAGCTGGAAAAAATCATAGGTGCTCCTCTGGCTGGTCTAGGAAGGAAGAGAAAAACTGCTCATTGCAGGAAGAAGAGATGACACTGGTCTAGTCCCCCGAACAGCTCTAAATACCTGATGTACCTAAATGTGGCCCCAGCTCCTACATCTGTGCTGCTTCCCTGGGGACATCCCAGGGTTAATGATAGCCCCAAGCACAACTGTTTGAACAGCCCATTATACCCAGCACTGTGCTCACTCCTGCATTCAGAAATGCATTTTTAATATTCCCTTTGCTTAATTCAAAACTTGCTTAGTCCTTGAGTGCAGCAGCAGATACTGGACTGCATATTTTAGCCTGGATGCTAAAGTGATGAGACTGGATTTATACATCAAATAGAAGCTGGTGAAGGAGCTCTTCTGCACTGCCAATTTAAAAATTTTTTTTGCAGACCTGGGGTTTGCTCCCCTGTGGTTGTATTTGGTCTACAGGCAGTGCATGGTGCCAGACAGCACCTGACACCATCCAGGGTTCGGGAAATGCCAAATGGGCAAATGCTAAATGCCCTAAATCTTGCCTATCCTAGGGATCCCAGCCTCTGCTTTCTTGTGTGTTGCAGTCTTGCCTGTTGTACTGCGCAAGCCTCCACATTCCATCAGTGTCAGTGCCACCCATGCCCCAGGGCCATCGGTGCCACGCTGGAGTATGTGGCATCCTGGGGCCCTTTCAAGGTCCCTCTGCAGAAGCCAGTTCTGAGTCACCGTTTTCATCTGAAATCCTCCACCTCTTCAATTTTTAACAACCACTTCAACTGCAGTTGGTGGCGGCATCTGAGCGCTGCCGCGGGGCTCCCTCCAGCGACAGCGACAGACCTCGCAAGGCGCTGCCGGAGCACAGGTGCCCCAGGTACCGAAAGTTGCTGCTCCGAAAACCAGCCGTGGTCCCTGCAGGGGACGGGACCTGCTGTGCCAGCAGCTCCCGGTGGGATGAGCAACCCGGGGTTCAGGACTCACCAGCAAAACCCCAGTGAGGGCTGGTGTAAGGGCTGCTTCTGAAGGTCGGCATGGGGTAAGACAAATGCTGCGGGGTCTGGACGCGGTGGGATGGGGTTTAGAGGGCCAGCAGCACGGTGAGCTTGGCTGGGGCTGTGCTCCAGTGGGTGGCACGGAGCTGGCGCTCTCCTCAGTGCCGAGCTTGGAGTCAGCAGCAGCAGATTGACCCGGGATTCTCACAGAGCATCATTAGATCAAAACCAAGTTCTGCGTCAGGCACCAACATCCCGACCCAGCTGTGTTTCTGACCCCAAAAAACGAGGATAGGCTCAGCCTGCTGCACAGAGCTCCCTCTAAACAGTAACAGCAACCACCAGGAGACTCTTTATTCAACAGTGGAATCCAAATCGCTCTTTGGCAAAAAGGGAAGGTGTTTGTGTGTACACAGAGCTGCACCAGCTCGGATGGACAGGCTGAACCCCTGCATCCGTGGCACCAAGGTGCTGGAGGGAGGAAGCCAGAGGCATCACCTGAGTCCTCCAGCACCACTGTAGCACTACAGCAGCGGTACAAAACCAAAAAAGGCAAATTGGCAAAGCCCCACCGAGAACAGAAACCTGCCACACAGCCAAGGAACAGCAAACTGAACACAAGAGAGAAGTTCCTCACCCACCAACATTCTCCAGGCATCCCCCAAGGCCAGCAAAAATAAGTCCAAAGCCCAGTTTTTCCTCACCATTGTCTCAGTGTTGCTGCTCCCCCTGTGACACTGCAGACGCACTAATCCTTCAGCTGGATAAACACTCCTCCAGGGCAGAAGTAGGGCAGACCTGTCGTGATGAGCACAGCCCAGAAAGAGAGAAATGTGTGATGAGCAGAGCCACTTCCCGGCACACCACAGAGGGAAGGAGGGAGTCGGCAGTTTCCCTGCCAGGATTTGTCCAACCACAACCAAAGATGTCAGGCCGGTGGTGGGACACAGGTGTGCACAGGTTGTGTACAGTCACGAGGAGCAGGCCACCAGGGCAGCAGGGACAGCCATGGGCTCCCGAGTGGCTGCGTGAGGCTGGTGCTGCAGCCTGGACAGCGTTCCCACGGTGAGTTGCTGCCACTCTGCTGTCGGGAAGGTGAAGGATGTCCCACCTGGAGCCCACAAAACCGAGGTGAAGGGTATCCGAGGGGCCAGGCGGCCTCTGGCTGTGGTCACTGCTCCGCTCCGGAAACTGCCTAGAGCCGTGCCAGGAAAAGAAAGGGGAAATGTTTTCCTTGAACAATTGTGTCACCGTGAGGGCATGTTTTTGCCAGAACAGCCTTTTCAGCTGCTGTTTAGCAGGAAGGTGGGGCCGGGAGCTCTGAGCGGGGCAGGGAGCAGCCCGAGAGGGAAGCAAGGGGGCCGGGGCGGGGGCTCTGGGCGGCAGCCGAGTGTCCTGGGGGCTGCTGAGGGTCTCCCCACCCCGCGCTCCCCAGCTCCGGTGCTGCGCTGGCACCCGGGCCGAGGCAGTTCTCACCCCCGCCCAGAGATGACACCGCCCTTCAGCGATCGCCCTTCTCTCAAACGGGGCCAAAGCCCTCTCGCAGCGATCCCGCTGAAACCGGAGGGTCCCCATGGCCCGAAAAGGCTCCCCCCTCCTCCTCCGCGCCCCGCCCCGCCCAGCCCCGCCCCCGCCCGGCCGCGCCCCCGCAGGCCCCGCCCCCAGCCCCGCCCCCGCGCAGACCCCGCCCCCACAGGGACCCCGCCCCTCTCGCCCGGCCCCGCCCCGCCCCTCCGGTTCCCAGCTCGAGCACCCAGGCACCATCCCTCCCCAGCTGCCCTCTCTCGATTGGGTCGCGTTCCCCGTCAGTCAGCGGAGCTTCCGTCGCTTATTGGCTGTCATTGATGGGTTTGGCGCACCGCCCGCCTCCCGCGGGCTCTGGCGGGCGCTGATTGGCCCGTGCGGGAGCGCCCCTCCCCGGCTGGGCCGCGGTCGGTGCCGGGCAGGCAGAGGGTCGGCGCCGCCATCGCCATGGGCACCCGCGACGACGAGTACGATTATCTGTTCAAAGGTGCGTGCTCTGCAGGGCCGCGGCCGCCGCGCCGCGCCGAGCTCGGCCGGGAACAGCGGGTCGCGTGGGCCCGGGGCGGCCGCCGCGGCCTTGGTGCGCGGGGCGGCCTTGTGGGCCCCCGACCTGGTGTAGCGCCGGGAGAACCCCGGGGGAGCGGCGGGAGAGCCGCACGGGCCTCCCCGGCCCGGCCCGGCCCGCGGGGCCGCGCGTCGGCAGCTGGGCGGCTGCGATCCCCGGGGGCGGCCGGAGTCGCGGCGGGGAGCGGGCGGGCCGCGGGCCGGGGCCGTGGCCGGCGGTGCCGGTGGTTGTCCGGAGATCGCCCGGTGTCGAGCCGGAGCTGAAAACCCCTCAGCTTCGGTGGAGGCTCCTTCCCAGATCCTCGCTGAGCTCCAGCACCGGAGGCTCGGACCGTAACGGTGTTAATTCGGTTGTGCTGATGGGTGTTTTGCCGCGCCTGCCCCTGGCCCTGCCTGTGACTTGTCGGGTTGTCCAGGGCTGTGTGAGGGCTCATTGCTGCTCCTCCTGCGCTGCCTCCGGGGGCATCATCGCCGTGGGTGTCATCCCGCGGGATGTCTTCGGGGTTTCTGTCCCGTGGGATGTCTCCGCAGGCCGGGCTCCTGCCTGTCCAGAGGCTCAAGCTGACCAATTTCATGGAGCAGCCCACAGCTCTGCCTGTGAGGCCCGAGGAGAGGTGCAGGTGGGTATAGCACCTTCATCTTTGGTTTCTCAGCCTGTTTTGCGCCAGATCTACTGTTGGTAGAGTGTCTGAAACCTGATTTTCATCTCAAGAGTTCGCTCTTGGGAAGGGCAGTGCTAACGGTGCCGTTGGTGCTCTGTGAGGGCTCTGGGGGTCACTTGCTGCTGTGACAGTTTCCGAGGCATTTGATGTCTTTGTACCTGAACACTCTCAAGGGCAGCAGTGATTCCGAACTTGTGGACCAAAGGAAAGAGCAGTTACTCACCTGTGGGAAATGTTTTATAGATGCATTTGCCTATTTGCTTTATTTTTTTTACATTGGATTGAATCTTGAAGACAATGGGGGAAAAAACCCCTTCTTTCTCTCTGCCTATAAAATAGAAGACCAACCTATAAAAATATGCTAAACTGTCTGAGTCTAAAGTAGTTTCCTTGTGAAGTCATTCCACTGTCTGTTTCCCAGGTGGTTTAACAGCCAGGAACTTGAAAGCCTAAAATTTGTACTTACTTTTTTCTTTCTCTGAATAGTCAATTAGGCATTTCTCTTTTAACAACACTAGCTTTGAAATGCGTTTTTAATGTTATCTGGAGTGAGACTGAACCAGAAACCATTTGGTCAGGATCTGTGCTGTGGTGATGCTGGCTCACTTTGTAACCCTTAATAAAAAGTGGGTGAGAGAATTTTCCTTTTCTGTGCATCTTTTGGAAAGGGTTGTTGTGTAGATTAAAAAAAAAAAAAAACAGAGAAGGGTTTCTTTGTGGGTTTGATTATTTATTTTTTCCTTCCTTTGAGGCTTTTTGGGACTACACAAAAATTAATATAAATGGGACCAAGTGGGATGAGGGCTCAATTGTGGTACCAATTCCCCTTCCTTTTCTTTCTGCCTCCCCCAGTATTGGAATTAAACATCAAGGACAATTTTTGTTGTGATGTCCAGGACTTTGGTTGGCTTCTGGTTTAGCCCCTTCTTAGCTACATAGGCTTTAGAACTCTCTTCTGTCAGTCTGTGTGGTAGTCAGAGCTAGAAATAATGATGTAGGAGGATCTCAGTCTGGGAAAGTGTATTTTTATTAAATTTAAGGCTTGACTGTTCCCCCTGCCACCTATTTCCAAAGGACAGCACGTGGCAGGCAATGACTAACTTAAGGTTTGGGAGAACTCGGGGGATGTGAGTGATTATGGTCAAAGCTCATGAAAAAGGCAGGAGAAAGCAGCCATAGGGGAAAAGAGCTTTCTTTTACCTTTGTGGGAATTTAGACTGCTCTGATTAGTCTCCGCTTAGCAAAGGCTGTGGTTATTAAAAACAAATGCATATCCTATTAGTCACCAATATCTGGCAACCTTATGTACTTCAGATTTATCACAAACTCTGGTTAGATGGTCTCTGCTAGAGGGAGTCTTAATCTTCTTAATCGCTCAAAACTATGTATTCTTTTTTCCATATTAATAAATGAGTGCATTTACAATTCGTTGTAAACTTGATGTATGGCACTGGAATTTTAATTCTGACTTTGGCTTGTTTTGTACAAGGATCTCAATATACAGGGCAGGTATTGGAGGTGGGATTGTGCTGCAGCTCTGGATGTTGTAGACACAGGAAGCAGAGTGAGGGTGGTGACTGAGTTGATGGATGGGTAATGTGGTGGTGATGGATAGCCCGCACAGTGGCAGGGCGTGCTGGAGGAGAGAGAAAATCAGGAAAGACTGAAGGAGCAGGATTCAGGATACAAACAGGGCACTATATGAGGCTTGTCCTGTGTGTTAGAGCCGTCTGAAGATGGCTGATGCTGGTTATTGGTTCATGTCACTTCCATGATGAAACCAGTGCATCTTTCCATCACCAATGTGTGGCCCTTAGGGACATTTGGAGAGTGAGTTCCTTAGTTCTGGTGAGATGTGTTTAGGGAGCATTCAGACTCTTAAGCTGTCATTTGGAACTTTTTTTTCTACTCTGTCATGACTTCTGAATTTGAACAGGCTATACTGTGTGGTGACCTGTTACCAAATTTAGAAACTTTCCCAAGATGTAATCACTTAGTCCGGAACGTTGAAGGTACCTTCTTGCTCAGCTCCCATAGAAAATAAGTTTGTGGCTTGTGCCTGGATGTGGGACCCCCAGTCTTGGCATCTTTCTCCTGAAAGTGAAAATGCTCCTTTAGTGCTCAAGATTGAGTATTAATAAGAAGCACTTGGAAATTCTAGAGTAGAATTCTCTTTATTGAATTGAATCTGGTTGCCTTCCTTCTGAAAAATGCTCTCCTAGAAGCTCTGCTGGAATGTGGGGCAGCCTGGTGGAGGGAGCCTGTGAGTAACCAGCCAAAGGAGTGCAGGACCCCTGGAATAGATGGAGTTAATGACTTGAGAGCCGTTTTCATGGTTTATGGCCAAAACTGATACTTTTAAAATGCCAGAGCATGGGAGATGGCTAGAACGTGGAAAGGCTGTGCTTTCTCGAGCTGCAAAGTCATGGGAAGATAGCTCCCTTCGGAAACAGTTGGAAACCTCAGGGGTCTTCTAGTCTGGTCTAGTTTGTGTGATAGATATTCTTACTTTTGGTTATGGTCAGGGCTTTGCTGTGGGATAGAGCCTACTCCAGCCAGCAGATGCCTGTGCAAGATGAGTGACTTCTGCCTGTTCTTGGAAGGTCCCATGGAATTAGTGATGAAAAACTGTTTGTCTGGAAAATAAAGCTAGCAAAATCCTAGAGTTAGAACTGGAAATAAAATCTTTTTTTATCTGTCTGTTCTCATACCCTAAAAAAATGGTTTAGGCAGTTTGCCAGGGAAGGCAGAGCACTGTGAGGAGCTGGTTTTTCTCCCGGGTGGGGAGTTGTGGTGCCTTGCCACGATGTGCTGGCTGCCCATTCCTGCCTCTGTTATGTTTTGCCTGTTCAGCTGTGCTAGCACAATTGTCTATCTGTGCTGTCAGGCAGATGAGATGCTGGGGGTGCTATCCGGAGCGTTTCAACAATCCCCTGTGCAGCTCGGGAGCTGTTGCAGCAGAGCCAGGGTCCAGCAGCCTGGGAATGTGCTCCAGGGCTGGGGCGGCACTGAGCTGGAGCAGGGTGCTGCCAGAGCTGCATCCTCACAACAGTGGCCTGAGCAGAGAAAAACTGTAGCAGCACTAAAAGACAAGTGTGATTCTTGGCCCTGGGAGGACACCGGTGAGCTCATTCTGGAAGTGTGCAATGAGAATATTCTTCTGTAGTTGTTGGGGGGAAATTGGGAAGGGTTCTTGCCCAAGTCTGCTTTTCTGTAGGAAAAACAGACCATATGAATGAGGAAGATCAGCAAATCTCTACTTAGAAGTGGAGTAGGAAATATTCCCAAGGTTAAAGAAGCTCACAGAGGCTGGCTGCCTTTCGTCCTTTTGCTTGAGCCAGGACTTGAATTCTAAAGGGTATGTGATACAGTGTTTGCGAGAGGAAGGGTGCACGGCTCAGCTGTTTCAGCTTTGTTTCTGTCTGTTGTTTCTTGCTATCATTGATAAGCCAAAAAGTTGAGAGAACCTCCTGCCACAAGATGTACCTTTGTTTTCATAATTCCTTTCAGGAAGGCTGGGCTTTGTGTGCTGAAGATCTATCTGCACTTACATTTTTCTGTTATCATGGCAACACCACGTGTGGAGGCAGAGGTTTCTAGCTCATCTCTTACTTCTCATGCTGTCTACTACAACTTGTTTTGCTGGATGAAGTTCTGCTTTGCTTTGTATCTTTTTGTAGTATCAGCTGTCTCCTGTTTTCCCCTTCCTGTGGTGGACATATTTATGAATTAAATTACTGAAATAAAACACCCCATATGACTCCAACAAGGGTTGCAAATAATTGTTTACTTACCATGTTTTTTGTTCTGTAATAAAAATAGAATACAAAGCTTTTGTTGGGCAGACAGGTGGCCTGTTGCCATGTTCTTGCCTATAGTGTTTCTTAGGATGTGGGTTGCAGCCTTCCTGTGCCAAAGGTCGAGTGTGTGAGGGGTGTCTCTTACCTTTGCCTGCTGCAGTTGTTGGGGCCTCCAAAGCACTGCTTGACTTTGACAGTCACTGTAGCAATTTCTCATTTTCACCTCTGAGGACCGGGCAGCTACTCACCACAAAACAGCTTGGGTCTCTTCTGGGGTTGGAGAAGCAAGCTGTGCATGGTAAAGACTGTGGTGTTGTCTATGTTAAATCTCTCCTGTGTTATCTGACTGTGCATTTCTGGTGGGTGCTGCCTGCCAAGCTGCACTGCTGCATGGGGTCAGTGCTGATACGAGGAATTAATTGTGAAAATAATGTCTCTCCTTTCAGTTGTATTGATTGGAGACTCTGGAGTTGGGAAGAGTAATCTTCTGTCACGTTTCACACGCAATGAGTTCAATCTGGAGAGTAAGAGCACCATTGGGGTGGAATTTGCCACCAGGAGCATCCAGGTGGATGGGAAGACGATAAAAGCCCAGATCTGGGATACTGCAGGCCAGGAGCGATACCGTGCCATTACCTCAGCGTGAGTACTCTTGTCTTTGCTCAGCACAATTCTAGCAGAGATGCTGCAGATAAATGGATAAGTAGAGAATGAAACATATTTGAGACACATGACAAAGTCATTATGACAGACTTCAGTGTGGATCCAAGTCATAAGATAGCAAATACTTTTGTGTTCTCTGGATTTATATAATGTAAGTAATTTTTAGATTCTCATGTTACTATTACAGAAACACATGACAGCTTAAATCAAAACTGGGAAATTCTGTTTGAGTTTTGGGATTTGTTTTTTTGTCTGCACTGAATGTGCTGTGTTCATTATGTGGAGTGAGTGTCATTTCAGATGGAAACTGGGTACTGTTGGTATCAAGTTTTGGTCTAGGCATGGTGGCTTACTGTAGCATCCATAGCTTCTGATCTCCATTGCTCCCTCAGTCTTGAGATTGAAGGTATTTTCAGGAAAATCTGCAGCCACAAAGTCCCTTGAAATCCCAATGACTTTGAATTAGTCACAGACCTGAAAATTAGGTCCATGAGTGCACACACTGAATAGCCAGGAAGTAGGAAGGCAACTATGATAGTGCTGACTGTGCAGCATTAGGCACAATCCGTGGAGGTGAGAAGCTTTTTCACCTATGGCACCCAGTTAACCCACAGCGTGGCTTGAGCTGTACCTGTTTCTATGCAGGCAAAAGCATCTGGCAGGGGACAAAAAGCAATCCCTTTGGTCAGGCCTGGTTCTCCAGAGCTTTTTCTGATCAGTGAGTTGATTTTTTGTTACATTACAGACGTGTATCAGTTTTTAAATGTAAAAGCATGTTTTTGAGTCATGCCCAGATTGAGCCATTAAACTCAAGGTAAGGGGAATTTTGGCAAGATGGGAGAAAACCAGGAGAGTCTGGAGCCCAAAGGGAGCAGTTTATAGGGAAAGGGATGCAGAAGCAGATGTAATTTCAAATTGCATCTTTTCTGGAACTATTAGTGTGACTTTCAGAATTTTTTTTGTGACCCTTGCTCTTGCTGCAAAAACTGCTGGTCCAGTCTGGGTTAAAACAACAGGTTTTACTTCTGGGAGCTGGTGCAGCTGCAGTCCTGTGATCCTGCCTCTCCTTTGTGCTGGCACTAGCTCCTGCTCAACACATCACTCAGCCAGCTCAGCCTGCCCGGCCAGCAGAATGCCAGACATCAGGGAAAAGGGAATGTTTTCTGCTGACTTGGTGCCCTGACTCAGTTTGACAATGTCAGACAGGTGCTAGCAGAACTGAGGAGAAATGGTAGGATAGTGTGGAAGAGAAATATGGATGTTACAGGATTGCTGGTATAGATTGGCTTGTGCTGAGCCCTTGGCTTATGTTGAAATGGGCCCAAGCCTGCACTGAGGGAGCAAACTCTGTGCCTGGATTAGAGGTTTGTGGATAGCGACAATACAGCCCAGAGTTCCCTCTTTAATTTGTAGGAGGGACAGGAGATATTTGAAGGATCAGGAACAAATACTGACATTTTATTAAGGGCTTTTTCCTAGTAGAAAGTTAGGTTGTAACTTCACAAAAACCTCCCAGCTATGCTGACTCTGCCATGGTGAGTTTTCCTGCACATGGTTGGAGCAGACAGGACATTTTCAGTTCTGGTTTCTGCAGGCTCTCCAGCATTTTGGTACACACACTGGATTTTTTTTTAGAAATACCATTAGAAAAAACCCTGCATTTGGAACTTGGTTTTAGGCTTCAAAACCTCTCCAACAACAATATTTGCTTCAGCACAACTTTTTGCGAGGTGGAAAGCATTCCAGAAGAGCGAGGTGGCCTGTTTGTTGGTCAGGCTGGGACAGAGCTGTCGCTGAAGGGCTGTGCCTCATGGTTTCAGATATTACCGCGGTGCTGTCGGGGCTCTGCTCGTCTACGACATTGCCAAACACCTCACCTACGAGAACGTGGAGCGCTGGCTGAAGGAGCTGCGAGACCACGCCGACAACAACATCGTGATCATGCTGGTGGGCAACAAGAGCGACCTGCGCCACCTCCGCGCCGTGCCCACCGACGAGGCCAGGGCCTTCGCAGGTTTGTACTCCCCTGGCTGGGCTGGGGCTGCAGGGCCTGGGGGTGGTGCCTGCTGTCCAGGCACTTTTGTCCAGGGCTGAACTCTCACCTCAAGTTTTAGTTTGGACTCTAAAAAAGACATTTAACTTTTTTTTTTTTAATTAAAATATCTTGACTTATTAACTAGCATGTGTGATTGGTTTGGCTTTTTTGGAGAATTTTTTTTGTCATTTTTAGTTTGTGGTTTTCTGTTGTTTTTTAAATCTAGTGGTAGTACATGTTTTTGAAACACTGTCCTTGAGCTGCCTGATAGCTGAAGATTAAACACTTCCTCTAACAAGGCTAGAAACAGTAAGCAACATTTAGAAGAGAAAATATCACAATAAAACTAAAAAATATCACAGCACGAAATGTCTGTCCTTCCTTCCTAGAGACCTGATTCTGCTGAGTAGGTATCGATGCGGACAGCTACAAATGAATGCTGGACCTTCTCTTAGATGGGGTGTTTGCCGCTCTAGAGCACTGATGCAAACAGTAGTGTCAGCCAGTCTCACTTAAATGCAGCAATCATCAAACTTGAAAATTATCATTTGCTGGGAGAAGTCAAGTGGGTTATGTAAGATGCTGCCACTGCAATCCTTCTTTCTTCCTTACCCGGCAGAGCACTGGTCAGATACTCTTTTGCCCTGAAAGATCTGGGGACATCCAGCTTTTGTGTGGCTGTGAAGCTTGGAGGTGGAATGTAAATGTACAACCGTTAAAGTACCTCTAGAAATATTACCAAGGCTTGCTCATACACACTTTCTGAAGTTTGCTGGAAAGCAAGTACCCTGAGGGTAATAAAGCTGCTTTAAATTTTCAAATGGACGAGAAGTGACATTTATCTAAGAGAAGCAAAACAAGGTGGTGGGTGCCCCAGATAGTCTATTACTTTGGTCACTTGGTTCAGCTTCTTACTTTTTGACCCTGACTTACTCCTAGGGCTGTTTTAAATTGCTAGTGATGGTCTAATTGTTGCTGTTTAAGCTCCTTGGCTGAAATTTGCCTGTTCCTGAGCAGGTGATACAGAACCATACTAGGTATGATATTTGAGTATTAATCACTGTATTTTTTAATTTAAAAAAATTCTTTTGCATTGTAAAAGTAAAGAAAATAGACCATAGAAAATAGACCCCCATGTTCCAGAGGGTCACTGTTATTTGGAAGTGGGGTCTGATTAGGAAAGTATAGGTCTGTTGATCTTGTTGAGTTTGCAGAGGAGAATTGTGTCTCTGTAGCAGCTGACGTGCTTGTGCTGGGACTCTTGCTCAGGGTACCTCTGAGTGTGATCTGTAGCCAGAAGAGAATGATATTTTGTGTTGCTTGACTGAGCAAGGGCTGCAGTGGGGAAAACGTTCTTGCACTTTGGGCAAAGGAGATGTTGCTGAACTGCAGCACCAAGATGTTCCTTGTGCAACAGGGAAAAGAAAAAAAATTACTGCCCTGGCTGGTTTGGCCTGAAATAAAATATAAAAACCTCAAAGTAAATGTGAGATAAAAGTGTTATTAAAGTTTTTAGCTGAACCACTTCTTATTTATTTCAGAAAAAAATAACTTATCTTTTATTGAAACATCTGCTCTGGATTCAACAAATGTAGAAGAAGCCTTCAAGAACATCCTTACAGGTATGGTTTGTTACGGATTCAGGGGAGCTGCTGAGGTGGTGGGTCTTCTTCATGGGCACCCTTTGCAGTTACCTGGAATGTTTTGGAAATGAGTGTTGGGAGTGATGGTTAGTTTGCAAACTTTCTAATCTCACTTTTGTATTCTGCCTCCCACCCCATACACCCCTTTCTGTCCCAGGAGAGGGTTTCTGTCTCCAGGAGGTTTCTCTCGTGATGTTCCATAAGTTGAAGCTGTTGCAATAGCACTGTTGTAAAGGAACCAGTAATTGTACTTCTGTGCCTGCACAAAATCTCGGGACTGAAGCCCCAGCCATGCTCGGAAATTAAATGTTAAAAGAAGCCTAATGAAAAACTCCCATAAAGAAGCCCTACACAGTCCTCCACGATTTTTAATCCTTACTAAAAGCTTTGGGTGTTGCTGTTTTGGGGTTGTGGATGTATGAATGTGACCACAATATTTACCACAGACTTCCAGGGAAGTACTTGCCCTTTTCCTGTTTCACAATGGAGGGAAGTTGGAACAAGAGCTTATAGTCAGTGAAATAAGTAACTGCAAAACCTTTCCACTTATAAGGCTTTGACTAACCATGTAGTTGAAACAGTTTGCTTCTGAAAGCTTTTAAGCTGGCCATCTCTCTTCAGTGGTTACAGCTTTGTGGATCTGTGGGCTTTCAAGCATAAGTTAGTTTGAGTCAAATAAATTCGTTTTGAGAAGTATGAGGCTTTATGGAGCCATGCAGCTCTTTACTGTCATAGGTAGGAAAACTGATTTGTTGCAGAGAGGAGCATTGCTGTTACTTGACAGTAGCAGGTTGCCAGGAGCGGAGGTGGGGATCAGGTAACTTGTTGCTGCTGTGAAGGTTTCCCAGCATTCTGGTGATTGGTGTTTCTAGAGTATGCTGCCCACATGTTTTTAATCACAAAGAAGATGATTCCCTGTTTTGGAAATGAGCACTCCTGCTCTTTTCCCATTTAAAAACCCTTTTAATAATCCCCATTTTCATGGAGTTACTGAGAAAGAATGGGATAGGAAGTGCTGTTGTGGAAGCCAGTGAGGACTCTTGTCTTAATAACTTTTCCAGACAGAGCTGGCGTATTCATTCTGAAACAGGAATGCCAGCCAGATGTTACATGCCACATCTGGTTAGCCCAGATTCCGTTTCAGAGCCCTTAAGTTAAATCTTCTCCTTCTTGAGTTCTGGCATGTTCCTGGACAGTTTGCTCAGTGTGATGCCCCTGAGACTGCTGTGCGCCTGGCGGCCTTGCCCCTGGGCAGCCATGCCCCTGGGAGGCTGTGCCCCTGGGAGGCCAGGCCATGCCCCAGGAGGAGAGGGCGTGCTCTGGGGCTCTGACCCGTTGCTCTCCTTGCAGAAATCTACCGCATCGTGTCGCAGAAGCAAATCGCTGACCGGTCTGCGCACGATGAGTCTCCTGGCAACAACGTTGTTGACATCAGCGTCCCACCAACCACCGATGGACAGAAATCCAACAAACTCCAGTGCTGTCAGAACCTGTGACCTCCTCTAGATGACTCTTGTACCCTCCACTTCGTCTGTGCTTCATTTAGAAACTTGTGTGCACTTCCTATCTCCTGTGATTCCGTGACTCCCTCTTCCCTCCTTATTTACTCCATTCCCAAATCTCCCCTCTCATATTAGAGCTTTAATTGTAGGGCTAATATCCCCCTGCCTCTGAAACCCCTTCCATGTGGTGACTTCTGGGCTTGAAATGTCGTCACTGATCTGATAGACATGTTTGTGTTGGAACATCTGCTGCTGGATATTATCCCATAAAACACTCTTCTCGAATGGGCTTGTTTAAGTTTTGCTAGGTTTTTTTTTAGTTTGGTTTTGTTGTTGTTGTTGTTGTTTTCTGGGAGGGGAGCAATGGGACTTGACTCTACCAGTTGAAGAAATTACTACATTTAGGTGACAAGGTTTTTTCCTCCCAGTCAGATATCTCTTTTTCTTGTGTTTCTGTAAACATGGGGGAGAAATTAAACTAGCTATCCTGCCAAATGTTCTGTTTTCTGTCCTGATGAAGTCTCACAGTGAGGATTTAAGTGGCTGCACACACATAAGAAAGCTGTTGAAAATAACATTACTTATTCTGTAATTATCCCTAATACAGTTAGTCTGGCTGTGTAGTTTACTGTTTCCTGCTTGGGAAATTTTTCTCTATTCTTGGTTTATTTGGGAACAATGAAATATGTCTGCATTGCTTTCTCTGCCACCATGAATGCCTGTGCAGGCTTTATGAAGTGGCTTAATATTTATTCATGGCTTCTGTTAATCAGTTAACATTATTGTACAGTAAGTGCCAGCGTATTGATTTCAGAAACCTTTTGCAGCCTGTACAAGTAGGCTTCTTTTGTACTGTAGGTCAGTGTCTGAAAGCAGGATCTGCTCTAGATCCAGGGGTTTTTTTTTTGCATGCTGCTTTTTCACTAGATCTCTCCTGCCCCTGTCTGAATGAGTGAAGCAATATTTTCATGTTGCATATATACCTGCACTTGTAAGGGTTTTGGTTGTTGTAGAGAAACACAATACTTTATACATTTTGTAAAACTTCTGCAGATCCGTAACATCTGGAACTTTCTCTTCATGATCTTTCACTATTGACCTCTACTAAAATGCATAATACTAGGATTTCACATAATAACTACTAACCTGTTTTCTTCTTACCATTTTACTGAACTGCAGACTGTAATTCTTAAATGATTGTACTTCACTGATGTAACAGATTTGTCATCAGCAGGGCTAACTACTCTAATTCTTTGTTGTGCTGAATGGGAAGAATGTTACCACAACTTTGTGTAGTTAGTCTCTTGCTTGCTTGTGCAAATCTCTGATGGCTTTTCATCGCTCACTAGCTCTTGCACACTTGTATCCCCTCCGGTATCCGCCGAATGTTCTGATGACAAATACTGGGTGAAACGATCTAAAGAAGAGCTGGAGACCATCTGCTACTCCCTGAAGGCTTGTGGAGCCATTTGCAGTGAGTTTTTGGTCTGTATTCTGAGCCTGTACCTCACTGGATGAATCCCAGCTGCATATTAGTGAGTTGATTTTTCCTTACTGATACAAAGCAAATATGAAACCGTGAATTGTGCTTGAAGGGGAAATCTGACATTCCAGTCTCAACTGTTCTGTCTGGTTACGTAATAAAATTAAGGGCAGTTAACTCTGATGGCTTTTTTTTTTTTATAAGATTTCCAGACCAATGCCTTTAATTTTATACTGGATGCACTGAGAGGGCTCTCACTCACAGCGCAGGATGCACATGGTGCCTGGCACTTCCACTCTTCAGCTTTGTTTAGAGGTTACATTTGAGGTGAAGGGGTGCATGCTTGCAACCTGATCCCACTGAATGAGCGTATGAATTCCAGTTTAGGCATCACAGGGCTCTGTCCCTAAGGGTGTTCCAGTTCAGGAAGCACTTTCAACACTTGGTATTTACTTCACTAGCATTCTGTTGAGAGAAGGTGGAAACTGGGATGTTTCCTTTTTGGTGGTCCAAGACCAGGACGTAATGCGCAGTCAGTGTTCAGACAGCTGGTAGTGAGAGAATGGAAAATTCTGAAATACTGAAAATACTTCATTTGAGAACAAGTGGACACTAGTGGAGCTGGGCTCCTTAATTTTTGAACAAACTATATAAAGAAATCAGTTGGATAGCATGAGGAGGAATTGTATTGTTAAGAAGACTTATTAGTTCAGGGTGATGTATTAACATGCTTACTCTGCAAGTCCTGTTCTTAACATGAAGTTTCTAGAATCAGTCTGGCCTGGTGTAAGAAGCCAAGAAGCAGTTCAGTCACTTGCTTGTCTCTTAAGATATTTTCTTTAGTCTTTGACTTTGTGGAAGGCTCTAAACTTTGCTGCAGAGTCCCAGTGAAAGGTCAGTGTCTAGGGCTTAAGTGCTGTTAAATTGATGGGTATTGAGCACTTGAGCAGCTCCATTGTCCAAAGCCCCCTCAGCACCGGTGGGCCTTGGACCATTCTATTTTGTTTGAGATGTGTTGTGTGACAGGGAAAAGCCCCCTGCCCTTTGCTGGGGGCACCCAGGATGTGGCAGTTGTGAGTATGCACATGTGTACCCATGCAGCTCCTGAGAGCACTGGGAATGGGCTGGGGGTTTTATTGGCTGTGGTCTCTTCCCCAGTCTGCTGTGCTGCTCTCCAGGCAGAGCCATAGCCCTTCTGTGGGTCTGAGACGCTCCTGCCGAGACTCAGCAAATGGCTGTCCATGACAATAGAAAAAGGACAGTGGAGCAGTTCTGCCAGGTTAGGTCACCTTCCTGTGCACAGACCGGGAATAATGCTTCTCATCTGGGGTTCCTGGTGTCCTGATAAAGCTTTGTGCATTCCTTAGAAACTGCATCCACAGCCCAGCCCACTGTTGTGCTGGAATTGCTGAGGGGAAGACCTGGAGGAGTCCTGAGGAAGCTGGAAATGCTGAAGAGCTGTCTGACATTCAGAGAAGCTCTTCAGTCGCCCAGACTCCTTCAAGCATGCTTTCCTGATGTGGTAATTAGAGACTACATGTAACCTCAACTAGACTGCTTCATCCCACAGCTTTGCTGGCTGTGTGTCTCTCAGTATTACTGTCAGGAAAAAACAAAAGGTTACAGCTCTCTTCCATCTGCCCCAAGGGATTTGAGGGCTGAATTTGGCTTTTGTAAAACTCTTGATAACAGGAAAGATGCTTGCGAAAAGAAGGAATTTGTGCAGTGCTTGCTTTACTTGAATGTTGAGGCTGACTTTCCTTTTACTATTGAAAACGCTTAAAAAGCCCTGAGTGCTGCCACCTGTGTCAGTAACACAAACATCGGTCAGAGGCTCCTGGTGTTGTCTAGAACAGGTCCTTTAATGCAGAATTAGGCAGGAGTCTATCACGGTGCCTCTCCTCTTACTGATGGAGAGGCTGAAGGCCAGAAGGCGAACATAAAAGTGACTTGGTCCTGAGCACACAAACAGATAATTGGTAAAATTGGGTAGATCAGATCAATGCAGCCTCTTTTCCTGCAGAGTCAGTGCTTACAGACAGGTGAGTTAGTCTGGGTTCTTCACTGGAGCCTGTACAGAACAAGGAAGTTCGGTTCGCAGGAAAGTTTTAAAGCTCCATACTTGTATAAATGTTAAAATACAGTTGATGGCTGACTGCTTGCTACTTTGTTAAAAATATTTCAGCGTGTGCTGTGAAGGCCATCAAGATTTGGTAGAAGAAAGGCAGTTTGATGCCTTCCTGCCCCTGTGGCAGGTTTAGAGGCAGTAGAAGGATGATGGATCCCAGAGATGCCCCCATTTGGGTGCTGTTGTGTGACCCCCTGGTGTCCAGGACCTCTTGTGTGAGCACAGAGCTCTTGGCTCGGCATGGTAAGGGTTGGGCTGGGCCTTTATTTGAATCAGTTATTTAACAAAAGCTATTGGAAAAATGTACAGGAGGTATTTTTGCTCCTGGTGCTTTGATCCATGCATGCTGTACTGCTCCTGGTGGGGGTGGGATCTGTTTCTGGCTGAGTCTTATCCAGGCTTGGTGATCATTTCCCTTCCAAGCAGAAGGAAGAACTTGCTTAGAGGTTCTGGACTTTATAAGAAAAGAAGATCCCAATGAAGTGGCTCAGTCACTTAGGGAAGACTTTTTCCTCCATAAAAAATGAGAACAAACAGTGTTAAAGGTAGGGACCTGAATTTCAGCTAAGGAAAATGAGACAATTGGAAGTGATGACTAACTGTCCTTCAAGTAAAGCACAGTAAGTAGGGGCTGAAGGGTAGATTCTCTTGACTTGCAGACTCTTTAATGTAGTTGGGATGGTGATTTATGGAATGTGTCCATGGAATGAGTATCTCCAGGGCTGCACTGTTTCAATAATTAACAGCAATTCCTATTTTACACTGGTCAGATAATGCATGGTAGTGTTGACTATCAGGCTTTGTAGGCTATAAATAGTAGTGGGCCTTTATGCAACCCAGAAGAGAGGTTCCTTTCATTTACTTTTATTCGTGGTTCCTGTGTTAAGTGCAATTCACTTTGTAAATAAACTCATTACTCCATTTTTGTGCATGGTTATGATGTATTGTGGATATAAAGATTGCCAAATCACACCGTCTGTGTAAAGTTCTGTTCCAGACACAACTGTACAATAAGGTGGAGGGGCTCCCGACCCGGAGCACGGGGCGGGGCGGGGATGGGTGTCTCTGCCAGCACCCCCGGGGAGCGGCAGCATGGGGTCCCCGCTGCCCCCGGGCTATTTCCCCGCCGTAGGGTGCGGCGTTCGGCGGCGTGCGGGGTCCAGGGTGCCGCTCTGGGGCCGGGGCCGGCATTGGGCGGTGTGCGGGGTCCCGGGGTGGGGGCGGGGTCCCGGGGTGGGTGCGTGGGTCCCGGGGCCGGGCGGGGTGCCGGGGCCGGGCGGGGTCCCGGGTGGGTGCGGGGTCCCGGGGTGGGTGCGGTCCCGGAGCCGGGCAGGGTCCCGGGGTGGGCGCGGGTCCGGGGCGTGCGTGGGTCCCGGGTCCCGGGTCCCGGGGTGGGGCGGGGTCCCGGGGGGGGGACGGGTCCCGGGGTGGGGGGGGGTCGGGGTGCGTGCGTGGGTCCCGGGGTGGGTGCGGGGTCCCGGGGCCGGGCGGGGTCCCGGGGTGCGTGCGTGGGTCCCGGGGTGGGTGCGGGGTCCCGGGGCCGGGCGGGGTCCCGGGGTGCGTGCGTGGGTCCCGGGGTGGGTGCGGGGTCCCGGGGTGGGGGCGGGGTCCCGGGGCCGGACGGGGTCCCGGGGTGGGGGCGGGGTCCCGGGCCGGTGGGGGGTCCCGGGGTGGGCGGGGTCGGGGTGGGCGGGCGTGGCCGGGCGGGGGCGTCCCCGGGTGGGGGCGGGTCCCGGGGTGGGGGCGGGGCCCGGGCCCGGGGTCGGGGGGTCCCGCGGGTACGGGGCGGGCGGGTCCCGGGTCCCGGGGTGGGTGCGGGGTCCCGGGGTGGGCCGGGGTCCCGGGGTGGGGGCGGGTGTCCCGGGTGGGGGCGGGCGTCCCGGGGCGGGGGGGTCCCCCGGGGTGGGGGCGGGGTCCCGGGGCCGGGCGGGGTCCCGGGGTGGGGGCGGGGTCCCGGGGTGGGGGCGGGGTCCCGGGGTGGGTGCGGGGTCCCGGGGTGGGGCCGGGGTCCCGGGGTGGGGCCGGGGTCCCGGGGTGGGGGCGGGGTCCCGGGGTGTGGCCGCGCCCTCCCGGCACTGGGGGCAGGGCCTGAGGCGGGGCGGAGCAAGGGGAGGGCGGGGCCCGAGGGGGCGGGGCGGGGCTGATAGGGGCGGAGCTTTGTTGCAGGGTCGCTATTGGTCGCCGGCTGTTGCCAGCGGGGTCGCGTCGCGACGCCAGCGGGTTGCACGTAGCCCATTGGGCGCTCGGGAGCTGCGTCAGCGCGGCGCGGGCGGGGATTGGCGGGCGGGCGCTGGGGGCGGGGCCCCGCGGCCGCCGCAGCCGGCGCTGGGGCGGCGCGCGCCGCGCTGAGGGGCCTCGGGAGCGCAGGTACCGGACGGGGGGCGGCCGGGCCGGGCCGGGCCCGCTCCGCTCCGCTCCGCTCCGCGCACACCGCGCTGGGCAGCGCCCCCACGCGGGGCTGCGGCCGCGGGAGCGGCGTCCCGGCCGGGCTGGGCCGAGGCGGGCGGGCCGGGGGGCCCGGGAGCTCTGACAGCCCTCCCGGAGTCCCCGCCGAGGGCGTCCCCGGTGTGCGGCTGTTGTCGCTCGTGCTCGGGAGCCGGAGCCGCGCTGTAGGGCTCGGGGCCTGTCCCGCGGAGCAGCTGCCGCCGCCCCGCTGCCTGCACGGAGCCGTGCGAGGCGCTGCCGCCGGTGCGGGCTGCGCTGTGCTCGCTGTGCGGGGCCTGAGCGCGGCCCTTCCCGGCCTGGGCAGGGCTGGCACCGTCCCCGGGAGCGCCCGCGGCGTCCCTTACAGACATCACCCGGGACAGAAGTTCCGGAGGTTTGAGAAGCGGTGTTTGTTCATTGGATTCTTCTTCCCTGGGTGTAAGCCGTTATTAGGAAAAGTTTCCTTTGCCCGTGAGCTCCCGTACTTGTTTTTTCACGTGTTTGGGAGCGTTCTGATGCCCGTTTGCCCCTCGAGCGCACGGACACGCTGCCTTGTGTGCAGAGATTTCCCAAGAGAATGAGCTCGGTGTCACAGCACAGCTGAAGAGGTTCCTGCAATCCAGTGTTGGAGCAGCAGCTGCTTTCCTCCGTGGTGTAAGCTTAGAGTTTGTGATGGACTTCTCATAAACTGGACATCTTTAACTCTCATTTAAACTCAGGTGTCTTGAGCCAACTGTCTGTGACAGAGGCCAGAACTGCTGGGTTGTGGGATTTATCCAAGGGACAAGCCTGTGGCTTGTGTATAGGAAGGTGATTGTGACATGTTTCTTTTGCAGTCTCAAGCACTTGCTCTGGTTCTATGCTCTAGATCTGTTAGGGAGACCAGGGTTACAAACCAAATTGCCATGCAGTGGTCTTGGAGGCTGCTGAGGTGTGCAATTGCTTGCATGTAGTGCCCACAGAAGTGGTGCCACTCAGGCCTGGGGTGATACATCTGCACTACCTGGTGCTGCTGGGCCAAGGAGAGTTTAGGCTCTTGTCCTCTTGGAGGGAGCTGTGCAGGGCTTGAATTTTGCAGGCAGGCAGGTGGGGTGTTGCTCATGTTGGGGCTGATGATGGTGAACTGGAAGTGTCAGGGTTATCCAGAGCAGCTCCGGCTTTTTATCCTGCTTGTTTGTATTCAGTGTTCTGTCCCTCCCCTGTGTGATGAAGATCTTTCAGTGGGGATGTGCTTCTCATCCCACCCTGTGCCCTTTATTTGCTTATCCCTAAGGGACTGTTTCTGTCCTTCTCTTAACCCTCTCTATTACCAGCTCCTCATTTTCCTTGGCACTCTCATTCTCTTGCTCCACTCTCCTTCCAGCAAGCATTTATCTCTGTATCTTTCCCTTCTGATGCAGTTTCTAGCACTTTCTTGACCTTTTTCCTGGTTCTTGTTGAGAATGCCTGTGATGCCTCTGTGGTCAGCCAGCTGCATTGGCTGTGTCCGGTCCCCTTTGTCACCCTGTTTGTGAGGACATGTAACCCTGCTTGGCTGCCACTCATGTGCACAGTGTAATGCTTTGAACAGCTGGACGTTAGTCTTGGCTTTCCAAGGCTAAAGTGTTTGCATACTTTTGTGCATCTCCAGAGGATTATGCGGGGGAGTGTTTGGAGGCTGGAAGTGCCCTGGTTTTTCGGATGTGTTTGAAGCTGTGATGGAGTGTCACCCTTCAGAAACAGAGGCTCAAAGGGAGCTGGGACTGTAAAATCCCTTTTGTCACAGGCACCATGACAGTGAATTTAACAATTCCAGTTGAGGACAGAAGGTCTGACAAACGCCAAGCACACACTGGGGAGCATTGCAGGCAGCCTGCATCAGTAGGGAAGTCTTACGTTCACCCAGAGCAGACCAGGTAGCACAGGGAACAGGCAAGTGTGAGCCTAATGCCTGTTTCATGGACTCTCTATACCAGCTGTAAAGCTGGAGGTGTCTCTGTGTGGTTAGCTGATCAGCACCACTGCCTAAGTGGAAACAGAAAATGGCATTTGAACTAATGTTCCTTGTTTTGGATGTGTTTGACTGCTCTTTTTTGCTGTGGATTGCACAGAGCCTGCAGGGTGAGGTCACCCTGTGCTGGACGCCAAGGGGACCATGCAAATGAGCAGAGCTACAATGCACTGACTGTGAGCAGCTTCCGACAGAGCTCTTGCCTTCATGGATGTTGGGAGAGGGCCTTTCCTCTTGTAGGTGATTGATGCTGGCCCGCATCAAGCAAGTGCAGGACATGATGTTTCCCTGGGAGGAAGTAAGCACTGTTTTCTTGAAACAGCACAACCAAATCAAAATGCAACCCTGGCAAGCTGAGGCTGAATATAGACTCAGACTCTGCGGGTGTGAGGGACTGTTGAAAGTCCTCAAGACATGACTTAATACTAATTCTGCAAGTAGAGGCACAAAGCAAAATGGGCATTTGGAGACTTTCTTCACTATTGTTTAAAATATCTTGGTTCCTCACACTTAGAGCATAGAAGCTTTTCTTAGAAAATGAAGGGAAGAATCCAGCATTGTGAACTATAAACTGCAGAACGAGTTTATTTTTTCTTCACTTAACTTTGACTCAGCTTTGGATATTTGAAGATTTCAGAGTTTCCGTTTCCAAAGTGTTTTTTTTCCTCTCCAGACTGAAGTTTGAGCTGGTGTGTCTCTTCTCCCAGTCTAATTTAATCTGGTTAATTTATGCTTCTGCCTGCTCTTAGCTCCAGCCTTTCCCACAAGAGGGAAATGGTCTCAGTTTCTTACTCTTGTCCCCTTGGAAGCACTCTGGGCACGTCTCAGTGAGTGACACCTGGGCACACAAGCCATGTGGAAAACCAAGCCCTTGGGGCTCTTTTCTGTGAGGGAAATGAGCACAGCCCCAAAAGAGGGTAGGCAGGTGGTCTCCATGAAGTCTGTGTACATCAGCTTTCTCTGGTGGTAAAATGACGCATTAATCTGTGCTGAGGCTTATCAAGTGTGGCTTATCAAATTCGTGGCTTATCAGCACAGTTCATGTCATGCACGTGAGCAGCAGGATCTCCACCACTCCAGTCCTGGTCTCGTTCTCTCTCCAGCTCCAACTGTAGCAGGTGTTCCCTGGAACCTGTGTTTTTGTGCCATCTTCGTTGTAAGTAGACCAGATCAGCTTGTAGCTCATTGCAGCAGCAATGCAGCTGAGCTGGGAGAGAGGGTTTCCCACTTCAGCAGGTTTGGGAGAGCTCTTGGCTGCTTGTCTTGCTGGGTGAAAGCAAGGAAGTCACTCCTGGGTGTCTTAGGGTCTTGTGCACCTTTCCTGAGGTGGAATGTGCCTCTCCTGCTGTGCAGTTACCGCCTGTGAGAGCCCTAAGCACTGAAGGTAAAGTGCAGAATGGCAAAATCCTGAAAGCAGGGACAGCTGGTGTGTCCTGAGGCAGGGACTGAATCCTGTGCATCCTCCAGTAAAGGGAGCAGCTCAGCAGGAGCTGTACTGACCTGCAGCTCTTCTACCCATCAGCCATGCCCCAGGCCTCTCTAGAACAGTGTTACAGTTTGGAATCTGTCATTTGCCCCTATTTCAAATTAATACGGATTTTAAAGTTTTATTCCAGATTTTATATAGCAATTCTAAGTGAACTTTTCAATTCCTGACAGAACCTGAGATGAGTGGTTAACCTCAAGGACAGATGTACTGTAACTGCTGTTGCAATTTTAATCAGTTGTCACAAAATTACTGATAGACTGAAGGAAACATTCTCCTCCAGTTCCTAAAAAGAGGGAACAAGGGACAAGGAGCAGCACTGGCTCTGGAAATAAAAGTACAAACAAATCAAACTTACCTTCTAAAGCACTTCACTGCAGAAAGGAACATGCAGTCTTGGCTTGAACAGCGATTTCTTTGTTTGAAGCTTTGAGACCTTTTGTCCTGTTTCAGCTGAAAGCTTTTTGGGGTTAGATTTGAGAGTGGTGGGAGGGGAAAGGTAAACTTCAATTCTGGACTGTTTTTGATTTATTTCCTCCCAGTTTTTTCTTGTACTTCCCTGCAGACAAATGTGACAAGGCCTGTGTCCAGAAGAACTAGAAATACAGCCTAAGCAAAACATTGCAAACTGGACTGAGAGAGTTTTGCAGCACAGATACCAGTTGTGAAGTTTCACTTGAGGTTTTAGGAGGGAATCTGCAGGCAGAAGGGAGACCCTGGTGCAGTTGGCTGGGATCAGGGAGTCCTTCTCTCTGGCTGACCATGGGGATGCTCTCAGCTGGCGTCTGCTCTGGAGCTTTCCAGAGCGGGGTGGTGAGTCACAGGCTGCCTTTGGTGGCACCTTTCTGGAAAGCTCTTTGAAAGCTGAGGGATCTGAAGAGATTTGTGATACAGCTAGGTTGAAAAATATAAATAGTGAAGTTAAATTCCAGATCAAATGTCTCCTGGGAGCTGAGTGTGCTGCCTGGCTTCGTGCGGCGGTTGCGGACTGGCTGCGCTGCTCTGAGCAGTCGGGGGAGCAGGGCTGCTGTGTGCTGTGCTGGGGGTTTGTTCAGCTCCAGTTTATCTCCAAGCAGAGCACTGTTATTTATATAGCAGCGTAAATGGTGCTTTATAAACCAAGATGGAAAACACTGGGGAAAATGCAAGTTCTTTCTGATCTGGGCTTCCCAATGCTGAAATAATGTGTTGCATCCTCCTGAGTTTGTGCCCTTGGAGGGACTGACCAGTTCTGTTGTGTGTGGATGCTGCAGTCTTGGTCTGGTACATGTGTTACTGCTACACTAAAATTCTGTTTCCTGAGCTATTATGCACAGCTGGAAAATCCATTTGTTCTGAACAAACTGCAACTGCCTGGCAAGTGATTGTGCAGGACTGGGGAGCACTCAAGCTTTGACCTTGCTGCAGAGGCTGCCTCTCTTTAAAGAGGAGCTTGCTGAAGCAATAGAGCTGGGAAGCAGAAGTGTCTTCTCCTGGTGTTTTGTAAAGTACATGTGTGCAGAGAAATATGAGAGGCCACATGGCTCTGGTCCCTTCAGCGGGGCAGGGCTGTGCTTGTGTCTGGTGGGCTGGCTGCTGTCCCCAGTGATGGGCAGCACTCTGCAAGCATTGCTTTGTAGGCATGATAATCCAGTTTTTTTCATCCTGGTTCATGGTTTCAATTTCAAGTCTTCCTAATGCATCTTTCTTTCCCTGGAAAGAGTGATTACTACATGGAGGTGGGTGCAGAGACTGTGTAGTTGCATTATGTAGTGAGTTGTGCTGCTGTTCACTTCTAAAAGCTGATGTCTTTTGAAAGAGGAGTCGCAAGTGTTCCTCATGCCCCAGCTGGTCTTTGGTTGTTCCCTTATGAAACTTGTTATTAAAATGGCTGAATTTTGATTGGAGATACCCTCTGCAAAGAATTTTCTTCTTATGTTGCAATTCATTTTTCCAGATGTTGGTAATTAAAGTGCAGTATAGTTTCCTTTCATATGGCCTTGTGGCAGATAGCAAGCTTTGAAAAATCAGCGATGACTTTGTTCATTTTGGCATTCCAGCTGTAACATACTGCCTAATCGTTCCCAAGCACAGCAAGAAAAAATCATCCTTTAGGCTTCTTGAGAATTCTGAGATTTTGATGAGCTGGGGAAGGGGCTGGAGCACAGATATGATGATGAGTGGCTGAGGGAGCTGGATGTTCAGAAAAGGAGATTTGGGGAGACCTTCTCGCTCACTAAAACTCCCTGAGAGTTCAGCCAGGTGCGGTCAGTCAGTTCTCCCAGGTAACAAGTGACAGGAAGAGAGGAAACAACCTCTAGTTGTACTGGGGAGGTTTAGGCTGAAAAAATTCCTTCATGGAAAGGGTGGTCAGGCACTGGCACAGCCTGCCTAGGGCAGTGGTGGAGGTACTATCCCTGCAGGGATTTAAAAGCTGTTTGGATGTGGGTTAGTGTGGGGGAGCAGTTGGCCTAGATGCTCTCCAAGGCCATTTCCAACCTGAACAATTCTGTGAACACTGGGTTTGGGTTGGATGAGCTGTTGACAATTGTGAGAGAAGGCTGTGTGTTGATGAGCTGATCCTTCAGGGATCAGGAAAGGGACTGACTTGGCTGTACACCATGGTTCATGTTCCACTGGGTATGGAGCTGGGACCTGAGCACACTGCAGATGTTATCTTTGGATTTCAGTTACTTCTTTACTAACCATGAAAATCTTGCTGCTTTTCATTCGTATTTGCTGAATGGCATGAGTCAGATACTAAAGCAGTGACTTCAGGTTCCACCCTGGGCTGGACCCCAACAAGGAAAGGCCAAATAACTTATACCAGAAACCTGCATGTTTCCTGAAGGATGGCAGGGTGGCCATTCCCTTCCAGCCCGGGCGGGGCCCTGGGGCAAGGCCCTGGGGCTGCCTGTATCTGTCAGATGTGGAAACAAAGAGCCTCAGTATAAATACTCCCAGGACACAGTCAGTGAGAGCAGTTTTATTCCAGTACACAGAATGGACCTTTCTCCTCTGGACTTGAAAATAAACAACATTTTGGCCGAACAAATGGAACTGACCTTTTTATTAAAAGCATATATCTTCTCGTGCTTGTTTCAGTAAGAAGTTGTTAAAATTGAAAGAACTCCTTAGCTTGCAGAACAGCTGACTTAAGTAATTCCAATAGCATTTATCATCTTACTTTTTGCTCCTTGAAGTTAGAGAGTTTGTAGCCTTTTTTTGGGGGGAGGAGAAATAAGAAAAGTAGTTCTAACTCTGTGTGTTCATTGTACAGGGTGGAGAAAGAGGCTGAGTCTATGAAGTTAATTTTTAAGTTGATGAAAAGATGCACGTTCGTTTTGAAGAGGATTGACCTGCCCACAAGCTCAAGCTTATTCCTACTCACATGCAGAGGAAGGATTACAGATAGTTATCAAGAGCAGCTTTAATGAGGAGATTAGAAAGTCTTCTTTTAGAAATTAGAAACTATTCTGTAAAGTGAGGGAATGCTACCAAAATTTGCATCTGGTTCAGTGAAGGGCTCTCTCCCTCTTGAACGCACATACATGAAGGAAGCTGTCCTGACAGAGGAAGCCCTTGGTTGTTTGAGTTGCTTAATTTCCAAGACATGAAAAAGCACGTGTGCTTACCCAAATCAGTGTTTTCAGGGCTTCAAGAATCATGTTCTTGTACCGACTTTTTGGGTTTTTTTCCTCTGTAGTGTGGTCAAGCCTCCAACCAGGAACAAGCCCTTATTTTCTCTAGTTATTTTAGTTAGATTTTGACTTAGTTGAACCTGACAGAACTGCAGTTTCATGGGAATGTTTGACTCTGTTGTGCACAGACATCTCAAAACAAAAAACCCTTTCCTTGGATGGGATGGTGAAGGTTTGTTTGCCTGCTCCTGCCTCCAGGAGGCAAAGATTGCAGATTCCCCTCACTCCTCTGAAATTTAACAGACCTAATTATTTTTATGTCTTCTTTGGGGTTGTGGTTATTTTATCTCCTTTTATTCCTCTCCTTATTTCCTTTTTGTTGCGTTCATTTGAACTTCTTTTATGGGTTTATTTCATCTTGAAATGCAGCCATGAGGATGAGGCAGCATTCCAGCTGTGATCGCAGCAGTGCTGGCACACAGGGATTACTGTGCATGCCTTACATAAGGCAGTCCTGTTTACAGAGGTAGGGATTTTGGTTTTACCAGCAGCATGATGTTGTTGGATTGTGTTCAGGGTGACTCACTGTAACCTCAGCACTTTATTTCTGCACAGCTGCCTCTCAGGGACCAGGCTGAAGGCCATTGGTAAACCAGCATTTTTCTAAATTTGCAGAGCATACCTGATTTTGGGGATGACATACCCTCTGCCAGGGAGGAACTTGGCTGTTTCTGGCAGCTTGGGCAAGCTGCTGTCTTACCTCAAAGGCAGAGAGCTCTCCTGTCCACACATGGTTCATCAGAACCAGCTCCTGGTTTGCCATGTTAGGCTTTTCTCTGCATCTTCTATCCATTTCTTGCATTTGCTGTTTGTTCTGTGTCTTCTCTTTGCTGGGTAAATGTTGAAAATGTGCTTTGCTGTTTGCAAGTGGCTCTTGTAAAAACCATGATTGGTCTGAACAGTTGAAAGGGAAGGAAGGCAGGCTGGCAGGCTGGCCTGCTGCTCTTCCCAGGGAGGATTTTCGGTGCTTTTGGGAAGTTCATGTCCACACATTCACTGCTAGGACATACCACAGGGGATATAGAAATGGGAGCATGTGCATTTCTTTAAAGAAATAAAGAGAAAAAAGATCAAAGATGGGATGGGGGAGCCTTTTGGGCTTGGACAGTCTTTCAAGTGCTCAGAACACTCCTGAAGGCAGCTGAGAAGGCCTCGAGCCCAGCCACATAAACTGGTTTAGGTGCCCTGTTCAGGTGAAACTTTGCTGTGTTTATGGAGAGTGTGAATATAAGTTTTCAGGATGGCTCTAGCCAGAACAGCACAGGCCCATGGGGCTTCTGGTTGCCTTCCCCATCTTGGTGTCAACACATTCAGTTTGAAAGGCTTCATCAGGTTAAAGGGTGGTTACCAGGAATTCTCTCTGGGAAAGGCAAATTTGCAATTCTGATGGTAAGTTATGTAAGTAGAACACTTGGAGCCTTAATTTTATGGTAAAGCAGCCTCTCAAAGCCTATTAAAGGGGACAGAAGGCTCACAAAATGCATGTGTTGGGGCCCTGGGGCGCTGCTGGCTCGAGCGGGGCTGGCGGAGCTCGAGGGGCTGGGCACTGCAGGGCTCTGGCTTCTGACTGGTGCTGTTCCCGCAGGTCTCCCGGGTGCCGGGCCCGGGACAGAGGGGCCCAGAGCTGCCATGACGACAGGGGACTGCTGCCACCTCCCCGGCTCCCTGTGCGACTGCCCGGGAAGCGCTGCCCTGTCCAAGTCTGTGGAGGAGTCGGACATGGGGCGCCCGCAGTTCATCACCCAGGTCACCGCCAAGGACGGGCGCCTCCTCTCCACGGTGATCAAGGCGCTGGGCGCCCAGAGGTGAGGCTGCTGCAGCAACGGGGCTCCAAGCTGCTGGGGGCTCTTCCCCTTTTCTGGTGCCTCAGGGGTACAGAGAGACAACAAAGTCTTGTTTTGTGAAAACATTTGCCAGGACGCAGAGTCCTCATGAGCTGGCTGCTTCCCAGGCCTGTGCCCTGTGCTGGGCTCCTGCTGTTCCGTGGCTCCTGGCCTGGAGCTGGCACTTGAAGGGAAGCCCCAGAGCTGCTCCTCCTCCTCGGGGTGAGGGGGCACAGGTGCCTCTCGCTGCGCTGCTGTCACAGCCTCACGGGGCAGCAGCCAAGGTGGGGCTGTGCTTGCAGGGCAGCCTGCTGTTCATGGAGAGGCTGGAAGGGCTGGAAGGGGAGCAGCACAGCCGTTCCAGGAATGTCCGTGGAGTAAAGGCGTGGTGTTAATCTTCAGCTGCAGGGTGGGGAGGGTGTTTGTGTTGCAGGAACTACAGTATCCAGCTATTGCTAGAGGGGACACGTGGCAGCTTCACTGGCTCAGACTCCTCCTGATGTGACTTCTTGTCATTTATTTTGAGCAGCTTCCAGAGTAGAGGACATTTGGCAGCATTGTTCAGTCCAGCTACTGAGAGCTGTCACATTTTGTTTCAGAAGTCCTGTCTGAACAGCTGGTTTTTTTTTCAGTGAGTTTTGTCAAACATTTCTGTGATGTGAAAGAGTGATTGCAGACATGGGGAAGGTATCTAGAGAAGCTGGGTGAGAATAGAGGTGAACATAATTGCTGCATCCAGCAAACCTGGAGCAGGTCTATAAAAATGCTAAAGTAACTGGGCTTACTCTCCAGCAATAGATAGTCTGGGCAAGAAGTTGTTTAACCCTTTAGAACTTGTGGGGGTATAATAATAGTGTTGGAAAACTGCCTGGAAACAGGTTAAAAACCCCAACAGGATTCTTTATGTTTCTACGTGGTCACCAGTTTGTTTGTTTTGGTGATGAGTTTCAGTGTCTTCCTTGTCACCAGCACTTAGCACAGGAAAGCCAGGAGCAGTGTGACTGCACTGGAATGTTGAAACTGAATTACTGACATCGTGTCTTCAGCCTGCTGGAAAACTGTGTCTGACTGTTTATCATGTGGGAGTGTGACCAGGCCCCCACCCGGGGTGAGGAGGGGGAAGGAAGGAAGGAAAATGAAGTCTGATAAGAATTTCTTTTCACACACTGTCAGCAATTTTTTTCATTTTGGATTGTTTGTTGGTAGCCAAAGTTATAGTAATGAGCTGGAAATATGAAACTTCTCAAACAGGAAGAGAATGGGTGAAGTATCTTACAGATACTTGTCCTAGGAAATGACAGATGCATGAGAGCAGTGGAGGCTGTCAGGGATTGTCTGTCCATGTCACCAGGGCTCTGTGTGCGGGCTGTACTTTTGCTGTTCTGGTACAGCATTTTATGGCAATGAATGTTACAGGATCATCAAATAATTCAAATTGGAAGGGAATTCCGTAGGATGTCTGGTCCAGCCTCCTTTTAGAGCAAGAGCTCAGAGCGTTGTCTGATGTAGTTTCCAGGATCTCTGAAGATGAAGTTTCCACCACTTCCCCAGACTCCTGTTGCACCTTTTGCAGGGATTGTCTTGGCTGAAGAAGTCCCCTAAATAAAAGGCATGTAAAAAGGAGGAGAGAATACGGGTCAGTGGTTCACCAGTGATGTTTGGCAGAGAGAAGGGCATGACATACATTGGGTGTAATATGCTTCACAGCCCTAAATATGAATAAAAGTCTAATTGGGATGAAACCAGCTAAATATTGAATTGAAAGTGGTAGAGATCTTCTGTGGCACACAAAGAGAGGAATCTTGCTTCTCCTTTAGCAAGCTGGCATACAATTCCTTGCTGGCTCTTCTCTTTCCTTTATGTCCCACCAACTTTTTTCCCAGTGTGCTCCTTTTTCTTGAACTGTGCCTCCATGCCTCACTCTTGCTTTCTGTGCAAACTGCTGGAAGTGGTGCTGCTGCTTTTGAAGATTGCTAAGTGCTTGCTCTGACTGTTGTGTTGCAATCCCACAAACCTCTGCAGTTGGGTGGGGTTTTTTGAAGTCAGAATAGCAGTGGAGTGTGAACTATGATATGGGTTCAGTGTGGCTTTTGTTCTGTCAGCAGTATGTAGGAAAAGGTGATATCTGATATTGCTCACTTGGATTTCAAGGGGACATACAATAGGATCTTTGAAATAAAGATGTTCCTTTTTCACCCTCTCTTGCACCCCCAAATCTGGGCAGGTTTGGATGCAAGAGGAAAATTGTGTGAAAGAAACGACTGGTTGGAAGGTGGGAAGTGAGATACTGGTGAGGGGCTGGTTTCCATGGTCCAGGGAAGGCAGTCCTGCCCTGGGCCTCTGCTCTCCCCCGTTTTGTTCCTAAATTATCTCAGTTTTCAGTGAATGCTGAAGAGATGTATTGAACTGCTGAGAACAACAAACTTTGGTGTCTGGAGCCATTTGGGGCTTCCCAGGGAGCCCAAAACATCCTCATCATGGGGCTGATGTATGTGGCACAGAGCTGCTAAGAAACCTGTGCCTTGGGATGCCAGCTGGGATGCCCCATTTCTGTAAGTGTTCCAGGCCAGGCTGGCTGGGGCTTTTAGCAAGCTGGTCTAGTGAAAGGTGTAATTGTTCACAGTCAGTGGTGCCAGCTGAAGGTGTGAGGAATATCTTGGGAGCAGATGGATGGTTTGAGTGTGATGAGCAGCACAGGCCTCCTGTGGGGAAGGTTGCAAGTGTCTCTGAAAGTGTTTGTTACTTTCTTTGGTAGCTGTCTGCAGTTCTGTGAGGTTCTGTGTGATTCTGTCATTGGAACTTATGGCCAAGGAGGTGTTGTTGTTCCTGAAGCACCAAAGCATTTCTGCAGCCACTGAGGGGCCGAACGCTGCAGAGCTTTGTTGTTTTGGAGAGGGTGTGCCCACAGGGTCCTGGAGAGTTCCTGTGCATTGATGGCAGAGGGTTTGTGCGCTGGAGACTTTGGTCTGGGTGCCTGTTTGCTCTGAAATATGTTGTGTTCTTGGAGAGGTGAGCTTCCAGGGTCAGTGCAGTTGTGTCTTGAGCTATTGCTGTTCCTTGTGCAGTTGCTGCTCAGCCAAGGCTGCACAGCCGAGGTGAGCTGAGAGTTGGTAGGTCTGGTAAATGCCACTGACTGCCAATCTCTTGAGTGGCTGCAGGTGGCTGAGGCATGCTGTGGCTACTGTGGGTCATTTGGCTTCACTTTGGGCTTCTGGATTTGCATGAGTACTTCAGGCTTGGTGTTGGGTCTGGTATCAGGCCCTGCCTGCTGTGAGCAGAGTTGAAGGCTTCAGGACGTGTGCTGCAATCACTTCTGGGGCCAGCTGAGCTGGCCAGACTGATGTGCCATCTTCCCTTGTTGTTATGAGTCTTCCAGAATTACCTAAAATGTCCTGAGCATCTCCATGGTCCCCTGTGACTGGTTTCTTGCTGCAGCAGGCTCCTGGCATGCTGTGCCACACCCTGTCTGCTGTTCATGAGCCTTTCTGGGGCTTGGTGGGACCAGACCATGTGGCTGTGTTGTTCTGCCTGCTCTGACTGTGATTTCATTCTGTCTGTTGTTCTGCCTCTTTAGTGATGGTCCCATCTGTCGAATCTGTCATGAAGGTGGAAATGGGGAGGGACTGCTTTCCCCATGTGACTGCACAGGAACACTGGGCACCGTGCACAAGAGCTGCCTGGAAAAATGGTTATCCTCCTCCAACACAAGTTACTGTGAGCTCTGCCACACAGAATTTGTTGTAGAGAGAAGACCAAGACCCTTGACAGAGGTACCATTTTCTTCCTGCTTCATTTTTATTTCCATATCATTTGAGAGAATGCCCTACTATTCTTGTAGTTCTTGCTGTCTCCTCTTCCTCGCAGTACATTTGTACTCAAAAGAAGAGTCTGTTTGGAGAGATCAAGTCCCTTACCAGACCAAGTGATGTAGTTGCAAACAGGCAGTAGTGATGCTTGGGGCAGCTCCTACCTGTGACCTGCCTACGTGCCACCTGCCAGTGGCAAGCACTGTGCTTGTGGCTGTGCTTTAATGCCTGAGCATCAAAATGCAGATGTCAAAACTGACTGACTGAAATATGGAGTTCTCATAAATATTCCTTTTTTCCTGCTGGTTTTAATCTTATCTCACAGTGTTGGATTAGTGCAGCTCTCTTGCATGTGCCTTCCTTGTCATGTTCTGTTCTGAAAAGTGAGATGTGGTGATTGCTGATACTGTTTGTAAAAGACCTGTCTTCTCATGACTAATATTGATGTGTGCTTCAAAGCCTTTGAGCCTTGCTCCTTCCTGCTGCTCTGTGCTCCTTCCAGTTGAAGGAGAAAACAGGACAGGGCTCAGCTGTACTGACTATAGGGGGATCAGTCCCTCAGCCTCCCAGAGCTGGAACACACAGCACAGGCTCTGGCTGGTGGGTTGGGTTTTTTGTTTTGCGAATGAAGGTAGCATGGACCAGGCCATCATCTGACCTCAGGATTCAAGTGTACATCCCCAAAAGAGGAATAAGTAAACCAGTGAAGTACAATACAAAAGGCTTAAGGTTTTGTTTTAGAAGGTGGTTTAATATGTCTGCAATTGTGCAAGCTCTCCTGTGTCAGTGTGCTGCTGGCTTGGCTTGGGGGTTCCTTCAACACACTGTGCAACTGCAGAGGAGCATCACTCTGCAGCTGGGCATTTACACTTAACAATTTTGGGAGCCCCACGTTCGTGCAGCCATCAGGAGTGGGAAGTCTGGGAACTGATTCTTAGCAACAGACTCCTGTTACTTGCTGGCTAGCAGAGGTTTGTCACTGCCTGACACCAGAGTGTGTGTGGAGGCAGGGTTATTTCAGATTTGTAGTGGTGACTGCTCTAATCTACTCTCTCCTTCCCCTTGCCCCATCAGTTAGGTCAAAACTGAGTCACAACTGGAATTCTAAGTTGCTTTTCACATCTCTGTTTCTATTCCCATCAATTCCAGAGGTTGCTTCTTTTCTCTTCCCACCTCCCTCTGGAAACAATATTTGTCCCCTCCTTGTCAGTTGTCAAACCTAGACTTGACACTCTCTGGTTCCATTTTGGAGAAGGTTTATGTGAGTCAAGCAGGTCCCCCCAGACTGCAGAGTGCAGGCAGGAGCTGCCCAGCTCCGCCCGCCCGCCATGCTTACTGCCTGTCACAGCCTGATCCCTTCTCCCGTCCTTCCACAGTGGCTGAAGGACCCTGGGCCCCGCAATGAGAAGAGGACCCTGTTCTGTGACATGGTGTGTTTCCTGTTCATCACTCCTCTGGCAGCCATCTCGGGCTGGCTGTGTCTGCGTGGGGCCCAGGACCACCTGCAGTTCAACAGCCGGCTGGAGGCCATCGGACTCATAGCACTCACTATTGCACTTTTCACAATCTACGTCCTTTGGACATTGGTAAGTGCCAGCTGCCAGGCTCCTGCTCAAACACGAGCTGGGGGCACTGGCTCACACCTCGTCAGTGCCACCTGCTATTTCTGCCTCCCCATGTGAAAACACCTTGGGCTCTTCCACTTGAATGTCCATTTAGTGATCTTCATGTGCAAGCTGCAAAAGTTGTTGCTGAGAATGGAAAACCACTTCCTGGTCATCTGCTTTCCAGACTGTCACAGTGTTCCCAAGTGTCAGGTATCCAGCACAGACATGCTGGACCTGGGATGAGGCTGGGGCTGGGGGGGAAGGGCTGCGGCTGGGTCAGGCAGTGGCCCATCTGTGATTCAAGAAGAAACACAAACTTGGTACCTGGACAGTGCAGGGGAAAAGTAAAATCTGGAAGACGTTTGACTCCTAAATAATTTACCACCATGTCCCTCTGTGCTTTTGCCGCTTAGCACAGACTGGCCATGCCCAGCCAGGGTGCAGACTGGCCTTGAGGGTCTCTGGCCACAACTAAAGAAATTCCTACACAGTGTTTTTAAGGTGTGGGTAACACAGAAGGTGTGTGCATGGAACTCTCTGGCCCTGGGGAAACATGTGGCTTCTCTGATGCTGGGTTGTGTGGTCAGCCCTGAGTCAAGGCTTGGTAGCCAGCCTGCCCTGGCCCACTGTTGCATGCGGGGCACTGGGGATTGCTGGGAGCCTACACCTGAGCCAGTCTGGGTGTTGAACTGATCCGTGCTGGGAAGGAGCTTCCTGCCTTGTTTGGCATCACTGGATGTGCTGAACTGGGGGGCGAGGAGCTTGTAGCTTGCAGGGAGCTGAGAAGAGCAGGACAGCGAGTGTGGGTTTGGGTGTGGCACAAGCTCAGTGGACCTGCCTGGCTCCTCCCCTGGGCTGCGGGGCTCCTTTCTCCAGGGGCTGCCAGGCCAGGGACTTCCCTCTGTTTCCCATTCACTTTTTTTGCCTTGTGTTGCTGGTTGGACTTCTGGGTTTAGATCTTGATTTTGGCTCTCCTATTCCAAGCTTGTGTGTGCTTGTGCCCTGTCAATGCCCTTTTTCAGCTGCTTGCTGGGAATCACCATTTTGGGAGGGGAAGAGGTACAGTTGATGCAGGAGAAATAGTGGAACCCCAAAAAGCTGTCAGTTCTATGGGCAGTAGAAATTCCCCAGTCCACTTCCCTGCCGTCTCGTGTTCCAGTTTCTCAGAGGAATACCTTCCCCTGAGGCTGGACACTCCTTACAGCTCTCCCCCACAAGCTCAGGAGCCAGGGCAGGATGAGCTGGTACTGCAGCAGCCCCTGCTCTGGGGGCAAAGCTGGAGCCACTCCTTGCACGGGAGCCATGGAGGAAAGTCTCCATGCTGCATGTTCCTGCATAAAGCTGTTTCCGTAGGAAGCCAAGCTAAAATTGGAAACCTTAAGAGGAAGTGTTTCTGTCTTCTCCATCTCAGGAGTGGTGGGGAGGAGCTGGAAACCTGGAGGAAATGGAAGAATGTTTGTGCAGAATGAGTCCTGACTAAAATGGCTCTAATTCTGCTGTGCTTCACTTTTCCTTGAGCATGTTAGGTGGTGAGGCCCCTTTATTCATACTCAGCTCATTCAACCCTGAGCTGTGCAGTACAAGGGGCTGATATGTGGGAAGGGGTTCATGGCTGTAATCAGTGTGAGGGTTGTGAGAGAGGCTGCAGCTCCTTCGTGAGGAGCAGGAGCCTTTCTTGAGGTTTCCACCATTAGCTCCCCATTCTCTGAGGACTGGGAGATGTCTTTGTCAGCAAACAACCTTATTGCCACAGTCCCTCTGCAGCAGGAAGGAGGGGTGTGCACAGATCAATAAGCTCAGTTATCTCAGTGCCACAGTGGCACAGCTTCCTTTCTCATAAGATGTGTAATAGACCCATCCAGAAGTAATAGTTTTACTGAGTTTTCCGTGTCAGATGCACTTCCTGGTATGTCGTAGTTGCCAGCTAAATGCTTCCTGTAAGAAAGCCTGGTTTTGATCAGTGGCTGACTGGATTTGGTATTTAAGCAGAGCTCGAAGCTCCCCTTGCAGGGCTGCCCTGAAACTGCAGGACCAGCTCCTGCCTCTGCTGAGCTGCTCTGGGTGCCTCCAGCCTTTGCATCCTCCCTTGTTTCCCTCCAGGTGGACAAGTCTCCCAGGCCATGTTGTCAGGAGAAAGTCCAGCTGCTGTCATCTTGTTGCAGACCAAGAAGGGAAGGTGCAGGGCAGAGGAGGTCCCTTGGGATGTGTGAGATGGGAGGAGGCTGGTTGGATTCAGAGCCTTGTTTTGCTTGCCCAAGGTGCTGGCTGCAGCCTGGGGCTGGATGAAGGGGTGAGTTGTAGCTCATCCCCACATTTCTCCAGCCAGGACCCAAACCCATCCGAGCAAACCCCATCCCACTCTTGTGCTGCCCAGGAGGCCCCTTTGGCTGTGCCCGCTCAGCCTGGTGTCAGCAGGAAGGGATTGATTGCTTGTCAGAGGCTGAGGACATGGAGTGCCCCAAACTGTGTTGGGGTCAGTGCTGTCTCCCTTCCCTCAGGATGAGGGGTCCCCAGAGGCAGAGGGGTGCTGGCAGAGGGGTCCACGGCAGGGGTTGGTGACAGAGCGCTGTGTTGCAGGTCTCGTTCCGCTACCACTGCCAGCTGTACTCGGAGTGGCGCAGGACCAACCAGAAGGTTCGCCTGATGCTCCCGGCCTCGCGCAGCCCTCACCCCCTTCCCCACTCCCTCCTCTCCGCCAAGCTCATGAAGAAGGCCGCAGATGAGACCACAGTCTGAGCTGTCCTAGCCAAGGTGGAGGGTCGAGCGTCCCAGCAGGCCCAGGGGAAGTGGCAGCTGTGGGGACACTGGAGAACAATCATCCCACCCAAACGGACTCTGCGCTCAGCACGTGCTTGAGACCATGACAAAGAGACACATGATCAACATGTGTGTGAAATGGCCCAAAAGAGCCTGATGGCAGAAAATGCCTGTCTGCAGGGACACTTTCCTATAACTAAATACCATATGTGGAAAACATCTCCCTCTCTCTATATATATATATCTATATATAATATTATTTTTTAATGGCCATGCATATTGTGTTTCAGTCCTTTTGTGTTGATGTTCTAAGCTTCAGGATAGAAGCTGGCAACCTGATCTCATTCAGAGGTTAAATCAATGCCTTTTCTCCAAATGAGCATATGAGGAACACTTTTCATCAACCATTCTTGAAAGTCCCCTTCTCCTTTGCACTAAATTGGTTTTGATATACTGCAGCAGCGTTCCTGTTACTCTTTGATCTCTTTTGTGGTGTTCTGTCCTTTCTAGAAAGTTGAGTGTTTTTAATAATTATTACAATCCCAGAAGGAGTAAAATGACATAATACTGAGAGGAGACATTTTGTATTGTAAAGTACTGTAATTTTGAGAATTTCAAAATCAGTTTCAGAATGAGAGAATCTTTTCCAGTGCAGACATGATCTCACAAAATGCTTTCCTTGAGATCCTGGCTCATCCCCAGGACTCGGATGCACTCAGCCCTTGGTCTGTCTGGCAAAGGTAGATGGAGGATCCAAGGGTAGGGAGTGATGGTTCCGTACTAGCTAAACCCACCATTGCCTTTTGCTTTGAAAAGATTGAGAAAGGAGCTTTCCTGACCCCAGAAGGTGGGAGCTGGACTCTGTTTGCTGATGTCCTTTTGCCACCTTGAGGCTGGACCTCTTGTAGCATCAGTTCCACACATACCTTAGGGGACAGGCCATGCCCTGTGGTGCTGTCAGGTGCTCTTGGCTGTCTCTGCGCTTTATTTGCACATTCCAGAGGAGCTGCTGGGATTGGGTTCATCCCTACCTGCCTGTTGTGTCCTCTAGCAAAACCCCCCCAGTTTGCTGGTTCCCAGGGAGCAGGCCCTGGGTCCCTTGTCCTGTGGGGCTGGTGTTGTTCCTCCTCCTCCTCCTCCTCTCATGCGTTTCCAGCACATGCAGCTCTCAAAGGCTTGTCTCGGAGTGCCTCCAATGCCAAGAGTACCCCTGGTTTGGTTTTGGTCCCCTGCCTCTGCCACCTCCTCACCCTGCCAGACAGTGCCCATGCCTGGTGCTGAGCTTTCCTGAGCCTCCTGAGTGGCACAGACTGTGAGGATGGTGGCGGTGATGCTGTCCTGAGGGTGCTCCAGAGGTGTGTGCAGCTGCTTGGCTGGAGCCTGGGCTCTGGCTCCATGCTGGTGAGGGTAGAGAGCTGGCAGAAGGCAGGCTCTGAGGGGCCTGTGTCCTTGCATGGGTGATGGTGGTCACACACAATGTCCCTCTGCCCCTTTGCTGAAAGCAGGTGGATCAGTGCAATGCCATGCAAGCTGGAAATCTGTAATTTCCTGAATTCAAAGCACCATGTGCACTTCCTCCTCCTCCTTGTCTCTAGCTGCAAAGCAGGATGTGTTTCCTTATGTGTTCCCTCATCCTGGGCTGGAAGTTGCTGGTGACCTGAGCAGCAGGGACTAGTGTGCCATGTTGCCCTACAGGATTGCTCCAGCCCTGGGCCCTGGTATCTGTCTGCTCTCCTTCATCTCCTCTCCCAGGGTTCTGGTGCAACTTGGGGATATCCTGACGCATCCTGCACCAGCCTCTCTGTGCCCTGAGGGCTGCTCTGAACTCTTCTCTCCTAGTGTGAGAGGCTGGTGTGACCACGGGGTGAATGTCCTGTGCTGCACCTCTCTGCTCCCCTCTCTCAGCCAGCCCCACAGCTGTCCTTCCCTTCTGCCTCATACCGTGGCTGTCTGCCCTCTTCCCAGTCATGCACTCATGCAGGGATTACTCTACCCCAGCAGTCTTGGTGGAGAGGCTGCTGCAGCCCAGCTCCAGTCCCAGTCCCTGCTCCAGTCCCTTCCTTTTCCCACACAGGTGCTCCCAGCACTGCACACCCCTTCCATGGCAACAGACTCTGCACCACTGCTCTGTGCCTTGTCCTGGGTGCCCTTCCTTCAGCCCCTTCCCAACAACCCTCTTGTCATCAGGACATCACCAGTGAAGAAATATGGGGGGGGTGGCTTAACCTTCCCAGCCCTGGCTGCCTCCCAGGAGCTTGGCCCTGCGATGCACCCAGTTCTGGCAGGTGATGAGGGATACTCTCTCCCACAGCATATCCCCAGGGTAAGGACTTAGGGGAGCCAGTGTTCCAGTTAGGAAACCCACTGTCAATCCAAATATGCAACTGTGAAAAGCAGAAGCCCCTGCCTGGAGCAGTGGGGCCCAGCCCTTTGCTGCTGTGTGGCTGTGACTGCACTCAGCATCCTTGGCTTTATTGCATTGCCACTAATTGGAGTTGTTGCATGTGCCCCTGCAAGACCCAGTAATGAGTCTCTGAGTCTTGTCCTCCTACCCAGAGAAGATGTTCAGCTCGGGGGTGTGAGCAATCGGTGTCTGGCCCACCATGTTCCAGTGCATTCTGGGGAAACAGGCTGTGCAATGATGTAAATAAAAGTGAGACAAACTTTGGGCTGTTGTGTTGTTATTGGAGGGGGCCAGGGCTGCAGAGCCCAGGCTGCCTCCCTGAGAGCACCCCTGGTACCTCCTGCCCGGGGCAGCTGCCCTCACCAGCCCCCAGAGGCCCAGCAGAAGTTTCAAAGTTGGACAAAACCCAGGGCTTTTTTCCTTGCTGGGAAGTTTCTCTGTCAATGCACGGAAGCCTGCCTGGTGTGGGCCATGCAAGGCGATGATGTTTGGGCCAAGTCAGGAGCCCTTTGGCCCCTGGTTGGGCCAGGGGTGTGTATGGGGCTACCCAGGATGCCACCCCACAGAGAGTCCTGAGGCTGCCCCTGTAAATGGCCTGACCTGGGCCTGCCCATGGCCTTCAGCCCAGCCCCTTGCTCCAGGGCTGTAGGAGACACTGGACCTCAGGGCAGAGACCTGGGCAGCCATCAGTCCCTGTTCTGTGGGGCAATGAGGAGCCCCAACATCCCCTGCAGCCTTGGCCCCAGCCCTGGATCTGTGTTGCAAATGTGGTCACTCCCACTCTTGCAGTGGGGGGTTGGAAATTGTGAAGCAATTAGGTAACTCAGCTCCCAAAGAGCCGATTTTTTTAAATTGAATTTTTGGGGGGCAAAAGGAAACCAAAGCGCAAAACTTACCCCCTCCAAACCACAAAATTCCAGTGAAAAGGTTCCCAGACACCAATCTGTTGAAAAACCCAACTTTTCTCCAGTCTGAGGGACTGAGCTGGCTTTCAGAAAGGAATTTCTTCTTCTTGCTTGGGGTAGGTGACCCTCAATGCACAGCAAAACTCTTTTGGAGTGTTTTGCATGACAGAGGACAAAAATAACTAACAATCTGCCATCTCCATACACCAACCTTCTGCTGTGAACCTCTGTTACAGAGTAACCCCAGCTCACAACTAAACACCACACAGCCACTCAGTCACACACCCCCCTTCAAGGGGAATGGGGGAAAAAAAGGAAAAAAACCCTTTTTATTTGAGGTAAAAACAGTTTAATAATTGAGACAAAGTAAATTGTAATGAAAAAATATAAATCCCGAGTGGAACAAGTGATGTCCAATACAGTTGCTCACCACCCACTGATCAGCACCCAGCCTGTCCCCCAGCAGTGATTGGCCCCTCCCAGGCAGCTCCCCCAGTTCACACACGGGGTAGAACACTCTGTGGTATGGAATATCCCTCTGGCCAGTTCAGGTCAGCTCTCCTGGCTGTGCTCCCCCCCCAAACTCTTGTGCAGCTCCTCGCTGGCAGAGCGTGAGACACTGAAAATTCCTTAGCCTGGGTAAGCACCACAGGACTGATGGTTTGATTGTTGCTGTAAATATTATTCTCACCCTAAATCCCAAACCCAGCACTGTGCTGGCTACTGAGAGGAAAGTTAACTCTATCCCAAGCAAAACCAGGACAGTCTCAAAAGCTCCTGCCCAGGGGGAGTAGGAAGTGCCTCACTGGGAGCAGAGATCCCTGCGTTTCCCCAGTCTTGGTGCTACCACAGTGGGAGAGGCTTCAGGCAAGGCTCTGGGGGCTTGACCCAGCTCTGCAACTCTGCAGCTCCTGGAGTGGAGCAGGGAGATCAATACTGTTTCCTGTGCCCAGATGCCACCACAACGATGACAGCTGAGGCGGCACTAAAGAAGGCCCAACCAGAAAAGTGTTTGGGGAAGAAATCTAGGCTGGAGCCAAGCAATGCTCCCTTTCACCTACATCCACCTTCTCCTCTCCTAAGGATGGATGTGAGGTGGGACCTTGATGGGGTGAGATCAGAAACTGGCAGCTCTGTGGGAATTGCCTCTGCTGTGGATTTCAGACCCAGCTCAGCATTGTGCTTTCCATTCTGGGCTGCCCCTAGAGCTGCTGCCAGTGCTCTACTGCAAGAAATGTGCTTGGTGCACGTCAGGCAAGAAGAGGCTCTGGGTGTGTGGGGAAGATAAGTGCTATCATGAGCACCCAGCTATGTTTGGGTTTTTTTAACTTAATTGAAAAAAGCCAGAGGCACTACTCCAGCACCCCTGGTGGAGCTGGACCCTGCTGTATTTTCCATGGCCTTGTAAAGAGCAGCTCTGCAGTGCCCCAGCACTCAATGGTGGTCCCTGCCATGGCACCACCAGGCATCAAGCTCCTCCCTGCACCGAGTCTCTGTGCTCCCCATTGTCCCTGCAGTCCTAGCCCAGGGGTGCAGGGATGAAGGAGGCTCTGTAGTGGCATCCACCTCCATGACCTGGCAGTCCCCGCCTTGGTGGCCAGTGGATCCACGTGAGGAGAAGCCAGCAGGATGTCAGACCCTCCCAGTTCCCAGCATCAAGAGCCACGATGATGGTGCTCACCTTTCCGATGTCTCCCTGCTCCGCCCCCCGCCCCCCCCATGTCCCCTCCCTGTCAGGGGCACAGCTTGAGCCACGAGCCCATCCCCACCCAGAGCCACGGGCGCAGCCTCTCCCCAGGACACGAGGCCAGGCAGAATGCAAAAATTGGGGCTTCATTCTCAGCATCTGCAAAAGTCACCTGCTTGTCTGTGAAGTCCAGGCAGATCTGGATGGCCCTGGGGAGGCAGGGAAGGTGCAGGGGCGTCCAGTCAGGATCACTGAAAGCATGGTATTGCCCAAACCACTGCCCCACTGCCCAGATCCCCTCCTGGGGTGTAAAGTTGAGGACCCCCTTCCTCCTGACAGATTCCTGGGCCACTCCCACAGCCCACCAGTCCCCTGCCTCAGCCACCTCCACCTCCCAGCAGTGTCTCCCCGCAGCAAAGCCCTGCCTGCCCAGCACACATGGCTCCGTGTCGAACCGCTCAGGGTTGTTGGGCAGCAAGGTCCACTCGTCCCCCCGGCCCACCCCTCGCTGGTCACTGGCCAGGATGAGGAAGGGGTTGGCGGTGTCTGGGTCCAGAGTCATGTCAGCTGGGGACAGAGGAGGAGAAGCTGCTCAGAACAGGCAGCCCCAGGGCTGCATCCACCCCAGCAAAAGAAGGGACAGGGTGAGCAGTGCCAACCACGGTAGATGTTATCCCAAGACCCATAACCCCTGGCCCCAAATTCACATCTCTTTCTGTGAGCAGTGGAGGGGGCCAGGGATGTCAGCTCAGGAGCCTTTGGTGCTGGAGCTGGGTTTACAGATAAGCACAAAGAGTTCAGCTCTGAGTGTTGCAACCACCAAGTCCCAGCCCATGAAAAACCCACTCTGGGGACAAGCCCTGGTGCTTTGACCTACAAGAGTTGTCCTGCAGCAGAAGCAGATGCATTTTCTCCTCAACAGAGGACAGTCCCCCCTCCTCTTCCCTTCTGAAAACTCACCTCTTCCACTCATCTCCTCCACCTCATCCATTAGGGTCTCACTCTCTACTCTGTCCATCCTGGATGCCAGCATTTCCACAGTCAATTAACAGGATTCACTGCTGAAAGTGGGAATTGCAAGACTCAAAGACTGCTGGAAGATGACAAAGCAGAGAAGGAATTATGGAAAGGTCACAGCATTAAGCACTTTTTACACAGCCAGTACTCACCTGCTCAGCCTGCAGGTTGGCTCCAGTACAGCAGGTTTGGGATGGGTTGGAAGGTCTTCAGTCTGCTCCTCACTCTTCTGATCCCCTCATCAGCTCATGGCTGGACTGAGCTTGCCCAGCACTTCCAGTTTGTTTGAGTGAGCACAGCACAGTCCAGAGGGGCTGGATGGTCTGGAGGGCAGAGCTGGGAGTCTGTCTGGGGAAAACCCCACAGAGCTTCCCTTTCCCCTCCTCTGGGCAATGACCTCCCATGCCCTGAAGCTGCCAGCCCACGTGGGACCTCATCCAACACTTGAATTTGCCAATTCCTCCTGTTCCTGCAGTGCCCAGTCCTGTTTACATCTCCCCTCCCTTGGCCCAGCTGCAGGTGGGTGATAAGAGCCCCTGCATGCTGGAGGAGTCTCTATCTCCCTGTGTGGGATACTCCGAGCCCTCCTGGGCCACAGCACCACAGGCACCTACAGCCCCGTGGGAGGGCACCTGGGGACACCACCACAGAGCAGCTGTCAGGCTCTGGGTGTCCAGGCTGCATCCTGTGAAAAGGAGAGGTCTGGCTTCTGTCCAGTTCTGTCCTGCTCCCCATGGGCTCATGGTGGAGGTGTTTGCAGGGCATTGGTTGCTCAGCTGGTAACTGGGGAACAGCAACTGCCCATTTTGGCCTCCCTAGAGATGTCCTGGGGCTCCAGGTCTGACAGTTCCTGAAGGGCAGCAGAGTCACCCTCAGGAAATCATCTTTTAGCTGACTGAAGTAATCACCAATCATCCCTCTCTGAAGAGAGGAGAGAGACTGATTCCAGAAGCAGGTTTGTCCTATCAGAGATGGATGTCTGCAAAAGGTGTCAATGTTTCCCTCTGGTCTCTGATATTCTTGGCCCATAATAAGATAAGGACACACAGGGACATGTTGGTTGAATCCTGTGCAGGGCAGGGACTCAGCTGAAGCAGTGCAGGCATCTCATCTCCAGCTGGAAGCCGTGGGGATGAAGCAGGATTCAGTTGCCCAGAGACCCATAGAGGGTGTCGCTTCACCCTCTCCAACAAGAGTATCAGCAAGGGACCCTTAAGTGTCCAGTGACATGAGTGCTGAGGTCCTGACATTCACCCTGAAAATAGTGCTACAGGGTGAAATCACAGCAGGAATGGGCAGAGCCAAGCAGTACAGAAAGGGCACCGGGTTGCTTGCTGAAGTTGCAGTGTCTAATATTAGCCACAGGTCGGATACTTTAGAAATCCTTTCAAGAAGGACAGAGATTCTGGGACAGCTTTCCTGCCTGTAATCCCCTGGAGCAGCACACTCAATAGCAGGTCTTTGAGGCTTGTAACCCAAATCCTGCCAGGCTGCACAGAGAGGACAAATGGCTCTTAGATACTTTGGTCTGTGCTTAAAATAGGAACAAAGCTGCTCCCATGTGCCTCCCAGCAGAGCCAGGGGAGGGGCTTACACGGTATCTGAGAGAGTCCATGGTGTCTGCATTTCTCTTCTTTCTGCTACACTCACAAAGTTGTACCTTTCACTCAAGATACTGAACTTTGGCACCAGGCAGTAAGCCACCTTCTCTGCATACCCAAGGTTGCAAGGATATCCGAGGACAACCAATTCAGGCTGAAACACGGCAGGAAGAATGTGCCAGTAAGGCAGAGCAGCAGGCGCAAGCAGCAGGAGCGGGTGAGTGAGCTGCAGTGAGCAGCGATGGGTATGGGGTGTGGGACTTGCTGTCTCTGCACAGAGAATCTGAGGTCCCTTGTGATCCTAAACATTGGGAGTCAGAAACCAAATGGCACAGGGGGCAGACACCCAAGGGCAGACACCAGTGTCAGAATATTGGGGTGGGGGTGTCAGTGGGACAGAGAGGAAGTGGATCTGTCAATGGGCATCACCTATCACTGCAGGATTTAGGGCAGAGTCCAAGGAGCAAACAGCTGCTGAGAGACAGATAAGGGAGACCCAATGTCCTCAAACAAAAAATTCTGTGTCAGGCTTGAACAAATGAAGAAACTGAATGGCACAGAGTTGAGGATGATCTAAGTGGGGAAAAGGAAAGTACATAAACCAAAACATTGATACAGTGGTGTTAACAGGAAGCTGCACATTATCTTCTTAGGGAATAGTGTGATCAGCAGTAAAGGAATGTCTTGAGATTGTGTTGACACTCAAAGCGGAACTGTTATTCCAGAAAATTCATAGAAGACATCACTTTTACAGGAATAGCCATTGGTGGATGGAAAGAGGCCTAGAAGATTTTCAGATTTTCCTAATCAAGAATGTTCTTTAAATCCCACCAGCTACTCTGCATTTCAGAGTTGTGATGCTACTGTGTCTCTGTGTGCTGGGGACCCTCTGGTGAGGACACAGAGATGGCTCCTTCTCAGTGGGAGGACTTTGGTCACACCTCTGTAACTAAAAGAGTCTCAGCAAACCCAAGGGAAATAAAAGGCAAACAACACCTGAACACCTTCCTTTGCTCCAGGGGTTTTAGATGTTTTTGTTCCACCTATTGCACACACTGAAACAAGCAGATTTTTGCTCATGGAATGCCCAGTCCCAATCCTTTGGAAGTCAGTGGGAGTTTTCATTCACGTCAGTGGACTTTGGATCAGCCCCAGAAAAACCAGCTTTATAAATACAGACATTGCAGATCAAGCACTGTTTTAAGTTGGTTTCAGTGATGCCGCACAAGGGGGTACTGGGTGATTGCAGGGGCACCGGTGTCCCCTGAGACTGTGAGATGGCTAGAATTTCCTCACGGAGCTGAAACTCCAGGGCCCCAGCACTTCGTGCAACTTTATTCTCTGATACGCTGTGGCAACCTGGCTACTGTAACAGAGACTGTTCACAAGCCATCCCTTTATCAGCAGCTGGATTGAGCACTGCCTGGTGGGAATGGAGCAGGTGTACTCAAATGTGTAAGCGAGAAAACTATTAACAAGCCACTGTGTTTGTTTTAAAATTGCTCACATTTCTGTCTGCAAAGGTATTTATAACCATGCTCATCATAACCGTGCTGACTACAGCTTTAGAAGTCTGGCAAGAAAGAGCTGATGGACAGCATTTCAGTGAGACAAGGGAACAGCCTTAAGTGCTCCAAGAATGCATTATAGCACAGGAACAGCAAACAGGATCTGTACTCCCAAGGCTTGAGAGCAAGAATGACGGAGTGGAATTTTTTTTGGCCTGCGTAACATAGGACAGAATAGATCATCTTAAGGGTGCTTTTTTCCGGCCTTAAAATCTACACGGCTGTACTGCGCTGATTCCAAAGCCGTGGTCCGCAGAAGGAGCACTTTCTCCTTGAACGAAATACCATGTAGCACTTCAACCACTGTTTCTCCGTGTAAAGAGCACCTGCAATTTTGCTGGAGGAGCTCTGGATCCCCCGCGCCGAGATCTCCGCGCGAGGCCGGCGTGAGCCGGGGCCCGGGCGGGCAGAGCAGGGCAGGGCAGGGCGGAGCGGGGCCCCGCCGGCGGGAGCGGAGCGGAGCGGGGCAGTACCGGGGCAGTACCGGGGCAGTGCCCGGGCCCGGTGCCGGCTCGCTCCGCCCGGGTGCGCAGGGGCCGCTCGCGGGTCGCGGCCGGAGCCGCCCGGTGCGGGAGCCGCAGGTGAGCGGGCGGCGGGCAGCGGGGCCGGGGGAGCCCCGGGGACAGCGGGGCCGGGGGAGCCCCGGGAGCGGCGGGGCCGGGGGAGCCCCGGGGGCAGCGGGGCCGGGGGAGCCCCGGGAGCGGCGGGGCCGGGGGAGCCCCGGGCGGGCGGTGGGCGGTGGGCGCGGGGAGCCCCGGGCGGTGGGCGGTGGGCGCGGGGAGCCCCGGGCGGTGGGCGGTGGGCGCGGGGAGCCCCGGGCGGTGGGCGGTGGGCTCGGGGAGCCCCGGGCGGTGGGCGGTGGGCGCGGGGAGCCCCGGGCGGTGGGCGGTGGGCTCGGGGAGCCCCGGGCGGTGGGCGGTGGGCTCGGGGCCGTGAGCGCGGCCGCGGGGCGCGGGCTCTGCTCAGCGCGGGGCGAGGACGGGGGTGTCGCTCTTACCCCTAGGCATGAAGAACGATAGAATTGAGGGAAGATTTTCTCGTTGGCAATGAAAACTGTTCCCAGAGAAAAGACGGCAAAGCTGGGCAGGAGGCTGAGGTGTTTCGTTTGTGATTTGAATTGATTTTAGAAAAATTTGTGTAATGTTCAAAATCCAGGTACGATAATGACTAAAAACCAACCAACCAAACCAACCAACCCTAATTTTAGACTAGAGTTGCCAAAAACCTCAAATCAGATACTTGGCAGCAAATTCCACTTCTGGAATCGTTTATAGCAAGAGTAGCTGGTAGGTTTTAGGAGGTAATGGCAGTGGGATAAGAATAAAGTCAGGTGTCAGGCCATAAGGTGATATTTCTGGAACAGACCAGTGTTAATTTGCAGTCCAACAGCTGAATTTTAGCTCACCAGATTGGAAAATGCATCTTTATCTACATCAGTTTATTATCAGCTAAAGGTAATTCCTTCTTTTGAAAGTGTAATATGGAGTTTTGGGAGATAAGTTTTGTCAAAGTCAGATGCAAAGTGCGTGTGAGAGGACACGTGGTGAAGCTTGTGCTCAGAAGGAACCAACCTCTCCTTCAGCCAACAATGAGAACTGGGGGTGAGGTGTGAGACTCAGGTGGTGATTGATGAATCTACAAGCTCAGGTTTATCAAGATAGCCATGAGGCTTGAAAATGCAGAGGAATTTTTTCTGTATTTCTGTTTTAAAAAAAAGGACAAAGCTTTTTTTAACCTGGGGGTTGTACACTGGAAGATAACAGACTTTGTGAGATTCTTGAGTTCAGAGCAGCAAAGAAGCTGCCAAAATTGATAAGTGCATCTTATGTTAAGCCAAAAGAGCTTTTTACTGAGAATCAAAGCTGCTGAGGGTTATTAGCTGTTAAAATCTGTTGAAATTTGTGTGTCATCAGCTCTTGCCTCCCAAGTCTGTTTGGGGACACCGAGGTTGTGCACTCATGCAGACATCAGCACAGGCTTCAAGGTTCAGTTTCCTGGTGTATGCCTTTTTGGCAAAATAGAGCAGATGGGCATTTGGAGTTCAGTGGATGTACAGTTTCATTAGCTTGAGCTGTGTTTTTGTTGAGAAGTGCCACCTTTGCCAGGTCCAGGCTACTTGTCATTTCCCCTTACACCTTGCATTGAGCCTGCACAAATTATTTTGAAGTAGGAAGTGAGGAACTTGCTCTGAGGAACTGGCATGGAGTAAAATCACCCCCAACTAAAAACAAAAAATGTTTGGTTTAAACCCAAATCTTTTTCTCAAGCTGGTTCTTTGTGAAGCCTCACAAATTCCTCTATTGAGCATGGCAGGGCAGTGGAGTGGGACAGCTGACCAGGAACGGGTGGAGGCCCAGGTCCAGTCTTTGATGGCTCTGTGAGTTTACACTGGCTCTCAGTTGTAAGGAAACTGTCTCAGCAGGGGAATCTTCATGTTGGAAAGAGCAGCAGTTTCATTTTAAGGACTGTAGTGGATCTCTCCACCCACTGATATAATCTTAAAGGAAATGCATCTGTTTCTTTTCCCACAGTGAGAGTACACCTCAGCAGGTTTGTCCAGAATTAAATAGCAATGTCAAGAACCCAGTGCATGTTCCCCACTCCTTTTCCTATGTGGTTTAGTTTTAATTAATTCAGCAGTTTTATTTGGAAAAATAGGAAATATGTTCAAAGAGGGTTGCAGTAATTCCATAAACTTTGAGATGGATTCACCTTTTACCGAAACTAGTTTTGATAACAACTGGTGTCTTTGTTTTAAAAGTCAGCTCCAAAAATAAAGAAATTCTTTAAATACTTTTCTTTGTGAGGTTGCTGCATTGGTAGCCACAGGTATGGCACATGCCTTCCAACCCAACGAGTGCCAAGGCTTTGAATCAAAACAGATAAGGAAAAATAAATTGTGAAAGGGGTAAATTACAGGCTGTGTTCAGATTATTTTGTTTGCAATGAGCGATGTTATTTTTATACCTGAGGTACTATAAGAGCTTTTGTGACAATGGCTTCCCTATTGTTCATCTTTCTGTCTTCATACATATTGTGAAAGATCCTTCTGCAGGGTTTGAAAGATGAATTGTCAGAGCTGGTGTTTAATGTTTTCAAAGAAAAAGTCAGAGGAATTTTTTCTGTTTAGAGATGATACTGAATTAAAAGCATGAAGGCAGAATTCCCCAAATAATCACTTCTGTGTGACTTTTCTTGTAAAGTTACTTGTGGTGAACTGAAGTAAGGAGAAAGCGACCCTCAGTATCTGTATTTTAAAAATAACCCCTGAGCTCAGCCAGCACGAATCAGGGCTGTGCTGATGGTGCTCTTGGGGACCCTGCTGGCTGAGGCTGCACCGCCCTTCGCTGGGGCTGGGGCTTCACCCTCCGCACGGCTCGGGCAGGGCAGAACAGAACGGCTGCAGTGAGGGAAATTGGTGTCTGTTCTGCAGAGGAATTGGCCCAGGGAGGAACAAATGTGGTTGTCAGAGTTTCCTCTCACACATGGTTCCTCAGCAGCAGAGCAGCAGCAGCAGGATGAGCCCAGCTTAGGGAGTGTCTGCATCTGTCAGGGGACCGAGGGGGCCACCAGGGCTGAGCCATCCCAAGAGTCCCTGTCTGTGTCCGTGGGATCACTCATTAAAAGGGTCCCACTGCATCTGTAGTTCAGCCATCCTGTAAGGCCAGAATTGCTGGATAAATGGCACAGAATGGTTGCAGCCTTCAAATCTCGACAAGGAATACACTGTCCTGTATTTGTTTATGTAAAAGGTGAAGCTCCATTGAAGGCAGCTTCTCTTCATGTGAGGCACTACTCCAGCAAAGAAAAGAGGACAATGCCTATGAAAACAACTCGAGTTTCACATTTTGCTTTATAATCTGCACCTATCACGGAGCTTTTAAGTTATCTGTGCTAATGAAGAATAGTTCATATTCACATCTGGTTATAAATGAACGTCATCGTGTGATAGATTGCATAACTCATTAAGCAGTAATGCTTGTGGAAAGTGAGTCTCAGTGCTTTTAATCTTGGAGAAAGGGAAATCTTTCTATCGGTTGCTTTCTCAGTGTTTTCAACATATTTTGCTTTTGCAGTAATGTTGGGAATGTAGATGTTCTCAGATAAGGTTTTAAGTTTTGTGTTTTGAAATTAAAAATCATGAAAACATGTACTAGTTTTACAGGTAGGAGTATAATTTAAAGGAATCTTAATTTTAGCCTAATTAATTTTTTTCCCCTAAGCTTTGGAACAGGCTGGGGAGTTTGCAGAAACAAATACCTGGGAAACTGATGGAACTGTTGATACTGAAATTTAAAGCCAACTCATAGAAAGTAATTAAAGCCTGTGTGTTTCCTGCATAAGGGAGGAGAGTGAGGGTTGTATGAAAAACCATTCACTGTGTGTAGGTGTGTTGCATTGTAATGTGGGATTCCTCCCTCCACTTCTTGCAACAGATTAATCCCAAGTGATAGGTAAGCACTTTTCTAATCTATGTTGGCATTCAAGATGATCCAATTTCACTTTGCTGTTTCATCTTTGCAAGTTCTGTGGCAGAGTTCACACAGATCTGTCCCTTAGGCCTCCTTATTTCACGCAGCTGGTTCTCTTGTTTGGACCCAAGATCAGATGTTCAGAAGTACAGTACTTCACTGAGGGGGATGCTCAGAGGTGCTGGTGGGATGAATTAGAAAACTTATCTTGGGGAAATGTCCTGGCTGTGGGAGAAAGAGGGATAAGAGTGCTTGATTCACTGTAGGGCTTGACTGTATGAATTAGGAGCAATGGTGAGGCTTTGGACTGCAGGGAAGGAGGAATTGTAGGTAAACTAAGACAAAGAGCTTCTGAGGGTTGCTGCAAACTGCAGAACCTGGTGTATGGCTGAAGGCAGAAGGACAGAAGAGGAGGAGCTGTCCTGGAAGGGACCAGAAGGGCTTGTCATGGATGATTCCTAGAGGAGAGGTTAGGAGAGGGCCGTCAGACCACAACAGTACAACTATTTAGGAATGTTTATACTTCAGAAGGGCTGGAGAGTCAGGTAATGCCTTGGAGAAGCATTGCACTGTCCCATGGACACGTAAGAAAGAGGCTTTATTGAGAGTTGTGTTGGTATTTTAGTGTGACTTGAGTTTTAATGTGTCTGATGTTCTTACTAAGCCCTAGTATGGTCTGTAGCTTTCTGCACAGTGATGTCCCTTACCCAAACAATCAGCATGAAGTCTCCAGTGTTTTTTTGCTGATTTTTTTTTTTAGTTTGGACCATTAGTGTCTGGTAGCAGAACATAGTTCCCAAATGTCAGAACAGCAAGGTTTATGTTACCTCACTCTGCCCTGGAAGTAACACAGAAATGTTATTTCATTTAATAATTCAACCATGGACTAGATACCAGCCAGACAGCAAAGGTCTTCAGCTTTTGTCTCTGTTGCTTTTACCCTGAAAATTTAATACAGCATTTTGTTTTTCAGGCTGGTTTGATGGGTGCTGCAGTTCAGCCCAGGTTTTTTGCAGCAATAGTAGGGAAGTACCTCCAGGTTCTTGGAGGAAAGATATGGCAGAAACAGCTGTGGTATTTCCAAATTTGAGTGTACCTTCTTGGGTTTTTCTTAAATGTTTAAGTTTCTTGGCTGTGAATGGCCAAGAGGAATGTAGAAGAGTTGCCTGGGCATGGAAGGATGCAGATGGGAAAGATAAAGCTCAGAGTGAGGGATGTGAAGGGCACCCAGAACAGCTTCTGAAAGCACATTGGTAGCAAGAGGGAGGCTGAGAAAAATTTGCATTCACTGCTCTGAGCACCTTCTGACCAAAGATATGGTGAAGGCAGAGGTACTTAGAGCCTGTTCTGGCCTGGTTTTTAGCTGAATAAACTATTGCTTGTTTTTCACTGGGCCAGGCCAGGAAGTTGTACTCATCCCCCTCAGTGAGGGATGATTGAATGAGAAGAGGTGTCTGATTTGCATTGTGAGGTGGTGAGTGACATCAGCTGGAACCTGTGCTGTGGGTCATACCTGGCTGTCTTCTCAGGAGCCAGGCACTCCAGGCAGAGCAGCTCAGCAAGGAAGGAGCTGGCAAGTGGAGCACAAGGTATGGGGATGAGTTTGTAATTTATGTTGGGTGAGGAAGGTGTTCTCTGCAGATCTAGGTAAGCAAGTTTGTCTGTTGTGGAACTTTCCTTTGCAGTTTTGAGTATTTGTTTGGGCATTTCATGGTTTTTCTGGAACAGAGCTCTCCCAAAAGATGATGTACATGAAAATTTTTGCCTTTGAACAGAGCAGCACATGACTTGCAAAATGAACTTATTCTTGTGTAAACAGCAAACGTGAAATAATTTGGTAGGAAATGTCAGCTGGTAGATCTAAGGGAGGAGAACATCTGAAAGCTGCAAAGTTGAGGGTAACTGGACATTGGTGGAGAAACAAGGCTGCACAAATAAATTCAAATTTTCAATCATCTTCCAAAGAAGAGGGTATGGAGAACAGAGTTTTGAGGAGGGTGAGCCTGGAGAACATAGTGTTGGTGATTACAAATGTGAGAAGATTGTGGTTTCATTTCACTTGCTGCTAGTCAGAGTTGAAAGATCTTATTTCATGCAAAAACAAATGGAGGTTCTGCTAGAAGCTGTAGTTTTAGAGAAAAGAGTGTGTAGACTTACAAGAGAAAGAGATGAGAAGACTAGGGAACTGGAGAAATAAAGCAGTATTAGCTGCAGGTAAAATGAGATTAATACCAAAACCCGTACAGGTGATTGGAGATTCTACATCCGTTATGGCCAGAGCAAGCAGGCTTGTAAAAATCTGCAAAAGTTGAAAGAAATGGAGGTGTAGACGGTGATGGATTTTGTAGGAATGTTACTCTGACAGGGTGAGGAGACAGACTAGGAGAGCTGAGGTCAGTAGGTAGTTCATCGACTGGAACTGTATGGAAAGGTTTAAATATTTTTTCATTACCATGGGAGGACCTTCTTAGGCATTTTTCTTAATTGATGAATTTCAGCTGAGTCCCTTGGACTCTGCCCATCCATGGTTAAAACTGCATTATAAGAAAAGCGTTAAAATGGTGCAGTACCAGGAGAAATATAGTTAAAAAAGGATCTCGGGCAAGGGAAATGGTGTTATGAATAAGGGGATATCTGAAGGCAGGTATGACTCCCGGATGGCTAACAGAGATGAGGAAATGGAAATGAACATATCAAAGCTGAAGTGAAATTTGAAAAGCTTAATGTATTCCCTTCAGGCAGGAGACTCCAACTAATCTCCATTTCAGCATGCTGAAAATAATACTATATGTAATTAAGAATTTTAGAGCAAAGATTTTTTTATCCATAAATTTTACCAAATCTTTAGTGATTTTTTTATCTATAAATTTTACCAGACCTTGATGTATATTAGAAGAAATGTATAAAAGATTTTACAAAAAAAAAAATATACTAGAACTATAATCCTATAATACCAATATTGTGATCATTAGTGTGAATGTTTTAAAAAAAGAACAAAACCCTTGGAGATGGAGATTAAGATATTAAATATAATATGAGTATTTAAAAGATAACCTGTGCCATGTTAGTCAGGGCTTTATTTGTTAAAATTACTTATTTTTGCCTAAAAGAGACACAGTAAGTTTCATGTCTGAACTATTAACTTCACTTGAGTAGCTCTAACAAGTAGTTTTAGTTGAAGACATCAGGGTTATAGAAAATATCAAAGAAGAAACTGCCTAGAAAAGCTATCAGGCAAGAATTTACCCATGAAGTTCTTGACTAATTGATTTCTTAGCAAAATGAGCTAAAGGTTCAAATGCATAATAGGCAATGCAAACTCAAATTAAGGCAGTATGGACCAGAGCAGGGCAAGAGCACAGTGGCTCTTCCAGTTTGAAATAACAGGAGCCTTTATAACTCTTTGGAGAACTGTGTTTTGTGACCCCAGTTTCTCAGGAAGATAGGACAAGGCTCTCCGTTTTGGTCTCCAGCATATCAAGACTGAAGAGGCTTTTTTGGTTTTATTTAGCCTTAACCTTATGGAAAAATAAAGCAACTTGACTGGAGAAGCGACGTAGCTGCATCCTTGTGGTGGTGTGCTTGCCCATTAAGCAGCAATTCCCCTGTGGCATTGCTGTGCTGCTGGGGGCTGGTTCCATCCTGGGGAAACTGGCTGTGCCAGGAGGGCTGCTGCAGGAATCCCTGCTGCTCTGGCAGCCAGCTCATTAACATGATGCTGCACTTCAGCTAATAAGACTTGGCTGACCTAAATGGCCTGGCCCAGAGCCACTGCAGGGATGTTTGTACCTGTGGCATGGTTCACCCACAAACCTGAATAATCCACCTGCAGACAATGGGCCACGTCTGCTGTAACTGAGCCCTCGAAGGCCTTTGTAGCCAGCTCTTTCCAAGATGTGTAAGCTGTTTCTCTCTGTCTTGTCTCCACCCTTATCTGCTATATTCACGCATGTAAATTTACAGGAATATTTGTGTACCTATATATTAATGTTTAGCTTGGGAATGGAGTCTGTAAGTGAAGCAGCAGAGGAACTCTTTGAAGATGTAAGCAACAGTTAACATTGTCTGGGTAAACCTGCTTAGCCGTTTTCCCTGTGAGACAGGGAGTAGCCTCTTTAGCTGGATGTCCTGCTTCTTCTCAAACAGTTCTGCTTCAAAAGCGAAACCAGGTATAAAGCTGGCCCTGGGGGGTTGCGTGCAGTGGTGTTCTGTGGCTCAGGGTGGGGAGCCCTGCAGTGCTGCTCTGCTGTAGGCACTGCAGACGCAGCAATTCCTGCTCTCCTTGGAGCAGCTCATCAAGCCCAGCAGCAGAGACCTTGGTAATGCTGAGGATTCAGATAAAACCCCCGTGTTCACAAAAACCTACAAAACACCAGGAAAGGCACGATTCAACAAAGTAAATACAGTGGATGGGGCCACTGGACTGCAGAGTCCAGTTGCTTCAAGACCTTCTGGCTGTGCCACCTCAAAGGAGCTCAGTGGGTTCCACTTTACCTGTCTCCTCTTGGTGCACTGTTGGGCTCAGGAAGCCTTGTCCTCCTTGTCCCCATGGCACAGCTGATAGTTCTCTGCTTTTGATTTCATTCTTACATGTACCTTCTACAACCAACTTGAAGCTGTTCTTTCAGTGTTTACTGTTTTGTTGGCTGTTTGTGAAGTCCTTATGTTGATGTGTGGTGCAGTGTTTCCCACAGCTGTTTTTTATCTCGGTTCTTGCTGAACTCTAGGTGGGATATCTTCTCTGTTAGGCCTGGATTCAGAGCTGAAAAGCTTGGTTCTGCACTTTACAAAGCTACAGTGCAGGATAGAAGCTGTGTGAGGTGTAAAGAACTTCTGAGAAAGAAATGGGCCCACTTAAACTTTTCTGTGAGTGCTCAAAGGGCCTTTTAGACACATCATTGTCTTCAGTTTTCCAGCAGCCCTGACTTGAGAACTTGACCTGCATAAATTGCAAAAGATACAGGTGTTGCTTCATGTCGTACCCTGTTCTGTACTTTTGCAATATGTAAAGGCAGCTGCAAAGATGAAGAAATATCCCATGAGGGTGATCCTGACTATCTATAATTTTAGGTAATGGCTGTTTGCATCCTTGGCATTTTGAATCTATATATTCCCCCGAAGCAAATTGAAGATCTATTTTGTATTCTCCCACAGAGAGTCCCCAGTGGAGTTCAGCTGCTGTTCTCTACTAAGTGTGGTTTTGTGTTGATGCCAGAAATATACAGTTCTGGAGGGAGAATGTGGGATTGTGTAGCAGCAAAGCTGGCTGTGATGGCAGCTCTCCCCAGCATGCCTTCTGTCTGCACAGAGGGAAAACCCACTGAAGACATGGCTTTTGAAGGGCTGAGGCAGGGAGGAAGTGTAATTTCTTCCTGGACTTCTCCTAGGTATTCCTAATGCTTTTCCTGACTAGAGCTGAGATTTTTAACAGCTGAGAAAGTTTACCAACATTCTGAGGTTGGTATGTTCAATGCCTGTAAAGTTCTTTGCAATTCAGGCACCCCACTTAGATTATCTGGCTCTTCCAATCCAGTACTGCCTGAAGTGCATGACCTGATTTGGTGTGGTGTCACCATGCTTCATGGTGACAAGATGTTGAATTCATGGTAGGCTAAGCCCATATGCAGTTTGCTTCTCCACAGACACATTCTGCTCTAAAAATGTAGACTTTTATGGAGCAACCTGGGTTCACACAGTCTATAGGAAGTTTGGGGACATCCTGAAAAAATGGTTCACCAAGGCACAGATTGCCCAGAGCAGCTGTGGCTGCCCCTGGATCCCTGGAAGTGTCCAAGGCCAGGCTGGATGGGGCTTGGAACAACCTGGGATAGTGGAAGGTGTCCCTGCCCATGGCAGGGGGTGGAACAAGGTTCAAGGTCCTGCCTAATCCCAACCCATTCTACGACTCCATGGTTGTGATTCAAAAAATATTCCTCAGACTCCAAAATTATAAAATGAGTTTAACAGAGAAATTGCATCAGAATTAAAGATATCTTCAAAATTAAATGACTGATTCATTTTTTATTTGATAGGCAGTTCTTGCAGAAAATGGGCCAGGTCTTGGGACTGTGCTTGAAGAAAAGCTTTAAAATACCTGGGCCAGACACTTGAATTGCACGCTTTTTCCCTTGGTTTCCTAAGGTGGCATTTCCTGTGCACTGTTCTGATTATCTCAATGGGCATTTCATTCCCATTTCCTTCTTCTGTGCCTGCACAGAGTCTGTTTGACTTCAGAGCTTGTGTTTGGGATGTTGGTTTTTACCAGCTAAGAATGAACAACCTGTATTGGAGAATGGTGCAGCTCATATTTGTGAATGAGGTAGGGTTATCTAGAAACAGTATTTGTGTGTTGAATGCTTCATATCACTGTTCTGCTGTCCTTTTTGCTCTTAATTCATTGATCATGTATGTAGATTCCACATTCAAGCATGGTCTTTAAAATTACATTAAGAATCCAGCACAAAATCCACCTAGCACAAAAATTCTTACCTGGAAGTACCTTCCTTAGTAATTCAAAGTGAAAGGCTGATTTTTTTTTCTTTTATAAGGTGAAATCTCAGAATAATAAGTATAATGCACACACACACACATAGATAATGGAATTACAATCTGCAAAGAGAAACAAATAAATACAAAAGATCAAAAAATAAGGATATATACATTAAAAAGTAGAGCAGACTTGCTGCATCCCCATAATACCCCACTGTAGAGAGGAATCTGTGAACCTGACAAGTTTGGCACTAATATTCTGTTGAATTCTGAGGCACTTTTTTCCATTTTACCCCTGTTTTGGTTTGGTGCCAGCAGTCAGCATTCACCAAGCACACAATAAGGATCTGTGAGGAGGTTATCAGTTCCTTGGGCAGTGCTGCATCTCACAGCTGTTCTGTTCCACAGCCAGGTGCAGCCTCAGCAAGGGTGTGATCCTTCCTTGGCTTCCCTGGCTTGTGCTGACAGGTTTCCTTGTGTGCAGGGCTCACTTTATTCTGGTCTCTCCTCCTTCCAGGATGGCTCGCTCTCTGTATGAGTGGCTGTGGCAGCACGAGTTCTGGCTGCCTCCGGGAATCACCTGGGAGGACATGCAGGAGTCTGAGGACACTCATTACCCTCAACCTCGTGATCTCCTGCTCAGTATCCCTTTTGCTTTAATCTTGGTAGTCATTCGATGTGCCTTTGAAAGGTAAGTTATTGAATACTGTTTGGGGTTTCTGAGGTACAGTGGGAGCAGTTTGGGCCTAAAAGCTGCCTTTATTGTGTGTGCATGACTGAAGATGTCCACGGAGACTCCATAGCACAAAGTCTGCTGAGACAGATAAATTTTTCAGCTCCTTCTTTTCTGCCCTGTGTACTGGCTAAAGAAGTGTGTTGAATGTAGAGCACAACCTTACCCTTAAGGTCTAATTGCAAGCACTGTGAAACAGATCAATCTAGATGAGGTTTTTGTGTGTGTTTTTGAAGGCATACCTGCTGGTTCATGTGTGCTGCATATTACTTGCTGTTTCTGGGTTGAGCGTGGCAGAAATCATGTAAAGATTCCATCATACAGTTAAGTCTCCTTTATCTTGGGTGATGGGGATCTGGAGTATTGCACATGATAGACAAGCCTGAGTAAGATGCATCAGATTGGGCTGTGCCCTCAGCGTTAGCCCTGGCACAGGGGTGTGTGTGGTACTGAGCCCCACGTGGGCTGGGCAGTGCCACTGCCCTCCGCTGCCATGGACAGACATGTGTAGCTGCTTCTGCTGACTTGAAATAATAATTCTAGGATGATACAAAATTGGAATCCAGATTGCTTCTTTGTAAACAATATGTTTAGTGTGCATTCCATAAATTCCATGGTTTTTATCCTGCACTTTCCTGGGGACACAGGCATCCTGGTTACCTCTACTCAGGTGGTGACCAAGGTGCTCTAGGTAGCCATTAAATCATGAGTGACTCACATGTCTTCCCTGCTGAGACACAAGACCTGGCTGGACTCTACTCCTTCAGGTGGGTGCTGCTGGACAGTGGCAGAGATGCACTTCTGGTGTGGAACTGGAAATTTGGCCCACATGGACTGGCACGTGGCCAACTTATGGCTCCCCAGTGCAAGATGTGGCCAGGAAGAAGAAGCCAAACTCTTTCCTGTGGTGGCTCAGGGCAGGACACGACGCAATGGGCACAAACAGAAACACTTGATGCTCTATCTGCACAGACAAAACCTCTCTTCTTTGCTGTGAGGGTGGTTGAACACTGGAACAGTTTCCCAAGAGATGCACAACACCAGCTGGACATAGCCCACCCAGCCTGCTGGCCTTGCTCAGCTGCAGAGTTGGGCTGGGTGATCTCTTGTGGCCCCTTTCAGCATCAATTCTGTGCTTCTGTGACTCTGTTCCTTCATTTTCCTTCCTCCAGCCACACCACTCCCAGTCAATGTAAATATCTTTTTCATCTGCTTTTAGATACCAATGGCCAATTTCTTTCCCATCCAAGCACTGCCTCAGTTGGGAGTGTTTCCACAGGCCTGGTCCTACTCATTAATTTTAAAGCTGTTTTGATTCACGAACTTCATTAAATAAAAGCTGCATGTCACACCCTTGAAAAAGATAACATCACAAGCCCATTTTACAGGTCCAGGAAACCTATAATCATAGCACTATTTTACCTATGCAAATTACAAGCCAGTGTTCTGAGCTGTATTCTTGTTTGTCCTAATTCTGCAATCATTTATTTCAGCATGACTTTTTCTCATTCTGAATCATTACTGTTTCACATCCAGTTCATCCTGGAGAAGAAGGCTTGCCCTGGGAAGGTGGGGTGTGAATCCAGCCCTGTTTCTCCATTGCCTTATCTGTACTGTGCAACTGACCCTGTTTAAAAAAATTTACACCAAGTTTGAGAATTGCAGAAGGAAATGTGTGTGTTATTTCTCATTTTCTGTGTAGATAACCTTGACTGGTGTATCTTTGTACACCTGGTCTGCAGATTTAAATGAGTGGCTGTAACTAGCAGACAAGTTTGGGTTTGGTGGCTTCACTTTGGCCTCTGGCAATTTATTCTACCCTCAGCCACCATCAGCTATTACTTGCAGCTTGTGCATTGAGTTCCAAGTGTTTCTCTCTCTTGATAGTTCCTGGTGGTGCCTGCTTTGAGGTTTCAAACGTTATAATGTGTTCATGTGATTTAACTGTCAAAATCCAGGTAAATAAAAAGAGGCAGGGGAAGTCTGGAGGATTTTCTGCAATGTCACATCAGCCACTGTGCTGGGACCGATTTTTTCATCTTTTGGGGCATTAAACTTGTGAAAGAACCTGCTTCCTCAAGGATGGACTTTCCTCTCCTTTGCACTGGCTGGCTGAACTGGGGAAAACTGAGACAGCAACATCCTTCTAAGAGCCAGCTGTGCTGGGGATGAGATGTGGCTGTGGGAAGAGGACCTGCGGTGTCTGGGTGTGGCCTGGGAGAGCTGAGGAGGTTGTGGCTGCAGCCCCGGGGGAGAAGAAACAGGTCATGAAGCAATTCCCCTGTGAGATGGTTTGTGCTGAGGAAGGTGGAGAAAAGTGGATTCAATGCTGGAGAGTAGAAAGCCCATTACTGCTGCAGTGCTGGGCTGTGCCACGATACTGAGGCAGGAACTGGGGGAAGCAATTAATGACGTCCTGGGAAAAGAGAGGACCTAGAACTTGGGAACCTCCCCTGTTCCCTTAGTGTTTCTGGATTGCACTTGTGAGTAGGAGATATGTCCTGCACTCATAACTTGGAGGTTGATTCTAAGCACCTGTATACTTCAGCAGAACCCTTTCCTGGCCTTATCACCAGTGTGGTGCTCCCCATCATCTGCAAGCAAGCCAGAGACATGAGATTGGTGATTCAGAAGCTGACAAAGGAGGATATAGCATTTGTCAACCTCATGTAATTTTGAGTATCACAGCACAGAGCTCAGAGCAGTAGGGTACAAGTCCAGCAGTTTCTACTCTAAGTTTGTGATTTTGCCTGCTCTAACATGATACTCACGTTTGGATTCACATGTGGGAGGCAGCTGTTATGTACTGCATCATGTTTTAACAGTACTGCAAAATCAAAAATCACTGTTCTATTTTTGGCTGATCCTTTATGTTTTCTTTTGCAGAGCCATAGCCTTGCCCCTCAGCACCCAACTGGGTGTGAGAGACCAGCACAGACCAAAAGCTCAGCCCAACCCCATGCTGGAAACATTCTACAGCACACGCCGCAAGAACCCTGAGGAGGTGAGTCCCTTCTTCCTTTGCTTTCCTGTAGATTTAGTGTCTTTAGCCAAAGAAAATGCCATTTGGAATCCTGAGGTTTAGCAATACCATTCATATCTGGAAGCTAAACAGAGGAAACACTGCAGCACTGGTTACCTGAGAGCAGCCAGGAGGGTCCTCCTGCAGTGCCATCAGCTCCCAGTTCTGCTTCTGAACACCTGGGAGAAAACTCTGCTCCCAGAGGAAATGGTGACAGCTCCTGTTCCCTGCTTACCTTATACACAGCACAAACTGCAGCACAGGGGGCTCTGCCTGAACACTAGTGACACTTTCTTACTGTGAGGGTGCCCAGAGAGGTTGTGGAATTAATATCCTTGGGAAAACTCAAAGCTTTCTGGGCACGGTCCTTGATACCTGGCTCTAGGTGGCTCTACTTGAGCAGGGCCCATTGGATGAGGTCACCCCCATGGTCCCTTCCAATCCCAGCCATTCTGTGTTGGCTTCTTTTCATATATTGGCAGATCCTGTAAAAAGTCAGTCACGTCAGCTGCCTTGAGCTGACTCCCACATTGCTGGTCCCTGCAGCTCAGTCAATGTGTCTTGCTTGACCTCCTAGGCCCAGACTGGGTCATTCTATTGCTGTGCAGACCATGGGTTTGACACTGGCCTTGCAAGAAGCCAGTCTTGGTCATCACCACTGAGATTCTCAGTGTGGTAGTCCCTGACCTTCCACTTGCCTTTCTGTCCCCGAAATCCAAACGTTTCTCAGTATAACTGCTTTTATGGCAGAGATCTAACTCAGGACCTGGCTTTGCCACCAGGTTTTTCCCACAGCTCTCCCTCCACCCCCGTAGCACTGACGTGGTGCTTTTCTCCCAGCAGATCTGGGACACTGGAACAGATCCTCACCATGGGACAGCAGTGTGAGGTGGAGCAGGAGCTGCTGCCTGGCTCTCTGCACTCACTGGGTACACCTCAGCCTGTCTGCTGCCTTCTTTCCTCTCCCATGAGCTCTCAAACCACTGCTGAAAGGCAGTTTTTGCTTGTCCTATACAAGATGAGATTTTGCAGTTCTTGGCAGCCTTTTCTTGGGAGGAATTCCACATGATGGAGCAGTTGGAGAATATAAATTAGTATCTCCAGTTGTCTTCACCACCAGAACAGAACTCAAAAAACAGCATATCTGAAAATTGATAATGAACTTATTTTTGTACAGTATGCTCCAAGTATGTAGGTCACTCTCACATGATGCCAGTTCAGGTAAATACATTCCATGTAAAACTATTGCTTCACTTAAAAAATAAGGCTATCCATGATGACACTTCTAAGCAGGAATATAAAACATGACAAACTTTTTTCATGTCACATGCCAAACTATTAACAGCCTAAGGACAAGAAGAAGGAAGGTAATTGCGGGATTTCTGTGAGTAATCTATTGAAGAATTACCCCTAACAGGTTTACCACAACAGGAGAATATCCAGTAGGAAAACGATGTTGCCTCTGCTCATGATGTCCATCATGATTCTGCGTCAGAATTCTGAGAGGTGTGACAAGATTCAGTGCAGAACTATGAAATATTATTTAAATTGCAGTGATCTTTATTGGAGTGACAGATTTAAGGGATTTGGTCCCTGAAGACAGGGTGAGGAAGTGACTTGACAACAAACTCATGTGAGGAGACAAGACCAGTTTGAAACTGGGGAAGTTCACATAAAAAATGAGAGGTCTCAACATTAGCATTTATAATCAATTTATTAGAGAGTAATGGAAAGATTTATTTTTCTATCCAAGATCTTTCCGCTAGGAGTAGACAGCTTTCAGAAAGATGCCTTAGCCTGAGCAGACTTGGGCTGGCCAGGAGCTGCAGCCGGGCTCTGTGGTGGGTCAGATGAGTTATTGCCCTGTCTGACCTTTGAATCTGCATCTGAACCTGCTGCCTCACCTGTTTTCCAGGGTGAGCTGCTCAGTTTAGCCAGGCAGTGTGACCTGCCAGTGAGGAAGGTGGAGAAGTGGTTCCGGCGCCGGAGGAACATGGACCGGCCCAGCCTGACAAAGAAGTTCAGCGAGGCCTGGTGAGCAGGAGCACAAGTCATGAACGTCAGGTTTTCACCGGGGCCGAGCTCCACAGACAGCTCACTGCCTCCCCCTGCCCTCCATTCCTACACAGAGGTCCCAGCTCCCTGCAAAGGGACAGAGGGCAGACAGCTTTGGGATTATTCTCTGAGGGATTTTAGTCAGCAAGATTCTTGTGTCTTCTGCCATCTCTACAGCAGAGGAATTGCTCTTTGTGAAATCTGTGAAATGTGCTGGTAATGTGCAAAGAGCTGCTCCTGTCTTGGTCAAACCTTGAACATGCTAACATATGTCTTTGCCTTAATACTGTTCTTTGAATTAGTGTGAGGATACACATACTTGTAGCTCAGGGGTTAATGAATGGGATTCTAATGCCCTTTGTTTTGTTTGTTTGTAGCTGGAGATTTACATTTTACATCATTTCTTTCTTCACTGGACTCGCTGTCCTGTATGATGTGAGTACACCTGCAGTCACCTGCTGTTATATCCAGCCAGTGCCTGAAAAAATGGCAGAGTTTGTTGTCAAACTTTTCTTTTCAGATCTTCTAGAGGCTTTCCATGCAGGTTGGTGTGTATCCCCTGCATAGCACAGTTAGGAGACCACAGACATACTGGGCCACGCTTATTTTAAGAATGCCAGAATGAAGATGTTTCCTCTTCTTCTGGCAAAGCAGAAGACAGTTTGGGTTGTGTAAAAGTACATTTCCGCAGGGTAGGAGATAGAACACTTACCTAAGCTGGAAGCTGCAGGGCCTGTGTGTTGTATCCAATACCTCTTTAAGGTAAAGAAATTGGGCTTCCTCTGTAGCATGGACTGCAATTTAATAATTTTATCTGCTGATTTGCTTTTCCTTACCAGAGTGTGATTGGTTCGGGCTCATGCCTCAGCCTTTTCTCCAGTTTGATAAATAGTGAGTTCTCTTGATACAATTTGAATTGCCTCACCAGGCAGAGATATTCCTAATGAAATACTTGTAAGATTATTTTTAAATGCTCAAAACACCACCACCACCTCAAACTTGAACAAGACTGCAAAAAGTTGGGAGAGGTCTTCTCTGAGCTATTTTATTTGGAACTGCTAAATAGTGTGTGAGATTTCAGGCAAATAGCCACAATTTGGAAATGTCACAAGCAGATGCAAGTCCTTGTAGTGGAAATCTCTTGGCAATTGGATTCCAGACAGCATGACCAGCTTTGCCCGTAATAAAACACAACAAAGTCTATAGTGGTAACAAACTAAAGGAATTAGACAAGTGATAAGGATAGAACTCCTCTGATGTTCTCATATACATATTGCATTTTTGTTGCAGAAGCCTTGGCTTTGGGACCATAGAGAGTGCTGGACTGGATATCCACAACAGGTGAGTCACACCAGAAGGAAAATTACTGTTATAAATCTTGTATTGTGTTTCTGCATTTTTTGAAAATCAGATTATATTAGTGACAAAAAGAGGACACTGAATTAAATTCAGACACAGAAGACCTAAGAATTCAAAGCCAGACCCTTATTTAGGGAGAACATCTTTGTACCCAGTGTCATCTAAACACAAGAGAAGATAAATTGGCAGAGCACTTTGTCACTACCAAGAGAAACTGAAGACTTACATTCCAGGGTTTTTTGTCTGACAGTCAAAGCTAGAGCAAAACCCCTTGACTGCATGTGGAGGTTGCAAACCCATAAATGGAAAAGTAATGCCCAGTTCTAACAGCGTGAGCCACAGGAAATATGGGAGAAATAATGGGACAAATGACTGAAGAGTGAGGCAATGCCTTTCAAGATGAGTCTCTGAACAATCCAGTATTGCTCAAAGACCAAAATTTTAGGGGCGAATCTGTAGTTCTGTGTAAAAAATTAAACCATACAAACAAGTGGGGCTTGAATAGGAATGTAAGACTGAAAGGGTCACTTGGGTCCCTCTGTCTCCTGCTCTGTACACTGGCAGAATGTGTCTTGTCAAAAACACATAATGTCACTCTGTGATGGACTGGCCCTGGCTGGCCGCAGCTTTGGTGCCTGCCTGGCATCCAGTCAGCATCAACCCACTGCAGTTGTCTTTTCCCTTGGAAGGAGTTTCCACTTGCAGCCCTTGTGCTGATGGATCTGATGGGTATTTCCCTGTCTCTCTCAGCCTCTCCAGCCCTCCCTGTTCTGGTACTACATGCTGGAGCTCTCCTTCTACTGGTCACTGGTCTTCACCTTGCCCTTTGACGTGAAGAGGAAGGTGAGTGACAGTCTCAGGGGAGAACCAAGTACAAACAGTACACAAGCTGAACACTTAGGAGAGGGATCTCTAAGACCATGTGTATAGCGCTAGTCAAAGTTTTGTGGGACTCTCTCCTTGCTCATTCACAGTAATTTTCATTCCCAGTCACTGGCTTTCTCTCCTGTGGGAAGTGGAGAACACCAGCCCTGACTTAGAAAGGTACAAAGTACTGCAGAGTTCTCAATCCAAAGTTAAAATCCAAACATAAAAATTGCTCTTCTGCAACTCTTCTAGGCTGCACTGATCATAGAGACAGGAAATGAGTGGTTCTCTGCCAGTAAAGCCGCTAGTGTTCCTGGTGCCAGGGTCCCAACAGACAGGGTGCAGCATCAGACCATGGCTGGTGGAGAAAGAGAATGTTCTTTGTTGTGAGGTCCTCAGTTTACACCAGCTCTTCGTTCCTGGGTTTCTTGGTTGCCTACATTTCTAGAATGCATTTGGTAAGAGAATTACGTGGGTAAGACTTTGTAGTGGGAGGTTTCTTAGTCTCTAGGTAGAGAGATATCATTGCTACCCGAAGGAACCACTCTTGGACTGGGGCAGGAGGTGCGTTATGTATTTTGTTCTCTGCTGTTCCCCTTCTCATCAGGATTTCAAGGAGCAGATTGTCCATCATGCTGCAACCATCTTCCTGATCAGTTTTTCGTACTGTGCCAACTACATCCGTATTGGGACACTGGTGATGGTGATTCATGATGCCTCTGATTGCTTCCTAGAGGTGAGCCAGGCAGAGCCTGATCAGCAGTGCTGGTCTTCAGTCACAGAATGTCCTTCTATCTAACACAACATGGGCCAAGCACTGGTGCATCCCACAGATCCCTCGTGCTGCTCTGCTGATCCAGCCAAGGGTGCCCAGCTGAGAGCTGGGCAGAGCTGTGGTTACCTGCATGCTGTAGTGCCACACCTGTCCTATGTGTGTCATACCTGTCTCATTAACCCCTAGAGTGTGTGCAGATGCTGTCTTGGCTGCTGATTTATTGTTCTTTCTTCTTCCAGCCAACTAAGATATTCAATTACATGAAGTGGAAAAAAACTTGTGACAGCCTCTTTATGATCTTCTCAGCTGTTTTCCTGATCAGCCGCCTGGTCATTTACCCCTACACGTGAGTCTGCTGCAGTGAGGGAACAGGGAAGAGCTGCCTTCTGAGTGACAGGAGATTAGCTGGGTGCTGCAGCCTTTGCTTTTGGTCGTGGAGCTTGTGTTCCTGCCCTTTGCACAGGCTGAAGTGCCACGTGGCTGTTGCTCCTGCCTTGGGCTAAACAAGGGTGCTCTGCCTCGGCGTTTATAGAGCAGCCCTGAAGCCCTGAAGGTGCTGCAGGGGAGGAGCCCTGGGCTCTGTCTTGTGTACTTCGGGTGGGGAGCTCTTAGTTGCCTCAACGTGATAGGTAAAGGTGGAAGTGACTGATCTGAAACTTCCTCTGTGACTACAAATTTCTGGGGCTTTATTGTGGCCCTATTAACAACATGCTTTCCCTCCACTGCAATTCCCTCTGTTTTGCAGAGTGCTTTATAACACGTACTATTACTCCATGGAGATATTCCAACCCTTCTTTGGATACTACTTTGTGAATGCTCTCCTGATAACTCTGCAGCTGCTCCATGTCTTCTGGTCCTGCCTAATTATTCACATGGTCTACAAGTTCATCCTCCAGGGCACGGTATGCATCAGTTTGTAGCATCCTTTACATCACATGGAGAGGGAGGGTCCACCTAGACTTCTTGAGAACACAGGGATCCATCTGGCATGGATTCCTTATGGTTCTAGTGAAATTATACATGTACATTACCAACAGTGACGTGGAAGGAAACTCAGTAATACTAGGGGAAGTTTACCCAAAAAAATTTCATGAGTCACTACAATATTTGGTCCACTTCTGATGCTTATATTCAACAAAAATGTGGATTGGACTCCAGGAGAGATGTCTGTGAACAAAGCCAGTGACATCTGACTAAAAATCCCATGTCTTTGTGCAGTGTGATTTGCATTTGTCACAAGACTAAGAAATCAAGGAAGGGAAAATTGTCATGATTGGTGAGGCCAATGCAAAAGTGTTTCCCTTATTGTACAGGATTTCCAGTTACAGTTGTGTTACGGTGCTGTAGATTTCACACAATGGGTATTTCTGTCTAAAGCAGCTGCCTGGGCTCTTCTTGCAGCAGTGGAGGGCAGCAGGCGTGCCCAAATCACCATCCATTCCATACTGCACCTGGCACAGAGCAGCCAGAGATGAGTATCTGAGCTCCAACTGCATAAATTGAAGTGAAATGCATCCCACATCCCACTCTTTCTGGCCTGTAGTATTTGCTGTGAGATCAAACTGCTGCTCAGCATGAAATTCTTCCTAGAATCAGAGCCATGACTGGCCACATGCCAAGGACATGATCCAAAGGTGACCAGTCAGTGCCTTGTGGGAACTGACTCAGAGCCCAGGATGATTTGTTTTATCAGTATCCAAGTGAGGAATTCTGTCTTACAGGAACTGAGAGCAAGCATTAAAGGCTCCTTTTTATCTGTATTGTCCCCATTCTCTTTATCTGCCTTCCCTTAAGGTAGCAAAGAGCAAATTACTTGCAAATCAGGAAACAGGGCTGGAAATGAAGACACAACTGAAGACAGACTTTTATTGTTTTTCTAGTTATTGTGCATGGTGTCTGTGGCTCAGCCATCACTGCTGCTTGTGCAACTGCTGTGTTTGTTTGGCTTCTCACCTGTTTTTGTAGATGGAAAAGGACATGAGAAGTGACACAGAAGAAAGTGACAAGGATGAAGAAAGAGATAAAATTAGGGAAAAGGAGAAAAATGGGATCACATGTTTCAACAACGTCACAAGCAATGGTTACATCCAGAGGAATGGGTCTGAGCCCCTGAACAACAGAGCCCACCTTGCCAATGGCCACGCCAAGGAGAGATAGCTGCTGTCGTGTGCTGCTGGTCTGGCCTCCAGCAAACCCAGGCCACCACCTCTAGAAACAGTTTTGCTCACTGTGTAGATAAGATGGAGTGCAATTGCAGTATTGTAGCTGAATTCCTGCTTCCCATAAACAGAAGTGTTTATAGTCAGTGACACTTGAAGGAAGCTTTTTGTCTTCCTTCAGTAAAAGCTTGCTATAGGTTGTAGCCTCAAAACAGATAGCAAGGGATCAAAGTGGTTTGACTTGTATTAAGACTGTACCATAATTGTTGTCAAATGTGTTAATCTTGAAAAATACTTTAAAAATAAAAAGGTGGATAAACTCTGGCAGTGTCAAGTTTTACCCACCTAATGTTTGATAGGAATCTGTTTAGCCTGGATCAGCCTCTGGAGGCCCTGGTCTATTGCCAGTAATTATTACGGCTGACAAGTGACAAATCTTACCACAGGCATGCCTCTTCTGAGAAAACAGGTGCCCTGTACACACTTACAAAACTAGAACTGAGCATAATGGAATGAAAGCTTTGGAAAGGCATAAGATAAAACACGTTCTTCTCAAAGGAAGCACTCTTTGTGCCAGTGACCACTTTTGTAATGGTATGGATCTCAGTCCCTACTTCTTGCCCCTAAGGAGGGAACTCCAAAGCCCAGGCCGGAGGAATACCCACCCAAATCACATTGGAAGAGCTGGAAAATCCAGAGAGCTGTTTCTTAATTGTAGGGTAATAATCTAAACCTGTCTTGGAAGGAAATAGTCAGGAGAAGGGAAGTGACAAGGAATTGTATGGTTTGGAAGACAACACTGATTAAAGTGCTCATGTTTCCACATAATGTGACTGGCAGGGTGGGAAATGTTTACAGAGTCAGCTTGTGGCAAGAAGGGGATACATTTCCCCTGCCCTCAGAGGAAAAAGGGTCCAGAAAAAAATCTGCTGAACCTTATGGAATAATGCTTTAGCATGGCCTTCTAACTCTAGGGCCTTTCCCTAGGTGTATCAAGAATAGCAAGTATAAAGCAGTGGTCCATGAAGTCATGATGTAGTGCTGATTCAGTTTGTTTAGTTACCACATCTTGTATCCTGTGTAGTCTTAGATTTTTGGATTGTGCAATCTCTTAAAACATTTAAATAAGTGTTATGTGAATTTCTGTTTTATAGGTCACTTAATCTATGAAACCAAAGTATTGACAGATTCACTGTAATGAGTGCAGGGACTGCCGAGGCCATGCAGACACTTCTCTTTGTGTACCTAGTGCTGACTGGGCAGGGATGGGACATGGACCAAGGAAATGCCTTATTTCAGGAGGTGCTGCACATATTTATGTTATAAAGAAAGTGACAGCATAGAAAGATGAGGATTTTCATCACTCAGGTCACCTGAGATGTGACTGAGAAGCTTTGATCTGAGCTTGTGAATGCTCATCTTCAGTTTCAGTCAAAATATATTTGGATAATTGGATTTCTAAACTGGTGTTGGATAATTTCAGAAGGGAAAAAGTGGTTCCAGCATGCATGATTCAGGGCAACAACATGCTCTGGGAGGAAGCTCCTGCATTTTCATTTAAATCTTGATGGGCTGAAGATAGTCTGTTATGGAACCTTAGCTCAGCTGGTGAGAGCCTGGTGTTAATAATGCCAAAGTTGTGGGTTTGATCCCTGTATGGGCCACTCACTTAACAGTTGGACTCGATGATCCTTGTGGGTCCCTTCCAACACATAATATTCTGTAATTCTGTGATAACTGGAAGTTGGCAGCACATGTTCTGTATGCTGTGATCTGAGCATATGGTCCCACCTCTCTGCAGGCAGTGTGCTCAGAAGGGATGGTTATATATCATTTTGTACTGCTGAATGTAAATGTTCTTTTAAAATTACTTTTAAAGGTTTGATCGTCTGGTCTCTTTTCTACTTCTTTAACCACCAGGAGGTGAACCTGACTGGCTGCATCTTACAGGTGATGAGAGACACCCGTGTGGGTGCCATTGCCAGGGGGAAGACGTTGCATACACAGGACTCACAGCCACACTGAGCCATGCCAGTGAAGAACTGCAGCTGCTGTTTGCCTCCTGCTCAGTAATTCTGTTTGGCCCTGGAACAAAAGACAGTTTGGGATACCCCTGCACCAGACCTGTGGGCAAGTCAGGTTACTTGGTACTGCCAGGACTGTGACAAGTCCAAGATGGCAACACTGGGGAGGTGCTTTGGCCTTGCAAGCATAGGAGGAGAGAAATTAATATCTTTTTTTTTTTTTTTGTGAGATTTTTAGGGGGCTAGGGAAGATCCCTGTTGTAAAATCATACCACCTCTCCTCCAAGGAGCAGAATGCTTCCCAGAGTCTGCACAATGCCCAGTGGAGCCAGCGTATGTTAATGCCTGCTGGCTTTGATCCTCAGGGCTTTGTGTCCCTGAAGACTGAGATAAGCTTGTTAAGAGGCAAATCTGGTTCTTATGAAAGGATACATCAAGGATACAGGAGCTGCTGGATTTGAGCAAGCACTATTGAGTGCTGCCTTTAGCTGAGATGTGCATCACCCAGTGTGTGCCCACATAATAGTCGTGAGCAGCTGTGGGAGATGAGGCATCCAGCTCCAGGTAAGCCATGAGAAAAAGAGCATTTACTGATGCTTCCAGGCTGCTGTGAGGTGGGTGAGTCAAGGCTGGCACAGTGTGGCCCCCAGCTGTTCAAAGGACAGAGAACCACAGAGGTTAAAGGTCAAAACAGCCCTTTATTGAGCATCAACCCTAAGGAGTTCATGTACCATAACAATACCAATCACCATTTTCAATAACGACCTGCAGCCTTTGGGTAGATAAAGTTTTCACTGGCTTTTGCTTCAAGTTCATTTGTCAAGTAGAAAAAAAAAAGGTAAAATTACAAAGGAACAAAAATTTAAAAATTTCACAGGCCAAAGTTGATGCAATCTACCTCCCTTCAGCTGTAAAGATCTTCCACTCTCATGCCCACGTATCGAATCTTCGCACAGAGACACAGCCATGAATAGGAAGGGGGCAAGGGAGTTTGTTATCCATGACCTGGCACACATCAGTGTAGGGATCAAAGAGTACTACAGTGGGGAGGGCACTGTTTCCCTTCCTCTGTCCAAGGAGATAAATTTGTCCATTCACAGTGCTGCATCCCATGAAGAACTTCTGGGTCAAGCATTCCTCATTCACCTGGGTCCATTCATCTGTCTCCACATCAAATCGAAAAGCTCCCCCTCCTACAGTGTACAGAGCCCCATTCAGAGACGTGACACAGAGGTCATACCTGAGAGGGAAGAAATCCTTAATCAGAATCAACAGAAAGATTTGGCCCCTGAAATATTCAGGGTGACCTTGGTCCTCAAATCAGAAGTCCTGTTTAAACACAGAATCACAGAAGTGTTGCAGGGACAGGACTTCTGGATTTCTACAGCCTAACCTCTTGGAGCAAGACCAACACGAGAACCTTTCATCTTCTGCCAAGATCCACAATATTATTCCTTACCTTGGAAGAGGGGAGAATGAGATGACATCCCAGCTGTCAGTCTCTGTGTTCAGCCTTTGCACTCCATCATACACATGTCCATTCTCATCCAGGCCACAGACCACATAGATCCTGGTCCCCACACTGACCGCGTCACCTCTCTCCACGGGCTGAGCCATGGGACTCATGCTTTCCCACTCTGACTCCACCAAAGCCATGCGCTCCACTGCTGGGATTATCCCTTCATCTGTGCTCCCTCCAAGGACATACAGGTACAGCCCTACTCCTACTGCACAGTGGCTATTGCGGGACTTCTTCATGGCCGGCCCTTCCAGCCAGAAATTGTCCAAGCAATTGTAGATAAGCACCCAATCCACACTGTACCACACAAACTCATCCCGGAAATATCCTCCTGTCACAAAAAGGAAGCTCCCTGCAAAGGCAGCAAAGAAAATATTAGTCACATGAAGGCTAAAAGTTGCTCCTCATAGCTGGGGCTCTCATTTCTCCCTGGGCTGTACTGATAAGGTACAAGATGAGGAGAGGAAATCACTGCTCTATCAATCAGTTTGCAGTATTTAATTCCTCATCCACACAGATACATTGGGCCTACAGTATGCAGCCAGTCTTTCCAAGCCTGCTCCCATTTTTGAATGGAATCATGGAAACACTGGTTGGGAAGAACCTTAGGGATCTCACTTCCAAACTCCTACCAGAAATGGGACTGTTACCAACACTAATATAGGAAGCCATAGTATTGAGCTGGCTTGAAAGTCTCCAAGCATAAAGATTTCTCAACATCTGTGGGTAAGTTTAATGCAACGGCAACCATAAATCAGAAGTCACCTGTCATCTGTCTAAACCACTACAAAAAGGAGGGCCAAAAAAATACACTACTTAAAGCCAAGTCCTTAGACTAATTCCAGATCAAGTCAAGGTAAGGAGCTCGGCAGACTGCAGAGTTTCTGCTATATGAGAGGAAATAAGGTTGTCTAGCATTCTCCCAGGACTAAGGAAAACAAAACCATTCTTTGAACAAATATGAACACCAATATGAATGAAGTTTCAGCAATGCTGAGCACAAGTTTTACAGCAACAGCTGGACTCTCTGCATTTGGGACTCTGAGTCTCAGCTTCTGTTTTCTTTTGCTCAGTCTCCCTTCCCTGTAAGTTACCTACTGCTGCCACTGCATACTGGGTGAGGTTCCTGCGCTGCAGTGGAGAACAAGCCTGCCAGGTCCCTGTTTTAGGTTGAAAGAGAAATAATTCTTGCTGTTCCTTGTCATGCCTTCCTCCCAGGACATATAAGGTGTCATAGCTCCGACCAGCATAAGGACACAATTTCGGATTTTGCCAGCTGGGCGGAGGACAGCTGTCTAACTTCTTTATTAGTCTGGAAAAGATATCTGTCTCTCCAGCATGCTTGCAGCGTTTCACCAAGATATCAAGGAAGGACAAACTCAGGAAAGTGACCCTGACTTCGCCCACCAAATCCAGAAATTCTTCCTTTCTTGTTCTGGGTCCTCCATTATCCAAATCATAATACTGTCAAAAACCACATCCTCTCTTGAAACGAAGAGGTCATCACTTTTCAGGAGCTGCATCAGCATTTCCTTGGGTAGTGCCTTAAATTCTTCCTGGCATATCACATCCCCCCAGTGAGTGAGAGCCACATTCATAGCAGACACATACAGCTCTGTAAAGGCAAATTGCTGTGAGTAGGTCATCAGGCCCAGGCAGTTGGAAACATGCAGTTCTCTCTCCAGAAATTTCTCACACAACAGTTTCACCCTGTCAAACTGAAAAAAATCAGCTGTTTCCAGTAAGCTGGTCACATTTTCTTGACCTATGAGCACTTGGGCTGTGCGAGTGAACTCAAGTAGTGCCTGAAAAGGCACTGCATCAATCCCTTTGATCACTATGTGCTGTTCAGAGCTCTCTCTTGCTCCTCCAAAAAACATGGCTTCAAAATATCGACTGTGTACTGAAAGCAACCTACGGCTGACCTGGAAGAGTCTCTCTCCAACCTCAAGAATTGTGTCTGCAATCATTTCTGTCTGAGGTCCCAGCTCCTGAGGCTCTTGTGCAGGCTCCATGCTTGTAGATTACCAGGCAGTTAATTTTAACTCAGTCTTATGCAGCCCTTACCCATGTGAGATCTCTGGAAACATTATCCCCCTAGCTAGGATAAATATGAGATAAGCCTATCTTGTCCTAAAAATAGAATGTTTTCTACTCTCCTGCTTTGCTCTTCTGTCTTTCCTTCTGCTTTCTGAACAGCAATAGCAAAACAGCTGTATAACCAAAAAAAATGCAATTTGACTGGCATCTATTTTCACCAGGTAAGGCCAGAGCAAATTATGGGAGCTGTCGGCCAAGCAAAGAGCCTGGGCTAGGAAGAAAAAACAGGAGAAACAACCAAAAGATTCCTAAGCACCAAGTAAATATCACGAAGTTATAGAAAACATTGAACTCATTTGGAAAAAAGCAACCATTACCTCATCTTTCATTAGTTCAAGTTTAATCAAATACTAAAGTGATTAGTTTTTATTATGTACCTAACTTCAGTAAGACAGAAGAGGAACCCATTCAAACCCAGATGGATTCACGTGTTCAGTCACCCTCAATCTGAATACACTAAATAAACATAGATGTAGGACAAGCAACAGCTAATGCCACAGTGAATTTCTCCAAAGCTATGAAGTGAAGGGATTTGCATAGTGACCTTGAAGTAGAGGACCTTACCCAAAGAGCCCACACCAGCAGGACTCACTCCCATCTCTTGGCAGAGCACAGCTAACAGAAGTTCTGCCAATGTCTCACCATGCCCATCATAAAATCTTTCTTCCTTATTTCTAGTCTGGACTGCCTCTCTTTTAGCTTAAACCATTACCCCTTGTCCTATGACAACAGGTCCTGCTAAAATGTCTGTCCCCTGTAATTTTCATATTCTTCTTTTCAGGTACTCGACTCCCAAGTATAATCCCAAAGCCTGCACTACAGAAAGGGAGAGCCATGCAGCTCACAAAGAAGACCAAGCACCCAGCCACCTGAGCAGAGAATGTTGGGAACATGCCCCTCTCCAGAGTTTACACACTTGACCCATGGCTTCAGGCAGATTTCCCTGCACTGAGAGCCCAGAACCCACCCCAGAGACCCCCAGCAGGTCTGTTTCTGATGCCACACTTAGAGTGCAAAGATAATGCAGAATGTTATTGGTATCAACACCAGAAATCTCTCTCCCACCTAAAGCACAGTTGAAGACTCTGCTCAGGTTGATGGCAAGTTCTACTCCTCATGCTCTAAGTAAGGATTCTATTTTGAATTGTGCAGTTACATGAACAAGTTTTGTAGCATTAGAAAGAAACTAGGTTGTGAGGAGCACAACTTCATAGACAGCTCTGTGAGCCCCCAGATTAAAATCCAGAAGCACCAAAGTTCACACAGGCGATACATCACACAAGACACCCTGATCCCTAGTTTCAGAGCCTCCTGGAAAAGTCAGATTCACTGAAATGAAATTTATTCATTTAATTTATCCATTTTGGAGCTGACCCAGGAAACACACAGGAGAACAGTGGTGTGGCCACAATAACCAAAATAATCTGTACTTCCCATGTGTTCTTGACAACCCTGAGTAACAAAACTGCTGCTGCCAGCACAACAGTTCACTCCGCCACAGCCTCCTCATAAAGGGTCCTCTATAAAGGGAAAAGCAGGTAACAGAAGCAGGTTACAGGCTCCAGGCACATACCTCAACTGGGCAGTCTGTAAAATGCCTCAGAAGAGGGTGCAGATGCTCTCAGGCTTCTCCCATTAACTCCCTGTCTGAAGCATTGCTTCTGATCCTGCAATGTTTATGCACCTCCTGAACTAATTTAATTTAGATTTATGGCTGGAGAACTGTAATGTCAGCTGTAGTGCACTTTTATAGACTAAAAACCAGACATTTAGAAACAGATTAATTTGTCTTTATTCACTCAAAATTCCTCAAATCTTGAATTTCCTGCAGTATAAAAAGAAATAAAAATGTTTACTTACAAATCAAGTTATAACAAGCAGAACCACAAGTGGATAGCTACAATATAAAAATATGCAGTATTTCCAGACACTGCCTACAATTGAACAAACATTAGGATATTAAATATTCTTCCCCTAAAATTCCAAGTATCAAATAGATACCTCTATAAGGTTCAAGTCACTCAACCAAGAATCATCCCACAAGTTAGACCAGTCCTCCTGAAGAAATGTGCGAGCCTGCTGATACACAGATCACAGCTCACCAGATCTGGAACAAGTGCTGGAAAAGACCTTCTTGGCTACATCCCTTGTAAAGGTGATGACACTACACAAGGAGTAATTTTCCTGCACAAAAGAGACTGAATTAAACAGCAGAAGACTACAACATAATGCTTCCCCAGCTGAGTACTGGTATCTGAGAGGAAGAAAAACATGTTCTACTGTATTTAGACTTTTAATTTGGATTAAATACATTTTAATGTATTTAAAAATGGAAATCATATAACCAATATTCAGGGCATTCTTAACTAATTTTATGGAGTCGTTTCAAAAACAAGATCAAGAAGGTCTCAGACAATTTATGACGATTTGTTCTTTCCTATCAGCTCTAAACAACATAGTTACAAACTTATTTGGGGGTGGGAGGAAAGCAAGAACATACTTCTTACATTCCCCATCCTCTCATCATTTATGAAAGCCACAAAAAGAAAAGTTGACTTTTTTTCATGCTAACAAATACACACTCAAACTCCCCCTCCAACAAAATGGGAAGCTTCTCACATACTGATAGTTTTCTCCAATGACTTGCATCCCTGAAGTTTTCAGAGACAATCCAAAAAAAGCATTAGCCATCTTGCTGCTGAATGAAAGGGTTTGGAATAGCTTCCATCCCATCCTGTGGGCAAATCAGAACCACAGAAGTCCCTCTGCAAACCACAAGTCCGAGCTGACGTGTGTCTTCTGTTAATTTGAACTGATCATCCGGATCTAAAATGCAGAGATCCATGGTTAGAACAAGAAAATAAGAAAAAGAAACCAAATTCCATCAACTTCAAAAGGCAGACATACATGTTCTTTCATGGCTACCCTCTGGATATGACCATCCAACCAATTCCATATTCACCAAACAGTCCACCCATCAAATCCATCTCTCTTCAATTTATGGAGAAGGATCTTGTGGGGGACTGTGTCAAAAGCTTTACAGAAGTACAGATAAAAGACATCTGTAAGCCCTTCCCTTGTCCACTGATGGAGTCACACCATCATAGAAGGCCACTGGGTTAGTCAGAAAGGATTTTCCCTTGGTGAAGCTATGGTGGATGTCTCAAATCACCTCTCTGTCCTCCATATGCCTTAGCAGAGCTCCAAGGAGGATCTGTTCCATGACATTCCCAGGCACAAGAGGTGAGGCTGACAGGACAGTAGTTCCCAGGCTCCTTTCTACTCTTTTGAAAACTGGGTTGAATGTTTCCCTCTTGCCCATCACTGCCATCACTTTTTAAATGTCTTAGAGTAGCTTGGGAGCTATATAAGCCAATTCTCTCAGGAACCTTGGGTCCCACAGACCTGTCACCTTATCTCTTTCTTTACAGGATAGTTATCCCAAGCATGCTGCAGTTTGGGTAATGTTAATCTGCAGTTTCTGCCTATGCACTCACAGAGCTGTAATATTTCTGTCATGAAAACCATTCAGGGAGAGGAAGCTTTCCAAAGATTGCATATTACTCACCTCGCATGTACTCAATGGTACCATCCAGCACAAGGTTCAGAAGAGGGTCAAATCCTTTCAAGACACCACTTGCTATTGAAGACCACACAGAAAACAATGATTAGGACCAAAAGAAGGTATACAGCAACACAAGACTACATGAAAGGTACATTCAGCTCTCCAGCCCTGTTCCTTTCTTCAGGCAAACCCAAGCAAATGAGGCCAGAGATACTAAACAGTGCCCTCTTTATCAATGGCAAGTACAGAAAAGCTGGTCTGCATCACACCAAATTAAAACTTACAGACTTTTCAATCAATTCTTTAAAATGTTCTTCAACACACTAACCATTTTTGCTTTCAGCCAATTTCAAGGGCATTTTAAGAATACTTCTGTGTAACAAATCAGTACAAGTCATGCAAAGAAAAAAAAAGGCAACTCCAAAGTGAAACAAATATCCTTAATGAAAGGTTATGGTTAAAAATGCAGCAAGAGCCATCTTCCAGGTGCCCTCCTGGCACATCATCTCTTTAGCATAAGCACTGCCTCACGGGAAGGCACTGCAGATAGACCAGCACTTTGTCTTAATGCAGAACATGATTCCACAAGACTAGTCGCTAAATATACCACAAAAAATTTACACAGAGCGACTTCCCAGTTTGAAAAATACACTTATCAGTAAGGAATCCAAGTAACTTCCAAACCTTTATAAGCATTAGGTCCCAGCAGAGTTTTAAAATGCAGCACATGGTTAACTTGGACAAACAAGTGCCTGCGGGTGGCACCAACCGCAATGGAAGCACCTTCCCAGCGGGGAAGGGACGGGATGTAAAGGCACGGTGGCATATACGGAACCACGAACTCCGGGCATGCTTTCCATGCCAGAGATGAAAGGCACGACAGTTGTATTAATTGTTACATCCATAAACATTTCTTTGCCCCTTTAAGTGCAACGCAATTAAAAAAAAACCAAACCAACCAACCAACCAACCAACCAAACAAAAAAAAAAAACCAAAATAAAAAAACCCCCAAAAAAACCTAAAAAAAAAAAAAAAAAATCCAACAAACAAAAAACCCCCAAACAAACAAACCACACCCAAAACAACCAGCCAAAATAAGGCTGTTCAAGACAACTAATAAAAGAAGAGATGCACAGATGAGCCATAAGGATAAAAGTGTACCCAGGAGATTAATGGAAAAGTTAAACGAGACAAGCTTCACACCAGTAACTGCAACCACTAATAAGTGAAAGGACCCGCTACTCCTCGCCTTTCCTTGAAGGGATGCAGCGTGAGCAGGAGGGCAGAGCCCACAGGCATCGGCCGAGGGAAAACGCCGAAAGGCAAAAGAGCTCCGTGCAGCAGCCACGCGCCGGGCTCACCTTCCCGCCCGCCCTGGAACTTCACCCGGATGGTCTTGTCGATGTACTTGGAGAGGTCCAAGATGCTCTCCTTCTTCTTCTTCTCCTTATCCTACGGCAGAACACAGGCAGCCCAGTTAAAGCGGAGACACAGCCCCGCAACGCTCCTGCGGGATCCCGCAGCGGCCCCGCCGGCCCCCGGCCCCGCCGGCCCCCGGCCCCGCCGGCCCCCGGCCCCGCCGCGCTCCTCACCGCCATCTTCCCCGCGCCGCCACCGCCGCCGCCGCCGCTCGCCATTTCATTCGGCGCCGCCAGAAGTGACGTGACGCCCCGGCGGAGCCCGTTGGCGGCTCGGGGTAGCGGGGCGGGACGTCCGGGGCGGGCTCTGGGCACCCGGTGCGGAAGGGTCCGGCCCGGCCCAGGTCGGAACAAAGCGGAGGCGGCGGCGGCGGCGCGGCGGGCCCGGCATGGCGGTGCGGCCGGCCCGGCTCCGCCTCTGGCTGCTCCTGCATCTGCTGCCGCAGGTCAGTGCCTGTGCCGGGCCGGGCGCTCCCCGAGCCACGCGCGGACACCCCGGCTGAGGGCGGGCAGCGGCGTCGGGCGCAGCCGGGCCCGAGCGGGAGCGGCCGGGGCGGCCGGAGGTGCTGCTGCCGAGGGGAGGGGGCGGCGAGCCGTGGCCGCAGGAAAGCCGCGGAGCGCATGGGGCTGCCGGCCCTGCCCTCCGCGGTTTGGCAGTGTTGATTTATCTGTGGGTTGGGGGTTGTTTGGGACTTTTTTCTTCTTTCTGTAGTAAACGGCGTTTTCCTCGTAGTTCTTAAAACCTGGGGGTCCCCGTGGGCCCAGTCCAGCATCCTCCCAGGGAGGGGAGCGCGGCCAAGCCCCCGGGCCGGATTCCCGCAGGGACGACTCTGGGCTTATCCCGACGGACAGATTCCCTGTGAGGAAGCATTCAGTAGAAGAGAAGGGATTTCTGCTGACCCTGTAGTCTGTCTTGAATCTTGTATTGTCATCACTAAAATATTAATTAGTTTTGTGGGATACATTTCTAAGGGTGTGACGAACTAGACATGTAATCCTGGTACAGGAGCGAGTGGATTTCTAGCAATTGCATTGCAGGGTACATAGCTTTTGCCTTTTAAGTTCAGTGTTTAGTGTTCTGAAAATTTTGAAATGTCATTTAATGTGTCATTTAAACTTCTTGACTGTTTATTAGGTAATTTGGAGCATACTCTGTCTTCTTGAATATTATTAGTGTAATACCTTCACATGGCGCTATAATTTCACTGTCTCCTTACTGATTCCTTGCCAATAATCTTTAGTTCCAGAGTGGTCTGGTGGTCAGCTAACTTCTTTATTTCTGTATCATCCCCTTTTTTCTGTCTTATCTCTTCATTGTGCCCTTGCATGCCCCATGCATTTGCTCATCTCCACTGCAGTACCACAGGGACTGTTAGTGCCAGTGTAGGCCCCAAAAATTAGTAAGATTTAATTAACAAGATTAGCAAGATTAATTTAATTAACAAATTAGTGAGAATGAGTCAAAGACTGGCATGGAGTCAGTTTGATCCATCAGTTTGGAGAAGGTGAGCACATGGCAGTGTGGAAGGACGGCAGGTGAAATAGTCCTCTGGTGGGTACTTGGATGTCTTGCCTTCAGCTTCATACGTTGCAGCACATTTGGTATATTCGTGCAGTGGAAGTGTTAATGTACCTGAGTAAGCTTGGGCAGACTGGCCAGAGTGCTGAAACAGTCCTGCTGCAGTGAAAAGTGGATGTGTGCTGCCAGTATGTTTCTGTTTGCCAAGCTGGTGTTATAAAAATTTGCTTGAATACCTTGTACTGTGCATTACTTCTGCATCTCTTGTGCTTGCACTTGTTGGGATGGTTTAGAGTAGTACATCCTCCGTAGCAGAGGCAGAGAAGAGTGCTCTGCTGCACTCATCCTGGGTGGTACCCCCGTGACTGATGGCTGGAGTTGTTCCAGGGGACAGAGCTGACAACTGTTGTCAGGAGCTGCTGTGTGCGTTTGCTGTGCACCAGCTGTACTCATTCTCAGTGCCTTACTCTTGCCTTAGCGGTCATGGGCATTTACCTTTGTGTCCCTCCTTGAAACAGGATAGTAGAAATTTTTTGTTTGTTTGTTTTCCCTGGGGCAAGAGGAGGTAGCGTCCACATTTGCTTCTATATTCTGATTTAGGGGGAAGGATCAGTTTGGCTACTGAAGCATAGCTCTTCAAATCTGGGTCCTCATCTGGGAACACTTTAAGAGGGGTGTGATCTTACAGGTCCAAGTACAATCTGCACTTAGATCTTGCTTTGGTATTCGAGTTCTCACATTTCATTTAAGTTCCCGTTTCTTCCAGGCGTTGTTACTTCTCAGTTGTCCTGTAACAACAGCAGATACACATGAGCCTTTGACTAGTGACGAACATAGTAACATGATCTGCAGCGAGTGTGTTGGATCTAGCTGGCCTTCACTATAGCATCTTTCAGCAGAATATACTGAATTGAGGTGGTGGGTTTGTATTTTAAATAAGGGGACTCTATGATATAGGTCCAAAGAATTGGAAAGACTGTCTGAAATTCTGCATTAAGGTGGTGGCTGACAATTTAGTCTCCTAGAATTATTGCATTATGAATATGTACCTCTCTGCATTGTACAGTGATGGTTTAAGGAGAGTTTTACTTGTGTGCAGCTTTGCAAGTCCAGTGCTTGCCTCTGTGCTACATTAATTCGCCTAAAAAAACTTGCATAGCAAAAAAACTGGGGAGTATTCTGCTCTTCTATGCAATTATCTGTGAAAGGCCCTGATGAGGTTCAGAGCCAACAAGTATGCCCTTCTAATACCACAAACATTAGATTAGCTCATTTGCCTGTTAAACTCTGCCCTCAGATTTTAGATTTCTGTTGTGTGAAAACCTTTTCAAGTTTTGCAGCTTTATAGAAAACACTTCCTTTTGTGTTAATTGTACACTATTGTGTGCTTTTAAAGCCATAGGATCAGTAAGAAGCAAGTATTATAATATTGCTTGTTGTCACAGCAGCTGCTGTTTTTCTGTGTTTTAAAAAGGCTGGACTGATATCCAGACACTTGGAAAGAAGCCTTTGGGTTTGTAGGCACATTGTATAGGATCTGCAAGGGAGGTGACATTTTCTCCTGGGTTAATCTAGGATATGAAGTGGTCTCTAGGAATTAAGAATCATCATAAATGTTGCCACCATGCCAGTGCATCAGCAGCACTGCTTTGAGCTCTTGTTGTCTCATACCTACTAACATGAGTAAAAACAAAACTGGAAGCATCAAAGTGGGTAAGACCAAACTTCAGAACTATGCTTTGATTCTAAGTGATAATAGCTTTGTAAAAATGTCTGTTAATCCACATTATCCACAGAATTTCTAACACTCCGTGTTCCCTCTTCTGCTTTTAGCCTTGCTCATTCCTCTCATAGCCTTTAATTCCTCTCATACTTGATTTTTATTTGGTTTTTGGCACACAAATCCACATAGCTTCTAAAATGTTTTGAACACTTCACATTAGGAACCTTTTACTCCCTTAATATTTCTTTGAAGAACATCCATTAAATAGCTCAGAAAGCAAAATCGTGTGTAACTGTCTCCTGGGTGCCTTTTAGGAATTATTCCTGAGTTCCAGTAATGGTTATCTCCACGGAAATATAGCAACACACCCTGTACTTACTCTCGTTTTAAAGATGTGTGCCATATATCTCACAGATGTAAAACTTTTAACTGCTTGATTGTTTCCCATCTGCATGAAACTGTTCAATTACAGGAGTTAGCTCCTGCAAAACTGCCTGAAGATTTTGGAGAGAGTTGTACATATAAGATTCAAAACTAAGATACTCCATGTTTTGTTTGCTTATCTAAGCCCAGTCAGACGATGTACAATAAACAGGAATATCTCTTTGCTGAGTCATCTGCCTGGTTGTGACTCCTTCCAGATCTCTTGGGCATCTGTTCACTGGGTGAACAGGATGAGAAACAGAGGCGGCCTTGACACTCCACTCACTGTTCAGCAATAGCTATAACATTAGTTTGTTATCAGCATTGTTTTGTGCACAAAACTAAAACACTGCAACATACCAGCTGCTATAAAGAAAATTAACTCCATCCCAGCCAGACCCAGGACAGGCCTCTAATTGTAAATCTTAGATATATAATCTTGTAATCTCCCTGGAGCCTTCTCCTCTCCAGGTGAGCATCCTCAGCTCTCACAGCCTGGCTCCAGAGCAGAGGGGCTCCAGCCCTTGGAGCATCTCCATGGCCTCCTCTGAACTGTCTCCAGCAGCTCCACATCCTCCTGATGTTGGGAGCTTCAGGGCTGAACACAGTACTCCAAGTCTCGTATCTGTTCTGCATTAGTCCAGCTTTTTTCTCTTGCTCTGGGTGTATACATATGTACACCAGTCTAGCTGTGCTGTTTGAGGTTGGCTTTTTTGTTTGTTGGGGTTGGTTTTTTTATTAAACACATCCAGTATAGTTTCATTTGATTCTTTGACCTATTGCTGTGTAGGAGGGAGTCTGCCTAATGTGTCTGAAGACTTTCTTTGAAGCATGATGAAAATAATAAATTCCACTGTACTCCCTGCACAGATACAGAAACTTTGTAGACTCTTTTGTTTTTCTTTAAAAATACAAAGCAGGCCAGTCAACAGCAAGTTGATATTTTATGTAGCCTAAAATTCTTGTGAAATTTTTGTTGCATTTTCAGGTGTACTGTGAGTATGGGATGGTACATGTCCTTTCAGAGAAGGGGAGCAGCAAAGGAAAAGACTACTGTATTCTTTTCAACTCTCAGTGGGCCCATTTGCCACATGATCTGGGTAAAGCTGTAAGTACCTGGCTAACCAATGACAAAAAGATGTATAAAAAATGCCTTTGTTACAAGGAAACTTCTAATTTCTAACTTGGATTAGTAGAATTGGAAGGACCTGCTTTGTTTGCCCTGCTTAGAAAATATTTTATCTGTTAAGATCACTCTAGACAGGGCTAGGATGGTGATGCCTGAAGGATTTTTTCTGCTTTTCTCCTGAATATTTCTTACACTGTTCCCTATATTCACAAGTATTAGCATGCACGCTTGTGATGCTTTAGGTGATAGCTCAGCCTGGTTTCATGGTGTTTAGTAGGCCGGTAGACCAAACACCCCTGAAACTATGTAGAGTTAGAGACCAAACACCCTGTTTTCGTGAGCCCTCAACGTCTCCTAGTAGGACAAATTTTGTAAACTAGAAGTTAGCCCACCCAGGCCCCTTATTGGGCCCTCCTGGTAGATATGCTAATGTGTAGAGACTTTAATTGTACACTCTATTGGGGGGAGGGGGTTTTTGCGGCGTGTTCTACCTGGACGACAGAAGCCATCCAACGGGATCCTATTAAAATACCAAGGTAAACAACCCCCAACCCTCTAACCCTGTCTGAGCCTTTATTTCCTAAGACCAGAAAAAGGCATCAATGGTAATGTTCATTTCCAGGCATTGTTCAGAGGTAATGATTATTGCTGTTTAAAACAAAAATTTTCCTTTTCAATTATGTGATCAAAGAAATTAAAATGGCACATATGTGGGCTTGCAAAGGAGTTTTTTGCATCAGCATGATACAAGAAGATAACACATGGCTTTTCTTATATAGTGAACTGTGGCCTTTAGTGCTTTCTCAGTGTCAAGTGTAAGACTAAGTAGTCATAAACTGTGTCAAGCTTTTGCTGTATTATCCAAAGCTGGATGAGCTGAAAATTGATTAAATTCTTCACACTTTTCTGTGAGAAGAAGTTACTGGCACTGAATGAAGAAATTGAAGGAGCTACTAGTAGGGGAAGATGTAGTTGACTGATACTTAGTTCATTTTTTTCAGCCAGTTGAGTGCTCCACAAAATTTTTAGAGTAGATCAGAGGATACAGTAAGTTTCAATATGGAAGTTTACTTCTATTGCCTATGCTTCTGTACTTTTCCCCAACCTGTGTTTTGTTTCTAGCTGTTCATACCCTCCATCATCCCAGCCTGCCACTCTGCCACTCCAGCAAAGATAAAACTTTGCTGTACTCCTCCCATATCCTGGCTGTGTGCATCAGAACAGCAAAGATGCTGAGGAAAATAAATGCAAGTGGAGCTCATATCCCAAATTTTATTACCAGCAAAATTCTGTACAGTAAGGTGAAACAAGACAGGACCCTACATAATAGAGCAGGCAGCAGTGTTTCAGCTTTCATGTTGCTCTGAGAGTACTCTAGCACTCTATTACTGGAAGGTTTTGAATTGCTCTTTAGAAACTCTGACTTCTGCTTTTGACTTCTTTTATCATTTTATATGATATATATGTATTTAACTAATTTCTTTTTTTCAGTCACTCTTGCAACTGCAGGATCAGACAGCATCTGTTTTGTGTTCTCCTTCTGATGTACCTGATGGGGGATTTAATAATCAAATCCCCATGGTGATGCGAGGAAATTGCACCTTCTATGAGAAAGTGAGGCTTGCTCAGATAAATGGGGCTCGTGGGCTGCTGATTATTAGTAGAGAGAGACTGGTAAGTCACTTTTTATCTTTCTGTGTTGCTGGTACTCCTCTGATGCTAGATATTGTCTTGTCTTTGGTGCACATTTCTGATATTTGATGTTCCTCTTCAAAATAAATAGTGCATGTGTGTTCCTGCACATACATACATTGCATAGTTGTGTGTGGAAATCACATCCAGCGGAAGAATGAATTAAACAAGAGGCACTCATTTAAGTAGGAAGAGTCTGCATGGAGCTCATGTGACATCCAAGTTAAGGGCTCAGAATTACCCTTGTTCCAAATGAATTACTGGAGTCAAAGGTTGGTTTGTGACTCCATCATACTACCAGTCAGGATCTAGTGCTTTAGATTCAGCAGGAGCACAAAAAGGATGTATTTTGTAAAATTAGTAGTTTTGAAAATAAAATTAGTAGGCTTGAGTCCTGGTCAATATTAGAGGCACACATCAGTCATAAACCCATGACCCTGATGTGCAAAAGATACTGCTTGAAATTTTGTTGTTGCATTTTGCTGTTACAGTCTTACATTATTTCTGTTTTACTTGGAGCAGGCATATATTTTGACTTTTGAGTGTTTGGTGTCATTAAGTTCCCTTCTAGAATATTCTCCAAATTAGCAGGAGCAGAACTTGCAACTTTAACGCTTTTGATGGAGTAGAAGTATTTGCAGAAATAAATACATTCTTACCTGGTCTGAACTGTCTTTCAGGTTCCTCCTGGAGGTAATAGGAGTCAGTATGAAGAGATTGATATTCCTGTGGCTCTGCTTAGCTATACTGATATGTTAGATATTGGCAAGGTAAACTTGATACTAAAAGCTCTCATTTATATTATCTCATGTAAATGAGTCACTGCTCAACAGTATTAAGTCCACCTTAAGAGCATTGAATATGTAGAGAGTGTATTCATGAAGATTGCATTACTGTATTTTGGAAAAAAAATCAAATCTCTTGGGAGGTTATTTCTCATCTTTGGAATAAAATCAAAATACAGCCTGGGCTGGAAATAAATGTCACTAATAGAAGAGCCAATAAATGGCTATTAAGTGTTTATAATAAAGCCTGATTGAGGTTGCTTAGTGAAAATTAAATCAGTGAACCTTTGGTAAGGTGGCTTTTTGGATGTCCTTTATAAGTTATATTTACCTCCACAGAGTTTTGGCAGCTCAGTGAAAGGGGCAATGTATGCACCAAATGAGCCTGTGCTGGACTACAACATGGTGATTATCTTTGTCATGGCTGTGGGGACTGTTGCAATTGGAGGCTACTGGGCAGGAAGCAGAGATGTGAAAAAGTGAGTAACTGAATGCAGTATAGCAGTTTTCCTGTATTTTTTGCAGAAAAAAAATAGGTGGTGTTTATGAAAGCATCACCTGGAAGCTCTGCTAGTGAGGTTAGGAGACTGTGTAGCCAGAATGGGAAAATGCTGATGTGTTTGAAAGGCCCTGAGCCTTGCATTGGTTTGGTCACTGTAGGAAATCATTAGAGTATAAATTGCATGTAGAGCATTTTAGTATTTTGCCGTGTCAAAAGACCAAACATTTGAAAAGCTCAGAAAGAAAATTATTAAGTAATAGACTTAATTTGGGGCTTTTGCAAAAATTCACCACAAAACTACTTTGTAAAAAAATAATAAAATTTGCTTTTACTGGTATAGGGCAAATTGACTGGATGGCTAACATATGCTATGTTTGTTACCAATTTTTAAATGAAATGTTATGGTTATTTTTTGCCAGCAAGTGGGGTTGGGAGAAGGAGATTATTGTGCCACACTTATTTCTAACATTTGTTTTGTATACACAACCTGATTTAAGGATTTCTTCTGAAGTTATCAAATTACTCTGTGGTAGTTTTCAGGATTCAGTTGAGTTTTTAGCAAATGAAGTAGTACTCTAGGGAAGTTGATGAAGCAGTTACTAGTTTATGCATTGTGTTATAGCTGATATTCATACATCCATGGAAAATGTAGTGTTCCACTGACTTGAGTGGGAATCAGAGGAGGCATTGGTGTTGTGACATGTTTTCAACCCCGTGTGTTTTTTGCTGAAGATTCAGCGTCCTTGTGTATTTTGTTGCAGAAGGAATGAACTGATGGTAGCCATGTTACTCTTTCAGGAGGTACATGAAGCACAAGCGTGATGATGGGGCAGAGAAACATGATGATGAAACAGTGGATGTGACTCCCATAATGATCTGTGTGTTTGTAGTGATGTGCTGCTCAATGCTCGTCCTCCTTTATTTCTTCTATGACCACTTAGGTACTCTTAAGGTTGTATTTGTATTGATACATCTTCAATATCACAAGGCTGCCATCGTTCAAAGAACATTTTATTGTGAAAATAATAATGAAACATCTCTCTTCTGTCATGTGTCTTCATCCCAGTATGGTTTAAAATACTGTAAGAAAACTCACTGAGTAGATTTCTAATCCTTTTTATGAGGTTGGTCATAAAGCTTCTTTCAAACATTAAAGCCTATTAAGTAGACACAGACTTAGTATCTTCCACCTTTTATTTTTTTTAAAGGTGTTCTCAGACCTATTCTTTTCTCTCTATTATTGTTCAGTTTGAAGTCAAGATCAACAATAATTTTTTAAATCTTCATAAAGATTATAATTTTCTATTGATCACTCATGAGATTGACAAAAAATCATGAGAGCCTAATGCAGTGGAACTTTCATCTTCATATTTCTGAGGAAGTAGTGAAACAGTGAAACTGAAAATCCCATCTGTATTAATTCATTTTGCTAATTAGTGATTTAAATGTTCCCTTATAATGCTCCTGTATACTCATAAAGAGAAGATAAATGCTTCACCATAGGTTGCCTTTGAGGCTTATGACTCACTTTAAGAAGATTAGGATAGAGGTTTTGATTTGTTGCGGTAGGTATTGCATAAAGTACACCTGAGTAAAAGAGTACTCTAATCAATCATTTGAAGTCTCTGAATTTACTTTTCACTGTTGAATTTGTAAGCCTTATTTCTCATTTAGTCTTATTGACTGTCTGTTCTTTATTCAGCCAGGAAACGAAAAAAGCATCTCTTCCCTTATCCTACTTGGACTTATTACTTTTTTTCCCTCAGTCTATGTTATAATAGGAATATTCTGCCTGGCTGCCTCGATTGGTCTTTACAGTTGTCTGTCTCCCTTTGTAAGAAGATTCCCCTTGGGAAAGTGTAGGTATGTGACAACTTCCAAAATTTTAATAGGGAAACTTAGGTTTTTATACTGTTGGGTAGGTGTGGAGTTTAAAAGGTGGCTTCATGCTTCAAAATGTTTATAAAGGAAGAAGGTGTCTACATAAACAACTGTAGCTTTGGTGTTTTTCTTTTTCAGAATCCCAGACAACAACCTGCCTTATTTTCACAAGCGTCCCCAGGTCCGGATGTTGCTCTTGGCAGTATTTTGTATCTCTGTCAGCATAGTCTGGGGAATCTTCAGAAATGAAGATCAGTAAGTGTACATTTTAGTTTCTGTGCTGAAAATTGTAATACACTTTATACTATAAGTAACTGACATCCACAGAAGTCTACATGTATCCAGAATTTAGGAATGATGGAAAAAAATAGAGAGAGGCAGAAATTCTTAGTTGTGCCTTATGTATTTCATCTTTTTCTTATTTGTTTAAATTATAGAAAACTGTCTCTTGTTAAACTTGAATTTCTCTGAGTCCCCAGTCAGTATTCTGATCTCTTTGACTTAAGACAGCTTTTCAGAAGTGGTATGGAAAGTTGGACACAAGTTGTTTAACTTATTTCTTCATGAGAATAAGAACTAGCAAGATTGTCAGATCTTTAGTTTCTCTCAGTTTTCTTGTATGAGTCAGTAATTCTCTATGCCCAGTGTTGCTGTGGTACCTAATCGTAGCATGTTCTTACCACTTTTGTTAGAGGTGGGTCTTTTATGAAATGTTGTGTTTGGGGTTTTTTACCTCTTACCCCTCCCTGATTCCAATTTCCCCATGTATACAGGATGTGTTCATCTTCTTGGTTCCTCTGTCGGGGGTTCAGTATTGGAACTGAAATGCTGGCTTGTGTTTCTGATGATGGTACCAAAGATGTCTGGCTTGTGCTTTGAATGCGTGTTACTGCTTCTGTGGGGTCTGTGTTCTGTGTGGATCATCCAATGACAGAACTCAAATCCAGGAATCATCAACTCTGAAACAACTTTTAGGGAGATAGGTGTCAGACTGAGCAGCACTACTATAGAGATGTTCCAACCTGCAGTATTTAGGACTGGGAAATCCATTTTCTGCCTCAGAGCTGCAGCAGGCTTGAGTGTCTCCTGCACAAAGCTCCATCAGCAAGTGCACAGGTATTGATCCAGCAGCATCATCTCTGCATAGCAATTTTTGGGAAACCTTAGTGTTGTTTATCTCAGATCCTGCTTCTCTTTGACCCTAGCAGTTGAGAGTAAAGCAAAGAGCACTTCTATACTCAACTTCCAAACACAATTGTAAAGCAGGTCCAGCTGTAAATTGGCCTCAGCACACAAGGGTTCGCACCTATACACAGGACAAAGGACCCCAGCACTTCCCATTTTGGTATCCACTGACCTCATTCAGCCAGTTTTCACTCTACCTCACTGCTCGTTCAGCTTGTACTTCATCAGTTTGTCTGTGAGGATTTTATGGAAGATTGTCAGTGCAAAGCCTTACTGGAGTCTAGATAGACACTATCACACAGTTCTTCCCTCATCTCTCAGGCACTTCCTTGTGGAAGGTTTTCAGGTTGATGGAGAACAACTTCCCATTTGCAAGTTCATGCTGACAACAATGTCGATTTCAAGCAAGTACTTTGAATAAAGAGTTCTTTTTGTCCCAAGCACATACTTAGTGAGGACAAGGCTTGGTCTGCTTTTTCTGCTGTTTCCTGCAAAAATGTTACTCTCCTCTTTTTAAGGTGGGCCTGGGTTCTGCAAGATGCTTTAGGAATTGCTTTCTGTCTTTACATGTTGAAAACAATTCGCCTGCCTACATTTAAGGTATGAAAGAAACAGGTGTAAAGAGAAGATGTTTACATGTATGTGTTTCAACAGAGGAGTCACCTTATAATGGAAATGCACTTCCATTCATATGTAGTGTGGAAAAAAGGGATGCAATGAGTATAATGAAGACCAATAAGTGACATGTGGTTGTTCTGTAGATTCTGTAGAGTGTTGACTAGGTAAATCATGCACAATCTGTTTATTTCTGTGTTTGGTGTTGGAGTTTTTTTGTTGGGTTTTGTTGGTTGGTTGGTTGGTTTTGTTTTGATTGGTTTAGTTTTGTTTGTTTTCAAATTGATATACATCTGAAGCACCAGTCTAGTGTTTTTTTCAAATCTTTCTGACCTTAGTCAGTATCCTAACACAAAAATCAGTATTAGTCATTTAGCTGCCCCTTAAGCAGCTCTTCAAACTGTTGTTTCAAATTATCTTCACCTGTAAATTTGTATAGACTGACAGTAGATGGGTGTATGGTGTTTCAAGCTATGCCTAGCATCTTCCAGTGCAGAGCTTCTTCAGATTTCCCAGCAAATTGAAATGGCACCATTTCCAGATTTTGCATGATAAAGAACTTTGGGCACTAACATGTAATTTTGTGTTTAAGAATTACTTTCTTTTATATGATGCATGCAAGACCCTATTCCTCTATCTAAAATATTTAGAAATTAAGAAAAATACATGGATGACTTGTTTTAGTCTTTGTTAGCTTTCTCTTTGAACAGCCTTCTAATTATTAATTCTTTACTCTTTGCTAATGCATTGTGTGTAAATACCAAATATCTTGTCTCTTCCTTCAGGGTTGTACCTTACTCCTCCTGGTTCTTTTTGTGTATGATGTATTCTTTGTATTTATCACACCTTTTCTAACAAAGGTAAGTAAGGTGCTTCTCTATTGCCTGCTGCCCACAGAGCAAATTGTATTGACTTGTTCTCTGTGTGTTCCTAAATGATCCCAGAGCTGCTGAGTGAAGTGCTGATTTAGAATTTACCTGTTTTTTTCTTTAGACTGGGGAGAGTATAATGGTGGAAGTGGCTGCAGGCCCATCTGATTCTGCCACTCATGAAAAGGTACTGCATGTTGTCTGAAAATCTGGCACTAACTTTCAACTATTACACTTTAAACTTCTCTGAGATTCAAGACCACAAAGCTGAAATGAAGATGCCAGTCTGAAAAGAACTTAATGTGGGAATAAGTGCTCCCGAATGTTTATTCTGGAGGGACAGAGCAGACTTGTAGTGGTTCATCACACCAACTTTGGTTTTCCTTTATCCTTTTTTGACAGGATTTCAGCATAAGAGCTGGTTTGCTCAGCTTCACAAAAACATGACCATATCTGTAAATATTGACTTCCTGCTAATTAAGCATAAGCATCTTTTCCTAAAGAGACAAAATATATAATCAGTCTGTCTCTTCCCCCTCCTTCCCTTTTTTGACATTTGCTTTATGAAAAGCTGAGGCTATAGGCAAAGGAGAGATACACAAAATACAGAAGAAAACAGAAGTCAGTGTTCAGTGGCTTTGCACCGTTGGACAGCAGCCAATTGCATGAATACCTTACAAAATGTGGCTAACTCAGGGAGGAAAGTATGTGAGATGTAGGAGACAGTGAGATACAGTGGGCAAAACAAAAAACTAATCTGTAGAAAAATCTGGTTTTGTTAATTTAAGGATTAACTGGATCTGTTTCATCAATGAATGTAATAGTGTCATGTGGGAAAATAGCAAAAAAAATAGTTGTTTGCAGGATGTGAATCAATTCATACAGTCCATACTAATTTCTTTGACTTCTTTTGTTCTTCTCTTCTGTACCCCTTCAGTACCCCTTCCGATTCAACTTTATTCACAGAATGAATTGTATAAAACAGTAGTGAAAGTATAAGTATATAAAATTATTTTGGCACTTCTGTAAGAAAAGTAAAAAGAAAATAAAGTTTCTTTAATGTACTATAATAGAGGGAATACAGGTTTGCAATGGACCGTGGCATACTGTGCCTCACATTGCAAATTACGTAATAAATAAGAGCACTGGGAGCGGGGAAGAGTCTTTAAAGTGATTTGGAAAATTACTTTTTAAAATTATTCATGTCTTGCTCTTTTGAGACTTTTATTGCACCCAGGTGAATGAACTGTGTAAATTATTATTTCTTATGCATGTAGCAGGTTACCTAAATTTTTGCACACCTGCAGCTAAAGCAGAGTTGATACCCATTTGTATGTGAGGACTTTAAAGTTAACGTAGTATTTAGAAAGCATTTAATCACTCCCATCTTAAATGCATTTTGTTAGTTGTCAGTAATATGGTATGTTATGAATGTATGAAAAGATGCATTTGCTGTGTTTGAAGCCTGTGGTTTGAATACAGCAGGAGCAAGTTCTAGTAGGTAGTGTCACTGTGCTTTCCATCAGACATGTGTCTCTCTCATTCCAAGCTCCCAATGGTCCTGAAGGTTCCACGACTGAATTCCTCACCACTGGCTCTATGTGACAGGCCTTTTTCTCTCCTAGGATTTGGAGACATTTTAGTTCCAGGTATTGTTTAGCATGTTAAGAATTTTACATGTTGCATTGTCATAGTAGTTTATTCGTCTTGTACTCCTGCTTCAAGTGGTAGGTTTGATTTAACTACTATAAACCTGATACAATTTTAAGTATAGGGTTTTTTTGTGCACTGTTCACCTTTTCAACAAGAAAAATGCACGTTAATCTTATGGTTCAGTTTCACATGCAGTGATGTCAAGAAATGTAGAGAAATTGCAAGAGTTGATTTAGCAACTGATTCTATACTATAAAGCATCTTTAATAGTGTGGTGCTAGAGGAAATTATTTGTCCATTTGCACATGGTTTAAGTACAGATGCCTGACCACTCAGAACTTCCTAACTGTTAGTCACACTACATCCAGCACTTCTATCACACCTTCTCTCAAATTTGATTTTGATAGTATGTAGAACTATCTCTGGCATCACTGCAGATGAAAAAATTATGCACCTTCTGGCTTTCGGATATCTTCTGAGAAATCATTTGTTTACTTTCTTGTATTTTGGAAAACATGAACTGTCATCCCCATTAGTCTTCCCTCCTCCCCCCAACCTGCAGCAGGCATAGTCATTAACCATATAATTCTACTGTTTTCAAGAGCAGCTTGAAAGGCTGAACTTACTCTTGCTCTTGTTGTGAACCCTGTATTTTTACAAAGGTTTAGTAGGAATGGGATGGCATTTTTATCTATGATCTGCATGTTTGTAGCAGTTTTACTGTTAGAGTGCTCCGATACACGGGGTTTGTGCCATCAGATAAACTGGTTTGTAAATTGTGCAGCGTCCTGGATATGTTGCCATGGTGCTTAAACACAGGGTGTCAAGGAAGTTTTTTGGGGAAAATATTCTTGGAAGTTCCTAGCTGGTTTGGTAGTTTTGTTTTTATGATGTAGTGCGTGATTAGGTTGAAAGCATATTGTAACTGTTCTTTCCTTTCCTAGGCTTGCTGGTAGCCTATTGCCATAGATTTGATATTCAGGTGCAGTCATCCAGAGTCTATTTTGTAGCCTGCACAATAGGTACGTACCACAGCACCACCTGAACACAAGACCTACATGAGTGGCTCCCTCTAAAAGCATGTCATCAGTCTTGCATGGCATAGTTTGGGGGTTTATCCTGTTCCTTCTTTTATCATTAAACAGAAATATTTAGCAAAGTGCTTCCAAGGCTAGATCTTCCATCACCAGTCTAGCTGATGTTGCTTTTCTCAACTGTTTTGTCTGCCTTATGGAAGGGGAGCTTCTTCTTACCATGGCTGCCAAGGGTCTCACTCTACCCTTTGTAGCCCACCACTAACCATGTCCCCAGATGCCACATCCACACATCTTTTTAATCCCTGCAGGGATAGGTACTTCACCTATCCCTGACCACTGCTCTAGTCAGCTGTGCCAGGACTGGAAAACCCTTTTGGGGAGGAAGCTTTGGCTAATATCCAATCTAAACCACCCCTGGCAGAACTTGAGGCCATTTCCTTGTTCCCTGGGAACCCACCTGGCTGTACGCTCCTGTCAGGGAGTTGTGGAGAGTGAGATGGTCCCCCCTGAGCCTCTTTTTCTCCAGGCTGAGCCCCCCCAGCTTCCTCAGCTGATGCTCTCAGATTTATGCTCCAGACCCTTCCCCGACTCCCATTCCCTTCTCTGGACACGCCCTCAATGTCTTTCTTCACCTTCGGAAGAAAAATCAGTTGGATTAGCTTCATTGTCTTGAAAATGTCATTGAAAATAATTACATTATGAGGTCCAAACTACTTCTGTTCTACTAAATAAATTTTGCCACATTTATGCAGAAATTGAATAGAAAGTAATAAAAACATATCATCTAGAGCAGGCTGGCTTTTTCTTAGCTGTGTGACAAGACAGTAAGAAACACCCAAAGCCAACCCAAACCAGAACCACATTATAATGGTCAAAATATTTGTCTGTATCTTCTGAATTCATAAATATGAGGCACAATATTTCATATATTTATTTTGCTCAAGGTAATTACTTAATTACACAGTATGGACTAGGCCAACCACACTACTTTCACATATTAATATCAATGGAAAAACTGTAGTATTCCAGGTTTACATGGTGTAAATAATGCTTCTCTCTAAAGAGGCATGAAAATCTTCTGGAGATGTTTTACGTATTATTTGAAAAAAGTTCCAGTGAGAATGCTCCTTTAGCCAATTATTTAGTTACGCTTGGGCAAAGCTGTATCTGAATAACTGGTTTCTGCTGGGTTTGTTTTCTTTCAGCGTATGGCATAGGCCTTCTTGTGACCTTTGTTGCCTTGGCACTGATGCAGATGGGCCAGCCTGCTCTCCTCTACCTGGTGCCCTGTACTCTCCTCACCAGCTTCGCAGTGGCCCTGTGGAGAAGAGAGCTTGCCATGTTCTGGACGGGCAGCGGCTTTGCGGTGAATACCAGTTTGATATGAGTGTCTTCAGGAATTACTAATATTATAAAAACCTAACTAGAATTAAAGTTGAGTAAAATATTGCAGTACTATCACACAAACACAAAGATTTTGGTTTTCTTGATTGTTTGCTTTTTTACATACTTTTTTTGCCTCAGTAAGGTTTTCTGGTTTTTGCAATGTTTATGGCCACTTAAATCAGACTAGTGAAAAGTTAGGTAGAGCTTGTCTATCCTTGATTCTGCCAAAATGTTACTTGTTTGATCTCTCTTGAAAGTATCAGTAGTAGTAAAAGGTTATAATATGATACAAAATGTAGGGTTTAGTACTACATAAAATATACCCTTAAAATATTTTCTTCATATTTTTTCATAGCTTACTGTTTATGAAGGTGGAAATGTAGTTCAGTATAGTAAATTATCACTTTGCTTCACTGTGCTGCAAGTGAAATTAACTTGATTCAAGAAGGAATAATTTCTATCATGATGCATGATTTTAGTTTTTTGAATACTTACTAGAAGGCTAAATCTATCAAGCTAGAGGTTCCCCAGTGAGTTTTATTTTATTATTCAACTATTTGTGATAACCTTCACAAGCTTCCACTAGAGAAATGAATTTAGTTGTTAGAGAAATATTTGAGATCATCTGAAATGTTATGTAGAAGGTGCCAATGTCTTGTACACTGATAGTAGAGGTGGGCAGAACTGGACAGTGGCCAAGGACCAAGTGCCTGTTGCTGCCTTATCAGCAGAGGACATCTGAAACTGGTGAGGAGCAATCATTTAGAAAGCAAACACTTTCCTGGAAGGAAAAATTCCCCTGGTGTCCTATAAAATACCAAGAAAGGATAACTGTATCCATCTGTCCACTGCTGGAGAATGATAACAGAGATGATGGACCTTTAATCTTCATCTTGTGTGACCATTACCTCAGATAATTGGACACTATAGTTCTTGTTTTCCATCATTCTGACTCTGATCTTCCATTTACAGAAAGACCTACCTCAGCCTCCTGTGGTGATAGCTCCTGTCAACTGCCCTCAGCCTCCCAAAGACAGCAGTGTACCAGCCCCTCAACAAGACACTGAGCAAATGACCAATTCCACCCTCCACGTGGAGGAGCTGCATGGCTCTGCCTCGGCTGAAGAGGAGTTGGCTGGTACCAGCACAAAGACAGACCAGTCAGAAATCTCCATTGCCCAGAGTGAGGAACCAACTGCTCAGAATAAGGATGACCTTGAAAGCAAATGCCTAAATGCAGAAGAAAACCAACTGGAATAAGTGATGTGATAAGAACTCCTTACTTACCCTCACAAACATATCTATATAAAACCAGTATTTATTTAGGACTGGTTTAGTAGGGTTTGCTTTCATTGAGGAGCCTCACTGGGAGTCTGATCATCAAATCCAACAAGGAATGTTCTGTCTCCAGCTTCGGTACATTTATACACTTAAAACATCTTTCTGAAATATGGTGCTCTCCAGGAGTTCTGCTGTGTGGGTTTCAATGATCACTGTTAGTGAATGCCTTTGACCCTTTGTTCCATTTGCATTATAGCAGGACAGCATCAAGAGTCTTTATTTACTCAGTACTCTGTGCTTGTGTGGCTGTTTTGCTGCTTTACCATGGTGTAGGTTAACATGGAGGAAAAGCATTGAACGAGTCTGCTACAATGCTTACCTGAAAGAAACATGGTCTTTTTTTTTTTTTTTTTTTTTTTTGGCACTTTCCCTATTGTCACCTTTTATTTCTCCTGACTTGTCAAAACCATTGATATAAGGGAATGCATTCTTATAAACTGAGATTCAGGAAATGCAGAGAATGGTTAAATTACCATTACTCCAAAAGGCTTTATGCTACCATGGTGCATTAAATGCATCTCTTAACTTTTTTGTCTTTGTTTTTACTTCTAGGTACCTGGGCTACTAGAGTAGTTTAAAAGGCAGGATGAGTGGAGAGAGCTCCAGGAAGCTTTCTAGGCATTCACGTGTACTCTAAGGGCTCTGATAAAGAGGGTTGATCACAGAATGCTGCCTGGAAGCAAATGCATATTAGGAATGTTTAGAAATAAAATACAAGCCAAATAGGTAAAAAAAAAAAAATTAGATAGTAGCACTATACTAAGCTTAACAGGCAGTATTTTCATTGGGAAAATGCTGAAGCACAAATGTTCTTATGTTCGGGGCTTATTCATTCAAGGAATATAATTGTGATTTCTAATTCTGAAGAAAACAGTCCTTTTTTTCATTCCCAGCAGAGCACATATGGTGCTAGAGACAGTTGTGATTTAAAGCTACTTACTGCTCAGTAATTTACCAACTGCCTAAGTCGTGTTTTGTCTTTGTCTCAAGAGTAGCCAAAGCATGGTCTGTCAGGTTCTGGAATGAGCCTGGGATCTTACCTATTATTTTGCATCTCTTGCTACATTGTGAACGAATTTGTGAGTATAAAAATTTTGGGGTGCAGCTGGTCTTCATATTCCTGAAATTGTGTGTTTTCCTGTATAACATGATTGAGTCTTTTTTGCATCAGCTTTTGTACATAGAGTGATGATGGAATTTGCGTATTACTGGTACCATCTAAGTATATTTGGCTTTATCAGAGGAGTCTGTTCTGCACTTAAGTTGCAATTCCAGAAAGCCTCAAACACTTCACACGAAAACTAAAATAGAAAATTGAAGTATTATAAGATCCTTGGATATGATTCCAGATTGCATGGAAGGAATGCATGGAAAGACCAAAATGTCATTTACAAAAGTATTGTTTAAGTGATGCAATCAGAGGCATTGCTGTTAAGTTGAGAGTCTCCAGTTGGCATGTTGAAGGGCTCTCTTTTCAAATCTGTCTGTTTAATATCAGCCTTTGATTTTTTTGGCTGGGTCTTGCAAAGGTTTGCCCTGTGCTTTTTGGATGATAGCTTCTGTGGGCTATTCTTTCTCTAGAATGTGGGCAGCTTTCTCTAAAACCACCCTCTGGCTTCAGAGTTTTACCAGCTCCTGCTTAAAGCCTTGAACCCTGTCTGATAGGATGATTTACTGAGTTTTTTGGAAGGCTCCCTGAGTCCAATGGCCAACACTACATTTAATCTACTAATTTCACTAATGGAAGATAGTACTAAAGCGATCTGGTTTTCAATCTCCTCTTTAATGCACTGTTACTTTGGCCAGCAGTAACTTGAAATAGTTGTTACTAATAAAAAGGAACAGAAACATTTTACTGAAAACTTCAGTCAGCTGGATTATGCCTTAATTTAAGACATTGCGTAAGTATGGTTATTAAATTAAGAAAGCAGTCTTGTGTTTAAATAATGAACTTGACAAATAGCAAGGTAAGTTGGAGAGTGACTCAAAGTTCTACTGGTTTTTGCCTTGATCATCTCTTAGTCATAATGTTGTTTGGAGTAGCTTTCTATGTGTTTGAAAGCCAGTAGCTTTCTGATGATAAAGCATTAGGTATTATCATCTACTTGAAAGTGTACTTTAGCATTTGTTCTCTTGTGTGGTTAGGAAACAGTTTATTTCTCTGATTGTTCATAGCTCAATTAAAACAAAAGAGCTGGTCACACTGAATTAGGCATTTCACACTTCATTCTGGACAGATCTCCTTCACCTCAGGTTTTGGGGAATTGCCATCTATTTTTAAGTGTAACTTTTTTCTCCCCCAAACAACAAAGAATGCAGAAAAAAAATTGCAATAGCTTCTCAGTGCAGTACCTCCAGTTAAAGCATGTGAAGTGGCAACAATTTACAGATTTTTATTATCTCAGTACTGTACTAATCAGGTGACCTTGGTGCTTCAGTTTGGCTGTGACTGTTCAGACCCTGATCCTGGGCAGTTCAATCGCTTCCATCGAAAACCAAGGCTGTATTTTTTTATCTTTTAAAAAACCTCCCTGATCAGCTTCATTTAAAACTTAATGCTGTATAGGAGAATATGCATTATTTGATGATTTCAGATACACATTCCACACCAAACCTGAGTTTTAATATTTAAAGTAATGAAAGTAATATCAATGTTAAAAATAATGTTGATGGGCTTCTTGTTTATGTTTCTCACATACTAAGCCTGTCTAGAAATTCAGTAAAGGTTCTGTTCCCTGTTGTATGTGTTCAGGGGAAGCATTTCTTTTAGTCAAAAAAATCCCAAACAAACACAAAAACCTCAACAGCAACCAACACCACTAAAACAAAAATCCATTTGAGAAAACCTGACTCTTTGGATCACAATAATGAGGATCGGATTCCTTCCTCGGGTGTTTGTTTTGATCTGTTCCCTCCTGAAGGATTGCCAAATGCAGCTGAAGGTAGAATGAAATATGAAAGACTTTACTGAGGGTGACAAAAGTGTCCCAAACCCTCTTTAAATTTTGTGGATTTTATTTTTCTTGTCACAAATGAAGAGCATTTAAAATGAAATATATAAAAAGCTTGCAGAGATGGTGCTTTTTTTCATGACAAGTATAATCTGATGTTTTAAAAGGAATGTAGGGCTGTGTCTTCAGGAAAATGAGGACAGGAACTATGGTCCTAGATCCAGAAAATATCACCAACAAGGAACAGTGAATCTTTAGGTATTTTAATCTCACGTGTGGTTTCCCAGCTGGGGCAGGACATGAAGAACAGAGCTGCACTTACAGCTTTTCATTTTAGGTTTTTGCCAGTGGTACTGGGTAGCGTGGAGAGAGGGAGGATAAGAAAAACTGAAGATGACTCAGAAAACATGAGGAGACACTGAACAAGAAAGGCAGTGGAAGAGTTTACTCCAAAGACAAGACCTAAGGGCATGATAAATATCCAAAAATCTGAAATGCTGCTGCAAATTGAGCAAACAATTTGTCGTTTTCAAATTGGTATGACACAGAATTAATAGATTTAAATTACAATAAGGAAATTTTGGCACTGCTGATAGGAAAAATCTAGGAGTGGCTGGCAGGTGAAGGGCTCAGCAGGACAGGGCAGTGCCCAGTTCAGGAGCTCCTTTGGTTCTGTGAGGAGAGAGCTGAACCACACCAGCCAGAGTCATTTCAACTGGCAGCTGGGGCCATCCAGCCTGCCTGTCCAGATACAGTCTGAGGATAGATACAGTCAGGATTCCTGGGTTTAATGACGTTACAGCATTAACTTTATCCCAGAGTACTCAATTTATATATCAGGAATGCTGTCAGGGTATTCTGTAACCACTGTGATGGACAGTTCAGCTCTTGTGATACAAAGACTCTGTTTTCTGCTACTTAAAAGTGATAAATCCTCTGGAAAGAAACCACATCAGTTTTAGTCTTTTTTGTCTATGTTTAATTTGTTGAATTGCTTCTGGCACCCTGGAACATTTTCAAAACAAGACAGCTTTGTGTGTTACCAGAAGCTTCTTTTGGGCACTGGCATAAAGGAACTTTCTTTTCACTGTTCCTCTCTTATAATCTCTGTGAATCAATTATGTGCTCTTCTGTGAGGGTTTTGGAAGAGTTTTGCAGTTAAATATTCAAATTGTGTGGAATAAAGATGACATTTTGCCATCTGTAGATTAGTGATAGGTGATGAATAATGTATTTAAATTGGATTTTCTTGAATTGGGAACTGGTGTACTGTACACAATCATCTGTAATTTCAGAAACTAGCAGAGGACTTAACTTCATGTGATGCAGGGGCTCAGGCTTGGTTCTGTTTCCCAGAAGCTGTTGGTGAGTCCAGCAACCAGTAGTTACAGGTGCACATGTGCCTACAATTATTTGGAGCCACTTTCCTTAGGTGAAGGCTGGAAGTTTATCCAGTTTTCTCATCATCTTTTTCTGCATGTCAGTATGCAAGTTTAGCTCCAGATGGCAAACTTCATCTGGGTATTTCTCTCTGAGAAATTCTGAGATGATCTGCAAGCTAGATTTTTTTGGTTGAGAACTGTTTCTTGCTGACAGACATGTACTGTATGTTGGGAACTGACATTGAGTGTTTCATCTAAATATTGGTCAGCTTAAAATACGCAGAGGCATGGTCTCAAAGTAAACCAGCTCATCACCAGCTCATGCCTCATCCCTGGAAATTCAAGGCTAGGCTGGATGTAGCCCTGAGCAAACTGGATCTAGTGGATAGCATCCCTGCCCATGGCAGGGGCTGGAATGAGATGATCTTAAAGGTCCCTTCCAACCCAAACCATTTCATGGTTCTAATATTTTATCATAACTCCTATAAAATTGATGGCTTAGGCTGGTAGGAGCCCTGCAGTAGCAGACAACAAACACCTCATGTGACAATGTGACACTGCACAAGCAGCAAATCCCTGCTCAGTGAGGCCAGCGAGGTTTCCCAGAGCCTGACCCTTGGGTAGGGTTGCACATGAAAGTTGTATCCAATATTGTTTCCAATACAGTAACTTCTTCCTTAAGCCAGAGGTTTGGAAAGGATGAAATTGCTCTTTTCATCTGAAACATATATCTGTGGTCAGGAAATTGCCACAAACCTGCCACTTCTCCATTGTGGATCCAAGCCTTGAGCATTGGGATGGTGGGAGGCTGGTGATGCTTGGGGAGGAGCACAGTCCTTTACGTGCATTCCGCAGCAAGGAACCAGAAGAGAATTTGATTGTTATGCTCTGACTGAAGCTGTTCCGATTTATGTTGAACAAAAACAGTGGTTCAGGTTTAGTTTGACAAAGTAAAAAACAACCCACAGTGGCATAGTTTAATTTGGTTTGGGTCCTAATCTCCTTTTTTCACAATCGGTAGTGAAGACTTCAAAAAATGTGTATCAGAGATGTTACAGCAGACCCTGAGTTGGCAGCAAACCTGTGTGGGAAACAGGCAAATTGCTCTGATGGCCGGTTAGTGCAGTGATCTGCTTGTGCTGGAGTGAATGTGTCACCCGTTTGTCTTCAGCTCATGCTTTGCCACTTGTGTCCTCCAGTGACCTTTTGACTCTCAAACTCTCATAGAGCCAGCACTGGTTGTGGGAAAGCAAGAAGGAATCTCTGTGTCACAATGCACTCCTGGTGCTGTGTGAAAGACATGAAACAGGGAATTGACCATTGTGCTCAGCTTGGGGCCGCGTGCTGCATTCCTCACACGGCTAAACACACGAAACCTCTTTGATCCTGAAGTCACTGACAGGAATTATGAGCCCTGATACTTTCAGCCTAGCAACATAGGAAAGCAAAACCTAAGAAAAGTCTGAATTTACAGCCCTGCCCATGGATGCTCTGTTAACTGCTGACCATGTTCCTTCAAGGCTGGAGAAACTGGGGTCTCATAACCCACCAGCAACTCACGAGCCCCCTATGACCCCCCCTGTGACCTCTGCTAGTGTTACTTCATTAAAACTAAATCAGAAATGCTGTGGGTGTGGATTGATGGGAGGCTGGAAGCAAAAATTTCAAGCAGTATAAAGATGATCTGCAAGATAAGGCCCAATTGCTTGATGCTCATTTCTTGGATGCTTGACAGAAGCTGCTTTTAGAGAGGAAGTTGATTCTTGGAGGTAACATTATCAGTAGAACAGTCCTAAATGTCTGGTGTCTTTGTGGAAGGACTTTGTAATGGTGTTCAAATAGTAGTATATAGGATAGTGTTATGAAGAGTGCAAACTAAAAGATTGTTAATTTTAGCATTTGCAAATGCATCTGTTTAACTCTACATATGTATGCATGAAGAATAAACTTCAGGCTCATTTCAGGTACTGAAGGAAAGATTTTCTCTTAAACCAACATATTGTATGTTTTTGCTGTTTTAAGATCTATGCAGTTTGGCCCCTTAATAAATTTTTTTAAAAATTAGAGAGAAAAAAAACCAAAAAAACCCACACTAAAAAACAACCCCTCCCTCCAAAAAAATAACAGCTAAGAAAGTTGGCCAGTGTAGGAGACTGGTATGAAAACTTACTTGGAGTATTTTTCCTGCAAAAAATTTTTCAAACAAGCAAGCTATGGAAATGAAGTGCATATGGGACATAAAGAATGAGGAATTCAGTTCTCTGTAAGGATGTAGTCAGTGATGCTGATAAAATGAATGTCCTTCCCCAGTTCCTTGGTTCCTCTCTTCTATTTCCTTTACCCTGTCAGTCAGTCTGTCAGTGGCACACACCATGTGGATCAGTCCCCCAGCTGTAGCTGATTGTGGGGTTGTTGATTCCCCGTGGGAAGAGGGTCCCTCTCCTCTCACACAGGCTGGGGAAAGTGAAGCATTTACTACTTGATGACTTGCAAAATTGTGCATATTGCATGATATCTGCAAGGATAGATAAATCAGTAATTCTGTGACTTTTGTCTATGATACAAGTTTATCTATGGTACAAGATAATTTTTTCTGCTGTTATTGTTTGCAAGTAGTAACAAAGAACTGACTGTGTCACCTTACTGAGCCCTTCCTGTGCTGACAGGAGGTGAGAGCCATTGTGAAGACCGAGGGAAAAAGCAAGTTTGTTTCCAAGCAGGAAAAGACATTTTGAGCAAGCATTTCTGTTTTTCTAAAACTGTAGGTCTTACCATAGTGCTTCAGGTTTTCAGTTCAGTCCGGGTGGTCTTTTCCCACCCTATGTCTGTATGTATCTTTATGGTTTTGATACCAGCCCTCCCTCTGACTGAATTACAGCCTTGTATCCAATTGCACAGCACATCATAATATATATATTTTTATATATGTAGATACATTGTAATACATAGGATTTCCAGTGGCCGGGTGTAGATTACCTTTCTTTCTGTGATTTAACATGGAAAAACCCTATTTCAAAATTAGTGGGGATGGCAGAATCTTAAGACAAAGAGATGAGAAATATCCCAAGGGTTTCTGCAGAATGAGTTTTCTATGGATTAATGAAGCCTGTTTCAGGCATATATAGATACAATGAAAGAAAACAAACTTAGAAATGATTGGTCAGCTTGTCAAATTACAGTAATTTGTTTTTTTCCTTCTGTTTTGCTTTTAAAAATAGTGGAATTTCCTTTAGTCTGTTTTAGTTTAAAACTGTAAAAATTTTCTAAAAGTGTCAAATAAAGATACCTAATTTTTGAACTGTTTTGCTATTTTATGTCACCCTTAAGTTTGAAACACTTTTTTTTATTGTTTACTCCAGGATGTGGTAAAATGTCTTTTGGAATTTAAAGATTGCTGTGTACAGCTCCCACCATGAGCTGGATTCCATGCAAAATACTTAAAACTTGCTCAATACCAGAATCAGTGTTTGACATCCCCACACAGTCCACACAAGTAACCTCTTTCCCTGGCTTTTGTAACCCTGGCAGAATCCCAGAACAGTTTGGGTTGGAAGGACCTTAAAGCCCATCCCATTCCAGCTCCTGCCATGGGCAGGGACAACCCCTACTGTCCCAGGTTCCTCCAAGCCCTGTCCAGCCTGGCCTTGGACACTCCAGGGATCCAGGGGCAGCCACAGCTGCTCTGGGCACCCTGTGCCAGGGCCTCCCCAGCCGTTTAAAGCCATGTGATCAGTTGTACCAATAAATTGGGTTTGACTGCTCTGTTGAATGTTGAAGTACTGTTGCTTGGGAAGAGAGGTGTTTACTAACAGTCCCTTTTTCTTAAAAAAAAAAAAAAGCTGAATATCTACTAATTACAAGGCAAGTCATGGGTGTATCCAGGGGTGGTACAAACTGACAACAGGTACAATTCCACCCTGCATTTCTGCATTTCACTTTTAAATACGCAATACAGCTGAGAAGAGAGAAATTGAGGAATTTCTTGTGATATCTGACTCTAAAAAACAACAACAAAAACAAATAACAACCTATCAAAAAAAGAAACCACCCCCCCCCCCAAAAAAAAACCAAAAAAACCACAAAAACCAAAAATCCAACCTATTAAAAAAAACGGCTGCAGCAAGACAGCCTTTCAGCCTTTCTGTCTGGGCTGCCACTGGGGAACCAAGAGACAGCTGCTTCCATTCAGATGAGGAGGATTCAAAACCAGAAAGACTGGTTTCATTTTAAATAGAGGGTAGTAAATATTAAGATACAATCTGGCTACAAAGCTCATCCTAAAGTATTGTAAACCTCAGCCTATATTATTTGAAACAGTGCCAGGTATTCTAGATTTAGACTTACATCTGCATGCTGGAACAAAATCAGCTTAATGAACCAATTGTGTGACCTTTATATTCTTGTACTTGGTTATTCCTGTATCTGTTGCACAGACAAGGACAAAGCATTTGTTGTTTGGGGGTTTGTGGGTTTGGGTTGGGTTGGCTTAGTTTGGCTTGGTTTTGGAGGGGTTTGTTGCCTTTTTTTGTTTGTTTTTTGTTTTTTGGTTTGGTTGGTTTTAGGGGGTTTTTTTGTAAAAAGCCCATATTATAGGTCTTGGCACAAAGTAATGCTCTAGTGGGGAATGACACCGTTCAAACAGGAACTGTTGAATGAACTGCTGAACACTTGGGGCTGGAGCCCACAGTTCTCCCTGCAAAGCCACAGGTGCAGATCCATCACTGGTGAAGATCCTGACGTTCTGAGCCTCTCCTGACTCCCTTGTACATTTGCTTAACATCTGTCCTACATGACAATTTCTTCATCTGCAGGGACAGTTTGTGGGACTATTCACAAGCATTTTATCTCTGTAACCTTGCTCACTTTTGCAGCAAAACCCCCTCGGGCAGCTCTGGGAGGAAGGGCTGGATGCTCCACATTCTCCACCCAGGATGATGGCTCAGTTAAATGCAGGGATTGCTCTGTGCATAGCTGCTGCCTGAAGGTTGGTTTCTCGGCACACTGAAATTCCCACCTGGAGAGCTCCTGTTCCAATTGCTGAAATATGTTTTTGCGAATATATTCAGTCAGTTACCAAATTTCAAATCAGCTCATTGCCTCACTTGTTCAGGTGATTAACTGGGGAGTTCTTGGACCACCTGAGGACTCTAGGTTTTGCCCACGCTGCAAATCTTGATCATGGAAATAATTCCATACCCCATGTACAGCATTTTCCAGCATTCCAACATGAAATGTAGCAAACCAGCTAAATACTGTTAAAGACACTTAAATCCTCCTGGTGCACCACAATGTTTTCCTGGTTGTTCTATTAAATTTTGAGTATTATATTTCTTTAGTGCAGTGTTCATTTTACCTGCACTCTGTGACTGTGTGTGCAGTGAACATAAGAGGCAAGAGTGGTCTCAACTGCCCCGGCTGAGTTTGGCTCTTAGAGGTCACATCCACAGTGCCTTCTCGCTTAACTTGGATGTGTTTGCTCCCAGCCCCTTCAGCAGGAGTGCAGAGACTGCTGCTCCTAATTTCTTACTTATTTGACCACTGATAGATTTTGTTGGTTTCTTCTTTTATTGCAGTCCTATCTCCCCTCCTCCCCTAATTACTTTTGGGCTTTGATTTTGCAGTTTTGCATCTCCATTCACACAAAGGTACATGCAGATCCTCTTTATCTGATGAAATATTAGAAGGATGTCAATCCCTCACTCGGCTCTTTCACAGGGATGTACAGTCTTTCTGAGAGGACAGGAACTGCTTGTGGTGTTCACTGGCTCACAGCCAAACATGTTCAGATTCAGAGATTGCAGCATTTTTCTGGTTATTAGCTTGGTGCTAATAAGACCAAGGTTCTGGGTTTGACCCTCATATGGGCCATTCACTTAAGAGTTGAACTCAATGATCCTTCTGGGTCCCTTCCAACTCAGACCAGTCTATGTTTCTGTAACCAGCCAAGACTTGATTATTGATGCTCAGGCAGAAACCTAAAACAGATCTCAGTGGTTGTTGATCAGTCTGGAGAGATCTATGGGACAGCAGATGTTAGGAATGAAAGGATACACTCTAAACAAAATCAGCTTCAGAGAAATATGTATGATATTTTCATAATTTTAGAATCCTACATTCTTTCATTGCTTTGCCATCAAACACATGAACTGCTGAAGTTTGCTGTTAATGTTGAAGCTACTTAGAGATGACTGTGTCAAGCAGCAGGCCAAAATTCAGACTAAAGCAAAACAAGTTCTCAGATTTTAATGTATTTTTTGTCTTTTCAAGATGGCAGAAGGGTCACTTGTGGGCTTAAAAACGAACTTCAGCACAAGGAACTCTGTCCAGTTTTGGCCTCTGCTGTGGCTGTGTGTGATGTTGGATAATCCCTGCCCGCCCCTGTGTTAGGCTGTTCTAACACAGAGATTGTCAGGATGAGAAATACAGTATGAACTGGAAGGTCGATGGATGTCTGACTGAGGAAATTAGTAGGGTTTTTTTTTTTTTTTAATACTGCTCCCTTTACGGTTTCTGTGCGCATGGGCCAGTGCTGGTTAACAGATCAGCCCTGTAGCTTCAGCGTGGGGGCCACCAAGTTCTGGTGACGGGGGAAATTCAGTGTTGCAGGTATGAACCACCCCACTTCATGCAGTTATTTGCCTTTCTGCTCTGTTGCTGGAGGGGATGAGAGTTGTGCAGCGAACTGCAGGAATGTCCCGTGACTGGGGAGAGTCAGGAGCTGGGGCATCACTGGTCCAGCTCCCAAAGCAGAGAGCTGGGGAGGTTGGGGGGGGGGTGGGGGGGTGTCTGTTAGAGGAGAGTGGGCGGGGGTTTGGGGGTGGAAAGTGCTGAATTCCGAAGTTCAGTGAAGCAACAAACCAGCTCTTCAGGCTGGACCGTTCCTGTCTCTCAGCCTGTGCCTTTAAGCTCCGCCGCGAACTCCCCCAGTGCCTCCCGCGGGCCGGCGGGGGCGAGCTCGGGGCGACTCCGCTTGGGGAGAAGCTGCCGGGGAAGGCAGAAGGCATCTGTCGGCAACGGAAAAAGCACAGCAGGTGAGTCCCTGCTCCTTCTCAGGAGCCCTTTTTACTTCCTTCAAGGTGCGGGGCTTTCTTGGCTCGGATGGGAAGAGAAAAACCTGCACCTTTCCCGACAGCTGCACCCACCCCTGGATGCTCCTCGCCCCGCGGTCCCAGCGCGATCCCTCCTGCCTGGCAGGGGCTCGGGCAGCCTTCCCCCCACCTCCTCCTCTTTTTTCACGTCCTCCTCCTTCTTCACCACCTCCTGGTCTTCCTCCTTGCTTCTCCGTCAGGGTCAGACGGGTTTGCTGCCTGCGCCCGCAGATTTTCAGACAAGCGGGAGTTTGAAACTGCTTCTCCACGCTGGATTTCCCCCCATACTTGGGGGGAAATCACCTTTCATTGAAAGTAATAGATGGAAAAAACTTCTTTGCTTCCTTTTAGTCGCTGATGGCTAAGTAGTTTTCCTTATGTAATGCTGGAGTGATTTTTAGTGCTTTTCGATTCCATGTAATTCTTAACACGTTTCAGGGCAGATTGGGAGCACTTTGCACAAACGAATGGGTGGTGCTGGAGGGGAATCTGCCCATTCCTTTGTTACCAGAGAGAAAGCTCAGGGCTGAGTGTCTCCAAGGTGGAAGTGATGTTAAAGCCTTTGTTACCCGTGACAATAGGAGCACTGGGGAGCTCAGCTTGTCTGTCATGCCCCAGCTGAGACTGCTGAGCTGGCAGGCAGGGAGAGGATCTTCTTACTTGTAAATTGAGAGACATTTGTAGACCAAGAGGGACAATAAACAAGGAGGGCACAGTGTCATTTGGCTTGCTGAGAGTAGGACTCTAGCTGAACCAAGTGCACCTCCATGATGAGTGCTGCAGGTGAGCAGGAGCTCGGGATCCTCACTGATCTGAGTGACAGGGACTTTCAGATTTGCTCACTATGGTCGCGGAGCTTGCAGTGTCAGGGCTTTTCACTCACCTTAATAACAAGAGGTATCCTCAGCTCAATCTGCATTCTCTTAGGCGACAAGAGTTTATTTCTGCTTGGAAGTAGGGTCTAGCCTTTTAAATGCAGCACATCCTCTGCTAAATGTTATCCTACAGAGAGATGGGGGCATGAACATGCTCTATACATCCATTACAGAAGCTGGAGTTGGGTTAAAGCAAAAGGAGTATAGAAGTACAGTGTCGGCTGGTCCAGGGAACCAGTGTCGTGGTAGGTGAAGCTCATATCACACAAAAGAAAAGACCATGTAGCCAAACCTGTGACTGCTGGTCATGTCTTTGATGCTGAGGGCTCTGTTCCACCAGCTGCTGGTGTTTGCATAGGCTTTTTTTTCATGACATAAGATGATCTCATCAGAAGGTTTAAAGGGAAATATATGGGCTCACCAGGAAGCAATAGTGTTGGAATAAATTCCAGCACTCCCTTCTCTGGAGCCTCACTCAGAGAGTGGCTGTGGGATACCCTAGAGCCATAAGGAGGAGCTGGCACACAGTTCTTGGCCTTGCCAGACTGACATGGCCTTGCACTGCATCACCACCCAATAGATACCACTGGTTATAAATCCACTCCCTTCTCAGTAGCTGCTGCCACAAATTCTGAGCCTCATTTCATTTTTTCCAGTTAATATGCCTCTGCAATCACTAATACAAACTTCTTTCTAGTGTTCCAAGTACCTTTTATTGTAAAATGACTTTTATATGCAACTAAAAAAACAACAAGCCAGAGCAAATTTTGTCTGCAATCTTTATTTTTTTATCAGATACATTTGTCCTACCTTTGAGGTCCATTGGAGTCCACTGCTGCACTGGTCAGCACACCTGGACTGGATTTCTGAGTGCCCATATTCAGCACACTGCAAGAGAGACGGTGACTCCAAAACCTGCTGAAAGAGGGAAGGAGGGATCCCTCATCTGTATGTATTCAGGCCACAAGGACCACTGGAAAAAAGGTTCCCCACTTGTCTCCCCTTAACCAGAGCTGAATTGTCAAACAGAGATATTGTTAGCAGAACCCAGGGGCCACGGTGTTGACCTGTGCCAGGCTCAGTTACAGCTGAAAAAGAATATTTGGATGTCTGCTGAAAAAAAAGGCGCATCTTGGACAGACTCTCCCTTCCTCTCTCCTTTCTCTCTGTCTGTTTCGTCACAAAGGAGTGACCTTTTAAAATCTCTTATCTAGAAGTTTAAAGAGCTGCTGATGCCTCTTGGAAAACACTGAAAAGCTCTTCTGAAACAGGGAGCTGCTTCTCCCTGTGTCCCTTTCCTCCCCTCTTCCTTTCATTGCTGAATGCATTTACATTAGAAAAGGCTGTTCCTCTGCAGCTTCTATGAAGTCGCAGTCTGATTTACAGCAGTAGGGAATCACTGCTGTGGCAACCCCACCTCTCACAGCACCGCCTGAGTGGATATGAAATGACCAGGTGAGATGTCCCTCAGGACAGACTTTGGAACTGAGGAAGGAAGAAGTGTGGGTTTTTATACTCTTCAGGCTGTCAATATCAAGACAGAGTAATTTTGAGAGGTGATTGTGCCTTGCCAAGGCTCCTGTGGTGTCTCCTGTAAATCTGGGTTTCCCAACAGTTAGAGGTTCGGTCCTCAAACAACTCACTCTGAAGCTGAGGAGCTCTGGACCCTTGGCCAAGAAGGTTGGACTTCTGTGGATTTCCACTCTGACCACACAAATTGTCTGAGACAACTTCAGCCTGCCAGTTTGAACAGAAGGATTGTGTGTCTTCTTCCTGCCTATGAGAAAGAAATATTAATACAGTAATTTAATATACTTTAAGACCACAGGAAACCATCCCTTCCTTGTCTTATCAGGCTTGTTGCAGACACTAACCTGTCTAAATGATATGGATAATCCAGGCTGGTTTCATTCCTAGTGATATCCAATTGTTGATGATATGCAAATAAAGGCCAAATATAATCTGACTTGTACTAGCAAGACTACAGACAAATTTTGAAAAACCAAGACAGATGTTCTTTCTATTTCTGGCATTTTCGAATTCACACTTTGAGCACCATATCCCATTTGGGTATCTTCAGTGCATGAAAAGCATTGGCCTACTGAAACCAGTCTAGCAAAGGCCAGAAAAAGGTGGAAGCAGGAAAGGTGATGTGAAGGGGCTGCTTCTTGTGCAGGACCACTTGAGGTAAAATACTGGAAGCACCAGTGACAGTGCTGGGAAGGAAACAGGGAAGGAAAAGCTGCTCATCAGAGTAGCAGCAAAGCTGTAATCAAAGAACATATTAATTGCTCTGCATTACTAGGAATTGGGAGCTCTCAGCTAAATGCTGTAGTGGGCTTTGCCACACATTGTGATTTTATAATTCCTTCAGAATTCCTGCAAAAAATGTGGAATAGCATTGGGCTATATGAAACCTCACCCTGAAATCTACCTCATAAACAACTACAGGGTGAAGTTTATTACTTAGAGAGTTTTAATTCATATAACATGCACCTTGGGGATATAAGTAGCCTAATGTCAAGACTTCCATAGCCAGGTCAGATTGGTCCAGCAGGAGCAGACAATGATTTCTGAAGTATTCAGTGCCAATTAGCTCTGGTCCAGTCATGAGACAGAGCCCCAGGCAGGTCTCTCTCCACAGTTGTCTATTCAGACTGCAGTTTCATGTTTAAGGATGTGAGTGCAGTCTACTCGTGTTTGCAGACCTATTAAGTTTACTCTGATATAAATGCTGAACTTCACAGCTCAACTGTTCTTCCTGTTTCTGCAGCTCTGTGACTCCTGAGCAGCACCAAAGCATCCCCTAGTAACACTGGCTGCTTTTAGGATCTTTATGAGGGGTGATGTCTAAGGCAGAAGGAGCAAGCCAAGATGTCAAACCCTCTGCTACCTGGCCCTTGCTAAGAGCTGAGGCACCTGCTCACCCTGGCACTGTGGGCAGTAGGACCTTGAAGCTCTGCTGCCTGCTGAAAAGCAGCTACAGGGTGCTGCCAGGGAGGTTCTGTGCTGCTGGGACACTGGCTCAGCATTCATCCAGAGCCAGTGCAGAACATGGAGATGGAGGCATCAGGCCATGGCCACTGTGAGCACAAACAGCGGGCACCGCTAGTCAGTGGTGGCCTCCCAGGAAGACAGAGAAGAGGAACCAGGCAGGGAGAAGCCACTATAGTTGATGTGTTCAGATCCTACAGCCGGAATCTCCTGACTGCAGCCTGAGGCACATTCAGGGTGTATCTACCCTTTTACCTCTTGTGCAATGCAATGTTTGGAGCTCATGGGGTAACCTTAGATGGCATGACAGATTTCATCCCAGTCTTGTAATTTTCTTCCTCTTCTTTTTAATCACAGAGCCAATCTATAGAGCTGCTCAGAAAGCATGGACCAGATAAAGCCAGGGCAAGGCACCCAGAGAAGGAGATGGGGGGCCTGCTGCTGGAAGGTAACAGCTGCTGCTGCTGTGGTGGGCAGTGCAACAGCCCTCTGCCTGGGGATCCTGCTGGGTGAGTGTGCTGCCAGGTACATTCAGTTTATCAGCTCCAAAAGAGAAGTGGTCTGCACTGCTTACAGCAAAAATCCTCAAAATCCTCCTACTGAGGACAAAATGCAGACACATTTCTGCATGTATGCACAAAAACTACAAGGGCTGTAGTTAGCTCATGTTCTCAATATGTGACTTTGGAACACTTTATCTCCAGTGTCTCATGATACATATGCTCTATTCCTTTCCTGCTTGACCAATTTGATGTCCTTCTATGACAAGATGATCCGCCTAGTGGATGAAGGAAAGGCTCCAAATCTGGTCTACCTCAACTTCAGTAAAGCCTTTGGCACCATTTCCTATAAACATTTTCTTGGAGAAACTGGCTGCTTATGGCTTGGATGGCTGTGCTCTTCAATGGGTAAAAACCAGCTGTGTGAGCAGGCCCAGAGAGTGCTGGTGAATGGAGTCACATCCAGCTGGAGACTGGTGACCAGTGGTGTTCCTCAGGGCCACTTTGGGGCCAGCCCTGTTTAATATCTTTATCAATGCTCTCGATGAGAACCCTCAGTCAGTTCACAGACAGCCCCAAGGTGGGTGGAATGTTGATCTGCTGAAGCAATAGTGTGGCCATCAGGACCAGAGCAGTGACTGTCCCTGTGTGCTGGGCACTGGTGAGGCCCCATCTCAAATTCAGGGGTCAGTTTTAGGCCCCTCATGACAAGGAAGTCATTGAAGGGCTGGAGCATGTCCAGAGAAGGGAATGGAGCTGGGGAAGGGGCTGGAGCACCAGGAGAGGTTGAGGGATCTGGGAAGGGGGCTCAGCCTGGAGAGAAGGAGGCTCAGGGGGGACCTTGTGGCTCTGCACAACTCCCTGACAGGAGGGGACAGCCAGGGGGGTCGGGCTCTGCTCCCAGGGAACAGGAAAGAGGAAAAGGCCTCAAGGTGGCACAGGTTGCCCAGAGCAGGGGTGGAATCCCCATCCCTGCAGCGATTTAAGAAACATGTGGATGTGGCATAGGGGACATGGGTTAGTGGTGACCTTGGCAGTGCTGGTGGAATGATTTGACTCGATGATCTCAGAGGTCTTTTCCAACCTAAACAACTCCATGATTCTATGATTCTGTCCTCAAATATCTCTCTGTGACTTTGAAATTTCTTGTCACTGTACCTTGCTGCCTCTGCCATTTCCTATCATGACCACTTGCAGCCACTGAGCACTGCCTGTTTTACTGTCCCACTCCAGAGCATGATCACCATCTCCTTCCCTCTCCCACCTCCCTCCTGCTGCTTCTTCTGCCCCGTGGCCACCTCAGGCCACCACCCCGGTGAGGACCCCAGCATGATACGACTGACAGATCCCACCTGCACAGTCGCAGTTTCTGAGCTGGCTTCAGTAACCCAGCAGAACTTTCCTGAGGCTGTTCCTGCAAGGATAGGGCGAATCTCAGGTTGCCAGGCTGTACCCATCTGTTAATGAATTTCTATCTCAGGCTTGACAAAAATCCACTATTTTCAAGTTCAAATAGGTTCAGTGCAAAATGCTGTTACTGCACATGTGCAGAGTATCCCAGTCTGGTTATGGGGCACCCCCGAGGCAGCTGGGATGGTCAGGGACAGTCAAGCTTCTAAAAACAGGGGGTTTAAAGGACATGGTGATATCCATGTTGCAAAGCTGCCTCTGACAGACACCTTCCCTTTCTGGCAGCCTGTCATTCTGAGGGAGAGGCCAGCTTTGAGCACACAGTGGAGCTGCAAGGAATCACATTCAACAGCAGCTTACAGACGGAGAACTCAGACTACTACAGGGTGCTGACACCTGCTCTGGAGAGACTGGTGAGTTGAGCTGGACCTTCTGGAAAAAGATTTGTGAAATACTGTGGTGGTAGCACCAGCAGAATCTGTATGCCAAGGGCAGGAGGAAAACTAGGACTTCTTAAACATTAGCAGGGTACACTGTGGGGCTGAACTTTGAGAGGCCCTGTCAGGGCTCTGAGAGACATTCGTGCAGTGGGGAATGTGTGTTCAGGCCTATTCCTTGCAAATGAGGTAAGAAGGCACAAAAAAGGATGTACTACCTCATGCCCTAAAAGCCAGGGTGGGACAAGGGTTACATATGTGCTGGACATGGGTGCTTCTGCTGCCTGCAGAGACAAGAGACAATGCATCAACAACTCCAGAGTCCAGCAAAATCCCAGGCATCACCTATTCCCACCTCCTTAGGGTGCAGTGTGTGACCATTACTCTTTGCTTTGCAGTTTCTGTCCAGTCTTCAGGACTCCCAGCTGGACTGGAGTTGCACTGGTTGCACCATCCTGGGCTACAGGTGAGTGTAGGCAGCTCTCTCTGCAGAGCCTGCAGCTCATCTTTCAGGGCGTTCTGACAAGCCTTACCAAGAAGGTGAACTCACACCTGTGCTCTTATTCAAAGCTAGTACAAAGGGAAACTGCTTTCTGGTCAAGGCTGGATTTTCATCTGGGATTGCCACAGTGTTCTGGATTCTTTCCTTTGGAAATGCTGTCAGAAAGGCAGAGGAAAACAATTTTGTTCAACCACAGCTTTGGGCCAAAGGGAAAAAAATTCAAATGAACACTTCAATGCAGAGCACATCTCCAGAGAAGCCTCAGAATATTAAGAATAAATTTTGTTTCCTTTGAGTTCCCTGTAGACAGCTATCACAGGAACCTTTTCCTTGTACTGATCATGAAGCCAAGGTCCCAGTTAATTCTGTCTCCCGTAGGAATGGAAACTCCAGTGTGATCGTCCATTTCCGCCTCCTCTTCACCCCCCAGGATTCCCAACCCCTGAGCTCTACCTTGGAGGAGGAAGCTCTCAGGCATGGGCTAGCAGCTGCCCTGCACAAGCAGGGTCTCTCCCTACCTGCCTACGGGACCATCTCCTCAGCTTCTCTCACAGGTAAGGCCCTCCTGCCAGTGCCAGGCAGGCAGAGCAGGGTGCCCTGTGCTGGGGCTGCTGGCACCCAAGCTCACACAGCTAAGCCACCATGAGTCTCAGCCAAACTGCTGCAGGGTTTTAGCTCTGGATGTCCAGTCAAGGCTTCATGCCCAGCAGCAGTGTTAGAAATGAGGGTGCTGCCAGACACCCAGCAAACTGATAAAATGGTCTGCATGGCTCCCAGCTGCTCCAGCTTCACTAGACAGCAGCAGAAACCAGCCTAGATCTTGGATGCTGCTTAACAGACATTTATGTGGTCCCCAAATACCCCTCCAACACTAATGCTGTCCTGCTGCTCTGCACTGCAAGAGCAGCTTGAGGGGCCCACAGCAACAACAGAACCTAAAGCATAAATTGCAACTGCTTTGGCTTTTCTTGTAGCACCAGGAATCAGTCTGAGGGACAGGGGATGAAGCTCCAGAAGGAGCTTGTCCAGGAGGAGTTGTCTGTACCTACCAGTGCACAGCAGCCCTTAGGCAGACCTCAGAGTTGTAGCAATAACTACAGCTCAAGTTGCTATTTCTCATACTTGAATTACTCTCTGAAACCAACTGACAAGAAATTATCCTTTCCTTCTGTGACTCTGGAGTTGCATGTGACTGTAGGACTCCAGATCCAGCCAATTTAAAAAAAAAACATGTGCCTGGGGAACAAGAAGTTATGGGCTCCTCTGGGCTCCCTTGTGCTGCCCAGATGGAAGGTGCTGAGAGTCCCCTTGGCTTTAGCTGAACAGCCTTGCATAGATTCAGCCCCAGAATCTGCTCCTGAGAGGCAGCTCACTGTCACAGCTTTTGGGAATTTCTCTCTGCATGCAGAGTCACCCCAAAGCCTGCAGGGCTGTAGGAAGCTGCTTCTCCCCTGCCCTGTGGCAGAGCAGGAGTTCCACACTGGCCTCACACTGGCCACGGGCAGCAAAGAGATTGCCAGGCAGGAGAGGAAGATGCAGCAAAGTGGCAGCCCCAGCCCAGGAACACAGCTCAGGACCTGAGGATGGGCTGCCTGGCCCTTGCTGATCCTGATTCCTTCCTCTTTGTCCCAGGTCCCAGCAAGGTTTCTTCCCGCAGACCTGGACTGAAATCAGGTAAGAGCCAGGCAGCAGGAAGAATCACCTGCACTCTTCAGCCTCCTCCTCCACTTCCTCACCAGCAGCCTGGATACAGATACAAAAGGTGCTTGGGCCCCATCTTGTTCATAGCCTGGTGGACCAGGACCCTGCAAGCTCAAAACAAGCTGCAGCTCTGCTCCCAGTGCCATCCTGCAGGGATTCTGGCCCAGCCAGGAAGCAAAGTGACAAGGATACAGTGGTGGCTGCCCCTGGGGAAGCCAGGGGAGAGTTGCTGTGTGAACTGCAGAAGACATGAGTGACTCAAGCCTCACTGTCCCCAGGGAGCTGCCCTTGAGACACGGGTAGTCACTTGCTCTGACATCCAGTATGTGAAAAGAAAGCCATGAATGTGACAGCCAAACAGGCCGTGCTGATGCCTCTGATGGAAGGGGCTGTGCTGAATCTCCCACAGCAGGTCTCCTGGACATAGGGGCCAGCCACAGCCCACTGCTGGCAGACCTTGACAGGTGGGACACCATTGGCTTTCAGGCACTGAAAAGTGCCAGGGATATGGCATGACTTTTCAAGCCAATAGTAAGTGGCTGCATCAGGATGAGGGAACCTGTGCCCTGGAAGCACCTTGGTCCCATCAGCTGTGATGGGTTGTGACAAGGTCCACCTTCCTGAATGGGCTGGCACAACGGACAAGAGCCACATGCCCATGAGCTGCTGGAAGCTGATCACAAGCCAGCAGCTGAGCTTGTCAAATTAGTCAGGATGCTGCTCTACAGTTCCTTGCTCTAGAAGAGTTTCAGGGAGGATGCTGTGATGGCCCAGTGCTTTGCAGTGCTCTTTCCAAGCCTGCAGGTTACAGGCTGCCCTGTGACATCCCAGGTACCATTCTGCTGCTTGAGCATATGCTAGCAGCACATACAAAACTGAAGCAGCTTTTCCCATTTGCCCCCAAGAGTGTGTTGCTGTGGTGCAGTGGCAGCATCCTGATGCACCAGCTCTCACCTCCCTTTCAGAGTGTGGGAGCCGCCCTGCCATGCAGACTGCCAGCAGGATAGTCGGAGGCTCAGAGGCATCCAGAGGGGAGTTCCCATGGCAAGTCAGCCTTCGAGAAAACAATGAGCACTTTTGTGGTGCTGCAATCCTCACAGAGAAGTGGCTGGTGTCTGCTGCTCACTGCTTTACTGAGTAAGTTTCAGTCATGCCGCCTTCCACCATCCATCCCCATTCCAAAAGCTGCCGTATCTGCTCAAGCTTCCACTGCACCACTCTGCCCCATCACGGGGAGAATGAGGAGTTTCCATCACTCCTGGAGTGGATGGCAGGATGGACAGGAGGCAGCTTGGGTTTGCAGGACAATGTTGTGGCTGCAGACTCACATGGCCCCCACTGTCTCCCTTCTAGGTTCCAGGACCCAGCCATGTGGGCAGCTTACACAGGGACCACGTCCCTCAGAGGCTCTGACAACGGTGCAGTGAAAATGGACATTTCACAGATCATCCCACACCCCTCTTACAATGCTGACACAGCTGACTATGATGTGGCCGTGCTGGAGCTGAAGAGACCTGTGACCTTTACTAAGTACATCCAGCCTGTGTGCCTGCCAGATGCTGGCCATCACTTCCCCACCAGCAAGAAGTGCCTTATCTCTGGCTGGGGCTACCTCAAGGAAGATTTCTGTAAGCAAAGCACGGCAGGCAGCAGAGGAGACATGGTGGGGTGTGAACAGGGCAGACAGCATCGGAGAAGGGAACTGGGACCTTGCTCTGGCCAGCTGGGGTGGGCTGTACCTGAGCTGCTGATCCGGTGCAGGGCTCCCTGCACTGAGCTCACTATCGTGTCTTTCTCATTCAGTGGTGAAACCTGAGCTTCTGCAGAAAGCAACAGTGGAGCTCCTAGACCAGAACCTATGTTCCAGTCTCTACAGCCATGTTCTCACAGACAGGATGATGTGTGCTGGCTACCTGGAGGGGAAAGTTGACTCCTGCCAGGTAAGCTTTGCCCAGAGAAGACAGCACACCTGCCTGCATAAGGTTTTTCCCTCCCTGTGTGCACCAAGTCACACTTAAAGAAGCAGAACTGACACTATGGTCACTGTTTCCCTTTTCTGAGGCCCTGCCTTGGACCCAAGCACAGATCAGGGACTGCAGAAGACACAAATGAGGATATGTTCTCTACTGTTTAGAGCAGGGCACTTGTTTAGGGGCTCTTTCAGCTAATTAACTACTTTTCTTCCTGACCTGTCATCAGGGCTGGCCCTACCAATGTTCCACATAGGTCTTGAGAACAAAATCCAGATGGGCAAAGGGCAGCAGTGGAAACTAAAACATACACAACAGTTTTTGGTGAACAGAGTGGTTTTTTTTTAGTTAGCCTTTATCCAGCCTGACACTGCAAGTGGTCAGCTGGAGACAGGCCTGTGTTTCATAGTATGGAGAGAGGAGAACTGTGATGTGGAAGGAGGACGGTGATTTCCAGGTCTGTCTCTGTGGTTTGGCAGGACCGTTCAAACCAGCTAAACAAATCTGCACTTTTCTGGTGGTAGTGCTTCATATTTCTGCACCAAATACAGCACAAACACCAGAGAAGGGGCCAAGAATGGAAGATTCAAGGTTGGGTGATGAACATGACCCATCTGGTTACTAAGTACTGATCTAGAGCAATCTCATCCCCAGAAGGCATTAGCAGCTTCACAGACACCACATGTCCATCAGTAATAGTCACAGGGCCCCACAATAATCAAGAATTGACCAAGGAACCATAGAACAAATCAAGAAAACCTGATGCGAACATTAAGATGGTGTCCCTGGGTTGTGTATTAGGCAATGAACACCCGTCATCCGGCTGTGTACAGACTGCTAGGATTAACCTTTATGAGGTTTAACAAATTATTAAAGCAGTAGAAATGCTAAATCTTAGATTTTACAGATGGTGTCCTTTGTTCTTCTGGTATGTAAAGGGCAGAAGGCTACTGCATAATAGCAGGACAGCGTGCCCACATGGAGGAACATCCAAGGCCAGCACAGAGATGCTCCACTCATCACTAGATTGGAGCAAATATGAAGTGAGTTAGGATACACAGGAACAGAGAGACCCCAGCTGGTAGTAGAGAGATGCTGAGGGTGGCAAGGGCAAGCTCAGTTCATCCCCAGGGAGAGCTCACCATCTGGCTTCTCTTGCAGGGTGACTCTGGTGGGCCCCTGGTTTGCCAAGAACCATCCGGCAGGTTTTTCCTGGCAGGAATTGTGAGTTGGGGTATTGGATGTGCTGAAGCCAGGCGTCCTGGGGTTTACACACGTGTTACCAAACTCAGAGACTGGATCTTGGATGCTATTTCTGCCTTCCCTACCTCCATAGCCCGTACTGCTCCTCCAGTACACTTCAGTACTAGCAGTGATATGGTCAGTGCTGAAGAGGTCAACACCAACCCTGGAGCAACCCCCACCACCTCAGCAGCCCCAGCTGCCAGCAGGCCAGCAACTGCAGCGAGACCACCAGGTATGAGCACCCACAGCAGGTGCACCTTGGCAGGCAGAGTGGCAGGTACAGGTCCAAGTGTCAGGTTTGTTCCTCCGCTGACCTAAGCTGACCTTTTGTAGGGTGAGCCACACAGCTTTGCTGAAGTGCTAAGGCACAAGTGACATTGTTATGGCTGCCCTGGCTCAGTCCAGAGCAGCCTGCAAAGTCACTCAGTACCTCTGCAGTTCCATGCACTGTTCCATGTCTGTGTAATCTTGCTGCGTAACTGGTCTGCTCTGGCAGGCCCAAAACAGGTCGCTAAGGCACAGCAGCATCTGACAGTATTTAACCTGCTGATCACTTACTTTTGCTTGCCACCTAAGGAGTTCCCAGCAGTTCAGAACTTATGGCTGCCCCTTCACAGCAGCCATGCATCTCTCCCTGAAGGGAAGGAGGGCAGATATCTGCAGCATGACCTGTCCACTCCAAGGAGCCCTCCCAGCAGCTTTGCAAGGAGATGCAGATGAAGGGTATTTTTCTAAATCTAGAATTAACTTTTTATATGGGATGGCAAGGCTAAGAGGCACAGAGCTGCTGATTACTCTGCCTTCAAGAAAGGCCCAGGATTAATGACTTGCCAAGAACAAGATGCAGAACAGCAATCTGTGTGAAATCCCAGCTGTACATGGCCACCATCAGGCACTGCCACTATCAGCTGGCAGGGCTTGGGTAGATGTCTCACACCTCAGCCCTGACCTGTCCCTGCTAAGGCTTACTGGTTAGAGAAAGCAAAGTCTCTCCTTGCTTGTCTTCTGCTAGGAATACTCACAAGTCATGCTTTGACTTTTGTTCAGAGTGTGGAGGACGACCCGGGTTTTCTAAACCCAGCAAGATTGTGGGAGGAACAGATGCTTCCAGAGGAGAGATCCCTTGGCAAGTCAGCCTGAAAGAAGACTCAAGGCATTTCTGTGGAGCCACCATCATTGGGGACCGCTGGCTGCTGTCAGCAGCTCACTGTTTCAATGAGTAAGAGCCCATCCCTGCCCCTGGTCCAGCTCACCTGCCCACTGGCACAGAGCTGCACAGCCAAATCCACACTGTGGCACTGGAGTCAAGAAATGGAAATCAAGGACACACGTTGGACATTTTTACATGTTTATGTGCTCTTCAGGTAATACCCAACAGGTGCCACTGCTGGAAACAGTTCTTTGGGCCTGACTTAGCAGGGCTGCTCTGCTGCATGCTGATCATGTAAAGTTGTCTGCAATTTCAATGTCAGATTTCATGCCAGGCATAAGTGTGTGAGTATGCACATTTAGGTTTATGTATTTGCAGGACAATTCCAGAAGAGATTGAAGCCTATATGGGAACAACATCACTAAATGGAACAGACGAGAATGCAGTCAAAGTCAATGTAACGAGAGTGATCCCACATCCCCTCTTCAACCCCATGATTCTGGACTTTGATGTGGCTGTACTTGAACTGGCAAGACCTCTTGTCTTCAACAAATACATACAGCCTGTGTGCCTCCCAGCTGCCATGCAGAAGTTTCCTGTTGGCAAGAAATGCCTCATTTCTGGATGGGGTGACCTCCAGGAAGGGAATGGTAAGCAGTAATGCATTACCTGCTGAATTGCCTTGGAGCAGTGATACCCTAAGCAGAAAAGCCCACTGTCCTGGGAATGTATAGGACAGGGGTCAGTAACAGGGACAGTCAGGAACTGACAGAAACACAAGAATAAGCAAGAATAAAGGCACACAGAGCACTACCTTAAACCACAGTTACCTAGGAGTCACCAGCAAACAGGAAAATGGAGAGAGCAGCTTGGTGGGAAACCAGGAGAAGCCTGCTGGACTGCCCTCAGTAGCTCTACCATGCTAAGCAAGGGTCAGGAGCTTGCCTAAGAGCCTGCTGCAGCTCTGGCAGGATGGTGTGTCAGCCACAGCAGCCACGCTCAATCACAGAGATGTTCCAAGCAATGAGCATAAGCAAAGATCCTGCTATAGGGAGAAGGCCTGAGAGTGGCACATGTGCTACCGAAGGAGTCCAGCTGACTAGAAGCCCACAAACTCTCAGGAGAATGGGACACAAACTGTGTGCAGAATCCTTAGCACAGACACAAAATTGCACCCTAGGGTGAGCCACAAGCTTTAGGGCTGCAGAGAAAACAGGTTATATAGGACTCAATTCTCATGTGGGATTAGAGCATGTTTTCCCAAAATATGTGGTGAGTCAGTCTAAAAGCCATTAGTTCTTTCCCTCTGCTGCACTCGCTAATTCTGTGGTTTTCATGCAGAAACCAAGCCCGAGATCTTGCAGAAAGCATCTGTGGGCATCATAGAACAGAACACCTGCAACTTCCTCTACAACTTCTCCCTCACTGACCGAATGATCTGTGCTGGCTTCATGGAGGGGATGGTAGACTCATGCCAGGTAAAAGTGTGGGATTTCTCTACTCTGTAGATTGTTCTATAAATCTGGGTTAACTTTGCTTTCAGCAGATCCTTATGAAATATTTACTGAGCTGCTGTAATCCAGCTGTGTAATTCTCATGTACTTGAGCACAAAAAACCCCAGCCCACTGCTTTGGAGATTTAGAAAAGTAAATAAAGCTCCATGAAACTGAGATTTATTTAAACCAACATCCCATCACTCTGTCTGGCCAGAAAAACCCTGGATGAAGCAGGCCTCCTCTGGTGGCAGTGAGTCAGTGGCAGTTGTGGCAGCTGTGGAAAGGTGCTGACAGGAGCCAGGTTGAGCCACTGACCCCAGCTTCAACTTCTGCGCAATCATGCCCTGCATAAACACTGCATGACAGCAGACAGACCCGCAGGGCTGGAGAAAGAAGAGTTGGGGGTGGTTAAGTCCTGGTGTGTCTGAGTGGCAGACCTGATTGGACTGACCAGCTGTTGCCTTGCTTCTTCTGCAGGGAGATTCAGGTGGGCCCTTGGCCTGTGAGGTGACCCCAGGAGTGTTTTACCTTGCTGGCATCGTGAGCTGGGGATTTGGTTGTGCCCAGGCTATGAGACCTGGTGTGTACTCCAGAATTACCAAACTCATCGACTGGATCCTGGACACCATCTCCCAGTTGCCCAGTGGTGGTACAAGCATCCCTTCAAGTTCAGCCAGCCCTAGAACTTCTACCACAGCCATTTTTATCCAGCCCAGCACAATGGCTGCAAGTCCAGCCAGCAGAACCACCCTGGGGACGAAGATGAGCACAACCATGAGTGAAACCTCCACAGCTCTGAGAACGACCAAGACTGCCAAACCTACCCAAATCCCAGGTAAAACTGGTAACTGATGCATTGACATGTTGGCAGGAGGCCTCCAGCATAGAAGGTACTGAGCAGGTCATGGGTTATTGCCTTCCAGTGGTGCCTTGTACCAGCCTCACTTTCAAGTGCTCCAGCAAGGTGTGTATTGGAAAAGAAAATCCCGAGTGTGATGGTGTTGTGGACTGCAGCAACGGCTTCGACGAGCGCAACTGCAGTGAGTTCTCCTCTGTAACCCATGGCTGCTGTCAGCTGTGCTCTACATCACCCAGACTCTACAGGGGCACCCACCATATTCATACCAGCTGTCTTGGGCCCAGACACTGGGGGCCTGGGCCAGCCCACTGTGGTCTAGATCATACTTGCACTGCCAGAGCCTAAAACTCTAAAAAAGATAAAGCTGGATGAGACAGATCCAAATCTACTGCCAGAAAGTGTGCCCTTTTCTACTCTGCTACAGACATTAGAACCCATTTCCTAGCACACTGGCCTTCTGGCCACTCAGTCTGGTAGGACAAGGTGGCAAGACAGCTCTGCACAACAGGGCAGCCCAGCAAGTGTCTTGTCATCCCTGGGACTGCTCTTTGGGCTGCACATTCCTTGCCGTATGACAGCTCAGCCAGTCCATCCAAATATCCACTCCTCACATACCACATCCCTGGAAGGTGTGATCTGTAATAACAAGCCTGCAAAATATACCCTGTCTGTCAAGCCTTGCCTCAGCTGGGTGAACTGAATTCGTCACATCCTACTGCCCTGTCCATGCTCCCCAGGAAGGCTGTCCCACAGCACAGGTTATGGAAGGCAGGCAGTCATTCCTTTCATTTATGGTTACTTAAAACCGTGGTGCTTCTTCCTCTGTTCCAGATTGTGGCTCTACAACTGCTCTGGCCTTCAGCAAGATCGTGGGTGGCAGCAGTGCAGCTCGAGGAGAATGGCCCTGGCAAGTCAGTCTCTGGCTTCGGCGGAAGGAGCACAAGTGTGGGGCTGTCCTCATTGCTGACCGCTGGCTGCTCTCTGCAGCTCACTGCTTTGACATGTAAGTCTGAGATGAGCTAGTTAAGCCAGCTGGCTCTTGGCCTCAGTCCCATCAGCCCACCTGCCCTTCCCCTCCCTTGCGGTCCAGCACCTTGGCTGGGATGCTGTGCCCCCCGGGAAGCACACACCCCTATCAGAGAAAATGCCCCTACAGGTAAGTGTGAAGAGGAATGAGTGGAGCAAAGCCTGAGTACACCCACTGTTCTGGAGACATGGGTCCTGACCTCCCAAGATGTGGCCAGCCCCACAAGTGGAGGGATAACACTCCTTGTGAGGCTATGCTCCTAACAGCCAGGTTTGCTGTTTTTCTGCAGTTACAGTGACCCCAAAATGTGGGTGGCCTTTCTAGGAACACCCTTCCTGAGTGGCATCGATGGCAAAACGGAGAAAATATTCCGTATCTACAAACACCCTTTTTACAACGTCTACAGCCTAGACTATGATGTGGCACTACTGGAACTGAGCACACCTGTCACGTTCAGCAGCACCATCAGACCTATATGTCTCCCAGACAATTCTCACATCTTCCATGAAGGGGCCAGATGCTTCATCACAGGCTGGGGCTCCACAAAGGAAGGAGGTACTGGCTGAGAGGGCCCTCCCACATCCATGATGGCCAAGCTTAATGCCACCTGCCCTGCAACACTGCAAGCCCAAACATCTACAGTTCCCACACCACTACCCCAAGTGCTCCCATCCCAGGCCATACACTGCAGAGGATACCAAGCTGGGCAAGGCCTGGTGTCACCATCATCTCCCCAGCTACCACACACACACACTATTCCTCCATTTTGTCACACCTCTGCCCGCTTGGAACCTTCCCAAGCTTTCTACATGCCAGCCACTGTGCTTTCCACTCCCACAGCAGCTGCTCCAGCTGTACTCCTGCAGTACAAAGACCACCCCAATACCATTTGTATCTGGTCAGCCAAGCTGCCTGACAAACTACACACCCAAGGGACTTTCCTGTGTTTGCGCTGCTGAACAGGCGTGACTCTCCCAAAGCAGGTCTCTCCCTCTGGCAAGCTAGACTGCAGAGACCACATGCTACTCTTCCTCATGTGCTCTTCACCCAGCTAACAGCAATACTTGTTTCCTCAGGTCTCATGTCAAAGCATCTGCAAAAAGCAGCAGTGAACATGATCGGAGACCAGGCCTGCAAAAAGTTCTACCCTGTCCAGATCAGCAGCAGAATGCTGTGTGCTGGTTTCCCACAGGGCACCGTCGACAGCTGTTCAGTGAGTGCAAGAGCAGCAAATGCTGTGGCTGGGACAGAGCAAGCTTGTGCCAAGTCCCTAGAATATATTCTCTCAGGAGGGCCCTGCCATGCCTCCCCTAGCTCAGCTGTCTGTCCATCCATCAACTGGCTGCTGCTTTTATACACATCCACTCTGCATACACCTCATGCTGCTTGCCCCACCAACCCGTGACAGGTCAGGGAAATACACAGAGAGGTAATGCTAAGCAAGATACCACAGGGAGCCTATTGTACCTCCAAACACACTCCTCTGTGTTCCAGAACCCCAGCCTCAGATTGCTCATGCAAGTTCAACACTGAGCAGTCTTCCAGCTTGGAATGGGGCTCCTGGGGAAGTGGGGAACAGGACATCAAATGCCCATGCCCCAGAGAAGAAGAACATTTCACAGCTGGGGAGCTGCACTGCCTGTGGCTTGATACTGGATCCTTTTCCTCTCTCTGCAGGGCGATGCAGGTGGGCCCCTGGCATGTAAAGAACCTTCAGGGAAGTGGTTTCTAGCAGGAATCACAAGCTGGGGCTATGGCTGTGCCAGGCCATACTTCCCTGGTGTCTACACCAAAGTCACAGCTGTCCAGGGCTGGATTATGCAGAACATCAAGCTCTGAAACTGCATTTCACCACTCAGGGAAGGCAATGAATGAGAGGAATAACTGCCAGAGGATGCACTAACCCCTCGGCTATTGTACATTTTTCTGATGTTGCAAAGGGGTGAAGATGGCCTTGCAGGTATTAAGCAAATGCCAGTGTTGTGTGACCTGCTGGTTGTGACACCAAGGCATTTGATAACTGCTTTGCATAGAAAGGTACAAATTCTAGACCTTTTCTATAAATAAATAAGGCCTGTCCCATCTTAAGACCTGGCCAAACACACTGTGCATTAAAACATGACCTTTCTAGTTGGATGGGTGCCGGAAACATCTGCCAAAAATTCATGGAGTTTGGCTGACCTCTGCCTATGAGCTGTCGTCCCAAAGCCAAGTCAACTTGTGAACTTTGCCCCCGCTCAAAGTTATGCCCTTGCAGAAGATTCGGACCTCACTGTCTTGATGGAGCTGTTGTGCTGTGCAGCAGCGTTTGGGAAGGGTGTGATGCTGTTTCCAATTAGTGTGTGGTACTAGAGAACTCAATGATGACCTGGCTCACCATTTGATCCCAAGAGAATGCAGGACTAGAACACTTGGAGAGTTTAGACTGCACAGGCCCTCACCTGTACTAGAGTATTAGGACAGGCTCCTCACACACCCCCCTGCAGGTCCTTTTGCATTAGGTAACAGGTGATTAACCTGGCAAAGATTAAGGCATGGCCACACTGTCTGGCTAAGCTAGGTGGGAAAAATTTAGTAAGTGCTGAGATAGCAGTGCAAAGTATACTTGTCAGGTCCCAGCAGTCAGCATAGACAGCTTTGTTCACAAGCAAAGAACTGCAGCAGAGCTCATGTGCCAAGTCTTGGGCAGAGCAGACTTAGACACGTCCCCATCAATTCAGCCACTGAAACTGAACGGCTGCTCATACCCCACTCCTTCCTCATTTTTGGTGCTTTAAGCTCTGCATCTGGGCATAGCAAGAGGTTTCTTCCATCCCAACCCAGCAGGCAGCAAGATCCACAACCTTCCCAAAGAGAGCACCAGCTAGGTGGGAGACCTGGCTTCCAGGCATGGCTCAGCTCCCGATGGGTTCAGATCCATGGCTGGAACACCTGTGGGATGCTACCATGAATGAAATGGGACTGCTGCACAGCCAGTGTCACAAAATTCATACAGCCATAAAGAAAAGCAAAAAGCCCCCTAAGCAAACATGTCTGAAAGCACTTTATTTTCAAGTAGTCATTCTAACAATCTGGAAAGGAAACTCCCAGTTTCAGTAAGTGGAAATACCCAAATATCTCCTCATAGTTTACCTTGTGTGAGAACACCAGGTTCTATCACACCCCTCTGAATGTCCTCGCAGGTATGGAGATGTCGTTCTTCTGGTCTATGTCCACAAACAGTGAAATTTTTTATAAAATACAGAAGAGCTTCAAAAGAAGGGATTTGAAAAAAACTCACTACATGGACATAATTAATCTCCAGTACTCTCCTCTTCCAGCTGTTGTATCCACTGCTGACCATGCAGCAGGAACCCACCTTTTCAGGAGCGGTGTGTAAGCAGAAAAAAAGAGTTGTGCCCCAAAGCACACCCGCATTCCCTGCTGCAGACATGCTCCTCCATAAAGAAAATGATGCTTAGGATGTAGGCTCCAAGATGGAATGTCTGTGCCAGAGCCAAACCAGAAACTAGAGTATCACAGCCACACAACACATTTTATTCTATAAAGAAAACAACCTAAGTACTTCCCAACCCTGTTCATCCCTAGCTGTGCTCATACAGCTATTTGCGAGGCTGTCCTGCTCCCTGACACCACACTTGAGCTGATTCAAAGCCTCTGAGCCCAAAGACAGCCCCACTATACAGATACAATGGATGAAAGATCCAAGGTGACCTGCGGAGATTCTTCTGGCAAATTTTCCACTGATGAAAAGGGACTGGGTAACTACCTGATGGATGGGTCCATACTGGAATCCCGAGCAAGGGTACTGTGTTGCTGTCTTGGCTTGGCCCTTGTTTTCCACAGAAGGCTCCTTGCCAGTCACAGCCATTTCAGCAGGGATTTATCGATTGATATGCCTTGGGCCAGTCTGGACACTTGGGAAGGGCAAGAAGTAAACCAAGCAGCTCATGGAAAAAAAAAAAAAAATCACTCTCTCCTGGAGCTGATGCTAATAAAAGCCAATGGATACAAAAGGTTCAGTGAGGTTTTATTGCTCAGCCGTGGCAGGGGCTGGGAAGGCAGCAGCATTCAACCCTAGCCACCTGGACTGGCCGCTCGTCCCTTCCCCATGTGGTCCCTCTCGACCCGGAGACCGGCAGGCGTCACATGTTGGCTCTCTCCCTCTGCAGCCGAGAATTGTAGGCTCGCGAAACTGTGTTCCAGGAGTCCATGTACCGGTCCATGCACATGGCGATGCACTTCTGCGGGACACAGAGCCTCAGCGGCAGCCCCGAGCTAGGGAGGCCGTGGGTCCCCACTTCTCCCGCCCGACCTCACCTGCTCGGAGTTGTCCAGGGCGCCGCCGGGCTTCCCGATGCACTTCCGAAAGCACTTGTCCGTCATTCGCTGCGGAGAGAGCCCGTGAGCGGGACCGCGGCCCGGGGGCTCCGCCCGCAGCCGCCGCCCCCGCTACGAGGGCAGCAGGGCGGCCTGGCCGTCCCCAGCGATCCGCACCGGGACCGAGCCAGCCCCCGCCCGGCCCCGCCGCCTCTTCTGACCTGCAAGAGCTCCTGTGCGTTGGCCACGGCGATCTGCACCTTCACCTGCTCCATGATGAGCCCCGGGTCCAGCTTCCCCCCGCCGCCTCCTCCGGAGCCGAAGTCGGAGCCGAAGCCGCTCTCCATGCCCAGAGTCACCGCCGGGGCCCCTGCGCTGCCGGAGGGAGAAATGGCGGCGCCCGGGACTGCGGTTCCCGGCGGGCCCCGCGCCGCCTCCGCCTCCGCCCCCGCGCCGGGCGGGACCGAGCGCTCCGCGGGCCGCCGGGGCCGCTTCAGCGGGGCCGCTCCTCGCCGTCCCCAGCTGGGGGACGCCCGTCCCGCCGCCGCTCATGGCCCTTGTCCCTGTGCGCTGGTGTCACCGCCGGCCGCGGAGGAGACGGCCCCGAGCGAGCTCCCAAGGGACTCGGAGCCGGGCCCGGGTCAGAAAACAGCGTTCGAGTACCAGGGTTCACCGCAACCCCACGAACTGAGGCAACGGGAAGGGGCTTTAAACCGGCATCACCAGAGACATAGAGGGTGCCCAGCTGCACCCCGTGGTGAAACACCAGCTCTGCTGGGATCCCCGCAGAGAGAAACTCCGCCGTGGCATTTCTCTGTAATTCATCCTTCTGTTCTTCGAGGCTTCCCTCTGCATTACGTGACTCGGGTGAGAGGCGCATCCCCTTGAAGTTTGTCTCAACTCCATTACACTTCCCTCCATTAAGTAAGAATGCTGTGGGACGAGGTAGAAGAAAAGGGGAGAGGACAACGCTATGGAGCTCTTTTTCATGGGTGAGATGGGACGTGCAGGTAGGAGATGGCGTGAGAGGAAGGGACTGAGTACGACAGTAGAGCTGAAGCCAGAACTGTGCTCATCTTCCCTAGCCCGAGCCCACACTCAAGAGTATTGCAAACCGCATCATCCCGTGTTTGGATCTGCCCACTTCAAACAGAAGCCATTCTTACCACCTCACAGAAGCCTTATCAGCTAGTGCTAACTACGGGGCAGCCACCTAAGGTACAATTTTAAAATGAGTACGGACTGGAAAGTGGGCTGGAAGCTGAGCCAGGCTGGCAAATGTGTCAGCTCGTGGCAATGCTTCTGTCCATCCCTAAGAATCCATCGCTGCCAAGGATCGATACTGCTCTCCTTATTTAGCAGCAAGTATGTTAAATCAAAAAAGCCCTTCAGTGAAGCGGTGATGAGAAAGCAAGGGAAGGTTTATCTGCTCCAGCTCCTGATACTCTTCCCCCTGCTTTTGTTGGTACTGATCAGAGAGGACACCAAGTTCCACCAGTACTCTGGCACGTTTAAGGAAAGCGTTCTTTTGCTTCTGGAGCGCATCCAGCGATCCCCATGGGGACACAGCCCCTGCGATCCCTGTGGGGACACACTCCACGATTCAGCTGATCACTGTTAGGAGCACAGACAGCTCTTTGTGTCCTCTCTCCACACTCGAAGGCCTGGATGAATCGTCTCAAACAGCCCAAATGACCTGTGCATTAGGTAATAGACAGAAGAAAACCAATAAAATGCAAAACATTTATTTGAGTGTGTTGTACAAAAAGTTTCCAGTCATAAAATGTATATTACAAATAATTGAAAAAGACAAGACATTTGGCATGCATATTCTAAAAAGAAAAAAACAAACCACTTTGAAATGATAAAGTCTAGGTCATGATGTAGATTTTTGAAGTTTCAAGTGAATATTTTCATCATTTTGTCTGTCATCATTTGTGTTTCTGTTAACCTTTTTCATAATTCCCTATTTAAAAAACTCGAACCTTCCAAAAACTCATCTGCAGCAGCTGACTGGAGGTGGTTACTGCAGTGCCTTCAAGTCAGACCTACCTAAATAAAATTTTGTTAAAAAAAATTTAAAAATAAAAATCACAGTTCAAGTCACAAGGCATCACTGCTATGAAAATAAGAGATCAACTGTATTTTGTGCCCAAATGGAAAGCATTTTGGCTTAAACTTGCTCAAAATAGATTATTGCTTGTAATTTTAGTGTAATGATCTGGGCAGCTGAATATACACCAACATCTGCCTTACCAAGATGGACTTGTCCTGGCAGTAATAGCTAACTAGAAAATCTAGAAGTTCAATAAACCACATCATATTTTCTGAAACTCCAAGTCAATTCACTGCTTGTGCTGTTCTGAATGAAGGTTTTGAATATCGAGCATCTTTTTCAGTCTAGACCTTAGCATTTCAAGAAAGGCATTACGTTTACAAATAATTGCATGTAAATATGGTCTTGTATAAAAAAACCAACAAACACCTTTAAATAATTTTAAACTGTTTAAAGCTAAGCATATTGAAGGGCAATTAAAAATTCTGTTTCCCAGGCCATTTTAAATGAGAAAACAATCTCTCCAATATAATTTGTCCCGACATTCAGCTAAAATAGTGCTTTGAAAAATGCAATCACTATCTCACCTTCCGCTCACTGGTTCACAAGGCTTTGCTCACAGAGTTTGGACCCAAGAGTGTCAATAAAATGCAGGATCAAATATGGATATGCCTTTGTTTAGAGGTAAGACATTCAAAAGAAGATACAGAGAGAAGAGACAGAGTGGTTTAACAGTGAAGACATAAGAGAAGTGGCCACAAGAGGTCTAGAACATACAGCATGCATGTTTTCCTGCAGCATCAAAACCTTTCTGAGGCGCATAAAAATAACAGATTCTCCAAGGTCCTGGGCTGTAGAGAGGATTTTTACAGGTCTCTTCTAACCTGCAACCTCTGTTCAAGCTGCAGTTGAAGGGCGTTTAAACAGAATGAACATTAAAAAAGAAAAAAAAGGTGTGTAAAACCCAGTAAGATCCCTGAACTGAAAATGGTGTCCCATTGCTCAAGGACAGACACCACACAGTGATCTCCTTTCACAGTACAGTCTGCTTCACACTGAAGTACAATTACCACACTACTGCCAGCTTGCACACATGCTAAGCTGGCTTTTACATTACAGGAAGCAGATATTCTTCCTGAGACTTTTGGTTCCTGCAACAAACACAGACTATGCAGCCAACTGCCCATCTAATGGCAACACAGAGCCAAAGACAAGTGAGCAACATTTCAGTGCAAATTGATGGGTTCTGTCAGAACCAAGCTGAGCCCTGTGTAGGCATAAAGACCTGCTGGGAAATAAAGCTGTGAAGTAACAAGGGGAACAGGAAATGCAGCTGTGCAGCAGCAAAGGAATCACAGGAAATATGGATGTGCAGGAACAAGGGAATCCCAGCCACTTCACTTCTTGGAGTATGTCACTGCAATGCAACAGTTAAAGGAACAAATGCAGAAGGGAGAAAAAAGCGCCATGAAATGCCAGGGACTCTGAGGCCACACCTCACTCCAGAAGACACCACGTTCCTGACCACTCTGCAGATGGATGGACTTGTTCTGAGACAAGCATTTTCACATGGCATGAGCTTAGGAGGAGAGAGGATGTGTTTATTGTATTTTATATGGTCTTCTGTTATGATCTACACATAGGGAAAACTATTTCATCCAGAATAAGGTTATATTTCTGGAATAAGAACATCCATATAGATAGTAATGCTCAAGTAACTACTCTGATAAAAGCTTCATTTCCCTCATCAGAGACACCTTAAAATAATTTTTCTCTAGACAAGTCAAATCTATTTCTCCTTCAAGCTTTATGCCAGGTATCAGCACTGGAGTAGAACTGCTGTCCACACTCTAATTTTGTCAAGACTGGTTCATATATATGATCAAAGAGAAAAAGGGGGCAACAGGAGACTGGATTTTATTTAGATAAAAAGCTTTAAATATCCTGAAAATGGAAAGTAATCTTGGAAAGACAGAAAAAAAAAAAACCCCAATGCTTTTTGGGCTGGTAAAGCCACAAAACTGACTCCCAGTCTGGCTGGGACAGCGCCATTAAGACTGAAGCTCAGCATCAAAAGCAAGAGGCTGGGATGGTGGCTGGAGAAGGCAACACACAAAAAAGAAAGTACAAGAATACAGTAGTTCTTCTGTGTCTTGTAATTTACAGCCAGGAGTTACTTATCATATTTGCAGTAGCCTATTAAAAAGCACTGTGGTAACAGAATCATCCACATTCAAGCTTGGCTTTTTCCACAGTGTCAGTCGCAAATTAATGTGACCTATATATACCTAAACATGGTCCTGAAAAATCAAATAAACTGTTTCCAAAGTTAAAGGACACAATTCCAATTCTAAGGACAAATTCTGCAGACTGTTACGGGCACAGTGCTCATCACAAGAGATCTGCAAGCACCAATTCTTAAAGCTACAAGAATTCCCTATACAGTAGCTGTTATGAAAACTATGGCTCAGGTAGCAAGAGGTTTTTCTTCATTTGAGCTGCCTTTCTGAGGCCATTCTTTACAGGAAAAAAACAAACCAAAAACCACAGAAAAAAAATGTAAATTAACGACACATTCATTGCTTTAGTATTTAAGATCACAAAATAATCTTAAGTTTACAGGACAATCTTGAAGGAGTAAGCAGTCGGAAAACTGGCCCATGTAAAAAAAATAAATATAGATCTTTAGGGAAAAAGCAAAAAGCCCTCAAACATATATCTCAATATATTAAAGAAGCTGTGGGTCAGAAAAGGAAATGGTGTCCAGTGGTTGGAAGGTGTGTTGCAAAAATAACTTTACATTGATTGCATTCATTTGCATAACAACAAATTTAGAAAAGGTAATTGTAACAGTATGTCTGAGAAACATAATTTCACTAGATATATCTTACAGAGAGACGTGATTTACTACATATTTAACCTTCTACTCAAGCAGAGTGGGAAAATTACATTAGAAAGATGGCCAAGTGTATCAATGCAGTTATCCCATCAGCACAAACAGCCAAATCTTCATCCTGTTTTTTTGTAATGGGTCTTCTGATAATGGATTAAAACATAATTCTAAATGTTTATTAGCTTAACTTCAGCAACTCAGTCATCCCACTAAAAGAGAGAAAAGTAGCATCTTTGATTTATTTTTAAATGGTAAAATAAATCCTGAAGCTTAAAGCCCCTTTTGGTTCCCACCCTGCTTGCATAACAAAGCCATCAGTCAGAGCCACTAAACCAACTTTCAAGGTTATATCTGTCAGTTATGATACTGTTCAGAGAACATAATGTCCAAAAGCCACCGAAAACATCCAAACCTTGTCACTTGTCTGATGAGTCTTAACTATTTCAATGACAAGATCAGAGTTCAAGAGTGCAGGTAAAAACAGGATTCTATGCTGGAATCAAATGGTATCCAAATTTTGTATCCAAACTAGTAAGTTTGTTTTTCAACTAGTAATTGAAACAACATTTGCGTTCTTTGCAGCAGTCAAGTACTTTTCCCAGTGCTTAAAGATGAACACTAACCCTTATGGGACTCAGAGTTATCTCCAGAGAAATGCAGCAGCAGAAACCTTAAGCTAAATGGACACTGTCAGATAAAAAATGCATCCTAATAAAATAAAAATCACCTGCTACCCATACAATGCATTTTTATAAAAAACATTATTTCTCCCTTCATTCCTTGTTAGACTTTGCCTTGAGCACTTGAATGCTGCGTTGCTTACATCCTTAACAGAGGCAGCTCCTTTCAACTGTTTAAAAGTCATTAAACTATTTCTGCTCTATTTTGCAAATATTGGTCCTCATGATACCTGACAATGCCCCTTTGAACCTAAGAAAAGTATGAACAAGCTGTATCTAACTCTGATCAAAAAAGTCTTAATTTACATGGGATAACCTTCAAAATCCCCAATATTTATCACTGCCAAAAGTATAAATATGTTTTACTTCTAAAATCTTAATCAAATATTTTTAAAGCTGAACATGTCAAAAGGATTAAAACATAAATACTGAATATCACAATTTGTGTCCATGATTTAACTTGTGACAATGGCAAAATCCCCTAAAAACCAAACAGTTTGAACTCTGGGTTTGACACTTCCAACTTAGGATGGTGTTTATATTCAGGAAGCAGAACTCACCATTCTCCATCTTCTGAAATAATGACATAGAGCTCAGGTGTGACAGACCCAGATGTTTTACCATTAGGCTGTCAAACCTTGGAGAAAGACATGATGGCAAGGTCCTGAGTCAAGAAAATGAAGCTTCCCTGTGTCATTGCAATTGTGGAGCAGCACTTGGAATGATACTGGGGTCTAATTTTCCTAAGCTGGCAATTGCAGAGGATACCTGGCAAAATACTAGCATTTCTACAACTGTGGAGGAAACCCTCTGTGAATCTCTCCTGGGGACCTGCAGATGAACACACTTCATTAAACTTCTTTTCTGGGGGTATTATACCGGTTAGATATGTAATTATAGATTTACCATACACTCAAGGAGTCTCATCTCATTTTAGCTAAAAATCTCTTTTCTGCTTTAGATTTCTATGTAAGACTTTAAACTCTGTATGGGGAAAAACACTGTATTCCAATACAGTGTTTCAACAAAGAGGGAAAAATAAAGAAATCTATTAAAAATTCTGGCAGTTTTGTTCAGTAAGGTTTTTTTTTTTCATTTTTTTTTATAAAAATGTACCAAGGAGTAAACTTCAAAGAAATCAGGTGATGCATATAAAAATAGTTTTCAGTGGCTCTGGAAGGAAAAAATAGCAAAAATAAAAGGAAATAAATGAAGGGGAAAAGCGCAAATAATAGTTTCTTTCTTCTTTTTTCACATCACTGAGCATCCTCTAGAGGTTGTTCTGGGATCCCCCTAAAATAAGATAGACAGAGTTGAATTCATTTCTTACCAGCTATTCAGATTGCAAGCCTAGACTCTGGTTATCATCTCAGTTGCCAAAAGCACTTTTTTAGTAGTTTAGTTACGTTAAGGGAACATCACTACATAAAAGGAAGTAGAGCACATGCCCCAGTCTGCTGCCAGGACTGACACACTGCTCCTCTGGTTCCGGTTTCCTGCACAGGTTGACAGGTTAGTCTCCACTTTTTCAACAGTGATACAGACGACAAATGAAAATGGTGATGTCATAGCTCAAGACCAGCAAGTTCCTTTATTTCAAATGCCAATTCCATTTGAGAGAGATCTCTGCTGTATAGCTGATTTTTTGGGTAAGAAAAATCAGTTGCTTTATACTACAAATACACTGCTCAATCTTTGGGACCAAAAACGCTTTGAGAACTCACTTGCAAACCTGCACAGGATGGGTTCTTTGTGAAAAGAGCTACTAATGGCCATCGATCAAAGGAACAGATCACTTGAGTTTCAAATCTAAAATATTTTCTGGTATCACCTATATATCTTTCTCTCTTCTTTTGCTCTGTCACCTCCTGGTCACTTATTTCACATTATTAAGCTTAAGGGTTATCAAAACATACAGGTGGTATTATTAAGAAAAAACAGATATATTTCAGGTGTATGAGGTATATTGCATCAGAAAATAAACCAATAAGCTGAAGCTTGCAGCAAGAGAAGCACCCCTATTCCTGGTTTTCAGTAGTTATCTGGTAATATTCTGCTCCCAGCAAGAATGCCCCAGAGCTCTCTTGTACAGAGCAGCAGATACTGAACAGGAGGAACACTGCCTGTAAGGCGGTAAATAAATATGAGATCTGAAGCACAGATAGCCTGAGCTGGCATCAGCCACTGCCTGAGCTGTTCCAGAATGGGTCCCAGCAGCAATTCCTGGCAGCACTGCTCACATTGTCCTCTCTCTGTGTACTGCCATGTTGCAAGCAACCACTGGAAGAAAGGACCCAGGTGGCTCAGAGCTGACAAAAGTTGAAGGGGGACATCCCCCGTCAATCTTATGCATGATTGATCCAACTAATGAGACACAAGTTAAACATCTGGTCTGCATCTGATTACCTGCTGGTTGAAAAGGTCTTCCTCTCCATATTCTGCGTCGTCTTCTTCCTCTTCATTCTCTCGCACGACTACTGATTTAGTAACACTTCTCACTGCAACTTCCTACACAAAATGACAGATAAGGAGATGACCAGAAGTCTTTATTATTAAGTTTTTGCTATACCATCAATAATATCCTTATTAAATTTTGGAGAGTTTAAAGCAACTCGGCCTAGATTTAACACTAGCTATGCAAGCAAATACTGGTAATATCCTGCAAACCACAACATCACTCCTGTTTCCGAGCACTAAAAGCCATGGTAATATAATTCAGCCACTTGAATTTTCTTTCATTACCCTGGGATTTAAGAGGAAGCAGACATGTTTCAGGTGATCAGTAGTCAATTTTACACACGGTCACAGAAGACACAGGTAGGAACTGTCTGAGATACAGTGCAATGTGAGAAACTCAACTTTTGCAGTATGATTACACAACATGAAGAATATTCCCAATTTCTAATAAATATTCAATGCCAATTGCACATGTTGATTATCAGCATGGTGTTACAAGCCAGGCACTAAAGGGAATTCTAAAACTCCAGGAAGCTTCCTTTATTACTAAATTATTTTTAACACTTCTGAATAGTAAGAAATTCTTCTGCCTACTTGCACCATGGAAATCACAAGTGAAAATCTCTAGTTGTGGAAAAAGTTGCCCTTAATATACACTCCTAAGCAGGGACACTAAAGGTAACCATAGTGAAAACAGACACGGATTTGAAATTTTTTCAGATATTAGTTCAACCACACAGTTTGAATACTGAGTGTTAGCTTTCTATTTGTACAAATTACCCCCCTCCTACCTCATTCTGCCCACAAAGTTCTTCCATAAAACTGCCAGCAAGAAAGGCCACACAAAAACTGATATAACTGCTATTAGATTACTGGGATAATGGCATGGTTATGAGTAACAGCCAAAGCATGATTCTCCATTGCAATGGACGATTTATAAAAAAATTAACTGTGGGCAGATGTAGGACAATGCAGAATGCTCAGGAATCTCTGCCAAATGAGAATTTATGATATGCTGCTAGCATGGAAAGGACAACTATCTTCCAACATTAGTATTTACATTGCACCTCAGAACAACACAGGGACTATATAATGGAATTGTGAATTGCTAGAAATGCTTCTTTTCTTTGTCTCTTCTGAAAGTACATACTCAAATTCCAAACAACTTCTCTACTAGCAGGGTATTATTCTAAAATAGGAAAAAAGTGTCTATGAGCATATTCATGATGATCACAGTTTTCAAAAATACCCCAAAAATGTCAGAAATATGTACAGACAATTATTTCAGAGTTATAAATGGTCATACGAGAAGACAATAGTGGAGATCTCACAATCAGGATTTTGTCAGTGTGTCATGTCACCCCACCCTCAAATGAAGAGTTTGGGAGATAACCCAGCCCATGGACACAGCCTACCTCTCCTTCAGAGTTTACGAGGTAAGTGCGGGTATTTCCACCAGTGCCCCAGCTGCCTTGATTCTTCCACACAAGAACAGAAGGGGGGCTATGAGACACGCCCGCATCTGCACCCCAGATCTAGTGAGAACGACAATCTGAAATTAGCTGTTTATGCAGTATTTTCTTTTAAATATACATATCCCCATAATTCTCCTACTTTTCTCTACATACTAGGTTTCTTTTCTGAATTTCAACAGCAGTTTTACCCTACTTTTGACTACACTATTACTTGTAGTAAGGTATTAAAAAAAAATCTAATATTGCAGTAATGAATTCTTTTCTGAACAAATTTCTCCTATCACTGTCTCAATAACCATACTATATGAAGCCAAGGCAAAAAGCAGCATGTAGGGTATCAACTTGACCTTTTATATGTAACTAAACAATTTATACTTAAGTAGAAATAGCTATGAGTGATTAAAAGATACATCTGCTTCTTCCTAAAAGAACACCTGCTGCAGACTGGAAATAAAATGCATAGTTACTGAAAAGCAGCTGCTCTACTACAGTTAATGCTCAGATTGTCCAGTCTTAACTACAGTCTACTAGTCTGGATGAATGCTCTGAACTGTTACCATTTCTTTAAGAGGCTGAGCAGGATTGATTACGGTTTTAAACCTGGGCAAAGGTGTTCGGAAACAAACAGTCCTTGACTAATCCCCAAAAATATATTTTTCTTCAACTTTCTCTGTGCCCAAAAATGTGGTCTTAAATACTGAAGTACTAATATAGAATTTCATTTTTTGTTTTGCATTTTTATAAATGAAATCCTGCTCCTCTAAAGTGAGATCCATGAACCCAAAAGTTATACACCAAATCAGGCTGTACCAGACTTCAAGATTTCCAACTGTCACAGCATCAACAGAAGAATATGTTGTTGACATACTGTAAATACAACTTACTGTAACAGTCTGCCCAGCTCTGAGGACATACTTAGGAGTAAATTTGTAAGCAATTTCTTCTCCATCTCCAATTTGTCTTTTCAGTCTCCAGTTACCCAAAGACTGATCCTAATGGAAAGAGTCAGAAAGTTACTCAGTGAACAAAACAGAACAGGCATCAGAGTCTAGGTTTTTGTTATTAAAATAATGGGAATATAAATTTATCTATATGGTTGTTAGACATTTGCATTCTACCTTAAAAGTATTTGCCTATATCCAATTAGAGTCTAAAGGGTAAATCCCATAAGGTCATTCAGCAAATTTTTAAAAGATTGCCATTTCACACAATGAAGTTCTGCTAGACAGCAGGCTGTTTCTGTGAGCAATATCCCAGCACACCTTTACACATCTGGGACACAAACTGCATTCTCTTCCTGCAGCATGTTAGCCCACCATTATGTTCAACTTTTCAACGCCTCCATTAATTCCTGCAGGATGCTGCACCTTGAGATGCTGCTCCTGGCTCTCCACATGGCTCATGCTGCAAAGTGTGTGTATCATCTCAATTTAGCTCCTCTTTGTTTTCTATGAGTTCTGCTGACGCTCACCTTCTCAGAGTTGTTCTTAAGCTGAACATATTTGCCCTCCAGATCTATCTCTTCTATGCTGATACTTCCTGTAGCTGAGGCTTGCTGGGACATTTGAAAGCTACTGCTACTGCTGCTGCCACTGATACTTCCAGTGCCGATCCCACTTGTGCCACTGCCAGAGAGCTCCTCTGCTTCAATGCGTTTTCTCTTGCCTCGGGAAGAGCGAACAAGTGAAGTGCTGCTGCTGCTGCTGCTGGAGGTAGCCCGAGAGACTGTGACACGGGAGGAAGGACTTGGAGACAGCTTCAACCTTGACACAACCAAGAAAGCATTTTAATGAACTCACCCAGAGAACCACAGACAAAGCTAAAATATCCTCAAGTAACCAAGTAATGTGCTCCAAGGCTGACAGCAGCCTCACACTGTATGTCAAGAGGACTGCATACATGAGGAGGAGGGGGCTACCCATCCCTGAGCAATGTTCTGGCCATGTGACACAGAAAGCAGTGCTATGAGAGCAACACAGATCACTTAACCCTTCCCTCCAGTACACCTACTACTAAATGATGCCTGAAGCATTTTATTCCTTTTTCTTCTATATACTTTTTACACAGTTTTCTGTATCCACAGTATTAGCATGCATACTTGTAATGCTTTAGGTCTGATAACTTAGCCTGGTTTCTTGGTGTCCAGTAGGCTGGGAGACTAAATACCCCAGAACTGTAGAGCCAGGAAGTCCAAACATTCTAATATAGTAAGAACTCAAGGTCCCCTAGTAGGACAGATTCTGTAAGCTAGAAGTGAGCCCACCCCAGCCCCTTATTGGGCCCTCTTGTTTAGATACGCTAATGTGTAAGGTCTTTAATTGTACACTCAATTGGGGGGTGGGTGGGCACTGTGACGCTGTCACCTGGGTGAAGGGATACATGGAATGGGATCCTATTAAAATACCGAGGTAAACGACCCCCAACATCTCTAACCGTGTCTAGTGTCTCATTTCCTAACCCCAGGAAAAAGGCCATCAGTCATTGGAAATAGGCATCAAAACACACTATTCTCAAGCCCCATGATTTAAAACCACAGAAGTGCAAGCACTTAAATAAAAAGATGATATGAAGACCAAGTACAGAATGATATATTTCACTGTACTCCAAGACCATTATAAAAACCCAAAATAAGGAGTGTTCAGTTGAGAACAAGTGCTCCATGCAACACAGTGTGGTGTAAAGCCAATATAGCTCCAGTGAAAGGAAATCTGGGCATTCCTGCTACACTGGTAAAAAAGTAAGTGCAAGAAATGAAAATAACACTTGCGAGTCCTTAGAAAAGAAAGTGGAACCTATATGTACCTTTCCTCTTCTCCTTCCAGGAGTTTTCGGTAAGCACTGATCTCCATGTCCAGTGCTAATTTAACATCAAGCAGTTCTTGGTACTCCGTAAGCTGAAGCTGCATCTGGTCCCTCATGTCTGTCATTTCCCTCTCCTTTGCATCCAGCATCTTCCTAAACTTCTCCCGCTCACCAGCCATCATTTCCTCCAGTTCCCGAATGCGATCCTCTGCCGCACTGGCCTAGGCACACAGCACAAGGAAAAGCCCACCTGGCATCCATACAGGTCCACTCACGAAGTTAAAACCCTTCCCCCTCCCAAATGAACATAACAAAGATTTCTTTATGTAAAATTCAGAAAATATGAAGGGCCAGAAATGTTAATATATTCACACAAAATAGCTGTGTGTCTGAGATTAAAGCAAATTTAGTCCCTTTACCTGTTTCTGAAGACCAGAAAGCTGGTAGCTGAGAGCTTCTATCCTCATGCGAGCCTCCTTCAGCTCCTCTCGAGCTGCACCAGCAGCTTTGTCATTTTGGTCAGAGGATAATTTGGCATTCTCCAGCTGGAAAGAAAGTTTTATACAGATCACTTGTACTGAGATAGAAATCCTGCAACATCCTTTTGGTAAAAAAAACAGCAACTATTTAAACGATTTTAAATGGTCTGGTAAGTTTAGGATAAGAATTACATAACATTAAAGAATGCCCTAAGGACCAAAGGAAAATCTATAAGCTACTGTGTGACATCCACTATTCCCACTGTGTCTTCTGCAGAGACCACCAACAGCTCCAAGTTTTCTCACTAACTGACCCCGCCTGGATAAAACTATTGCTTGCTATTACTCTGGCTATAACCTCCCTGGAAATGCACCTGCACACAAGTCCCAGGGACAAAACTTCCTCAAATTACAGTTACTGGTCTCCTTAAGAGCAGTAGAGCTAGTAGAAGTAGTTTTTATCTCACAAACTGGGCTTCCAGTCTGACAGTGCTGTGGACAGCAGTTGTTACCTTAGCCTGATAGGTCTGCTCCAGCTCCATCTTATACAGTTTGACTTGTTCATCATGTTGATTTCGCAGATCCTCCAGAGCCTGAGTCATTTTGGATTCATACTCCTGTTGGCGGCTTGTGTCCACCTCAATCAAACGATGTTCATGTCGTTTTCTTGTTTCCCTTATTTCCTACACACACACAAAAGAAGAGGGACAAATTACCACACTGAGGTAAACAGTACAAGCAGTTACATTCAGACAACAATTAACTACTGCAGTACTAATTATTTAGTATAATGGAGCTACAGTACTACAGGCATTTAAGCCTGGGAATTGCTGCATGCACTAACAGATTCAAGTTACTGTTCTCATTTGTCAGGATGTAATTCTTAAAAGTGATTCAACTTAATACCAGTCTCAAAAGTAGACATATACTGTCTAAGTAAGGATACATTTTATGCTACAAAAGTAAAAATGCGGGGAAGTGAAAAAAACATCAATTTTTACATAGCAAGAAGATTCCATATGCTGCACTACAAACCCTATCCTTCTCAATATACATCCTGACATTACAATAGCAGTCTACAAGGAATCAGAAGAAAATGAACACCTTTTGTGAACATTGTATGTATTAAAAAAATCATTATAGAGAAAAACTGCATCTTCAAATTTCATTCTTAAGCGCATGCGGATCTCATCTATGTTCTATATACTTGATGACCCCTTCTCGTTAGATTTTGATTAGAGTATGAATAAAGCAGCAACCCAAGCAATCCTGAAGACACATTTTTTTATGATCAGAGTTTGTACTAAGAAATTTTCATTTTTAGAAATCTTTGAGTTTTCTGTGCCTAAGAACACTAGATGCAAACTAGTAAGGAAAGGCTTACTCATGCACTTATTCATGCAGAGACTCGGCCAGGTCTGAATGTGTGGTATGAGAAAAACGATTTCTTCCTTCAGGGCAGGACAAACAACCAAGGAGTGGTTCTGAGTACTGAAGTTAGCAGCAGGGCCATGAGGAACAACAGCAAGTGAAGCAAGACTCAATTTTGCTACACTGGAGTCATAGCAGGCTAACACAAATTCAGAGTAACTTCACTAGTTGTTTCGCAGAAATGCTCTACATCTAAAAACAGATTCCCAGAAACATGTCCTTTTACTGGCAGCAATGTGCTCTGTGATATGAAAGAAGCTTTTCTTTCTGTGTATAATTTTTACACCAAGGAAACTACCAAGCAGAAGTCTCTCAGTAACTGCAGGCAATGACAGCTCAGAAGCTGAAGGAATGTCATGGGAAAAGGATCAGGTGAAGGGCTGAGCTGATCCAGTAGTTCAACACCACTAGAATAAGCAGGCCTCACTCGCCACACTCCTAGTCACAATGTCTCAGTTCTAATGGAGATTTGGATCCTTCAGTGAACCAAATCAATTCACTAATGTAAAGGAAATAAACTTCTTTATTGCTTCGTGTGTTGAATTGGTGCATACAAGAATCAAAAAGCTTCAGGGATGATTAAAGAACATTTACCCTTGAGCACAGCAAGCTTTAGGATTAGCTTCTGCTGTCGCATTTAGCTTTACCTTCAGTCAATAGCAACACATTCTCCCCAAGAAGAAAAGTGATTTTAAAATCCTACAACCAAACAAGGGTCTATCACTGCAGTCAGTGTACCAATCCAACCACTCCAGGGCACGGAAGTGAGACAATCGTCAGCATCTCAGTGTGATCTCCATGATTGGTTTCTTTGCCCTGCTCCAGCCCCTGTCCCCTGTCCTTAGACACAGAGTCCTGTCCCATCCCTTAAACCAGTCTGAGCACTCATTTGGATTCTATGGTAAAACAAAACTCAGCCACTAAGCAGTCAAAAATTAACCTCAACCAAAAAACTTTAATATCTTTCTAGTTAATCTGGTGGAAATGGTTAGGTGAACAGCGAGCCAAGCATCACACCTAGAACAGGTGAGATGAACAGAAGAAGCATGTGGCAACTGCTCAGCAGCCACTCATTGAATGAGCTTGCAGAACCACCAAAGATGGAATAAACAGACACAACACTTCGTATCTGGTACAGAGAGAAAGTCATGCTTCCTTTTCCCAATTCCCACTATTACAAGAATTTTAATCTTCACTAGAACCATTCACTTAATAGGCAGAAAACTACCTCTGCAATAAGCAAGGCAGTTGCATACTGTTCTTGTCAATAAAAACAGGTTATAATCAGGTCCAGCAACCAAAGCTGGTGTAAGTAAAGAGCAGAGCCATGCAATCAGGTCCAGAGAGAGGGAACAAGTCTTCTTTCCCACAGCAGTCATCTGGCTCCATGAATTCACCTGCCCATGGAACAATACTCTTGTCACCTGGCTCCCATACTGACTCCACCACTGATTTACCATGTAAAAAGGTGAAAAACCTTTACCTGTTTTATTACTCAACCCATTTATAGGAAGGATAATACTGATTTTCTCTACCTGGACTAGTTAGTAGTTGCTCATAGTCAGTTTGATTAAAAGCTACATTAACTCTGGACAGTGGCAAGATTACTAGATTGATAATACCTCTTCAAATACATTCTTCCTGAAATCCAGATCCTCTTGCAAGCTCTGGCACCGATTTTCCAGGTCTACACGCATAAGTGTCTCCTTCTCCAACTGCTTCTTTGCCACAGCATGACCATCTTCAGCCTAGTAAAGAATTTTAAAGATAATTTTGTCTCGATTCCTATCTTCCATCCATTAACCTTTTATGGGCTTCATCTGATGTCTCTGGAGTGTGTGTGTGTGAACTGATATTTAAATCAAGCTTGTATGTTTACATACCAGCTATTTAAAATGTAGGACTAGTTCAACACATTCTGATACAGGAGCCGAGGATTATTAATTCCTCAAGCACGGCTCAAGCACAGTATGTTGCACTTTCTTTTTCTTACTAGCATGGTCCCACTGGGTACTCCAGCATTAGTGTAAAATTATGCAGGACCTTACAAAGGACATTTAATAACCCAACATCCCATGAATATAGAAACATCAGACATTTTAAAATAAAAGCTTCTGACAAGTTAAACGTCTAGAACAGTGTTGTTTTGGTTGTTTTACATAGATTTCTTACAATTTAGTTTTGGATCCAAGAGGGGCAGGCAGAAGTTCAGCAGTAAGCAAGGTGGAACATGATGCTCAGACTATAAACTAACCACAAAGAAAAAAGGGAATCTATGCTACACAGCCTGTCTTATTCTGAAGCAAGAGAGCATTCCCCTATCATACCTTAGCAAGCTGGGCACGTAGATCAGCCACCTCTGCTTCCAGACTGCGCTTCTCATTCAGGACAGTATTGAGTTCTGCTTCACTTCTATGGAAGAGAACTTCCAGATCCTTGATGCGGCCCTGAGCCACTGACAAATCTGCATCTTTCTTCTTGTAGCTGGAAAAACAAAAGTGCATTATACTTATATGTGGGTGCACACCCATCCTGAGCACATCACAGTTACAGCCACAGGTATTTTGTTATCAGACATCTTTTAAAAAGTCCAGCTCACCACTACATGGCTCCTGCAGTAACCTGAAAATGCTGCTGATCATGGACCTGGAACCCTCAAAATACGCAGCCAGTACCATGTTCTGTAAATGCATGGCACGGTAAAAAACATGTCACAGAGAGACAAGGGAAAAACAAGAAGGCAACTCTGGCAGCTAAGAGATGGCAATACACATGAGGTGTAAACACTACTTTTTCATCTGGCAGCTACACAGCTGATATCTTTTACTTTGGAGTACAGCCCATGAAGCAAAGTACACGTAATGGCCAAAGAGGCCTGAGCATCCCCAGGGTTTAATATCTGATGTGTTCAAGCCTATTCCTCATTACGTATTCTCACAAAAAGGAGTAAAATAAAATAATTCACTTTGGAAATATGGTCACCTTTCAGGAAAAAAATAGTATTTCTTCAGCAGTATTCATTATGGGCCAAGCACATCCGAGTGCTTTATATATCATTATTTGAGCTGTTATATCCAACTTGCAGGTATGATCAAGGTAATCTTCCTCCTGCCCACCAAGTCATTTATCTGTCTTTTCATGTAACATAGTGCCTTTCTGCAGCTTTTCTCAGCATATATCATTATGTTATTAAAAAACTGTTTTGTTATGTGCTGTAATCCTTCCTTGTTTCTGCTTAAGCTTGCTGTTCTAGCTTCACAACACACAGGATGGAGGGAACAGGTTTTTTTTTCTCTTAAGTCATCTCAGACAATTTTTCTCCTTTCCTCAAACTTCTAATCTATAGATCTGTTGTTTGCACCTGTGGCCCATGAGCTGCTTTTAAGCTTCTAACTTTGAAGAGAATTCCTACTACATATAGGCTTTTAAAAGCTCTGTATTCAAAGTGCAACTTCAAACATGGAAAAAAAACCATTATGTTTGCAAAGAGAAAAAAAAAGGCTGAAAACCACTGCTCTAGATTATGCACACCTTGCTGCCCAGCCCAGATCCTGAAGCTTGGTTCCCAAACTCTTAACCACTTGTACTGTCTTCTTGAATTTATGATTTGCCTGAATTGGTCAGAATTATTTTACAAAAATCCTCCATTATGGGGTATTGGTGTGCCCTACACACAGTATTTCTTTACACGGTTCAGCATGATGTGCATCTTTTTCTTAGTTGACACCTTTATTTTGTGATGCATTCACCTTGTGTTTTCTCTCTGCATTTCATGGTGTAGATCTTGGAATTTGTTTTCATTTCACTGTAACAAATTTTTCTTATCATCAGTCCAATCTGTCACTGTGAATTCTGTTCTGCAACATATGTGCAGTGTCTTCAAACTCAGCAGCTTGCTGGAGACACATAGACAAAACACGGCTTCTACTTAAAAGACAGTTATTTAGCAGCAATCAGATACACACGTACTACTGTTCATGCTCAGAGTGAAGTGGCATTTGCTCTTTGAGTCCTGCCCAGGCAGAAGGCTCCCAGGTCTGATTGATTGTAACATAGGCACAGTGGCTCGTTTTACAACACATGTGTAACACAGCGCCTGTGTCTGGACTTCCATAAGGCCTTCGATAAAGTCCCCCCACAACATCCTTCACTGATCATTCCACAGGTAAAATTAGACAGAGGCATCAATGAAGAAAAGTAGTGGGTATATGCATAAATACAGAAAGATTTGAAAATTAACAGACCATTTGGCTTTTGTAAAGGAAGGCAAGGAGCGTAAGCGGGTAGGAACCCTGCACAGAAGGGCTCTGAGAGGGCCTTACTTCACCTCTGCTCAGAGGCCACAGCAATTCTGGTTACCACAAAACATTTGCAAGTTCTGTAGCACTCATGCCTCTCCCTGGGGTCTTGGGAGACATCTCTGAGTCTGATGTAAAATACTGTCTGGAGCTTACCCTTCTTCACACATCAGCAGCTCAGAAACACTCAAAATACAACTGTGTTTAAGAAATTATTCATAAACAAAATACAGAACAAGACATTGAACAGTGTTATGGTAAAATAGCATCTTGAATACTGGCTGAAGTTCCAATTCTGCAGCCTTCCTTCCCAACAGGATACACTAAAACAGGAAAAATTATAGAGATAAATGACAGACACAAAATTATAGACACAAACTAGGTCTATGTCACCACCTCCAACCACATCCTGTGGCCTCCCTGGGGTATCTTCAGGGACTTCCATGCTCACAGACCCAGGTTTTGGGAGAAAAAAAGAAAGGGGGAATCTGCTCTTAAAGCAGTAGGTTGACTGTGATCCTATGTCTCGAGGGAAGTCTATTATCTCCTTTCCCAGCAACCCAATCTATTCCAAGCAAATAACAGAATGGCAGTGTTTAGGATCCCTCTCAGCCAGCCTGTACTGACATTCTCAAATCTCTCCTCTGTCATGAGCTTGAAAGAGAGATAGAGGTAATCATAGTGAATATAAAATTATATATAAATGCATTAACATACTCTGTCACTACACACAGTTCTCAAAGCAAGCTTGGTCTGAGAGAAGTATCATCTGACTGTCAGCCTAGACAGGGAAGCTTCAGTAATGAACTAGATGTCAAGTGAACACTGCAAATCAGGCAAAAAATTGAAAGCTGCTTTTGCAAGAGTCATATTTAAAATCTGGCCACATCACATGCTAGACACCCCAAGAACACTCCAAGTACAATGGACATGAAGGAATTTGGTAGAGGAAACTCTGAAGTTGAAGAAGAATTCAACTGTACTGCTATGAAATGTAAAAACAAGAGAGAAACCCAGAAAACTAAGTATTTTTTCCTCATCTACCGCAGAAGACAAACAAAAAGTTGAAATTAGTTTGGTAGAACTGGTCATTGAAGTGACTGGTAAGGGGCAACTCAGTTGTACAAACAAAGGATGAGGGAGGTGATCCAAGGGAAAACACCATCTCCACCACTTTACATACACAACTTTCTACAAGGTATTTGTAATATCTCTTAGGGCTATCAAAAGTCTAAAGAACAGGAATCAACTGGATTCTCATTACCTATCAAGTGAAGATACTTCTTACAAGGATACCTTAACCAAAACAGAGAAAGATCATCTTGCAGAACACAAGAGGTGAGCCAAACTCCCAGTTACTACTGCTACTCTCTTCTGGAGTTTGCTTGAAAAGCCAAGCAAGAAGAGTACTTCCTATCACGAGATGAGAGAGACAACCTTAGAGGCCACATGATGCCAACTGCCATGCAAAATATACCATCCAAAATAAATCCCAAGACTGCTGGCCTGAGGCTTTGAAGAGGAAAAACAATCCCAACAGGAACATCCCAGTAGGACTGGATGAGATTCACCTCACTGCACTTCGGGGGTTTTACGGCTGACCTAGTTACCAGAGGGGTTCTTCATGGTTAACATAAAGCTGAGCTAACCAAGTCCACAAATACCAGTGCACAGCTTGTCTGACCACCTGCAGGCCTATGGCTGTGCTTCAACAGGCTTTACACCAACTCGCTCAAATGCAGATGCTTACACTATTGCTGCTTCATATGTGGACAGCTGTTTTAGGGCAAAGTCCAAAAATATCTCCAATGGCTGACTTTAAAAAAAGGGCCCAGTACAGAAAATGAGTATCCACTGATACAGCAAAATTTACAGAGAAAACATGAAATACTTTATCATAAATCAACTAGCTGGTCAGAAACAAAAAAACCCAAAAACAAACAAACAAACAAAACCAAACAAAAAATAACAAAAAAAAAACAAAAACAAAAACAACAACAAAAAAAACCCAAAAAAAAACCAACCAAACAAAAAAAATATGAGGGAGGGAAACACTTAAGTCCTTTTATAACCACTTAGTTGCAAATTAAGAGAGGTGAGAGACTTACAGTAGGCCTTAGTGGCCTACTACCACATTAAAACCTATTTTATGGCTGACAACATTGATAAACAGGTGATGTACATAATGACCTGCTCAGGAAAAATCTGTAATTCCCAAATCTTATGTATTAAAATAGGTACCAAAATTCAATTAGAAGCAAAAACTGATTTTTCCACCACATATATTAGTTTAAAAATAAAGTTTCTACTGCTGAACAGTATTTGATTACAAGAAATTCCCATGGGACTTGAAAGAATGGATTCTACTTGGCTTCAGGAACTAGTTTATTATGCCCATTCTCTGTGATGCAAACTGAACAGCAGATTCAAAACATTTAGTCAGCACAAGGTCTTTCCCCAGCACATTTACATTGTAGCTTCATGTCTTTTCAAAGGCAACACTGCTTCCATTTTTCCAAACTGCTCAGGGCCAACCCTTTCCCTTTTCTTTCATTTCTCCCATCAGTCATACAGTGAACGAGACAATAAAAATGATTAATTAACCCTCCTTGGATGGATCAATTTTAATCTAGATAATTTTCTCAATCCAGTTTACCGAGCAGCTGCACACACACATGTTCACGTAAGGGCAGGTACAACAGCACACAGCAGGCACAGCCACTTGTTTGAGCTCAAATCACATGATATTCCTCTTACATCTACAAATACACTAGTGTATGTACTGCTGGAATTATGTGCTCTGACCAGCTGTACCAACAAGCTGAAGGATTTCCCCCTGACAAGCCTGTATCTTCTCAGTGATGTGCTTTCAAAAAGGCATTTTAAGAAACATCATTAGTATCATTTCCACAGCAAATATTCCCCTTTCTAATTAAAACAAAAAAAAAAAACTGAATACTCTCCTCACCTTTTATTGAACTCCTCAAGTTCTGCTCTCAGTTTTCCTATTTCAATTTGTAGTCTAGCCCTCTCTTTGGCAGTTTCATCCAGAACTCTTCGAGCATCAGCCAGTTCAGACTCATAGAGACTCTTGATTCCACTCACCTAAGGGGAAAAAAAAAGTATTCAGGTATGAGAACATCCCAACTACTATCAAAGAACTGAAACATAGAACCAGGTTACACATAAGTTTCTTTGAAAAGGGGGTATGATATGATTTCTGCCATAAGAACATTCTACATTGAAGATTTTCAATTAACAAGCAGTTCCAAATACTTAAGTTTTTATTGCCATTGCGACAAAACATACTAAGTTTGAAATATGCAAGCCTTCCCAAGACATAAACTGAACTAGATCAGTGCACCCTACAATCTTAGCTTCAATTATTTGCCCTTATTCCTGATACTGCTGCTTTGGGAGATTTTTTTAAACATTTGAAGACATTTTGAGGAATACAAGCCCAAGGGCTCATTTTGACTCTGCTGCTCTTCCACTACAAAGCTACAAAGAATCCGAAACCAGAACTACAGAAATGTGAACCGTTCAGAAATGATTTTCCACCCTTGTTCTCTACCTCAGAGGATAAAGAACTACAGACTTCTCCCTGTCCCAAAACATTGTATCATATCATCAGCAATACAGACTGCACGAGGCACCTCAAAGTCTTCTCTACCTTTCTATTTTTTTGAAGTCAATATTGTTTGAAAGGTATATCAAACAGCTAAAATGGCTTGAACGGGACGGGACTGTCCCCAGCGTGTCACCGACTACATCCTTCCCCGGTAAGGAAAGGAGTCCCGGGGGAAGCAAACACCACAGAATAGAGAAAAGTAAGGCTTAGGGAAAAGAATCATCCGGTTTTGCTTCCAAAATTCCAGGAAACAAACCGGAGTCGTTTACAAGGATTTAATTCCGAGTATTTATGGGCTCTGTAAAAGATTTCCTACGGTGAGAGGTAAAGTCAATCTAAACCCTTTCAAATCTTCCGTCCCATCGCATCAGCCATCACGACAGAGGCCGCAGGGGACACCCAGCACAGCGGTCCCAGCGTACGCGCGTGCTGTGGGCGCGGGGCATCGGAGGGCCGGGACCGCCCGCGGCCAAGGGACCCGCAGCGGCTCCGCGCTGCAGCCCGGCCGGCCCGGGAGCCGCCAACACCGCCCGCAGCGCCGCACTCGCCCCGCTCCGCTCCCGCCACCGGTACCAGCTTCTGCCGGTGCCGAATCCCGGCCTGAGCCGCCTTGAATGTGTCGCCAGCGGCCTCTCAGCCCGACACCGCGGCCAGAGAGCACCCGGCCGCCCTGAGGGGCCGCGTGGGGAGGCGCTGGGTCTGCACAGCCCCCGCTCCTCGCCCGGCAGACGCGCATGGCCCGGCGGCCACACGGAGCCGCTACAGCGCGCCCCGCGCCGCGCACGGAACGGGCGGGAACCGGCCGGGCGAGCCCCGGGCCGCGGACCCACCCCGGGACGGAGGCGGGGGGCGTCCCACCGGCCGTCGCTACTCGCCCCCCTCTCCGGCCGTACCTCCCGGGTGGTGACCTCCTCCTTCTCCGAGATCTTCAGCAGCAGCCGGTCGTTCTCAAGCTCCAGAGCCCGCACACGGTCAATGTAAACGGCCAGACGGTCATTGAGCTGCCGCAGCTCCTCTTTCTCCTGCAGCCGGGAGATGCGGGTCGGCGACAGCGGAGTCCCGCCAGGGGTGCCGCGGCTCGGAGTGCCTGACATGGCGCTGGGCTGGCGGGCGGGCGGGCAGCGGCTCATTCAATCCCACTGCACCGGGGGGAGGGAGCGCTAAGATGGCGGGCGGGCGGGCGGCCCCTCGGCCGCGGCGCCACCTGGGACATGCAGTCCCGGCGCCAAGATGGCCGCGGGGCTGGGCCGGGCCCGCCATTTCGCGTCGGAGCCGGGGCCGCGGGTGCCGCCCGGGCGGCGCCTTAAGGACAATCGGACCCAGGGCCGGTTCTGAGGCGGAGAGGTTTTGTAGGCAACAGCGGAAGGGACCGGAGCGACCGACAAGACTGACCCTCACCCGCTCCTGGCCGAGCAGCAGCCGGGGTCCCCCTCGGGGCTCAGGCTTGTGGGGTGATGGGTTCCCCGACAGGGTGTATTTCTGTGTTTTCACTGTAGTTCCCTAAAACATTGTCCACAGCCCCCTGTGCCCCCTGTTGGCTGTGTGATTTTGCCGTGCTTTGCTGTCGGCTCTGCATAGGCCAGGGTCCAGCTCTGTGTTGAAAGGGAGAAAATATGGATTAGACCTTCCAAAGATGTTTTTAGGAGTGCCTAAAGAGTGATGTTTTTTGGCTATGTAGTCAAACTTGGTGCGAACTAAAATCCATTGAGAAGTTTTCCTGAATCTTTGGAGTAGTATTTTTCTGGAAAATCCCAAATTCTGTCACTTCTTCCATATTAACTAGTATAAACTGGATTACCATTCACAAAGCTGTTCCTGGCCTTGTGCCTTTCAGCTACAAGGGAGGGCTGAGGAAAAAAAGTCGAAAAAACAGACTTAAAAGTATGTCGTCTGTGTGAAGAGCAAAGAGGAAAAGTAGCAAGAGCATTATGCAAAGGTGGGAGTATAAGTCTGGATAGAGAAACAAGAAAGACAGCAAGAAAATACAGCATAAATTACAAAAACTTAGGGACCCAGAGTGAAAAAGTAAGTAGTATGTATTTGGTCTTAGAATAGAACTAAAACGATCTTCATGTGAAATCTTGATATCAAGTACACCTCAAACTGGAAAACCTTGGGATAAACCCAGGAATTCTGGATGTTCAATATCCGTGTGGGCAAATAGCTGTAAGTCTTTCTTGCAATCACAGCGTAAATAATAGGTTTTTCACCCGAATGCTTTTGCCTCAAAATGTGCATCTGCTACAAAAAGATTTGTCGTGGCTGCGGCGAGCCAGCAGAGTGCCTGTCCCACCTCTCCCGGGACAGCACTGAGTGCCCTTCACCTCCGTGTCCTACCGAGAGCCGAGGGTGGGAGCTGCCACAGCAGCCTGTGGAGCCGTGGGCACCAGCGGGTTCCCCGGAGGGTGTTTATGAGTGACAGCTAAAATGGAAGCAAGATCACTCCCCGTGCGCTTTCTGAAAGGCACAGCCTCTCTACATGAGGGTCACTGCCGGCAGGGCGCTGCCAGTGATCTCTGATGATACGATGTGCGACTTAGCGCGAAACTCAAAGCTTTCTGACTGAATCTGGAAAAGGCGGCAGAGAGAAGAGACCACAAATCCCAGGGTGCTGTGATCGCTGCTCGCCGGAGGTCGGATCCTGCGTTCTCCACCTCCTGCTCTTTGTTCCAGCCGCACTTGGGAGTTGCAGTATAGTGCACAGTTGCACAGTGCGTGTTTTGAATTTTGGCGCCTGTCTGCAAACTGTAACCCAACTGCTGCTGGAGCGGCTCCAGCCCCAGTCCCAGCACCTTCTCCTGCCCCAGCTCCTGCCCCACGGAGTCCGTATCGTCTCTAACGGCGCTGTCTTCCCCCGAGCAAACAAAAAAAAAATATCCCTAAGCAGCAAGCTGTGTACTTAGAGTGAACTTTTTCTCTCTTTAACATTCAGTTTCCAACACTAGCAAATTCGTGGAAGGCTAGCTATAAACACTGGTTATGTTAAGACAGGAAAAAATATTTTAAGAATGCTGAAAGCCTCTGTATAAGCATTTTTTGGGTTAGCTTATTTCTTTTCTTCTGATTTCATGTGATCGTCTGTGCATCTGTCATATTTAGAAAGTTTATTTCTTTTAGGCTTTTTGCCTAATTTTGATTGATGGTGTAAACCAGATGTAAATCCCCTTTGTTCATGAAGCTGAGCCCTCGGATTTTTTAGATAATGGCTGAGAAACTTGAATGTTTCAAGAGTTTGTGTGCTTTGGGGTTTGTTCGGTTGGGTTTTTTTGTTGTTGTTTTTGTTTGTTTGTTTTGTTTGTTTGTTTGTGGGTTTTTTTGCACTGTAGTGTTACCGGGTATTTTCATAGTGCTGCTATTGTGAGGAAAATTAATCCACGAACACTAGGGGTTTACGTCCAAAAAGGAGACAGAGGAGTCCTGTAACTATTCGAATAAAGGGAGAGCTCATGGGGCATTTCCCCTGGGGTCTCAAATTGTTGGAGGACGCAGCCTCCCTTTTATCCTAATTTCCCGACTGCATGCCCCCCTCTTTCTGCCCATTGGCTGAGGTATTTGAGAGGTACAGACTTCCCGAAATGCCTAATACCTAAGACCCCCCTCTAATGTATAATTCCCCCCGCCTTTGTCCTTCCCTTGTGTTACTCGGTGGAATTTTATGGTTCTTCTAATTGCTTCTTTCATCTTCCAATATTCAGTTTTATTTATCAGCAGACCTTTGGTTTGTTTGTAAATGCAAATCTCCGTCGTTCCGTTAATCAATCAGTGGAATCCTCCCCATTGTTTCTTTTATCTCTCAGTGCTAGTTTTATCTACCGGCAAGACTCACAGTTTGTTTGTAAAGACAAGTTCCTCATTCCTTTCAATCCCTACTCTTTTATTTTCTCAAAAATTGTCTTTACAAACTTTAGTTATCATTGACTTAACTGTCTGTTCCTGGGTCCTTTTGGTTTTGCAGTTATTTGCAGTGACATAATTTTTTGCATGGCTGCTACTTGCATCTCCTTGATCACATGTTGAGTAAGTTGCAGTGGCAGGAAAAGCGACAAGAGAGGTGACACCTCCTCCAGCCCGGCGCTGCGGCAGCTGCTCCTGTGAGGAACTCAGAGCCTGTAGATGGGGAGACCTTTAGCTGTCCTTTGTGATAGTTCTCAGTAGCAAAGATCGTATCAAACTCCTGTTGATTTTAGAGGTGCAGGTTGACAACGAAATTTGCATTCGTAATTTTTCTTTGTTGACATTCAGAAACATTAGGAAATATTTCAGAAAGGCAGGTCCTTCTGCCTCTGTAGGACAGTCACACCCACCCTGCGGACGCCTGTTTATACTCTGCCCTCCCATGGAGAAAGGCGTCGGAGTCAGAGCTGTCCCACCGTGTAAGCCACGGGCATTCCTCGCTGCTGGAATCTGTGCCGTCAGGGAGTGACAGAGTGCAGCAGCTCCGAGCGGGTGAGCTGGGACCGCTGCTCTGCCGTGAAAGGAACCAGCCCTGCAAAGACGAGCTATACAGCAGGGTGTAAAGTTCTGTAATTTGTTTTAAAATCCAAGATTTTCAGTTTTTTAATTAATACTTTCAAGTCAGTATTTTCCATTTCAACAAATTAAGTAGAATTGTCTTTGAAAGCAGAAAGCAGTTGAGTTGCACATAGTCACCTCAGTTCTCTTTCAGAGGTAAGAAAATCCAGTACCTTTTATTCCAACAAAATCGTTTACTCTGTTCATTTGTCTGTCAAATCTTATCAGATCCTGGTCAAGCGATACCAAAGTTATAACTTATAGGGAAAGGGAACCAGCAGTTCTGCCGAAACCCCCACCGCGGGGTGATCCCCCCCTCGTCCCCGCTGTCCCCTCACACCCACAATGACCCCACCGCGGGGTGATCCCCCCTCGTCCCCGCTGTCCCCTCACACCCACAATGACCCCACCGCGGGGTGATCCCCCCTCGTCCCCGCTGTCCCCTCACACCGACAGTGACCCCACCGCGGGGTGATCCCCCCTCGTCCCCGCTGTCCCACAATGACCCACCGCGGGTGATCCCCCTCGTCCCCGCTGTCCCCTCACACCCACAATGACCCCACCGCGGGGTGATCCCCCCCTCGTCCCCGCTGTCCCCTCACACCCACAATGACCCCACCGCGGGGTGATCCCTCAGCCCCTCACAGCACACCAGCCGCGCCGCAAGGCGGTGCCCTCGGCCCCGCCCACGGCCGGAAATGGCCCGTCCCGGAGCCCCGCGCGCGCCTGTTCCTTCCGGTGGGGCGCCATCGTTGCGGCGCAGGCGAGGCCGGCTGGCTTTGTGTCCATCCGCGTCCATCGGGTCTGGGCGCCGTAGCCATGGCCATCCGCTACCCCATGGCCGTGGGCCTTAACAAGGGCTACAAAGTGACCAAGAACGTGTCCAAGCCCCGGCAGTGTCGCCGCCGCGGGGTGAGTATGAGATTCTGCTGGCGCGCGGTGTTCTGGGCCCGCTTCCCGCGGCGGCCGAAAGGCCCCGCTGCTCCCGGTGCGCAGCGCGGTTGTGTTCGTGTGCCCGGCACGGAGCCGCCTGTTGCCTCCGGCACCGTCCCGCGGGGCTGCGGTTTGGCGCTCTAGCTGTGGGGAGAGGGGAGGGCTCAGAACCCGCGCGCTGCCTGTGACTGTGGGACGGGCGGGGCTCGGCAGACCGGGGCCGGTGGGCTCGGCCGGGCCGGGCAGCGGGTGGCTGTGAAAGGGTGTGCCTTCTAGAGTCTCTCCTGTTCTGCCTCTCTTGGTAACAACAGGCAATCCCCACAAAACTGCCCGGAGCTTCCCCTACTCGGAGCTGTCCAGGTCCGATAGATGCGTGTGTTGTTACGAAACATGAATGCGTCTGGGCCTTTTATCGACTCTCATTAAATGCTCTGTGTAGCTGTGGTGTCCTACGTGTGTTGCAGTGCAAACCCATGGCATCTCACGGTCTTGCTTTTTCCAAAAATGTTGGTCCATGCCGGTGTGTGACACATCCGAATCCGAGGCTGAAGACAGACTGGCACCCATGGCCAAGCTCACGTGTTCTGTGGTATCTGCCAGGAATCAGGTTTTCTTGGGGACATGCCAACCGCATGGGCTGGTTTTGAGGCCTAGCCAAGAGTACGCCACAGCCCCTCGCAGTCCCCTTTGCATCAACCAGCATGTAGTGCCTTGTAACCTGCGTCCTCCCTCCCATCCCACAGCGCCTGACCAAACACACCAAGTTTGTGCGAGACATGATCAGGGAAGTCTGTGGCTTTGCACCCTATGAGCGACGTGCAATGGAGTTGCTGAAAGTGTCCAAGGACAAACGTGCTCTGAAGTTCATCAAAAAGCGGGTGGGTCAATCAACTAACAATGATGGGAGAAACGATTATGTCCGTTTTCTCACCTCCCCTAGGAATATTTGGCTTTTTAATTAATTACTTCTGTTTTTTTCAATTGTTTTGGAAGTTACTCATGTAGTATGATGGAGTGGAGAGAATGTTCCTTGGGGTGGGTGGGAGAGCAGGAGATGGATGCAAAGGTACTTTGCAAAAATGCCCTGAGCTCAAAGATTCAGACTTGTCATGCTGTTTTTCCATGGTTTGCATGTCTGGTGTGGGGAAGATGAGAGCAGCGCTGATGGAGGTTGGGTGCCAGTAACGAGGAGACTTTCAGATGGGGCTCCTTCAGTTGTAATGGTTGAGAGCTGAAAGCAGCCCCTTTTGTGTCCCAAATAACAATGCTGAGGGACTACTGAGACATGATGGCAAACTCCTGGCTGGAGATTGAGTCTGTCTTTGCAGGACTTTAGTATTCTGCCTGGTTTTGAGGTGTGTTAGCAGTGATACCTGCAGCAGTCCCAGTCTGTGCTAGGTAAAAAGACTGACAGCTCTGCTCTCTCCCTGCAGGTTGGCACTCACATTCGGGCCAAGAGGAAGCGGGAGGAACTCAGTAACGTCCTGGCAGCCATGAGGAAAGCTGCTGCAAAGAAGGATTGAGTTGCACAGGCTGCAACACAATAAAGTTCTTTCTCCCAAAACCAGGGTAGTGAGTGTTGTTGGTACATGTACTTCAGTGGGTGCTGCTGTGGGATGCTGACAAGGTCCTGAACTTCAGCTGTCAAGAATTTGGATCAGGGGTTTATTGTACTTGCAGCTGGAGATGCTATACTGGTGCTGCTGTGGCTTACTCTAGAGGGGAATCCTCTATGACTGTGTGCAGTCTCATGATGTGGAAGTCTCTGGAATAATACCTTCCACCTCCTAGTCTATCTGCAGACCTATATGGTGATAGGAGGGAAGTCCAGTGAGCAAAAATGGCTGTTGAAAATAGTAACTACTTTGCACTTCTTCCCCATGGCATCAACTCCTTCCCCATGCAGCTTAGCCTGCTCCTTTGTTTCCCCTTGTACCCTCTATTCAGGCCTGTTTTCTGCAGTGTGTTAGCAAGTCATGAAACACCTGGAGTCAGCAAGAGCTCCCTGGGCTTCAGCAGCTCGATTCATTTTTCTCCCCTAAGGGCTCTCTTGCTGTGAGATGACAAGGGCTGTTCTTGGCTGAGAAAATACTTTTCAACTAGTCTTGCTAATACTCTTTGTCTCTTTAAATTCCTTTTTCTTAGTGTTCATTGGAAGACAAAGTATTTAGGTTCTCCAGTGCCCAAGCCTGTGTTTACTGATGTACAACAGTCACGTCAATACATTTAATTCCTTTTCTCACTCCCTGAGTATGATACAGCTGTTGCCAGAGGCACAGGCTGTCTGTGGTGCAGCACAGTGCTGACTGCTGATACTGAGCACATTGCTGTTTGGCCCTGGTCTGCTCTCTTTAAGCCTGGAGTTCCTTCTGGTGGTACTGACCTGGTGACTGAACCTGGAGAACCACGTCCCTTTATCAGCTGGATGTACCAGCTGTGCTGAACTGTCTTAGGATTTCAACATCCTTTCAGCCTAGCCCAGGCTTCTAAGCAGAGACCAATTCTGAGAGCTACTTGCCTTCTACCATATCAGGAATAACAGCTATACATCAGCCTAGCTCTGGCTGTACTGTTCAGTCCTTTTCCACAAGCCATAGGGAAATTTACAGTGAAACAGCTGAAATACCTTCAATGAGGAGACCAGACTAGTCCCACTGCTCATGGCTGATACCATGCCCATTCCTTTGGCAAAATTGGTAATCCTTTATTGTAGGTCGTAATTCAGTAATAAAGACTTGAGAAATACTTTATTCTAGCAGAGCCATAATTCATTTTGGCAGCTGCGCAGCAGCAATAGCTTCACATCCCACTTCAGGATTGCCCCCGGTCACCCGTCTATCTCCAGGCAGGGGCCGAGTGCTTAGGGACAGACCTCCTTCCAGCCATCAGGGCTCAGGGTGTCATCCTCCAGTGAGATCCAGCTGTGAAAATGCTATATCGAATACCTCTTTGTAGTGCTCCACAAAATGCACTTCCAGTCCTTCTGTAATGAATCCAGCAAGGTCATAATAATCCTTTTTGTTCTCTGATGGCAGAATGATGCAGGTAACACCTGCCCTCTTCGCCTGTGGGGAGAAGTTGGTTTGCTGAATCCTAGGAATACTTTCATATACCAGAAACACCCATTTCTGAAAGCAAGAGGAGTTATTTAGGAGCATGATCCAGCTTTACTCTCTCCTTTGGAGAGCACCAAGGGCATTCCTGACAGTTATCACCAGGGTGAAGCATGTTCTCAATCCCCCCTCAAGCCCCAAAACACATACTCTCCAGTGCCATTTCAGCTGCAGGGACAGATGATGGGGGGAAGCATTTTAGTTGGACTATGTCAGCAGCTTGGGGGGATTGTTTAGAACATTCATACTATTTTACAGTTTCAAGTATCTGTTCCAGCTTGGGTGAGGGTAAGGCCTAGGATAAAAGCAAGAGTTAGAAACGGCTTACCAGACCAACCTACCCATCAATACCCTTAGCACAATTCTACAGAACCTTTTGACAGGAACACCTTCCCTGGAAGGAGCACAGAAAGCAAAGCTGCTCCTCCCAGGACAGGTTTGTACCCATCACTTTAGAAGTGATCCTGTGTTTAGGCCCGTGGCCACTCACACTCCTGCAAGTGCAACCAGTCAGTGCCATAGCACAGGTTAGTCCTGTACTGACTGCTACAAACAACTACTAATTTTTAAGTCATACAAGGAAAAGAAATCACACTGCACAAGGCTGTAGCCCAGACAGAACACTGATGCGGAGCCCCAGCTCAATGGAGGAAGACCTAATAACATTCTTGACAGAAAAATGTGTGTGGTGCAAGGCTTATGTAGGCCAGAATTATGCAGGTGAAAAGTAGAGAGAGAAACTGAATGCTTGGAAAGGAATTCTGAAAACTGCAAAGGGTTGAAACCAAAAATACAAGACACTAAATCTAAGTTCCTTTCATCTAAAACAGACATCTGTATGAAATGTCAGGCAAATTCACACTGGAATTAGGGAACAGAGCCTTGATTTTAAGAACGTACCTTAGAGATGCTGTCAAATCTCCACTGAATGCCCTCCTTAAAACAGGCAATTCAACACAGCACAGGTGACTGAATTTGAACTGAGCTAGTCTGCCAGAGCAGACAGCTCTGACAGTCAATTAAAGCTGTCCATCACCTTCAGTTCTACCAGTCTACATGGAATTGAGCTAGGCCAACACAGCTGCCCTGGCACAAAGCCTGGGCTCCCATCCCTTTCCTCACAGCCAGAGACACAGCCAAGATCCCCATGTTCCCCTGCAGGCTTTTCCAACCTGTGTGTGGAATGAAATCTGCCTCTCCTAGATCAAGGAGCAACCCCTCTGGCTGTCCCTGTCCCCACTGAGCCCAACCCAGGACTCTCTCCTGTGGATGAGACATAGAGACAAGAGAAGAGCTCTTACCGCAATAGTCTTTTCCTTGATTCCACCAACAGGAAGAATTTTTCCAGTCAATGATACCTCTCCAGTCATGGCTACATTCTGCCTCACCGGGCAATTCATAGCCAGGGACAGCAAAGCTGTTACTATGGTACATCCTGCACTTGGTCCATCCTTTGGGGTTGCTCCCTGTTTAAGAAAACAGCACAACCTCCCTGCTCATTCAAGAAGCAGCACAGCTAGACAATACCCTTGTCCTTGTTTTAACACTGTCCCATTTTATGAAGCCTCACAAAGGTTTCTGCATGTGTAAGTGATGGAATCCTGCTATTTGAATTGGCTGATGTATTAACAGCTGTGACATTCCTCACCTCATTAATGAGGAATAATCCATGAGTCCACAGTGTGGTTTCTGGCCTGGTGCCACCACCATACTCACTGGGCTCAGGCCTTTCGATAAGCAGTATCAGTGGAAAAAAAGAGCACAAACACTTTGAAACTCTTTGTTAGACCTAAGCCAACCATGGAACAGAAGTCAACATCACAAGGGGGACAGTGTCAAGAGTCACAAAGTAGTGGAGGATAATACTGAAAATCATTCAAGGTAGAAAAGATCAGTATAAAAGCCCCATAAAATCCAGGCTTGAACTAGTGACAGTCTTGATTCATCTGAGATCAAATCTTTTTGAGGTAAGAGCAGAGGAAATCAATGTTTGAGAGAGAGTCAAGACAGAGATCATGTCTGCTATTTTCTCATCTTTCAGGAAGTGAATTCACAGACAACAATGCAGCACCTGGACAGACAAAGAGCAAGCTGCAACAAAGACACTGCACACAGAGCACTCAGTAGTCCAGAAGTAAAGCTGGGGCACAATCACAGCTCAGAATCTGTCTTCAGTAAAGCACCTGCCCAAAGCTTGTTACACAGCATGTGCACCACTCTGAGCACTGTATGCATTTATTTTCAGCCCCAAATATTGGACAAATGCAATCACTGCCATTACGTGGACTAGGAAGCATGGCACAGAGATCAGGAGCAGTATTTTCAATTATGTGTAAATGACTTGAAGCCTTTAAGAAGGCCTGGTAACAAAGAGACCTAAATTTTGATGCCCTTGTAACTTCATCCCAGCATTTATCCATATCACTTATCTCTATGTCATGGTATCCCCAAGTGCACAACAGGGCCAACAGCTACAACAAAAGCTTAGGTTTCCTTAGAAAATTATTCAAGCTCCTGTATTCTTGCCGCATGTTTGCTGTAGAAAGGAATGGAAACATGGCTAATAAGAAGACCTTCATAGGAACCTGAAGAAAATGTCTTCATTCCTGGGTTTTACTGCTACAAGAGGGCATTCTGCACAACATATGGACAAATTAAGTGCCTTCCAGCTTTACACCTAGGGGAGCAAACCAGCCTGGCTGCTGTGCATGCTCTGTGAACTCTATCAGTTTACCTCTGGCACATGCAAGTGGATATGAGAAGACATAAGAAAGTCATTGTTGGGGTCCTTCTGCATCAGAAAGGCTCTTGCAAATGTGTATGCAATTTTGGCACTCTCTTTCATTACATCTCCCAGTTGCCCCGTTACTTCAAGCGACCCATCCTTGTTCTCCTTGTCTTTGGGTCGCCTCAGGGACGTTTCAATAAACAGAGTAGAACCTCCTGAAAAAGAAAAGAAAAACAACATCTGAATAAAAGTTAAAGGAAAATTAAACCAGAAGGTTTTGGTGATGCAGAAGCTATGTCAGGCATTTGGAACTGACGCTCCCTGATGAGACACTAGCCCTTGGGTAGAAAGCAGCTGCTGAAACCTGTTCCCCAAACACCTTCAGGAATGCCAGCTAGAAATCTCAACAGTCTCCACTCACTGCTTTTTTTAGACTTTACCTTCTAGGAACACAGATGCAACCTCTATTTAATGGCAACAATCAAATTCTTATAATGGTTTCAGCTTGTTTCCTCCAGAGAGTAAGCTGAATTCATATCATAAAACACTTCTAGTCACTTAAATTCTCCAGTGCCAGGTGTCTACCTTCTCCACCATACTGATAATTTCCCTATTAACTACTTTAATTCAACCCAAGGTCAATTTGAGTAGGCAGAGATCATCTCCTTTGCTGTGTGCTGTATTTCCATCCTGTAGTGCACATAAGCCCCCAAGTTACTAGGGGAGTAATCCAACAAATGGTAAGCAGCCAACTGCACCCACCCCACAGAGTGCTGGAACACCTATAGCTGCCCTCAACACCAAAGGTCAAGTCAGTGTTGCACATCACTGACAAGACAGCACTCTCAGCTGTGCTGTGTGTCACAGTGGCACCTTCTGCTGCTGCTAAGGCAGCAGACCAGGTCTTGTCCTCTCTGAAAAGCCTTATGCTTTTAAGAACGGCGGTTCCTAATGTATGTCATTTCTATGCGATATGGAGCTTAAAGAGAAAATGTGCTGGCCCTAAGCTAAGATAAGCCTAGGTAACAGCATAAGAAAGGCTCCCTTCTTCAAGGAAGGATCCAAAGGCCAAAGAAGTTCCTTTTACTGGTGCCTGTAGAAGAACAACACTGGACCCAATTCTGTTTGACTATCACATTCATTTTTTGAAAATTATACAGAAATGTAGACATTAACCCAAAATTAATTTTGTCTCACCCATAGCTGTCCAGGCCAGACCCATCACCACTCCTGGGGGAGTGGTTTCATACATGCGATCCACAGTGAAGATGGGCTTTCCTACAAAGTCCTGCAGGTTTTCAGGTGTTACTTGGACTGTCTCTGCTTCTCCACTCACAATTTTATAGGCAGATTTCCTCAATACCTGGGTGAGATAGTAATTTATCTCTGTAGAAAAAGCTAAGAAGGCTGATGCACAGTGGTCACAGTTACACATAACTTTCCCTCACCTTTTCTACTTGTTTCTGCAAATTCCTCACCCCACTCTCTCTGCAGTACTGCTTGATGAGAACAGTCAGGACATCTGATGTGATCTGAGCTTTGTTTTCATCCAAGCCACACAGAATTCGTGCTTGAGGGACCAAGTATCTCTGAAAGAAATAATACCCCACATCCTTCTCTTAGTACTTGTGACAAAAGCCTGGTGGTTCCAATTCACTCAACTTTCTGCTGTTAGTTCAATGCTGCTTGCTGGTGTCCACAGCCTCAGGAGCATTGGAGTTACTTTAACTGTGTGTTCAAATCAAAGGAACTCTGTCCAAAATACCATGTGCATAATTTTTTTGGACACAATTGGATGTAAATATGTAAGTCTGAATCTGCCAAAAAAATTTACCAGGCGTAATTCACACAAAGCACAATACAGATTTCTCTTACCTCAGCAATTGCAAGTTTCTCTTCTGCTACATATCCTGACACATTGATCACTTCCATTCTATCCCGCAGTGGCTCTGGAATGGTTTCTGTTACATTAGCAGTACAAATAAAAAGTACCTGGAAGCATTAAAAGATCCTATTAAGAACTTTCATTAACCTGCTGCTTTACTCCAAGTACTTGTTCCTAAGTTCTGCATTTCTCTGTCTGAAGGGCTAGAGCAAGACCACCCTCTCTGTGGAATTAGTTTTTATTAGAAGTTTGGATTTTAGAACTATGTAATAGCATGTTCCCTACCCCCAAAATAAATATTTAGAAATACATAATGCAAAAACTGGGAAATAAGAATGGTTTGATAGGGATCAGAAAACAGGAGATCTAGATCTTGCTCAGAAGTTCTTTCTACCTTCTAGGAAATTAGCACAAAATAACCCAATTATCTATACCTATTCCTAATAAGTCAATTCTGCAATTTATGACAGCTGCACAAAAAGTGCAACAGTGTGTAAACACAACCAATTTCAAAAGCTTCATAGCAGCATTCGGCCACCTCCTTTGACAGCAACTCTGCCAATCATTATGTAAAAGAAAGCTCTTGCTTTTTCTACTGGAGACCCATCTGCTTGTCCCTGGCTCTACAGGGAGTTAGGGCTACAGGACATATGCTGGTGATCATGTTCTTTTATGTACAGACACTTCAGTTAAAGCCAACTCCTGCAGAGACAGCTGTGCACCATTTATGTTCCATCTGACTTTTCAACTGAATAAAATGTCAACATCTTTTCATGGACAGGAAATCTCTGCGTTGATACACATTCATACATTCTGGCTGTACAACCTCTGCAGAAAAGAGAAATACCTTTGATAAATCCACAGGAACATCAAGATAATGATCCAAGAAGTTAGAGTTCTGTTCTGGATCCAATAGTTCTAGAAGGGCTGAGGATGGATCCCCTTGATAGCCTCTTCCTATTTTATCCACCTATGGAAGAAAAAAATGGAATGCTCTAAGAAGTTTCCTACCATGATAAATTCTCAAGCAAGATTTTTTTTTCAAGGCTCCACCTGAAAATCTTCATGAGTGTTCATTAACATCCAGTACCAGTCTACCACTTCCCTGTGCACTCATCCAAGTCCCCACTACCTTCCTGTGTGAGCACATGACACACCTGAGAAGACACAGGACTTTTGAGTGTTGCAGAAAATCACCATGAAGTCTCAGGCAATGCACATACAATAAAAAGCACTACTACTAGTGGGACACTACTTGTTAAGCTGAGATAAGCTATAGGCACAGACCAGAACACTGACTCCAAAGGGAGGACAACAGAATGCTAGCATACACCACTTCCCTAATATGCAAGCTCAGACACTCTCCTTACTCTGCCCAAGGTGCAAAGTGACTACACACAGTCCTTTAAGCAGAGCCCAATTAGTGACCTGGGCTGCTGTCACAGTCGTAAGTTGACTGAGGCTCGTGGGGACTTCTTGAAGTCATCCTGATCAACCCTACTGCTCACGCAGGGCCACTAGAGCCAGCTGCCCAGGACCATGGCCAAGGTCATTAACTCTTTCAGCACTGTGAACTCTCCTTCAGAGGACACAAACAGGTCCACTGCTTCTTCTCCCTTAGGAGTAGCATTAACTGGATGGCCTTAATGAAATTTGCTGCTACAGCCAAAGAAGGGCTTCTGGCCAACACCACTCATGTGTCATAACCTACAGGTTCCATTACCTTTCAAATCATGACATTCATTCGTTACATCATGCTGCAATGGATGACAGTTTATTGATCCCCCCATACCATTCCCAAGACATCTGCTGTTGGTCCTTTCCAGGTATGGCATACAAGAAGGCCAGAATGACCTTCAGTCTATTCTGAATACCTGCTATTAAATCCTGTCCTTATTTGCTTTTCCACAAAGCATTAGGCTAGTAGCCCTGACTCATTTATTCTCAAATCAGACCACAAATTGACTGTAAGCATCTTATTCCTTATAGTCTGGCTTTAGACATACTGAGAGAGTGACTCTTGCTAATAATCACATAGGCAAGAGTGGATTTGTGCCCACACCTACGTAGGAAACACAAGAACTACGGAAACCTCTGAATATCCAGTCAGGTCCATTAGGATCCAAACAGCTGTAATTTAATCAGAAGGACACAACTAAAATTTTAAAGTTGGAGTCTGTTTTAAGGAGAGAAAACCAAGTGTCTAAGGTATCAGTGTCACACAGAGAACTTAAGAGCCCTGCCTCATTTAAGCAGAAAGAACCTGGGATTTTTAGAAGAGTTACTGCTTCACCTTTTCTACGGGGATCAAGAATTGTTACAAGTCTTTAAGAGCAAAACCTAGAAGAAAGACCAAATACTTCACCTCATCAATCAGTATAAGTGGATTCTCTGTCTTGGTCTTCTTCAGACACTGGATGATTTTTCCTGGCATTGCTCCAACATACGTCCTCCTGTTTTACCAGAGACTGTATTTAGGGCAGCATTGAAAAGCACAGCACATATCAGAGCATACACCACACAGCTGACAGAACAAGTATATACTGCTGGGAAACAAGTCTTTATTTCTTCAACATCTATCAAAAGCATTCTCCATCACTGTATTAAGCACCAAGACCCACCTAGTCTGTTTCTAGTAAAGAATTGACATGAATTTTGGCAAAATACTCCTGGACTACAGTTTTTATCTTTAGTTTAAACCACTTCTAAATTAGAGGAAAGCAAAGAGGTTAGGCTGAGAATAGAGATGTCTGAATTTTCATGGGTTTTGGGTAAGAAATGTTAGAAAAGGTAACGTTTCACTTCCTCACTTGACAGGGACAAAAAGACCAATGTAAATCAAAAGATTATTATTATTAACCAACTATTAATAGCAAAATATAATCTTCCTGCTAGAGACTGTTTCTGGTATCCAGAAACAAGCAGAAGCAGAGGAAGAGGGCAACAACAGAGTGAATGCCAAGAGGCATAGTACAGAGAACATTTGAAAAACATAGAATATTTTTCACTGCTTCTGTGTAGGGCAGAGCCTTGCAGGTTCAATTTATTCCGCAGAATGGCTGTTCTTACTTCTTTAGACACTGCTGGTTTTATGTTCAGATGCAAACCCTCTCCTCTGCTCTGGTGAGGCCACATCTGGACTGTCGTGTCCAGTTCTGGAATTCCCAGTTCAAGAAAGACAAGGAACTGCTGGGGAGGGTCCAGTGGAGGGCTGTGAAAATGATGAGGGGACTAGAGCATCTCTCATGGGAAAGGTTGAGGGAGCTGGGCCTGTTTAGCCTGGAGAAGGGATGACCAAAAGGAGATCTTATCAATGTGTAAAAATATCTGAAGGGTGGGTGTCAAGAGGACATTGCCAGACTCTAGACAGTGGTGCCCAGTACAGGACACAAAGCAATAGGCACAAACTGAAACACAGGAAGTTCCACCTGAATATGAGGGTAAACTGTACTTTGAGGGAGGCAGAGCCCTGGAGCAGGCTGCCTAGAGAGGCTGTGGGGATCTAATTCTCTGGAGATATTCAAAACTTGTCTGGACACCATGTTGTGCTACCTGCTGAAGCTGAATGTGCATTAGCAGGGGAATGGTCTAGATCTCCAGAGGTCACTTTCAATCCCAACTGTTCTAGGATTTTGTGTATATGAAGGAAAATAAACCTAAGGAAGGGTCAGATCTACTAATTTTTTATTCACTTCTTGTTCTCCCCATGAATGTTCTTATTTTCAAGTTTTCTTCATGCAGCATCTCTGTCCTGATTATTTGGAAACCAAGTCTCAATCACACCTGAACACACATGTGAATGACCCTGTTCAAACTGTCACCATTCTCAACTTCTGATATTTACAGACAGGCATGTATTAACATTTGATATCAGTCCAATGGTTTTGGATACCTCACTCAGCTTTTCAAAGCTGAGAATACACAAGAAACAGGGAGCAATTGCACTTAAAAACACAAATATAATTATGTTCCAAACTCCACCCTTTGCAATCTTTCTTACCTCTTTCCGTATCTTAGCTTCTGTCAGCAAAAGCTGGCAGACCATAATCAAAAATTACATTGTTCAACTTCAGTTAGGTTCCTATTTACTTTAGTAAAAACTGCTGGATAGAGAAACTTCTCAAGTTACACTAACCTGTGTCCTTTTATTTCTGCTACATCAGTCATCCCTCCAACACTGAAGCGGAAGTACTCTCTGTTTAGGGCTCTGGCAATGGAGCGAGCAATACTGGTTTTGCCAACTCCAGGGGGACCATAAAAACACAAAATCTTCCCCTGGGTGGATCCTCGCAGCTGGCTGACTGCAATAAATTCCTGCAGAACAGATAAAGCATGAGCAGTGAACAGAAGGAAATGTCAGCAACACCAAAACACATTTGTTATCAGGTCAAGCAGTGATTACAAAACAAGCATCATACATAAAACTCATCCTCAAAGAACTTGGGGAAGGCAAGGGGAGAAGCTAGGTCAAGATACTGATGCACTTGTTTTCCCTCTGGTTATTTATTTCTGTTATAACATGCTTGGTTGCCCCCAGGTTCTGTGCCGTGTATCATCTCACCAGAAGAAGCAGTCTCTCCACTACCTTGGAGTGAGAAGACAGAATTCTAGTTCTCCCAGCTTCCCTTCTTCTCACCCGAGTCTCTCGAGCTACATGTGAGCATCTCCAACTGAACCACTCCCATGTGCTAAGTCAAGTTTGTTTCATTTCACACTTCTATGCTAGACAACCCTCAAGCAACACTAAGCAGTTGAGGAATCAAAAGATCACAGTTCAGAACTGAAGACTCAACTGGTTATACACTTACAGTGAAGAAGTAACTGTGCAAATGGGGAAAAATTCCAGAGACTGCTTCCCTTGGAAATTTACATGCTCAAACCACAATATTGCAGTTTGAAATGAGAATGTGACCTTCACTGCCACAACTAATTAAGCACACTGACTGATCACCAGAACATTTGGGTCTTTCATGCAGCTTTCTGTTTGATGCATGAATTAATACCAATCCAATGGAGACTGCAACCTGAAACACATCCGAAATGCCTGATGTTAAGCAGAGCATGAAACACTGCCTTACCAGAATTCGCTTCTTGACGTCATCCATTCCATAGTGATCCTCCTCCAGAACCGCTTGGGCTCTGGCCAGCTCCAGGTTCTCCTCGCTACACTTACCCCATGGGATGGATGTCAGCCAGTCCAAGTAGTTCCGTGTAACACTGACAGAAACACACGAATTAGAGTGATTTGCCTATCACCAGCTCATGTCTTCCTCCACCACCTTCCAAAACGACCTCATCCAGAACATGTGGGATATAAACTACACGTGGAAGTGAGGCTATGAAAAGAACATCACTATCTGGGCAGTCATTGCTAACCTTTTTCAGTCCCTCCCCCCACAAAAAACCCAAAGCTTTTTTTCAGAGGTTTTGCTTTTCTGAAAGGAAGAATCTCCAATATACCGTGAAAAGACTTAAATTCCTTCACACAGCTTCCCTGTATAATTGTTTTGGTGTGGGGTTGGTTCCTGTCTGAAAAGGAACAGGACTGCTTGTACGGTCTGCACCACATCAACTGCTTGGATCAGGTCATGAAACTTAAACCTAGAAGAAGTTTTCTGTCTTCACAGTAAACTAAGACATGGTAGAGATGAAAAATTCCTCATAAGCAAGAAAAAACAGCTGGATGTACAACACCACAGAGCAAGATTTAAGACAGGGATAATTATGTCAGTATGGACGTTAACAGTAGAGATAATCAACATAAACAAACTGAAGAGAACACAGGTATGTCAAAGAGCTACTCGCTGCTCTAAAACGATGCACTTAGATGAGGAATGCAAGTGTACAGGGAGGCTGCACAATGCAGTACAAGTTATGCACAGTCATGGACACAGGGAAGCATAGTTGGGCTGTCTGGGCCCAGGATTCACCTGATGGCAATTGCCATGCCACCAGAGTTTTGGCTTTTTTCTCCCATGTACTTCCTTTACAAACTTGCAACCACTGCTACAGCTCTGAAGGGGAAGGTACTAATGCTGCCTGTGAAGCCCAGTATGTCTTTTCTATGATTGCCAAGACACTGCTCATCCAAAGGCATGTCTATTGCCAAACACAGTCTTTTACTCTGTAAAAGATACTTTTAAAAGCAGAGACCCAGAACATTAAGAGAGCTGATGAGTACACAATTGCTGTATTGTATAGCACACTCTGACTCAACAGACAAGAAATGTTCAATTCAACCTCAGTTTCTGACAATTCACGTCACAGAATGTTATAAACTATTCATTCACTCCTCAGTAATTCCAACCCTGCCCTAATACTTCAGGAACCGCCTCAGGTAGCTTAGCCAAGGTCAGAAGCAACTAGCTTCTCTTCTCTGACATCTACTGAAGACACCAAAATACAAGGAAGAACAGCCAAAACTGAGGGCAGAAAAAGAATCACCACACACTTCATGAGGAACTAACTGCACATTTTATATCTCTAATATCAGATTGCAAGAGAAGACAGAAGACCTAAAATGACGAAAAGAGGTAGACTACATAAGTAAACACAGGCAATTTGGAGAAAAATCCTATAATGTCATGATATGCTACAAGCAGAAGAAACAAGAGGGGGAGAGAGAGGGAAAGGAGACTAAGGTAAGTACTTCACAGAACTGTGCTGATGTTTCATTCTCTCAGCGAACTCTGACAGCATGACATGGCCATGCACTCACTTGAACTCTGAGGAGTGATTATCCAACAAGCCCAATTTGTTCAACTCTTCATCAATCACATCCATGACATGTTTTGGCACTACCAGCTCCTTTAGTCGCTCACGGAATTTCTCTTCTATAGCATCCTTGTCCTCTTTTTCCAGACCTAGTTCTTTCTTAATGATCTTCAATTGCTCTTGAAGAAGATACTTGCGATGTGTTTGCTTGATCTTCTCCTCAACCTAGACAAAGCAACAAATATGGTAACTATTGTGTTCCAGGTACAACCCATCTAACATCAAATGCTTCCAAATTTATGATGTTCCTAGCAGCTGAAAATACTACCTGAAACTCATCTGCAATGTATTCTAACACAAGAAGTAACTTAACATTCTCCAGCACCCTCCATATCTTGATGGCCTTCACTGGCCATGATTCAGTGCTTCAATGTTCTGTTTGTGCTGAGGAGACCAAAACCTGGGCAGAGTAACAGATGTGACCTCCTTAGTACCAAGCAGAGAGGGCTAACTACTCCCTACCTGCTGCCTACACAGGGCAACTGAAGCCCAGTATGCAGTTGGCCTTCCTTGCCAGAAGGACAGTCTGCTAATTCAGTGAGCTTCCTGCACATCAGGGCTTCAAAGTCCTTTTCTGTATAGCTATTTTATATCCTAATTATTTCAGGCCTGGTATGGGACTGTGAATTTCTCTTGGCAGAACTTAAGGAGTTTCCTACTGACTCCCTGAGGGGATACCACTAGTAGCTCGCTGAAGTTAGACTTTACCATGTTGATTACAACCTTTCCTGCCTATTAGTCTAGCCAATTTTTTCACCAACCTCATACTACATACTTCCAGTCTGTAACATCCCAATTTGGTCAAAATACTATTACAGCTGACCTCAACAAAGGCCAGACAAATGTTAGGGTATACAACAGTCATTGCTAAGAATCACAGAATCATTTAGGTAAGAAAGGACCTCTGAGATCATAGAGTCCAATGATTAACTCAGCACTGCCAAGCTCACCATTAAACCATGTTTCCTTTTTCCATGTTCTCACAAGAGAAAAAAATTAGGCAGTTTGCTTTTGGGAAATCCCTTCTGGCTGTTCCAAATCATATCATTCTTCATTTGCCTGTACTGGACTTACTGGAGAATTTCCCCCCTAATCTTCCCAGGGACTGGGGGCAAGCTGACATGCCCACAGTCTCCCCGATTCTCCTTCTGGGAGATGGGCATGGCATCTACCTTTTTCTGCTTCCCAGAAACCTCTCTCATGACCATAGTGCTTTAAAGGTGAATTAAGAAACAAAATAACGACACTGATAAGCCCTCTCAGCATCCCTGGATGCGTATCTGGTCCCACAGACTGCATCAATTCAATTTGCTTAAGAAGTCTCCAACAATTCCAACCCTGGTCCAAAAGCATTTTGCACTTAACATGAATTCTAAAAGCCCCTGTCATTGGGAGTTTAACACAATATGACTCAGTATACTCAAATATTTGTACTATCACATACTTCATCACCATTTAGATGCAGTTACAGTGTTCTGATTAAATCTTACAACAGACAGGAACCACTGCATTCACAGGAGTTAGCAGAGGGTCGTTTGAAATAACATTGTGCTATTTACACTAGTACACGCTATATACAGTATTAGGCTGTATATTGTTACACAGATGCTTGGTAAACTGTGATGCAGTTTACCTCTAGGTTTATCTGCTTGCATGAAATTACAACTTGGACACAATTTAACAGCAGATGCTGTAGCCTCATGGTGTGTTACTTCTACCATGTGCATGAAAAAACACATTTCTAGCAGAAGAACAGAAAACCTTAAATCTAAATAATGTACCCTTTAGTGTGCATACCCATACTAAGCCACACAGTGGTGGACATTTGTCATGGGGTAATTGCTGTTAAAAATTCCCAGTGTAGAAAGAGGAGGTGGAGTAGGAAATGAGGTAGCCAGCATAAACTCTGCCTACCTAAAAAAACTCATAAAAACCATGGAAACACCTGAAGAAGCTCTCTTTGAGGCTCCTGGTTCACAGAGAAAGGACACTGCTCTCCTCCCCTCCACACCAACTGGGTAAGGTCTCTCCCAGACCACATGGTCTGGGGCCTGCTGGCCTGCATGGTGTGGGGGGGGAGGGGGAGGAGAGAGAGAGAGAGAGAGAGAGAGAGAGAACTCAAGCTGCTTCATCTTGCTGTCCTTGGCTAAAGAACTTTGCCAGCTCTGTCTGTCTAGCCTGGGCCAGGCTGGTTTTCCTCCCACTCCATGGCACGGCCCAGTAGGAAGAGGGTTTGGGGTCGGGCCCCGTGGACCTCGGGAGGGCCCCGCCCGGTTAGCTCCACAGCAAACTCAGCACGGGAGAGAGACAGAGGGAGCTCGGACTGAGCCCCTCCTGCAGCTCGGATGCGGCTTCATTTACTCCTTGCAACTCTGCACAGGAGGGAGAAAGGACTTAAAATTGAGCCTCTCCCACAGCTCGGGTGCAGTTCCTGCTGAGCGGCCCCACACACACTCCGGCATGGAAGAGGGCTTAAACCAGCCCCTGCAGCAGGGACGCGGTCCCGCCGGGCCCATGTGATTCAAACGCGGCTTAGATGAGAGCTGGCATGGACGGGTTCTTTTCCTTTGGTTCAGGCACGGACTTAACAACGCTCAAACCACGCAGGTGAAAGCCACGTGACCAACACCCAGCCAAAAGACAAATTAACTGTTTCTTTCTAATATCAGAATGAGACTTTGAGAACATTCATTTCTCCTTCTCACACAGAAAGAGCATAAAAATAAAGGCACCTACAAAAGGTACAACATAAAGACTTTAAGTTAATGACTATAACTAAGTTTATTTTTCGAAGAAGGAAGAGATGAGGAGTGCTTCACTGCTGAAAGTTCTTTTGTAAAAACATGTTGATAAAGTTAGCTATAATACACCTTGTAATATATGAATAATGGTCTAAAAGAGGTGAGAAAAAGGGAATGTAATGTTCTAAGTTATAAGCAGTAGACTGAGACTTTTGTGTATTAAGATTTTTCTTTCCTCGCCCCAGGAAAACAGTAGAAGACTTGTGTTGCTGATGATAAAGTAAGGGGATGTCGTTGTCACTGTAATAGAAACATTTGCTCTCAAAAGAACACCTCAATGACCATCATATGTCCATTAGTGTGGCCCTGGGAAAGCTACTGAAATGGGAAGGGGTCTAGAAAAGCAAATACCTCCCTTCAAAGAGAGAATTGCTTACTAGAAAGCTAATAACCATAGAAACTGTGTTTCCTATGGGAGTCAACATGATAAAACAAAAGAAAGCTTCTCTCTCTACATAAACTGAGAAAACTGTTTTGTTCCAGAGGTGGTGGATTAACTGTAAATTGAAGTGTTACCTTTTGCATGGTCAACAACAAAGAAAATAAGAAAGGTAGGGAGGGGAAAAGAGTGTTCTAAAGAGTTTGGTGTTGATGCCTGATTATTATTCCTATTTTAAGTCTGTTAATAAAATTCCTTTTCGTATTCCTTAAAATATAAGCCTGCTTTTGCCTATTATTAATCCTTATCTCACAACAAAATCAAATAATCTAGACTACAAAACTTAATCTTCATATCTAATTTTGATCCCCAAACCTCTAAACCGCAACATTACATAAATATACACAAGGTATTTGTTACTCCAGAAACTTACCTCTCTTCCAAGACGCTGCTGAAGTTTGCTCAGCTCATATTCCTTTTTCAGAAGGGAAAGAGCTTTGTAAAGCCGTTTGGGAATCTGGAAAAGATAGACACAAAATGAGTTTTGAGACACCATACCCTTGTAAAGTAACACGCACATACACACACACACACACACACACATATATATATATATATACACTTTCTCCCTCCTAGGGAGAAAGGCAGAATAAAAAACTCCAACAGGTTGTCTGGGAGAGCTTTACACTGGAAAGACAAATATGCAGCAACTCCACAGCACACAAAGAAACTTATTTGCCATCAAAGATGCAGAGCACTCTAATTTACCCACAGTAAATCAGTACTAATGATCTACTATATCCTTCAACAGGAATCTAGTCACTGATATTAATGTATCATCAAAAGTAGCACTGAAGTCTCTTCTGTACTGAGGCAGGTAAAGAAACCATGACATGCAACAGATGCATTGATTCCATTTGCATCACTTGAGTTAAAAACTTCATCTTACACTGGTTTCTTCCAAGATGTCTTGAAGTTCGTGTGACTCTGCCCCTGTTAGGGCTGCACCCATGTCACTCAGATAGATAGGGTTATCAACCACACGCTGTCCAGCCTGCATCATCTGAAGTACAGACTCTCTGAAAATAAAAGGTAGAAAACCCCAAAATGCTCTGTAAACTTAAATTCAAAATGGAGTAACATTATTTACTTATGACAGTGCAATAAAATGAAACACAGCTCAGTTTCATAGCAAACTAACTGTTTTTGAAATTTGACTATATCAATACTCAGTGACAAACAGATAGATCACTTGATTAGAGGAATGATCACTGATAAATAAAACTAAGTATCTGAAATGCTCTCCAAAAAGCTATGTAGGATTTTTTTGTGCCAGTATTCCAAAACTTTTATCCTGCTTATAAGACATGGATCAGATAATGATATTTATTGCAGTGAGTTTCACTCAGACCCAGATCACCTGCCTTAGGACTTAATCATTCTATCTTGTTTGTAAATTGCACATCAGGTTTTCAGAACTTTGTTTCCAGTAACGGATGGAGCATACATCCTAAACCAAAAATCTATGTGACAACTCAGTAAATTTCTCTACTTCCTTACAGCAGAAAGCCAAGTGGTACAGAAAATGTCAGTGTGTTCCAGCCTGAGAACATGCAGTTTCCAAAGCAGGGCAGCATAGGAAAGACATACCTGTACAAGGGGTTCAAGGCAATGATGTCCCGGATTGTTTTAACAATTTCTGCAGTAAGTGCCTATAAACACAACAAAAATTTAACCACCAAAAGAATGGAAAAGGATAGGCAAGATCTCAGTACAAACATGATATTCCCCAGACCCCAGCCACTTGCTGCAGTGGTGGGCTGTGATGGTTTTTGGTGCCGGGGCAGTTCCTGCTCACAGGAAAGACAACAAAGCCTACAGGCTGGCCTTCTGCATGCACAGAACTTGACTGACTCTTGGCCAAAAGATACCATCAGGTTCAACACCTGAGCCACCTTCGAGCAAACTCTCAGTTTGATAAAGGTCATCACACAGATTTAAGCACAAACCAGCCTCTTCATTCAGCAACTTTTTGAACTCAACAGTAGTAAGGAACTGAGCTAATACAATGAAAATTCTTTACTTTCATATAATCCCCTTGTGAAGTGACTGTGAAAAGAAGGAACTAGTTTCTGCAGCCTGAAATTAGAGCCTGATTTTAGAACTCCTCCTTTTAAGCAAGAAGTGTAAGTACAATTCTACAGGACAAGTCCAGGCTCGTAAACTAATTCACTTACTTTAACCTCTTCTGTGATCTGAAAATCTTCATGAACCACATTCTCTACTTCTACCATGAGAACTTCCTTCGAAGAAGCAGCTACAGGATCTAGTACCAACTCCACAGCTTGGTCCTTTGCTCCAGGCTCCTCTTCAGCCTCCTTCTTAGTTCGCTTCTGTTTCCTTCTAATTTTTTGTTTGTTCTCAGGCTCCTCAGGCTCAACCTCCAGTTGCCTGTTTATACGAATCCTGAAAGCCAAAAGAAACCAGCAAAAATCAATCTCTCCAATATATGCGATTTCAGCTCTTCAGCATGAAAAGGAGAGAGTCTAAGTTGTATTTTGAACAAGGTAAAATTTAGAAAAGAGAGGAACTACATTTGCAAGACTTCATGCTTCATTATTTTGGCTTTTATACAGGAGTTTCCTTTTTTATGTGTTTCCCTATAAATGTTCCTCAAATCTGATATCCAGTGTGGTTCCCATGGACATGACTGATCAGTGCTCCATGTCTCAATCAAATATAAAGACCAATCCCCAAGTTATACCTTAGGATTATCAAACCCTTCCACGTTATAAGGAAATATTTCTATTCCAAATAACCCCAAACCAGCAGCTTATTTCCAAAATACAATCAAACCTGGTTGTGCTTTGAAAAAGCAGCAGGAGGTCTAAGACTTCATTTGAAAAGGAGTTGACTTGTGAACTCACAAAAATTCAGCTTTGACAAGACTGCTCATTCTTTGCTGTCCAGAACAAATGTGAGTGAAGAAAAGCGAGAGGAAGGAAAAAAAACATGCTTCAAAGCAAAACCCACCCTGGATCTGTCTCTTCAGCCATGTATTCTGTCCTTGTATTTTTCCTTCTAACAGAAATTACTTATTTGATGCTTGTAAAAATACAACTTCTTAACTTAGTTAAAAACACATGGCATAAACAGGTAAAACTAGATTTTCAGCAATAATCATAATCATAATTTCTTCAATTCAGTTCTGGGACAAAATTATGTAGGCAAGACATAATTAAAGTTCTGGACCCCCCTCTGCCCCTCTTTTTTTAAACCAAAAATACTGGGTTGAATTAGTTCCAGAGATTTTTTTTCCATCATTACTAAACCTTGCTGTAATTGTCAAAGTAACTGCTAAACATTAGCCTAATGAATGTTTGCTTGCATCACATCACAGTTGATATGAAAATGACATGCACTGTCTCTTTTGTTTTGCAGTTAACCTGTCACAGCTGTGACAGTACATGGAATATCCTGACACTCTCAGAATATGGCGTGGCAACAAAGGAAAAACTTGCCATACACAAGCTGCGTAGAAAAATGCATGTATGTGGTGAAACTGATAAGGGATGTCTCTGTTTATACAGAAGTCTGGTGAGATGCAGTGAAGTACAAGTAACCAACCTTCGGTGTCCCATGACTATCATACGCAACTTGTCTCCAAGGTCCTGCATTTCATGAATCTGGACAAAAGTTCCCATATGGTATATGTCATTCAGATCCTCCACCACATCAGATTCATTGCTATTGAGCAAAATAATTGGAATAGATATTCAGAAATTTGAGATAGCAGGTCAGATTAAAAAAGAAAAAAACAATCACTGGTTGCAGAAACTTTAAACTGAACTAATGGACAAAGACACTTAATCCCCATTGTTACCACCACATAACCCCTTTCCAAATCACCCAAGTACCTGGACAGCTCATCTCCTTCCCAAACAACACCCTTTTCTAAATCAAGGCTCCAGCTCCCATCAGTGCTGATGGTGGCAACAAAAACTGTCATAACATGAGGATGGTCCAAGACTAGCCACAATTTCTGCAATGCTATTCAAGGCAGAGCATTTAGGATGATAGCTTTTAGTGTAAATGCAACCTGAAGAGGTTATTTTTGTGTTTTTAAAAAAAGTCAAAAGAAATAACTTACTTGTCATCCTTTTTAAGAAAAACACCAGCATAAGGCTGGGCAAGACGAACTTTCCTCCTCAGCAGTTCAACCAGCTTCTTATTTTTCACCTAGGACAACAGGTATACAATCAGAGGTGGATTTTCTGTAATCTTTGCACTCACAGGGTATAAGGCCAGGCACCCTATAACTAAATTATGAAGCTGGAACTTGTACTGTTCCAGTCTTGTCCCCATTAGAAGACAGTAATATAGAAGTGGGAAAAAAGGTAGAGAAACATGAAATTTAAGTATTTTGAACAAGTAACTTCCCAGTCAAGGTAAGACAAGCTCAAAGGCTGGGGGAGGAACTAGACCTAATCTGTACAAGTCTTACAAGCAAGAAACCTAAGTTACTTGAACAGTACCTTGTAAGTTTCTGTTGCTATCACTGTTCCCATCCCTACCTGTATGTCCAAGCTCTCTGCTCCTGATGGGGAGCTAGTACACCCTTCCCTATCAGTTGCCTGAATTCTGCCCAGAAACTCTAGCTCAAATACTCTTCTCCAAAGCCTCCTCTGCTCAATTCCTCTTCTACACCCATAAGCCTGAACTCCTGCTTTGAGCTTCAGCCAGTATTTCTTCCTGGTTTACTTTCTTACTCTCTTCTGTTCTCTAGATGCCACACACCTGTCCTTAGCAGATCTCCCAGCACCACTGGAATGGTTATCACAGCAGGCTAATCCTCAGTGACCAAGAAAATAACTCCTTGTGAATTCTGCTGCTGCATGAAGTCACCCTGCCAACCACAGAGTGTTCTTCAAAGTGATGGACATAAGCCGCATTGCTCAACACTTTGCTAACAACCAGCATGGCTCTGACAGAACAGCACAAGTAATACCACCACTGTTGGCCTATTCTAATCTCAGCACACCTATTTTAATTTTGCCCAGTATTTAGCAAAAATATGCTTACCAATGTCAGAGAGATTAACAGGGAGAAAATTAGTAATTCCATAGGCACTGTAGAGACTTAACCTTGTCAAGTAAATTGCAGTATAATGAATTCACAGGATAAGAGAGAACATTTAACAATTTTGTAAGACATTGTTGACCTGTGCATTGAAATTGACAACTTTTATACGTAAGTCTCATATGACTGCATGCTCTTAATAATATATAATCTTCTCCTTCCCCTGACACATCTATAAAGATACTAGAAGCTGCACATACTAGATCTGGACATGCAGAAAAAATACTATAGTAGAAGTAATATTATGATAAATAATACTACATGAACAAGAACATATTGGTTTATTTTGTACTACATTTACTTCAAAACCAGACTGGCAATACACTAGAGAGGCACAAAAATACAAGTACTTGTTCCAGAATGGGTTCCATTTCAGGAGGAAAAAGTATTTCTGGCCTGTGAGCTCAAGCCACACATCAGTGATATAATTTAGAGCTCTTGAAATCCTTATGGGGTGCAGAGGGAAAAAATCACACTCTAAAATGGTGACTGCCACTTCTATCCCTCAGCACCCTCACCCACGGCAGCTGTACTGCTCTACACCGAATTCCTGCTTTATCCTTGTAGCTCACAGCTTGCTGCCTTTACCAACACGGGTTTCGGTGCTCTGATCCCAAGCCACGGCGCCAAAACAATGACACGTTTGCTTAACCTTCATCAGAGAACACAAAGAAGACAGCGAACTTCGAGAGTGTGTGTGAATCGCCGACCTTCCCTGTTAGAAGCAGAGCTGCTGACGCAATAATTGTGAAACTTCAACTGGCCCAAAAGAAACCGCTATCCCGATAGGACCCGGTTACAAAGCTCGAGCTAAAGGCCAAGCAGCGGCTGCCCGTGGAGGTCACGGAGGCGGCTGCCTTGCTCTACAGTCCAAGGAACCTGCCAAGGCATAGAGTGCGGCCCAGAGATGCAGCACTGCCAGCGGCGGGGTCAGCCGGTGACCCCCGCACGGCCTGGGATGATACCACCCCGGGACCCCCGCCCGAGGCCGCAATGCTGGGCTGAGCCGCTCCGGCAGCTCTGCGAGCCAACCCAGAGCTCTTCCCGCCCGCGGTATCGGACCTCGCGGCAGCGGCAGCTCCCGCGTAGGCCGGGCCGGGCCGGGCCGGGCCGGGCCGGCGGAGCCGAGCCCCGGCCCCGGGACCGAGGGCTGGGCGGCAGCTCACCTCGATGATCTTGATGAAGCGCGGGAAGACGGGGTTGCGAGTCACGGCGATGAGCGGGACGTTGGGGAAATGCTCCGGGACGAGCAGCGGCGTCAACGCCGTTATGACCGGCCCAGCCCCGCCGCCCTCCGTCCCGCCGCCGCCGCTGCTGCTGCCGCTGTCCTCACCGCCGCCTTCCAGTGCGTCGCCTCCCGGCAGACCGCCGGGGCTGCGCTGGTGCCAGCGCGGGCCGGCGCTGAAGGCGGCGCGGGGCGGCGGCGCGGAGCCCAGCGGGGCCGGGACAGCGGCGGCGGGGGCCCAGAGGCGGCGCCGCGCGGGCCCCAGGGCGGGCCCGGGGACCGCAGGCCGCCAGCGCCCGCACAGCCGCCACCAGCGCGCGGCCGCCATGCTGCCGGCGCGCGCGCGCTCCACTTCCGCCCTGCCGGCAGCGCCGGCCCCGCCCGCACGGGGTCGCGTGGCGGCGCGCACGTCCGAGCCCGCGTGAGGGCGCGTGTTCGAGCCCCGGGTGCTGCACGGAGGGACGCGGCCGGCGTGAGGGTGGCTTTGGCCATTGCCCAGCCTTCCTTTTCCTTTTCGGTTCCCTGCAGTCGGCTGCCTATACGGCTCCGGAATATCTACAAGGATGGAGACTCCATAATCTGTCTAATCACGCTGTGCCACTGCTGCGACAGCCTCTCAGTAAAAAAGTGTTTCTGTATATTCCGAGGGAGCCTCCCGTGTTTCTTTTTGTGCCTATTTCCTCTTATCCTGTCATCAGGCACTACTGAGAACAGCCTGGCTCTGTCTTTACACCTCCCCTAGGTAGGTATTGCTCTACATTTGTGACACCCCCGAGCCTTCCCTTCACCCGGCAGCAGTGCCAGCTCCCCCAGCTTTTCTCGGGGGAGATGCGCAGTCCCTCCATCATCTCTGCAGTTCTTCGCTGGACTCTCCAGGGTGTGCCCGTGGTGCTCGTAGTGGGGAGCCCACAGCTGGACACTGTGCCGGCCATGGCCTCACCAGTGCTAGGGGGAGGCCCCCGTCCCTGAACCTGACCAGGCCAGGACAGGCAGGGGCACAGCAATGGCGCGGGTTCAACTCAGGGTCCAGCAGAGCCCTCAGGTCCTTCTCCGCAGAGCTGCTCTTCAGCAGGTTCGCCCCCCATGTGTCCTGGTGCATGAGGTTGTTCCTCCCCAGGTGCAAAACTGTTGCATTTCTTTTCGCTGAACTTCATGATGTTCCTGTCAGCCCATCTTTCCATCCTGTTGAAAGATTAAATTAAATTTAAAGATTCAAGGGAGTCTTGAGATTTGTCTCAGTGGTATTTGACGAAAAGACAATAGGCAATCGGCACATGTTGAAAGACAAGAAATTCTATTTCAACAAAAGCATTTTTACAATGGGGGTGATTGAGTGCTGGAACACTGTGTGGAACCTGCATCCTTGGAGATGTTCAAAATCCAATTGAAGTCCTGAGCAGCCTGCGCTAGTTGCTTCTGCTCTTGGCAGAGGGGTTTTACTGGGGATCTTCAGAGACCCCTCAGCCAAGCTGGTGGTACCACACAGGAGTCTGCATGGCTGGGAGAGCAGGAGAGGTGGACTAGATTGCAGATGCACCCCAGTTGGACTATTAGGCCTTAATGGCCCTGAGCAGCCTCCCTTGGGACCCACACCTCCGACCTGCTCATCCCCTGCTGTTGTCCTATGGTCTGACCTTTGAGTCTGTGCTGTTGCCTTTCTTGGGTGTTGTGGGACTGGGGATACCCTTTCCCCAGCAACCCCATTATTCAGCTTGATTCCTGTCCCTTAGGGAACAGAAGACAAGAAAAAGGGATATCAAGGGGAGAACAAACAGCTTTCACTTTGTGCAGATGCCATGCCATTAATGCAGCTTTTAGCAAGTAATGTAAATCCATTATTGTTTAAGCCTCTGAGACCTCTTCCACATAACCTTTTTTGGGCGTGGATTTTCCAGATGGAAGTAAGTGCCTATGTGCTGTCTGGTGCAGATGAAGCAAACCTCATGTAGCTTTGTCAGTTTATGGACACATGCCAAAGATGGCATCAAAGAAGACGCTTTAGGGAAAGGCCTTGTCAAAATATGAGATTAGTATTTGACCCATGAGGTAGGCACATGGAGATAAGAAAGTATAATACATCATGTGAAAAGTAATGTCTCTGACTTTGGAAGGTCACAGTCCTGAGGAAAAGTAATAGAAAAAAAAAAAATCATGGAAAAGTATTGTGGAAAAATTTCCCTTTATTTTTCAAATATGGAAACTATCTGTATTAACACTGAAAATAACAGCATGAAGAAAAAGCCCTCAGGAATTAACAGAGTCAAATTGCACAAATGCCATGAGCACACTGTACAGTACTGATTTCCAGTTCTTCTTTGGGCAGAGCAGAAGGACATACAATTTCAGGTCAGTTTCCATGGGCAGCTCTGACTCCCGTAACAATGTGCATGTATCACAGACATAAAGTGACATGTGGCCTAACAGAAAATCCATATTTGTCTTGGATTTTCTCTCTTCAAATTAGTATTGAAGAAGTATGTTCTAATCCAAGAGCTACTTGGGTATTTACACACTGAGATAACTGTTTAATCTCATCTGTAATCATTAGGGAGAGATCTGTTTGCAAATAGCAAAAACATAGAAAGTTTCTGCAAGTAGAAGCAGCAAGGAGTACAGTAAAGACTGCATAAGCTCATAAGTATCTGGTAATTTTAAAAGACAGTGGATAAAATTATACCTTTCAATTATCCAGTTTTGAAGGCTGAGTTAGTATGAGGTCAGCACTGGATTTGGAAGGAGTACAAACACTTTAGTATTTTTGACTGAGCTCTGAAAGCTTGCGCTTTGCCAAGATAGGTGCAGTGTGGATGGAGGTCTTTGGGATATGTACAGACAAGGACACAGTGGAGTATTTTCTCTATATATTCAGAAGTTCTCATGTCATCACCAGCAGGTGCAAGTGAAAATTGGCATGAGCTCCTTTCTGGGAAATCTGGCTTTGAAAGACTCATTTCTGGAATGAAGTAGAACAGCCTCAGTTTTTTGTTTTAAGTACGGGGTTAAATGAGTAAACCAAGGTGGGCACCAAAATGAAATATGCAGCTTTACACATAGTGAGACTGTAATATTGGCTTTCCTTCTTGGATCAGTAACAAAAAATTTGACTCTGTGTATACATATGCTTGCACACATGCACCACTTTCATATATATATGTGTGTATATATATATATATGTAAGTATATGCAAACTTCTGGCAATACTTTGATGTTCAGGTACTGTAAACAGATAATCCCAATCATAATCTGATTAACAACATGGGTAAACACCAGAGCTAAAAGCTATCAACTGAATTCTGAAATACCCAAAGGAAGACTGGTTTGCATTGTTGGGAAAATGAGGCCTCTACTTATTTGTGCTCTGTTAATCTTGTGTGGAAAGCAGGAAATCACAAGTGGCAAGGCTTGGTGCCTACTGCTTTGTGGGAACATCTGTGAACATGTGGATGCAATGTGGTATGGAGAGTCCCTTTTGTGATATGTGTACATGTCTGCTAACAGGAACTGAAAACAGGTTAGACTCCTGCTGAGTTTTATTAAAGTATCATTAGGATCCTTCCAGATAGCTTTTAGAAATGATTGGGCTGGAATGACCCTTTGACATATCTCTAAGCCAGAAAGCACGTGCATATATTATAAAGCCAGAAGGGACCCTTATGACCATCTAGTATGACTGTCTGTGTAGCCCAAGCCACAGGACTTCCCAGAATTAATTCCCATTTGAGCTAGAATCCAATCCAACAATCTTCTGATTCTTCCTTCAGTTTGCCCTTTTTATACAGGAAGTCTCTTCAGGATTAGAATTCAATGTTTTCTTGAAAAGTTGGACAAATAGTCTGGAAAAAAAAAAAAGAAAAAGAAAACCAAGAAGCAGTTCAATATGGACAAATTGAATTTACTATACTTCAATAGTAATAACTGCACAAACATAGGCTGGGAAATTAAACATAGGCTGGGAAATTGCTTGATAGGCAGCAGTTCTGCTTAAAATGATGTGGGAATTAAGTATTACCACTGGACCAGGATCAATGCTATCATGCTGTTGCTAAAAAATAAAGCACTTCATTGGGTTTTATAAGCAGGTCTGTTCTTTATGAAGGTTTAGACTCGTCAGCTGAGCGGTGTTATTGATAAGCTAGTGCTGTCTTAGTTCACTATACATACAAGCTGATGCGGTGTATCTGAAAACTCTTTGATTAAGATCCAGTCCTCAGAGAGAGCCATCTCATCAAAGTAAGAGTCTAACCTCGCTAAGAGTTAGGATAAGATGAACAGACTTGAGTTTGCTGTATGTATGCATCAGGGACAGTGATACTGATCAGCCGATGCATAGCTTGCTAGCAACCATGGTAACATGAGTCCAAGGTCTAAATCTTAATGTACAGGAAATATTCTTTCCTCAGTGCTCAGTAATAATAAATCTTTAGTTGGATTGTTGTGTCAAATTTTAGTTATTCCACTTCAAGAAAGATGTGGAACAGCAAGGAGAAGGTCCAGAGGAGAGGAACATGAATGATTATTACCTGTGATATATACAGGATCTGTTTAGTCTAGAAAGGAGAAGAGCAGACATTATAAAAGTATTCAAACAAGATTTAAAAAGTGCTACAAAGAGAAGGATAATCATTTGTTATCCAGCTCACTTGCCTCCTGCTAGAGTAGATCTCTTGTTAAAATAGGCAACCTGCCTTCCACAGTCAGCAAACAACTTGCTGCCTTACAGTCTGGAGCCAGCCACTGCTAAACAGAACTACCACACACTTCTAGTTACCCTGTTCTGCTACCAGTCTTACATGAGAGAGAGGCATTTGTGCATTTATCTCAGGTTCCCAATAATTGTCCAGCCCATAAAAATAGAATACTCTGCCTAAAGGATGTGGAATGTGGCAGCACCAATATATAACCCTGCAGTTTCTGAACAACCAAAAGAGCCTCAGGACCTGGCTCTGAATATCTCAAGAAATGTGTTTAGGAAGCTTTGTTAGTGCTGGGGAGGGCAGCATGGGCAGGTGTGCAGTTGTGATTGGAAAAGTTGACTCCAGCAATGCCTCTGAGGTATTCCTTCCATGATGTGCACCTCTGAGAGTATGGCTATGGTTGGGGATGAAAAACATCATGTGCAAAGCCAGGGCAGAGGGGTGTAAGTGACATAGTGGGTTGGAAATAATGAGCAGACCTCAAGTGAAAGCTGCCCAGTTTAGATAGTTCCTCAGTGGGTCGGGAGGCTGCTCACTGCTGTTCCTGCTCTTAGCCATTGCCAAAAGCAGGACAGCTACATTGCAGAAGCCCCAACACTGTGAATCCTTAACATCTTCCGGGTTGAGTTATAGACATTGATTTTCTGGCTGTTCATGTACCTGGATGTTATGGAACAAGTCCTAGCGGTCCTGTTCACTGGTGTGAGAGATACCAGCTGTATTCCTGGCCATGCCAATGAAGGGGGAGAGAGCATGGATGAAGCAGGTCTCTACTTCCATCTTTAGATTCTGAGATGTTATGGATGTAATTTGGGCTTATGTCCAAGTGTGTTAAAGAGAAGCTGAATTCCATTTGGTAGGAACCAAAAAATATATGCTAAATTTTTAAGTCTGGGGTCTGGCAAACTTTTGCAAGCTCTAAGAAGTGATTTGGTTCTTCCTATAAAAGATAAGGAGCTGTAGAAAGAGGTATTTGAAAGCACATTCTAGAGCAATGTGACTGAGGGGAAGTCACTTCTGACAACAGGCAGAGATGAACACAGTAATAATTTCCTTAGGAATCCTGTGATAAGGAGTGAAACTGTTTTTTGAGCAAATCTGGCATGGAAGGGAATCATTCCTGGCATGGATGTACCACTCAGCTCCTCAGTTGGGCAAATTGTTCCTAAACTTCGTGTTTCCCTTCCTGGTTTCAGCAGGAGGAGAAGAGCTTGTTAAAGAGAAATGAAGTTAACTGGGTTTTTGCAGAGCTTGGTAGAGGGGAGACCTATTTCAAGACTGAATAATGGATATAATAAATTTTTTAACTGTTTGCTTCTTTCACAGTCCTTTAGGATCTTCCACTAATGAGAAGCCTATTGACCCCTATTGGTGCTACCAGCCAGCTGTCCCTGCTGTATGATCCCACATTCCTTTAGGAGGTGGGTGACTCTAGTATCTGCAGCCAAACAAGTTGCTAGTGGAGCTCTCAGGAAGCATCAAGTGCATATCTGTGCAAACATCAGGATTGTGTGCTAGGAGGTCAATGCTAAAAGCTTGTTTGGGTGAAGGTACTAACCAAGTGAAGACTTTGCAGCTGTATCTTGCAGGACAGAGTTACAGCAACATTTTGATGCCAGTCCACAGATGGTGGTGTTCCCGACTCACCTGGCTACTTAGTTCAGAAATAAAGGAGCTCCTAGTCCAGCTCCTTCATTGGGTCTTCTTTACTCAAGTCTGACTATTGTGCCTCATAAGAATCACTAAATCAGGCTTTCTTTGCAGTTTAATTTTCTCCTTTTTAATGCTAGTCAGAGAAATAGGAGCAACAGGATTAGGGAAGACTGCATGTGGCAGAGGTGATAGAAAAGTGAGTGTCTTGCACAATGGGTCTTTCTCTGGACCCACTCTGGACTTCTGTTTCAAGTTTTGGCTTTTTAAAGCATTAATCTGCACTCTGCTGCCCGATTTCACAGTGTTGTCTCCCTCCTGAAGTGCCTGTGGGCATCATTCCATGGGCAAACCAGATGGGAGAGCTGTTCTTTCTCCTCTATCCCAGAATTACCAAGTTCGCAGTCTTGTGCATCCAGCTCATGCCGGGAGAGATGCTCCACAATGCCAGCCCCCAGAGAATCCCCCAGAACATTGGTAGTTGTTCTAAGGCGGTCCCTGAAAAATCAGAGAGAAAAACAAAATACAGTTTCATAGTAGCAGCTAAGGGGATGAAGATTATTTCAAGAAACATCTTCAGTGAAACTTTTTCTACTTTCTAAGTCACTCAAATAATAGATACTTCAACACTGATAGGAAAATTACTCCCAGAGAGCCTTCCTTGATTGACATCCTTGAGCTCAAGCTTCACATTCATTCCTGTTTTACGCATTCCCAATTTCTTACTGAAAAGTTTTGGACTTGACACAAATCAAGAGGAAGGCTGCTCTGTTTCTACATGGACATTCCTTTCCAAAGGCCTTGCTGCAGATTCAGATGGCCTCACCACATCTGTTTCATTTAAGTTGCATTTTGTTTTACAAAAAGTGCTGAAATTCTGGTGCAAACCTATGACAGCACTGCTGTGGACACAGATTTCCTCAGCATGGACAGCATGCGCTAAGACAAGGCACCAGATTCTTTGTGCAAAACAGCACATCTAAAAGACACTTTGCAATGAGATATTCTCCACAAAAATAATATGTCAGAGCTGCTGAAGCTGTCACAAGTCCAGCGCCCCATCAGATCTTTCAGTGGTAACAGTGTCACCTGATTGAAATACTCTGAGTAAGCACAAAAAATAACCTGGCTTATTAGGAGGCAGGGCTCTTCCCAGCCAAGTCTGTTCTTATGCACAATCCACAGAAGTGAAGGTGTTTGGCAAAACTGTTTCCTACTGGTCAGCCATGGCTGAGGGCAGATTTTGGCTGCTTTGGCTACACACCAACAATACAAGATACAGAAGAACAGAGGAAACTGACAGTGTATCCATCTGTCAGGATTTCGGTGTTTGAGAAGACAAAGAGGTGGGACTATGCACAAATGCATTCTTCAATCTGGTTCCTAAGAGCACTCCTATAAAATCACTTGTCCCAAGTGATTTTATTTAAAAGGGAAAGCTGAAATGTAGCAGTGTGGCTGAACAGCTGCACCCATCTAAATACTCTTCAACTTTGTACAGCCCAGTCTCATCCCTCTTTCAGTGTTTGGTAACCCAGAACTATCATTCTGTAGTGTGGATTTGCTTATTATTGGCACAGTCTTTTCCTATGACTCTGCAGATAATTTCTGGGTGCATTTTAAATAAAGCAAATGGAGGACATTCTGTTTGATCACCAGACTGATCAGCAAGTGACCTCTGATGCCTTGAGTCACTGAAGCACATGGCAAAGGCTCCAGCATGGGCAGAGAGGGCTACTGTGCAAAGGTCTCAGGGATACAAGTGTCTTCTAAGCTTAATGGTACAGGTTAGTGAGCCTGCTTTTAGCAGAGACATTGGGAGTACAGACAAGGTCTGTAAGCACTGGCAGGAGTGCACAGCAGTGCATGCCTGCTGAGCAAGGAACTTACAGAAACCAGTCCACAGCGATGATCAGTGTAATGTCTTCGGTAGGCAGCCCCACTGATGTCAGCACTATGACCATTGTCACCAGTCCTGCCTGGGGAATACCTGCAGCTCCGATGCTGGCTGCCGTGGCTGTAATGCTGGAGGGAATGGGAAAGCAGAGCTATCAGCAAAGGGAAGAAAAGAGGTGGTCGTATTTGCAAAAATGTCAAGAAGTAGCTCAAACTCATCATCTTGGCAGCCCTAGTCACCAAGAAGGATGGTGACACATGGACATCAACACTATGCCAGGCTGCCCCTGCCAGACACCCCCTCATAACAGACTGCACACCACAGCTTTTCCTAAGACCTGGACATGCAAGAAGGGCTCAAGTGGAACCTCAAAGACATGGTGTCCACATGTACTTTGACACCTGGAGCTATAGTACAACCCTTCTTTCCCTCACTTTTTTCCCCTTATTTTCTCTTCTGAGCAAAAGAGGAACCTGATCACACCTCAGATAAGCCAACAAAACTGAAACCCTTTCTGTAGTCCCAAAATTCTTTCAAAAGTCACCTTATTGTGATGATTTGCCCAAAGTCAAGTTCATAGTTGTTGACTTGTGCAATGAAGATGGCTGCAAGGGCCTCGTACAGAGCAGTGCCGTCCATGTTAATTGTGGCTCCCACAGGCAGCACGAACCTTGTGATGCGCCTGTCCACACCATTGTTTTCTTCCAGGCACCTGAAGGTTATGGGCAGAGTCGCTGAGCTGAAAGGAATTTACAAAACCACATGAATTGCATGTATGCTGACTTTGGAAGAAGGACTAAGCCTCTGCCTGGTTTATGACCTTACCCACCTGTTTTTTCACCCTGCCATGTGAGCCAGAGGCCAGAAGCTGCTAGGAGAAAGAACAGTCTAAGCAAGGCTTCCTCAGATATGATGCATGCTGCAGTTGCACATTCTGACATGGCTTTTTGTCAAGGGGTTGGGACAGGGGCTGACGATGCTGGCACAACACCAAAAGAAGGAGGATTTAGGGTACATAGGGCAGAACCTCAAGACCAGAATTCCTTTTCCTGCTATTAAAAAACTTGAGCCCTTTCTCATCCCTCTCAGTCCATAAGACAAGAATGACACATGTTTGAGAATATAACTTGCAGAGAAAACAAAGAACTGTTTCTGAAAGAGAACACGAGCAGGAAAAATGCTATGTTTTGGTATGAGAATGCATGTGGAAGAGCCTGCTATGTGCTTGCCAGGAAACGAATATAATGAGAAACACAGCACTTAGTGAAACAACAGTTACCTACCATCCCTTTCTGTGGCTGTGTGACATGACAGTGTGAGTCACAGAACATACTGGTGTTGATGCCTTTGCCCAGGCCTCTGGGAAGTTTGATGACAGCTGCATTCAGTCTGTGTGCCTGGGAGAGACGGACGTGAAAATGTGTGCAAGTACATGTGTGTGAGAGGTATGTGCATGTGGAATAATGCTGTGATTCAACAGGGTATTTGTCCTCAGCTCAGCATTTCAGTGGTAAGTAAAGTCACCCTCGTGTTTGGTCAGGAGGAATATGGACCATTCAGTGATGGTCAGAGCTGGTCATGTGAGTAGGGCTCCTGAGCAGGGCAGTGGGAACCTTCCCACTCCAAATGAGTTTGGCTGGTCCACTGCAAAAAGCTGCTAGTGCTAGAAATTGTGAGACCACAGTGCTGCATTGAGAGCAATGGAGTACTGAGATGTGTATCTACATCAGCCCAAACCCCACTCCTACATAGCCATCATACCTGGAGGAGGTGCCCAGGGCTGTGATGAGAGCCTGCAGGAGCCCTGCAATGAATGCCCAGGGGTTTCGGTGAGTGACAATGAAGTAGAGCAGGGGCAGGATGCAAAGGGCATGAATGAGGAGTCCAACGATGACAGTGAGCGTGTACATTCCCAGCTGGCCCCCCATCACTGCTAGGTCATCCATCTCCAGGATTTTGCCCGCAATTAAAAACATGATCCCAACTGGAGCATACCTGTGACAGAAACACAAGGCCAATGGTCAGGACTGACTCCCACACTTTCGCATCAGCTTTAACACATGCTGTCTGGATAAATCCCCAGTAAGCCAGCATACCATAAGTGCTCACTAAGCCTGATCACTGGATTATACTGCTGGTTTCTTTTCTAGAAACCTGGAGAGAGCTGGGACTTGTTCATCCCATAGTCAAAAATCAGCTCTTGGTACATGCCTGGGGACCCCAGCACTCTGTCTGGCACATAGCATGGGCACTGGTGGTTTCCTCCTCCTTTTGAGTTTTCTACATTTCTACAACACTCCTTGTAGAACTGATAAGGAAGGCTATGTAGAGAAACCTTCAGAGTCCCTTCCTTTACTAACAGAGCTTGGGCTGACAGTATTATTTTTTCCTGAAGGCACAGGAAAGTACAGGAGAAACAGGGAATCAGGGAATAAAAGCAAGAGTGTCCTGTAGGCTCTGGGATATCAGCCTTGCTGTTTTCAGATGCTCACATTTAGGGAATATGAACATCTAGGGATTCCAGATCTGGTGTAACAAGGACTGGGAACACCAACATCTGCAAAAGCAGCCATGGCTCACATAAAACTCCATTTTGAGGTACCCTGCTATCTTTTCTGTTCCACGTGTCTTTTTTCCCCCCTCCATAACAATGCAGCTGACAAGCAGCAGTGAGGCTCCACAGAAAAGAAGACATAAGTCTGATACAGAGAGAATCATGGGCACTAATATAATAATCAGACCAAAGAAAATTCCAGTTCCATGGCCACACCTCTCAGGGCTGGGCCTCTGCAGCTCAGGAGCTCACATGCAACTCATGCACAAGGCTCAGAGATCCACATGCCAAACTCCAGCTTAGCCTGGGAGGTTTGGAAAAGTTTCAGGAAAGGATTTAATAAATATTTCATTTCCTCTCACCTTCCTGTTAGAACACATCCTTGGCTGCAGCTAGTGACCAGATCTCCCCAGGAGAAACAAGCTCCTGGGAGATGGTCTGCAGACTGTGGCTACAGGAAGGCATGCACAGGCAGTGTCCCAAGTGTAACCAATGTTCTATACATAAACACCCTGCCTTCCTTCATCTAAAAGGAGGTTTAAGGAGGCGTGTTGAAGGTCTCTGGAGTAGTGTGCAGGTCTACTTGTTCCACTGTGCTCATGCTCTTGCTTCTGTGCCCTCAGGCAAGTCTTACCTGTTCTTAGGAAACCAAAGCCCCAGGTTCTGGTTCAGACATGGAGTAAAAGATCTCAGGGGTATGGGGCTTCCCAACATCTGCTATGAGCTCAGGGATATTCTTCCCTTTGTGCCTTTTTCTGTAAGGCCTGTCCTGCTGTGCTCAGGATTTTGCTCTGAGATACAAGACTGTGACTTGTAAGACCAAGGAAAGGAAGCTGGAGTGATCTAAAATGGGAGAGTGTGTCGTGCTGACAGATTTCTTCCCTGTCAGACGTTTGCATGTATTCTGCCAGATCCGCATCTGTCCTCTTTTGCAATACCTGACAAAACTTTGAGCCCTAACTGGGTAAAAAGCTTAAAATAACAAAATTTGGTAAAATGCTGCCCTCTAGAGTAGACTTGTCTCAACAATGCCTTGTATCATAGGCAGCCTTACACAGAAAGCAATGAGCAGCTGAGCTCCAGAGGAGTTGTGATTTGGGAGACCTCAAACTGAAAGACAGTAACTTTGAGCTGATCCTCTCAACCCAGCTCAGCTCTCAGAGCTATTGCATTACTGCATACAGCTGCCACCCTGAAATCAGGAAAGGGGCAAGGGGTTACTGTGATTCATTGCTAAGTCAGACTCCTTGAACGCAGCTGGAAGGAAAACTTTTGGTAAGAAAGCCTCATGCCCTATTCCTGTTGGTAAGGCTAAGAGATCTTCCACTCCGGCTCTCTGGTCTTCCAAGGATGTTTCCAGAAGCCTCAAGAAAAGCAAGTCCTGGTGTACCTGATATTTCTAAGGTAAAAACAAAAAGAATAGGAAATGAAATGTGAACAAATATCCCATCCAGACTTTTCCCTCCAGCTTGATGGAGCCAAAGTAGAGCTGTGCCCATCTGCTTTTTTCTGTCTTGTGCATGAAATCCTTAAAGCTACCCCACTTCTCATCATGTCAATGGAAACTGCACCTGCAGACCTCCTGCTCCAACCGGCCGTGCTCCTCACCAGATGATAATGGCCACCAGCCTCATGATGGCTTCGTTGAGGCAGTTAAAGAACTCCCGCAGGGCCCGTCCCTTCTGCTTCATGCTGCCGATCATCAAACCGAAGCACATGGAGAACACTACCAGCCCCAGCGCGTTCACCCCATTGGCTGAGCCTGGGATGGGAATGACTTCTTCAAAGGTCAGCACGTCGGAGATGGTTCCCAGGGCATGAGTGACATTCTCCATGATGCTGGTGAAATTCTCAGGCACAGGGATCTGAGTGGTTGTCACACCTGCTGTGACATTGCTGCTGTGGAGGATGGTTCTGGTGAAGACCCTGGTGCTGTACTGAGTCTTGTACTGAAAAGACACAGATTATCAGATGCACTCACAGGCCCTAGTTCAGATGCTCAGGACACACACTAGGCTTTTACATCCCTTCTTAAAGTAAGGAGAGTACTGCAAGTTGTTGCTGACCTGTGTGGGAAACTTGCTTTGCCTGATCTCAAGGTCCCCAGTGTAGTGCTTTCACCAGAAAATTCAGGAAGTTCCTAGAGCAGGAGGTCAAAAGAGACCATTAGAGGATCTCATGTCACTAGGACTGAGATACTCTGGCTTCTCTGATAACCCTTTGTGCTGCTTCTAAGGGCACTAGCACTGCAGAAGAGACAGATTCTTGGAGAATTGATTCCATACCATATCACTGCCAGTCCAAGCCTGCTACCTGACAGCATGCAAACCACTCCTGCCTCTGTGGGATGGGATGGAGGTTGAAGCCCCCATCTACAGTTTGAAAAGCTTGCATGGGGGATCCTACAATATAAAGTAACATCTGCAGTGCCTCCTGCAGCAGTCAGACTTGGGGAATAAAGTGATACTCCATCCCTCAGAGAACTAGATAGGACCATGGTCCAAGGCACAAGGCGCAAAGATGAGATTTCATACCTGTTTGAAGCAGGCTTCTACCAGGTTGGGCGGGAACATATTCCTGCAGTAGATAAAACAAGGAAAGAGTTATTGTGTTAAACTAGGAAGAAAACATGGGCTTCCTGACCAACGTCTTTGCCCTGGAACAGTGTCTTAGGTCACAACTTTCACAATGTTGACTCAAGCCCTTTCAGTCTGACTGACAGAAGAAGGGAATATGCTGATCTGGACTCAGCACCTCTTGCATCTTGTCAGACTTCCACTGCATGTTTTCAGACTCCAGAAGGTTGTTCAGGTATGTGGAAAGAGATGACACACATACTGCCCTGGGATATAGGTACATTGTAAAAAACCATCATCAAACCCAACTGAACCTTGAAGCAATACCATACTACAATGTCTAATACACTGCCTTGCTCTCAGCCTCACCTCTACAGCTGTCATGTGAGCTCTCTGTTATCCTGTACCTCAAAAACATGGCTTTATACCACTTGAGATGGTACAGCTTTGCAATTCATTGAGTAAGGTCACAGCAAGAGAAGAAGAGGCAATGTCTTGGGAACCACTTCTTTGATTTCCTTTGGTCATTGAAGATGGATATTTGGAGTAGCCTTTGCCGGGTGAATTTCTGAAAGGCAGGTAGCCACTGATAGTTTTCATTACTTGTTTTGTTGAGCACACCATGACCTCTTACATTAATACCTCTGGAGAAGGGCTGGACTCCAGGCCAAGTGCTCAGTCTTGTGTGGCAAAAGCCAGTTTGCTAGGCTAAGCTAGAAGTAGTAGGCTTGCCAAGACTCAGCCATTAACCTCTTTCCCTGAAACTGTATGCCTAAAGCTGTGATACTTCAAAAGGACACTCCAGGGAGGAATGTAATCTCACTGATACGGTCTCAACATGAGACCATCTTGTTTACCTACCTCACCAAGTCCATGAAAGCATCTGTGGTCTGCACCTGCTCAATTCTGCCTTCTCGGTGAAGTTTGTCCTTAGATCCTTTTCCTGGGTGTATGATGATCACCATAAAGATGCCGATGAAGACAGCTATGATTGTGGTCACCATGTAGTAGATGATAGCCCGCATCCCCATCTTCCCTGAGACTCTGCTATCCAATGAGGCCATTCCTGGGGTGTCACACAGAGAGACAAGGTGAGGAAGCCTATCATCTTAGAGAGAAAGAGAAAGCTTGAGGAAGTTTCAAAGGGTGCAAGGCTCATGCATGAGTTGGACAGGGAGTTAGGGTCTCTAGGAAGCACAGCCTACAAGGTACAGAATTTGGAGTTCCAGGGTGATGTTGATACAGAAGAATGTGGCTTGTGATCATGAAGAAGTGTAGCACTGATGGATCTTAGTCTGCATTTGGGAATGTAGCAAAATTCTTTTAAAGCTCTCAGAAGGGAAATAATCCCCTTCTAGTACATTGGGCCTTTCAGTCCCTAATGGTGGGATGTTTCAGCAGGTGGAATACCTCACAGTCCCTTCTGCTGTCTGAAAGCTTGGCTGTCTGTCATGTCTTCCTTGAGGATGTAGGTGAAACAAGCCCTCCAGCTGGTGATCAACTTCAACCATTTTGGACTGACACAAATTAACCTTCTCTAGGAAACTTGAAATTGACTTGGGCAACAAAGACATTTGAGGTTATGCAGGAATAAATCCTTGTTAGTGCTCAAATACTGGGCATTGCAACCACCGCATTATGTTCTCCCCAGTCTTCTGAGAAAGCACAAAGGTCTTCTGCTTCTCACCACTACTACTGAGCCAGCAAGGTTCTCAGTGTGGATTGTGTTCACTATGGCAGTAGATGCAGGCTTGTCGCTACTAACCAAGCTAATCCAAGCACCTCCCACTGGGTCACGAAGAGGTACCCAAACAACAGCTTTGCTGAGCATTGTCTTGGCTGAAAGCAGCAGAAAGCATTTCTCACCTGTAATCAAGCTAGAGACAATGAGAGGAAGAACCAGCATCTGGAGCATACGCATCAGCAGCTCGCCAGGGAAGGAGAAATACTTGATCTGGCGATAGGTCAGCTGGTAGGGCCGGAGGGAGAAGGCCAGGATAATCCCTGTGGATCACCAAGGGATGAGAATGGAAATGGGACAGTATGATCCAGTGATCTGTCCCTCAGTCCTACAATGTGGCTTTTCTTTCTCATCTACTCTCAGCTCCTCCTCTTCCCAAAGGAACAAATGCTCATTTTCTAAAAGGCTATGATCCAGTTTCTACAGTATGCCCTCTCTCCTGACATATTTATGCGCACAGGAGCCTTGTGTGAAACCACAGATCTCCTTGTTCCCTGTCTGTTGCTCTTCTGGGGTCTGTTCCCCAGAAACTCATGAATACAAAATGCTGTGATGAGAGATACGATCTCCCAGACTAAAATAAGTGACTACACAGTTCAGATTCTTTTTCTACCCACCTCTTAAAGTTGAGTTCAGCCTGTTAGAGACATATAGCCTGGATCAAGAGCTAGGGACAACCTGCTATATGCTCAGCAGATTTGGTGTGCATTGTATCACGGCCATTTGCAGCAGTTCTGGTCCTGTCAGGCTAAAGCTGCGGGACAAATCTGAAAAGCCCTTGCGCCTACAGCTGCACTCACAAGATGCCTCTGAAGAAACCAGGATGATTTGTACGAGGATTGGTTGAGTTGAACCATCAAACTCTTTCTATTGTAGACTTTCTATACTGCAGCCAGAAAGGATAAACAAGGACCTCCTCCCACATACATACCCTCTGAGGGGTCTCTTGATCTTGCACACAAAAGTACTCATGATGTGGACAGCACTTTGAGCTGTCAGCTCATGAGCTTCACCTCCTCAGTCAAATCGCTATGATAAAATAAAATCTTTGTAAAATAAACAAACTTTTCCCCATATTTATAAATGGTGCCTGGTGTTGCCACCAGCTTCATACCTAGTAGGACCGCAGCAATGGTGAAGAGGACGAAGGCATTTCTCCTGAAGAAGCTTTTAGCGCTCTCAGCAGTGATGCTGTGCATCCGCTTCTTGGCCCGCGCCGCCCGCTTCTGCACCGCCTGCCGGAACCGCTGCACCCGGCTGTCAGCGTGGAGCCGCTTGGCTGCATCCTCGTTGAGGAACAGGCTGTTGACGTGGCTCTGCTCGCTCATTGTCAGCACAGCTGCTCAGTCCTTCAGGCACAGCTCTGCCTATGCTGGGTAGGGAGATGTACAGGCAGGAAAGCATAAGCTGTGGCACATCTTGCCTTCATCTCTAGGTCATTTTCCTGGGGCCTGCTTATGAAGGTTTATTTAAAATTGATTAATGAGATCCTCTGATCATCTGCAAGGAGCAGACCTTGGGGAAGGGTATCTAAAGAGCTGCCAAGGTCTTGTCACTACTGCTTTGGTGTCTCTAGAGAAGCTCTGGCTTCTAGAGCACCCAGCCTGGACTGAGGAGTGGTTTATGTTGGCCTGGGCAGCCAGAAAGGGCACCACAGCCACCCAGGCTTGTTCTTAGGAGTTTGATCACTTTGGAATGGAATTTATTGTTATCACCTGGCAATAAACCCCTTTCCCATACACAAACTCTTCCAAACAAATCCAAGCAGCAAACTACATTTCTGATATACCTCCAAGGTGGACAGGTCCCTACCACAACAACTTTCCCCATGACAGCAAGTGGTGCTGGCTGTTGTTGTAGAAAGGAACATTATCACTTTGTCTTACATGGAGCCTGAGGATAACTATTTACTGACTTTCCTTTGAAACACAACAGGACTTTCAAGTAGTATCTATTGTCAAACTCCACTGATGGGATTAACCTGATGTTCTGTCTTCATAAATACTAAGACTGAAATCAAACCTACTCCAAAGACATAAATAAAGAACTAATTCTGCTCCATTACCAGGCTGCAAGGCCTGGACAGTCTATAGTAATTTATTTGTTTAATTTTTATTGTTAATTCCATATTCCTCAGAACAAAAGAACAATGGGCATACACAGACAAACCAATCCCCTCTAGAGTGCTAGAAGGCACCAGCCACCCAACAGCTCTCATAATGAGGAAGATTATTGCCTGACTGTGCAGGTGCCATTTTCCTTCTGTCACTGTGCCTTGACAGATGGAAGGTCTGAAAATTATTCTTGTTCCTAGGAGTTTGCAAAGGTAATACAAACCTAAATGAAACCAAAGAAGAATAAAGTCACCTTAGCACATCAGTAAGTGCTGGAAGACCTTTTTGGGTGTTGCAAATCAAATAAGAGCTAGTCCATTTGTAATCCTAAATTTAAATCAAAGAAACCCTCAAAAATGAGATTATATTCTCTATGAATTGCACACCTAGTCTCTTCCATTTGGACCCAGATAAATGCCTGTCATGAACTGAAGACATTGCCTTAAAGAGGAGCTGCTTCATGATGCAAGACTGCAAGGTCATGTGCACAGAAGGTGAAGACAAACCTCCATTCTGAGAGAAGGTTTGTTTGCATAGATGCTAATGCCTTCGTTAGGTTCAGAACAGCAGAGACACACCTGAGGTGGCCCAGCCAAGTCACTCTAAGCTCTCCCAAGGCTAAGCTGCGCAAAGGCCACTGGCAAAGATGATGTGTATTTGCTGCAGGAACCTTGCAGTGCTGCTGTGGTCACCCCAACTTTTGGATCAGCAAACAGCATTCCATGGATTTTGATTCACTCCTTCCAGATTGATCAAGCATTCCCTTCCTTACGCCACTTTTATCTGTTGGTGGAGACAATACACACCAGACTGTGTGAAAACTTTGCCTGTCTTCCTTCTTTTCACTGCCAGTCCTGCTTTTCACAGCTACACATGAGAAAAAGAAACTGCAAGATTCTTTCAGTTCATTGCGATTGTGCCTCCTGAACCTGACAGCAGGTTTAGAAACTATGAATTCAATCCCAGTGTGTCCCACAGTAAACTTGTATCATTTATAGCCTTCTAGATACAGAGTTAACAAATGACCCACAACAGGTGATACAGGAACACACTCAGGTGGGTTTGAATGTCTCCAGAAGGAGACTCCATGACCTGCCTGGGCAGCTGTTCCAGACCTCTGACACCTTCAATGTAAAGAAGTGCTTCCTCATGCTAGAGTGGAACTTTTTGTGGTATAGTTTCAGGCCATTACTCCTTGTCCTGTTGCTTGGGCATTCAAATGCTTCCTAATGTCCAGTCTGATCCTCCCCTGGCACTTTGGACCATTCCCAGTTGTGCTGCCCCTGGATCTCAGAGACAACAGTCCAGCACCTCCCTCTCCACATTCCCTCCTCAGGAAGCTGCAGAAAGCAATGCTTCCCAACCTCCATTTCTCTGAAGGAGACAAGCCCAGAGCCCTCAGCTGCTCCTTGTAGGACGTGTCTTCCAGCTCTTCACCAGAAAGTTCAACCTCCATTCCCTGTCTCTGGACACGTTTGAGGACTTTCACATCCTTCTTCAATGTTGGGGCCCGACCTTGCACACAGAGCTCCAAGTGAGGCTGCAGCAATGCTGACTACTATGGGATAATCCCCTCTCTGGACCTGCTCGTCATGCTATGAGTGATGTCTCCAGCATGCAATTTGCTCTCTCAGCTGCCTGGGCACACTGCTCACTCCTCTTGAGCCTGCTGCCAGTCTCCACCCCAGCCACTTCTCTCCCAGTTTAGACTTGTATCCAGTGTTACTCCCTCCCAGCTGCAGAAAATAGCACTTGGACTACTTCCATTTCATGCCTGAGATAGCCCAATGCTCAAATCCATCAAAATTCTCCTTTGAGGCCTCTTGTTCCTCAAGAAAGACAATGACACCTCCCAGTTTGGTATTGTAAGCAAGCTTGCTTATGGGATATTCAATTCCTGCATCTGGATCATGGATCAAAAGGGGTTAAGCCCCAAGGACACCACCAGTAACCACTCACCAGCCAGACACAGTCCCATTCACTATAACCATTCAAGCCCTGCCATCTAGCTGGCTCTTCACACTGCACACCATCAACTCACCCCTCCCACAGCTAGACAAGTCTCCAGAACGATGCTATGAGGGACAGTATCAAAAGCCTCACTAAAAGCCAGGAAAACTGCATACACCACCTTCCCTTTATCAACTTGGGGTGTGAGCTCATCCTAGAAAAAAATCAAACTGGTTAAAGAGGACTTTTCCTCTGTGAACCCATGTTGAATATTGCATTATTCTTCAACTGCTTTTTGGTAGTATTCAGAAGGACCTTCTCCATATTTTTTCTAGAAATTGAGGTTAGAATCACAGGTCTTTGTGTAGTTCTTTGTGTCTTCCCTCACACTTTCTTGTGGATTAGAATAACATTAGCTTGCTTCCTAGTCAGCAGGGATGCAGTGTGGCTTCCCACAGTACAGCAGATTGCTACCTGAGGCAATCACTTCCAAAAGAAGAGCCACCAGAGAAACTTTCAAACCCCAGACACTCTTCTTCTTTGTCCCAAACTATTCACTCTTTATCAAACAACCCAGTACACATTGGTAATGTGAAGTGCTGCCTTACTTTGATGTGGAAAGCTCCAAACAGTTTGGGGAACTGAAAAGTCACTTTCATGGCTCTGAAACCACCCACCATAGACTTTCTACACACAAACCAGACTTCTCATTTGCTGTGGTGACCTGAGGAGACCTATGTTGAGGAGGGAAATGCGGGCTCCCCCTCCTCCAAACCTTGCCTTTCTTAGAGCTGGACCATACCACAGCAATGGGACAAATTCCTGTACAGGGAAGGTGGGAGCAGAACCCACAGATAAAAAAGGACTCACCCAATCTTTTCTCCAGATGTCTTCCCATCTACGTACACTGGAAAAAGTATTTTTGTCCAATCAAAATGAAATTTCTATTTTGATATGGGAAAGTACAGGATTAATCATCAGATCCCATGTTGCACCATGTGTTCAGCTGCCTTCTTAGAGCAAAAGTTATTGCACAGAAGGAACTCACCAGCAGATCTTGGTCCTTTGATGTGCCTACCCTCCTGCTGACTTGCTCCCTTTCTCTATCTGCATATTTTGCAACAGAGCAACCCCCCTCCACAGCACATTCTCTCTGCGTCGCTAGTCTGGAATTGTGTAAATATTCTCTATTGCATCATATGGAAGTTCTCAGACTGCTGCAGTAAGTCACCAAAACTCTCTTCTTGAGAGGAAGAAGGTGGCTTTGCTCTCTGAGTGAAGGGTGGTCTATCCATGGCTGCTTCACCAGTCTCCACTCTGCCAGAAACACTGAGATATTTGAGAGAGCATTTTTGGAGGTAACTTCAAGACTTGAGGAGGGAGCACAAGATATTTTGCAAGAAAGTTCAGTGTTGCAAAACTAATGCCTAGTTCCTGGCAGTGAGGTTTCACATAAACAGAGGAATTTTGGCTATTTTAGAGGTATCAGTCAGATGTTGATGAAAGAGAAAAATGGGGAAGGAAGACTTCTGCACTACATTTTGTCCTGCTTTTTGCAGATTTTTCTGTGGTTACCTCCCCATCTACCCAAGGAGATTTCCAACATGGGGGGAGGAGTGCAGTAGAGCTTAAGGACTTATAAAGAGTGAGAAAACAGGGAATCTCTGAATCAACTGAGATGCATCTGTTCCAGCTTGTACTGGACACTGAAGAACATCTGTCCTCTTTATCTTTTGTCTCTGCTAAAGCAGCCAACATCAGAAAAGCATCAAATCTCGTGTGCAGCATCTTCCCATGAGCATGTTTTAAAGATAGAAGGTATTAAAATTCTAAAGGGAGATTGGAGATAGACATGGCACACTCACAGTGCTGGAGGGCCAAATGTAGGAGCATCAGGGCAGGTTTGCATCCCCTTCTCACAAATTCTATAATTTTGGTCCCAGAAAGTTCCACACTTAAAGTCTGAGAGTAAAATATTGTACACAGCAGAGAAACTTCTTGAAATAGTATCTTGAATTTAATCTTTGACTACAGGCTCTGTATAGACACACAGCCCCCCATATTTCAGCCATGCCCCTCTCCCAGAGAAAAGATCAGCCTGTTTAAATGGAGAGCTAGGGAGAGCAGGAGAAATAAAAAGTGATCTTCATATGCATCTAGTTGAAGGAAAACCCACATCAGTAAGGATATGGCCTCAGTGTCAGATCAGTCAGGGTTTTTAAAAAACTTTTGTCAAGGATCACGTGTGAAAGGTTTTTAAAGCAATGGATATGAAAGAGAATGAAAGGGGAGATCCTCTTTTCGTCATCACTTGTGGTGACAGGCTGCCAACAGAGATTTCAGTTGTGAGGTCCAAAAAGAAAACGTGCAGAGGGCTGAGCTGTTCATCTGCTCACAAGTGACAGGAAGAATTATCTGCTCTGTGCATAAATGAAAAGCAGTAAAGACAGAAAGAAAAACTCATCATTCCAGTGATTCACAAAGAAACTGGAAAGACAACAGAAAAGCACAGACTGACAGAAAAAAGTACTAGGAATTATTTGGGAGACATTAGGGGGCAAAGAAGAAAATACTCCATCCCTAAGAGGATGAGTGGCAGCTAGGACAGAGTTAATTTTCCTTCTAATAGTTGGTACAGTACTGTGTTTGAAATTTAGGGTGAGAGTAATCCCAGACTTTGTCTTGTGATAAAGTGAAAGTGCCAAGACATGAATCACACTTGTGAGAATGATACAGCTTTCATGTTGCAACATTAAATGCTTGAAACTGTTGAGATTTTTTAGTACTCAGAAACCCATATGCGCTTCTTAAATATTGCTACATCACAACAACAGAAAAAAAAGAAATTCTTTGGGCATATTTCAAGTTGCTTGCTGAAGAAATTTTGCATTTAACTCAGATTCTAAGAAAGCCTCTGTGAAAGTCTTCAATGATTTACTTTCTTTGTTGTGCAGGCTCAACTTCAGAAAAAACCCAACTAAGCTGACTGTTATAAAGCTGTCATCATTGGAATATTTCTGCATTCAGTTATTCCAACATCAAGAGGCAGGCTGTAAGTATTTACAAATTTTTCTTTATGTGCTGCAAAGTTTTGCAGTGTCTGTACTAATGCAGTTTGCATCCATGGGAGCCCACAAGCAGGTTCCTCCTGAGCCATGCAAGTTTCAGGCTATCAGCAGAGAAGAAGGGCAGACTTTCCCCAGAAATGCATAGGTCATGAATCCAGTCTGTCCACTGGGCAGGCAGGTACACTCTCAGTTCCATGGTGCTGGGGTAGCCCTGCAGAACCCCATGGATGTGGTGCCTGTCTCTGGGCAGTGCTGGCACAGTGCAGAGCCCAGTGCTGTGGCAGCAGGGCTGCATCTGGAGGCAGGATCTGGGGAGAGCTGGAGGAGATACGTTGTATCTGCATATGCAAATCTATGCAGCATGTAGACCTGCAGAGAGGGCACAGTTCCACATGGAAAACTTCTCCCAAGAGGTCAGGGCAGTGGTGCTGGCCAGAGTACATCAGTTCTGTGTAGCAGGGAAACATTGAGTTTCTGCCAGGGAGAATGGACAGTTCTGCTGCCTGCAAAGAAGCTGTTTGACTTTTGGAACCAAAAGTGACTACTCTCTGTTTCGTGTGAGCTTCTCATGCCTTAATACCCTTTCATAACATGAAGAGAAACTACATGTAGGGAAATAAATCTACTTCATGCCTGTCTGCAGCTCTGCCGTCATTCCAGAGATATGCAACAGCTCTGAGGTCACAGAGCATCACGTGTTCTGAGCATGGGGATGCACTGCAGAAATCTCTGACCTGGCTTTCTCCAGGTAGTGGTCAGAATAAGGCTGTGGTGGATGAAGAGGAAATATATCTGACTACTTTACATGGTCCAGACAAAACTTAACATCAAACCCCTAATAACAGTTTCTTAGGGCCTGCATCTGGTACATCACCCCTGGGACCACACAACTCCCAGAACATCCCAGGTGAGACCAGCACTAGAGTCCAGAAACTCTGCTGGGCTTGTGCTAGCAGGTTGAGAGAGGTGATCCCTCCCCTCTGACTGGGGAGGCCACTGGTGGCGTGCTGTGTCCAGGTCTGGGCTTCCAAGTATGAATACACTACAGAGAGTCCACTGAAGGACTGCAGAGATGATGGGGAGACTGGGGCATCTCCCACAAGGAAAGACTGGGAGATCTGGGACTGCTCAGCCTGGAGGAGAGAAGGCTTGGGGTAGGTCATATCAATGTACACCTGTACGGAGGGTGTGAAGAATTCAGTGCCAGACCCTTCTTAGTGTTGCACAGTGACCATGAGTGGAGGCAGATATGAACTGAAGTACCAGGGAAGTTCTTCTTAAGCAGAAAGAGAATCTCTGTTGCTGCAAGACAGATAGAACACTGGGGCAGATTGCCCAGAGGGGCTAGTGGGGAGTTCTCCATCCTTGGAGATAATCAGAAGCTCTCTGTATACTGTCCTGAGTAACCAACTGGCTGACTCTGCTTTGGGCAGGGGGATTGCACTAGATGATGTTCAGGGGTCCCTGCCTACCTCAGCAGTGCTGTGACCTTCCTTCTGCTGATGTGCTGTGAGACAAAGCTTTACGGGACTTCAGAGAGCACTGACACATCCTGTCCATGGCACCTGGAGGGGATTTACATCACAACTGGCACAGGGACATGGTCAGTTCTCCACACTTCTCTCACCCTCTGACCCCTGCACAGCACTTCTGCACCACACTGAAAGACAAACAAGAAAATGCTGTTTCATTGAAACAGCCAAGTGCCATTTGTGGCTGTTGGACAGATGAGGACCCAGGGGTGTCTCAGCAGGAGCCATCAATCAAGTGGATCCACTGGGAGATCCTATAGGAAAGGGGAAGATCCTGACCACTGGCAGGACATGGCATTACAGGGCACTCTTGTCATGGTATGTGGGATTGGAGAAAGTAAGAAAAATATCAGGTGAAGACTGTGTCTGCCTTCTTGCCCTGTGCTGTGCTCTCTCATGAGGCAGAGCACAGCAGTCATCCCATGCCTGCTTCCTCTGCCCTCATAGGGCACGCTGGCACAGCTTTCTGAATGCCAATGTGTCCAAGAGATATCAGCCAATGATCAAATAACCTGCCACAAGAGAGGCAAAAATCTGCATGGCCAGCACAGCAGAGAAGGGCTCCATTCTTCAGAGAGTTCAGGCCCTTGGCTGGGACAGGCTCAGTTGTCAGTCCTCAGAACAAATGGATGGGAAACAATAAAATGAAGGTGCTTTACACCATTGTCCCACTATTGCTCGTGTCTGTGTAGAAGAACACAAAAAGGGGTTAATCTAATTAGCCAGTTTTACTCCTGGGACTGGCAGAAGTTGCCAAAATTAGAAACGCCCATTGCAAACCCTTTCCCAGGCTTACCAGCCTCCAGGGGCTGGTGGAAGAGAGGCAATATAATCCCAAAACAGCAGTGTTTGGTACAGCATGTACCATCACATCCTGCCACGGACATGGCACATGGCACTCTATCAAGTCATGCTGCTAAAGGGATGACACTGGAAAAGCATGTCAGGTGTCCCCCTCAATGATGGCTGCCCCAGTCTCCCTCTTCCCTCTACTAATGCAACTCCCTTTTTAGTTTTCATTGCTGAAAGCCTGTCAGACTGTGAAATAATCAGCATTTGGAGCCCACTGTTTCTCTTGTCTCCAAGGAAACTCTGCTTTATGTTCAACATCAAAACAAGCAGAATTTTCAGTGAGGGAAGTCTCTGCAGGTAGCAGCAAGGAAGCACCCAAAGTAGAAGAAGAAGAAATCTCTGCAGGAGAGGTGTTGGAAAGAGTAGTGCACAGTTAGGCAGATAGGGAAGGGCAAGGCAAGGGATCACTGAAACAGCTGTGCCAGTCTTTCTGAGGTGGACTTCTGGTGCTGGGTCACCAGGGGAGAGGAGTTAAATATCCCATCCTCACGTGGAGGAGAGGCTCAGTGCTTGCAAGGAAGGGACATGTCACTCTGCTCAGTGGTCTAAAAGTTGCTGTTAGCAGCTCTCAAGTTCTATTTGCTTTTGGGCAGACCATGGGCACTCCAGAGTGGGAAGCTACAGTCCCCCCACTGCCAGCTGAGCAAAACAGGTGCTTTGTGGGATTGTCTTTGCAAGGATGGCAAAGGAGGAGTAGATGTCTCCACTCCCACCTGACTTCCCCCCATCAGTAGCTCAGCGCCTGTGATCAGGAGCAACAAATCGCTGGATTTGTGCTATTGGCTGGGCTTTTTTTCAGTCCTGAGGACTAGGATCTCTATCCTCACAGGGTTCATAGATCCCCCTGGGCTGGAGTCATGCTCACCCCCTGTGCTATTAGATCCTTTGCAGCCTGGCCCATTGCTTGCCCTTGGGAAGGGATGTACAAGCTGAAAGCAGTGCAGCCAAAGAGCCTATGTTGAAAATTTCCATTTGCAAGCCCAACTCAGCCATCTTTGCATTACTATAGCAGCCCCTGGAAGGGCTTTCTGTTCAGCAGGGCATTTCTGTTTCTTGATACCTGTCAGTCCTCCCTCCCAGACAAATCCTACCACAACAGTGGACCCAGGAGGAGAACAGATCTGCTCAGGGCCTAGCCACTGACCAGGTAAAGGGAGAGGAATCTGCAAGAGGCAGGAATTTCAGCCCAGCTGAGCTCTACAATGACAAAGTGATCACCAGCTGAGCAGTGGGTTTGGGGCCTAAGTCCAATACTGGAAGGACAAGTTCCACTCTCTGCAATGCTCCCGACTCATGCCAAGGTCCTGTGGTAAGGTTGTCTCACTCAAGCTTCCCACTATGCATTTAACCCCAGCCCAAGATACAGAGTCCCACTTTTAGAGCATTCCCCACTGGGCAGCCCCCTGTTCTATAGCAAATGAGAGCTATCCCTGCCACTCTCTCATGCACATGCCCAAGGAAATCTCCTGTCCTGCTTCAGCCCCTGGTACTGGCACCACTCTTATTCATGCATTCAGATTCACTGACAAAACCACTCACCTGGAACCAGTGCAGGTTGTCAAGCAGAGAGGGCAGCGAGTCGTTTTCGTCTTGGGGGTTTACTCTGCGTTATTTTGTTCTTTAATTCTTTCAAAGGTAGGAAGCAGGATTTTCTCCCTAGAAAGATACAGTGTTAGCAGAGAGCTCAGAGCAGTACCTCCTGAGAGAGGAAAGGAAGACTGTATATGCTCAGGATACATGGCAGAAAGGGGTGGGGGAGTGGCATGTAGGAGGAGACAAAAAAAATCTTTGATGATTGCACCAGACCGGAGCACAGAAAGCACCTGTCACCAGGAGGTTGCACAGAGCCCTTACTGGGTTTCACAGTATCAGTGGGTTTGCACTTTCTTCTGCCTCCTCACATAAGCTTCAAGGAGAGGTAGCAGTAACAGAGAGCAGGACAGCTGTTAAATGAGAATCAAATCTCATCCCCGTTCCACTCCTGCCACTTACAAGCGTTCCTTCCACAAGGGAGGCTGCATAAGTCAATCCAGCAGCAACAGCTGAGTACTGGACAGGCAGGTCCTTCACTGGTCCAGATTGTATGCACAGGACCTCTAAGGTCCAGACACACCCCTGTGGTTTGTCCCGATCAGCCTTAGGGGAAAGATATGTGTCTGTGCCTCAGCCAAACTGCTGCAGTTTCCCTTTGATGTATTAGGCACATCATAAGGAGGAATCAGTTCACTGAGCATGCAAGGGAAATACAGTAGCTGTACAGTCTGTCAGGGAGACAGACTCTGCTTCCAGTGAAGCAGGCAAAACTTCCACTGCTCACTGATTTCCTAAATATTGATTCCTGAGGCAGTTTCTTAGATAAAAGCCCCATATTTCAAAATTTTGGTCAATGCACTATGTCAAAACCACAAGTCAGGTTACAGGTGTGAGCACCACACAGCCCGTGCTGGCCTCCGAATGTGGCAGAGTGAAAAATTATATCCAAAAATCAAGCCATAGCACCAAAGTTACAACAGCATCTCTGTTTCTAGCCCTACCAGATACATGACTCACAATGGACATATCAGTTGTTCAATGGAAGAAGCCATCACCTTAATTCAGGTGGCCCCTCTGTAGGGGTTTTGCTGTGTGCTCTGGCTTTGGCATACCAAGGCTGATATGTCGTGTCTGCAGCTGAAGCTTGTCACAGAGTATGAACTCATCCAGCCAGGAGCAGATCAAAGCCAAAGCATCATGCTCATTTTACAGACAACCCTGGAAATTAAATCCCCCCAAATCCTGTGTCCCCATCAGCTCTGTAGCAAGAGGAGAACTGGACCTCTTTAGCCCAGGTTACAGAGAGTAACTCTCAGCACCAACTGGCTTTTTCAGGCATTGATCATAGAATTGTTTAGGTTTGAAAAAAACTTTAAAGTCATTGAGAGCAACCATAAATCAGGATGGTGATTAGATGGAACTTTTCTCAATGAGCCACTTGGAGTCTCGGTTCTTGACTGTCTCTGTCATTCTCCCTTGTTTAAACTTGCTCCAGACACAAGCCATCGCTGCATTAGGAGACAAGGACACATTCTCTGAACTCAATAAATTATTTGGTATGGCTCACTAATGGCCCTAATCTTCCTATTGAAGGTTCAACAACAACTCAGGTCATACAAATGTCAACTGAGGTCTGTAAATTCAAGTCCTGTGCCCTGCAAAGTTTCAGTCATCTTTTCAGAAAAACACATATTGGAATGGGCTACACAAGAAAATATTTTTTATTCTAAAATTAATGTTTCTGCTTTTGGGGAACAGGTGTGCTCTGCCTGTACCATGCACCAAAACCCTCCTGCAGAAATGTGGCTGAGAGCCAGTCCAGTCACAGAGGTAAAGGGAGAGGGACTGTGGTGGCCCAATCTGGTACACAGTTGATTTTCTTTGCTTCTTCTGCTGGTTCACACTGGCCATTGCTGGGGCAGTCCCAGAGAAAGGACATCTCCTATTCCTCATGCCCCTGCTTCTCACATAGCTTGGCCAGAAGCTGCTCTTGCAGAAGGGTCCCTAACAGCACTGTTGGCTACTGCTGGGGGCTGATGACCTGTAGCAGAGCACTGTTACCCTGGACAAGTGCATTTCTGGTGCTACCCAGAGACTGGCAGAGCAGCCACGCACTTGGCCACCCCTCAAATGCTGTTCTATTCCCTGATTCCACCTCAGGCAGCAGTGTTTGGCTAACAGTGAATGGTTGCCCCTTCCACCTCCTATGCCTGAAGTTCAGTTTGACTTCTAGAATCTGTGCTAATTCCTACCCTGTTTTTTAATCCCCTGGTTAGCACCCATAGGCCTTTTTAAGCCATAAGCTTGCAGTGACAAGTGCCTTAAACCTTCTCCTTCGGCAACTTTTTCCATATTTCAACTTGTACCTGTGGCAATTTCCAGACAACTTTGAGTTATTAAATAGGACACAGAGCAGCAGCCTGAAGCTATGGAGGAGGTGAAGAGCTCTGCTCCCTCAGGATGGAGCTGCCTGATGCCCAGGCAGTCTTTCCAGGGTAGAGCAATCCTTGGGGAACAAACCCCATGGTCAGCTAACTCCCCCGACTCTTTTCTTGTTCTATGAGTGCCAGGCACACTTGATTATCCACATCAGAGGCCACATGATGCTCTAAGTTTTCAACAATGGGTAAAAAGGAAACTGACAATATCACCTTGTGAGAGGCAATGAGAAAAGATATGACAACTGCACCTCATGTCATGGAGTCACCTTACAGAGAGTGTTCTGATGCTATCCTTGCACAGCTGCTTGAAGATAAAGGAAGGGCTGGACAGGAAACAGCCTGGAACAGCTTTTCAAAATTAGCTCCCTGGAAGTTTCCTCCACAAAGTACCTTTCAAAATGATTTATGCTAATTCCACAAGTAGACTAAAAATGTTACATAGGGAGAGGACAGCTTGTTTTGCACCTTTTCTATCTTTAAATACATCCTCAGTCTGTATTGATACCTTTTTCTCTAGTCCTAGAAATATGGGCCAGACACAGATAGTGTGATAAAAAGGGGTACATTTATAAAAGGATCCTTAGGTGCACAGTCCATTAGGTGGAAAACGCCGAAGATGCTTGCCCCGTGTGACCCATGTACAATCTTTATAGATTCTGCAAATGAACATATCTGACAAGAGCCCCCCAATCAGAAGTACACTCGATGAAGTAATGCCCCCTTAGCTCTAGCACCTTCTAAATCCGCCTCCCTCAGATAAGGACCAGGCCCTGTTTATAAAAATATGTCTTGAAAAGCTGGTTTCTAAGTTTCTAAGGAGAACCACGATAGCATAGGGTTCCTGGAATTTGTTTTGTCTTTCTGCCAAGGAAAATACTGAAGCTAAGTTACAATAATAGACTACAAAGCTATATGTGTAAAGAATATAGAAAATATATAAAAGAAAAAAGGTATAAATCCAGACATCATCAGTATCTCTGCCCAAATTGGAAAGACCCAGGTCCTAAACAAGTGAAGTTCTGGGCAAATGACTCTTGAGACAAATTTTTACAAAGGGCTTGTGTGTCTAAAGGAGAGGTTTGCATGTCCAGCAGAACAACTCCTTTATCATCTCTGCTTTTTAAGAGAGACTGATTTCTATTGGATCTTTAAAAAGCAAAACACCTAAAAATGTGCTAAGGGTTGTCTCACTATGTAATAAGGTAAATCTCGCATGTGAGTCTCTGTTAGAATGCAGTTAGATGTCCAGTTTGGACACACGACCTGGAGGAGGCATTGAGGCTGTGGACTGGGATACAAAACCTAAGTAGATGGTTGTATCCACTGTCCCATGGCTTTTCTGGCTTCCAGCAAGCACTTAGTATATCGTCCTTTTGAAAGTGCTTGATTTCTCTGAATTGCTGGAAAAAACCCTTCAGGACCATGATGTAGTGAATGGCAGGTGTGACAGCCCTGTCAACTGAACATGTGATGACTGGGAGGATGGATACGGACCATCCATACCTAGACCTGCCCTAGGACATGGATACATTTTGCTGGAGTGTAAAAAGCCACTGGGATATTCCCTGCTGCTAACTGTCGTGGGGAAAGATGTGATTTCTTTGTGTGTTAAGCAATCCTTCAGCCCTCCCTTCCCTAAATTTTGCAATTCTATAGTCTTGTTCTCCTTGTTACAGTAACCTTAATTTGGGGGTTGGTATTAATTCTGTTGCCTGCATTGCTCACTGGCCCTGAGAATGGAGATCAATTATGCAGCTGTGACCTTCATTACAAGTTAGCAGACTTTCTGCAAATGAACTTCCTTCATGTTTCACAGAGCTACTCAAATAATGGAATTTCCTTCCTATGGGAAATGCCAATCTTTCAACATCTATTTTTGCCCTATTTTTTAACAAAAAGTCAAAATTTCAACTCTTACGAGACATAAAGCTCAGGAAAATTCAGAAATGTAAAGAATTGTTTTGATTTGGATTATACTGATGTAAATCTACTCCTACCTGAGCTGTAGAATTTCTTCATGTGAGTGCCTCTCATAATTTTTTTACCTCATTTTTTATAGACTACAAGTCTTATGGTGCTCTGCAGCATCCCCATGTAGCCAAGCTCCTATGGTGCATTTTCCTGGATGCAGCCTGGAGGGAGAAGCAAGGGCCAAGGAGAACAGGGCCCAGAGAGCTAAAAGAGAAAGAGCACGTGATGCCGTTCTCACTGGCAGCACCGGCCAGGACATTTGGTTAGAATTTCTGATGGGACAACAAAACAAACACGGTGAAGCTAAAAAATTGTATATCCCGTGACAAAAATTATTACCTCCAAATTTTATCTGCATAGTTTATCTGATGAGTGAGACAAAGTTTCGTGAATTTCTGTAGTTTCTGTCATTCTAAAGTGCCCTCATTTTCTTCTTGGCTCTGCTGAGAGGATATGTAACTGAGGCATTTTAGCTGTTTTGAATCCCAGCTTGTGCTCCCTGCTTCTTCCAGGTGCACTGGAACTTGTGTGGCACACTCCTAGGAGGAGTTCTGCATTGGGAGTTTGTGTGATTTGCTATGTATATATATATATTTTTTTTTAGCAATCCCTGTAAATCATGGTATGGTCACAGCCGCTGCGAACTGCAGATTCTTACAGTGGTTACTCTGATGCCTGACTTTTAAAAAACACCATTTTCCTCAAACAGTTTGAGAAACTGCACTGCCAATGGCACTGGAAAATAAATCCCCTGCTCTCATCCTGAGAGGTTCCCTGGTGGAAACTCACCTGATTCCCACAGCATGACAAGAGGGGTGAGGAGTCATTTTGATTTTCTTCCCTGCCCTAATCCACCTCTGATTCTTCCTCCCAGCCCTACACTTGTCTGCTGCACTACAAACTCACAGTTGTTCTCCCTGACCTACTTGAGATTTGAATCAGGTTTCATGTCACAAACAAGTTCTTTCTAAAGACCTTTTTATTTTAATTTGCATTATTGTATTTGTACATTTAATTCTACTGTATTTTGTGTTTTACTCATGACTTGGGAATGCAGCTTTCTTCCACTGCTTGTGCTGCACAGAGATAATTCCAATGCCAAAGATAATTCCAATGCCAATGTGGCATTGTGTTATTATTTCTTTTCTTCTTTTCCATGAGCAGGCTGCCTCTCTCCTTCCTTCCCACCTCTGCTCTGCCTCTTGCAGTCTGGGGCTGGCTGTGCTTTCTACTGCACAATTGGCCTCCCTGGTTCTCAGGCTCCAAGGTCTAGCAGCTCTCTCCACTGCACTGTTGCGGTTTCTGTGCAGAGTGGATTTCCAGTGAAGATGCCAACAGTCATCAGCTGCCTGGCTGAATATCAGCACAGAGTTTATGTTCTTTGTCACAGTGTCTGGAAATTCACTTTCTGCTTCTGCACTAGATCAGTCATAAATGCAACACACCAGAGGTGCCTTCTCTATGTGTTATTGGCATTTTAACTATTATATAACTCTTTACACCTATATGAGATTCTTCTTTGTTACACTAGGCAGTTTTCTTACACTCACTTATAAGTTTGGACAGCTGAATTTCACATGTGCCCAATTGCTCTGGCTGCTCTACAGGGAGATGTGCAATGCAACCTCACAAGTGAATTCACAGTAGGTTGAAGCATTTCTCAGGGCCCATCTTTGTACACTCTGGCACTGACTGGGCTGTGGTTTTCTGGATCCTCCTTCCAATCCTTCTTATACGTGTGCCTCATTTCCATGAGGCGTGACTTCCACGTGTTGACTTCCAGTGACCCAAGACCTCTGGGGCTCACTGGGAACTGCTGGTAAAACATGTGAGAGAGTGGCTTGGTGAGCTCTTTCGCCATCTCCTGCAGTACCCTTGGACTTGTGCTGGTCTAAGTGGCATAGCAAGTCACTGGTCATTCCCTCTTGGATTATAGGGTCTTCATTCTGCTCCCCATCTCTGTCTTTCAGTTCTGGGTACCCTGAGGACAACTGTTCTTGCTATTAAAGACTGAGGCAAAGAAGGCATTAAGTACTTCAGTCTCTTCCTCATCCTTTGTGGCAATGTTTCTCACCACATCCAATAAGGGATAGAAATTCTCCTCGGCCTTCCTGTTGCTGATGTATCTATAGAAACACTTTTTGTTATCTCTTACAGCAGTGGACAGATTAATTTCTAGCTGAGCTTTGGCCCTTCTAACTTTCTCCCTGCACAACCTCCCAACATCCTCATAGTCCTCCTGAGTTCCCTGCCCTTTTTCCAGAGGTGATAAATGCTCTTTTCCTCCCTGAGTTCCAGCCAAATTTCTCTGTTCAGCCATGCCAGTCTCTTCCCCACTGGCTTGTCTTTTGGCACATGGGGATTTCCTTCTTGAAGAATGTCAAGCCTTCCTGGACCCCTTTGCCCTTCAGGGCTGCTTCCCAAGGGACTCTCAATCAGTCTCCTAAAAAGACTAAAGTCTGCTCTCCAGAAGTCCAAGGTGGTAGTTCTGCTGTCCCCCTTCCTTATTTCTCCAGTATCAAAAAGTCTGTGCCTTCATTATAGCTGGGTCCAGATGGCCTCAGCTGTCACACCCCCCACCGGTCCTTCTCTGCTCACAAACAGCAAGTCCAGTGGGGCAGCTTCCCTGGCTGTCTCAGTTTCACCTGTGTCAGGCAGTTCTCTTCCACACACTCCAGGAACCTCATAGACTCATAGTCTTCTCTCCGTTGTGTTGTGGTTCCAGCAGACATCTGGTAAGTTAAAGTCCCACACAAGAACAAGGCCCAGTGATTGTGGGGATTTTTCCAGCTGCTTATAGAATGTTTTGTCTGCCTTTTCTTCCTGCTTGGTCAGTCTATGACAGTCATTGACATTCCCCTTTAACCATAAACATAACCATAAACATAAGCATTCAATCTTATCATTGTGATGCCTTTATCAGCCTGAAATGCACAGCAAAATGCACACTGAAATGCACACATGATGTAGGGCTATGACACTTTTAAAGGTTTAGCATATTAGCATAATTGACAAGAATCCCTAATTAGAAATACAGTTAATGAAGTAATTCCCCCCTTGATTTAGACTCCTACTGAAGCCTCCCCCCTTAGTTCTAGCCCCACATTGTTTATGTCTACATACACAGGAAAGCAGAAGAATCGTCTCGGCTCACTGAAGAGGTAAGATTAGAACAGGATTCCAGGAATGTGCCTGTCTTAATACAGTACAGGAAAAGTACTGAAGTAAACTAAGAAACTATGTAAGTATTCAATACAATAATAGTCTAAAAAGCTATGAATATATGAGAAATATTTTAAAAACAAAGATCTTGTGGCATCAATTGCCATCATTAAGCTCTAGGCAGTCAAACCACTCCCTCACACACAGGGTTACCACAACACTTCCCTTTCCTTGTCTGTCCCTTCTGAGATGTGTACAGCCACCCGTTGCAGCACTCCAGTCATGCGAGTTATCCCACCATGTCTCTGTGATGGCAACTATGTTGTAGTTCTCCAGCTGCACCATGGCTTCCAGCTCTTCCTGTTTGTTGTCCATGCTGTGGGTATTGGTGTAGGTGCACGTCAGTTGATCCATTGATCCCACCACCTTTTTGGAGGGAGAAGCTCTAATTCCTTCGTGACTATTCTCAGATGATTCCATGGTTTCTAACCCATCAATAACCCTTGCTTCTTTGCTGCCACATCCATCTCCATCCCTTCCCAAGCATGGAGATGACAGATTGAAGGACCTCACTAGCACCCCATCTCTAACACTGGTGCACTGCCCCCCAGCTTATCTCTAGTGAGCCTGGGTTATTCACCTTCGTAGTTTTTCTCACTTTGTCTTTTCACTGCCCTGTTCCCCACTCAGCAGCACTTTCCTGCTGCTCTTCCCTAACTCCCCAGCCTCCCTGCCACCACAGGTGGGTGATGATGAGGTAACAAAGAACAGTTACGGAGAAGGGAATCCCATTCAAGAATAAGAGTTGGGTTCTTAGAAAGCAAAGGTTATTGGGTTGGAAGCAATCACTCTGGAACAGTTTCTGGCTTGAGTGATGTTAGACGATCCCTGGTAACCCAAGAATCTTCAGTATAGAGTGATGTTATCCCATAGGACAACCATGGTAGTAGAAAGGCCAAAACTGGAGGAGCAGCTGTGTTGAGAGGAGCGACATTTAGATTCCACTACATTGTTTGAAGGCATTTTTTATGTAGCCAAGCAATTAAAAAAAAAAGCAAACAATCATTGGCAGCAGCAGCAACCATCTTCTGAACAGTAGTGGACACAATTATTATTTGTTCTGAGCATGGTTTGTTTCTGTGGGTAAGACTCTGCAATAGAGCACCTTCACGTATCCCCTGTTCCGTGTCAATAGACTGAAACGGCTAAACTGGCAGTTAATTATTTCAGGGGAATATCTCACATGATTTTGCAACAATAGCACATGACTTTCATTTGAGCATCCTCTATTAATAAGTTCTACAAACCAGAGGATGTCACAAAGCCTTTCTATTGCTTCAAGTAGCTCAGTCTGATACTGCTATGGGCTGTCTGCCTTCTCTGAGCTGGGAAAATGGGATGGAAAGGCTTCACTTCTGCTGCTCTGATGATATATTTGTCCAGATTTAACTTGGCCCATTTTCTTTTCCATTCTCCATATAGTATTACCATTGGCATGGTGCTCTTCTCCAACAGCACCTGATGCTGTGTATTTGTATATGTATTACAAGGACAAAAGGGACCAAGTGTGATCATCTAATCTGACCTCCTTTTTCAGGACAGGAATAGCCCTGTGTTAATTAATTTTCTTTTAAGTAGAATATACAGTTTTAAAGAAATTTTAGAACCTGCATTACTGTCTTCTGGTGGTCATGAATTCACCACAGTTTCAGGCAAATTATATAAGCCTGGGTCTACCTGACCCTGGAAATTATGGATAATCACTACAAAGAAGCTGCTGCTGTAGAGGAGCTGAACTGAACTTACTAATGCTAATGGTAATGCTGACATTGACACACCAAGAGGCTGTAGCTTAATCACCACAGATAAGCAAACACTCATGCATACAGCACCTACAGGCAGTCTTAGAGACTAAAATGCACATGAGGTCTGTGGTATGAAAGTCTCAGTCCAGGTGGATGATCCTGCAGCTGTCAGTGGGACAGCAGCACCTCCAAGATTTTTCCAGATGCCCCCACAAATCATCACTTCCCTCAGCATAGATTCACATGGTTCCACTTCCTCTCCTTCCAAGTGAGATCTTAAACTACAGACTGAAGCGTTATGTTGACTTCTGGGATTTTATTTTGCAATTTGGTTTCCACTGGGAGTCTACCCTGTTATTCAATGGCTTTCTGGAAGGAGAAGAATTAAAACCCACAAGACTTCAGAGAATGCAGACAGCTCTAGAGGAAATCTACACTATTGGCTTTCCTTCATTGAATTGCACAATCCCCTGAAACCATCTAATTTCAACTGTTCCTCATGGACTTTGTATTTCATTCTCTCAAGTTCTCTCTAGGAAAAGTGCTCTATCTCCCTCTTCTTCAGAGACTTTATTTCACTCTGGTAATGGCACTCTTCTGTCATGTTTCTCAGGCTCCTAATTTTGACAAAGTATCTGTTCACCTTCACAGCCTTGCTGTGAGACCCCCAAGTGGAGAACTCAAAGGTTCCCGGACCCAGCAGAATCTCCAAATCTTCCCCATTGTGGATCATCTCCTGGAAGCTGTATCAGAAAGATACAGGATCTCCACTTTCAGACTGCAGGTGACACTATGTGCATCTCCCTGCCAAACTGCCTTTCTCACCAAATGGTGTCTTATACCAAAGGCATATGTAGCTATCTGCCTATCTTTGTATCTTGTTCTGTCAGCAAGATTTCTGCCAGATCTTTTATATATTAATATATTAACATATTAATGCAGTCTGATGTCAATAAACCAGCTTTCAAATTAACAGTTGAACAGGTTCAACTTCATAAGCTTTGCCCTTTCTGCTATATCTTTGAAGGATTACAGGGTTTAAAGAGGCACGGCCAACTCTTCAAACAGTTCCCCAGAGCTGGTGTCTCAGGGATCGGTTTGCCCCTACTGGTGCTACAGAAGGGTTTGTTGAGCACACTTCACTCACTGAGACTGCACAGATCTGGTGCCTAGATCTCCCTGGCCCATGCAGGCAGCACAGACAGGACTGGGCTGTGATTCGGAAGGTCTCCACACATGGGAAGGGTGCTCCAAGTTGACTATCCTGCACCAGCACATAGCAGTCGTGTATAGGCACTCACACTATATGGCATCACTGTTACCTCCAACCAAGCATCCTTGGTTCACACACAGGGAGTTTTCTACCTATCCCCTCTCATGGGTCATAAAGCAGATGGATCATGAGGTGGCCCCAGATGCCTGTGGGTGTTAGGCTGAGCTCAGGCAGGCATGTGGGGCTCAAGCCCTTGCTCAGAAAAGCTTGGAGTGGTGCTGTGCTGGCTGCACACTGTCAATACAGGCAATACAAGCTATCTCACAGCTCATTACAGAAACTGAGCCAAAGGGAAGGTACGTTCCCAGCTTATCAGGCCACCTCCTCTGTGAGCTCTCTGATCTACTTTTCCAGTGATTGTTCCTGACCTAGGAGAAGCCCCTGAGAAATCTCACCGTTCATAGCCTGCAGCTAAATGGGCATCTGCAAGCAGCCATGGTGGGGAGACAGCAGCATGGCACATGAAGTCTGATTAATGAGATGGAAAATTCCACTCTTCTTCATCACAGCACACCATGCTGAAGAACTTGGGAAGCAAACCAGCCGTGTGTTTATCTGCTTGCCAGGCTGCTGCTCTGCTTTAGTCCCATGAATTGTGTACATTTGCCAGGATACCTGCACTATCTGCTCAGTCCTCTTTTAGCACTGTGATAAGAAGTACCTCTGGAACAGCATCTTGCATACTTTGCTCTGCTTTGAAATACTTTTTTAGCACTGCTGACAGTCAATGCAGTACAACATGAAGGGTGAGGCTCCAGCATGGGGACCAACAGAACCGACTTCTCCTTCAACTCTGGCCATGCTGAATACAAGAAACCTGTTTCACTGATGCTTGCACTCCTTGCACCTCTTCTAAGTGATCAGCTCTGGACATCTCATCCCAGGTTAACTCAAACCCTGCCACCTCACGTAAAACTGGTCAAACTTAAAGACTCTTCTTACTTAAAGACATGAATGATAAATTGACTAATGAATGCCAGCCTTTCAAGAATTCAAGAATCCTGGCTGATGGTCTGAAAGTCTGTGTGCTCCCAGCAACCATTGCTTTGACTTATTTGCCCCTCTTCCCGGTGCTTTCCCACAAACAAACACACTCTTACCTCTCTAATCTGCAGCTGTGCTCACAGCAGGTTTGTGTAGCTCCCTGTGAAGAGGTGAGAAAAACATGCGAGTGTCTGGACAGAAAAGCCTTGTGCCACAATGTCACTCAGGTCACCAGTGTACAGCCAGTGCTAACCAATGGGAATAAATCTCATGGGGATTACACAGCTGTAAGTCCTGGAAACTATGCTTCACACTGTCAGTATGCTGGTTCCCTTGCAATACTATACAATGAAATTATACAAAACCAGCAAATGAAGAATTCACTATTAACATATAATATTATTCAGACTCTCCCCTCTAACACTCCTAAACCATGGAGTGTCTCACTTGCTAATGGCCACAAGGCACCCGCTGCCTCTGATCACAGCAGGGAAGAGGAAATGCAGAGCAAGTGGCTCCACAAGCGATCCTGATCCCGATCCTGGCGGGGGAGGGAGGCCAGCTGTCCACCTTGTAGCAGAAACATGCTTAGGCACTGCCAAGAAGGGGAACGAGCCTCAGGAAAGAAGTGTTCTCTGAGGGATTTTACTTAGGCACGCAGTAACAAGGTTATTTAGTAAGGCTTCAATTCCATTATGTGCTTCCCTTGGATGAGGTTTTATACATATATATGTTTCATCCACATGTTTAAAACATTGTCTCAAAAACCAGTCGATGGGGGATGTCTGTTAGCACTTTCCAGGTCATATAATTTAAAATGTGGTGTCAGAAAAGACAATTAAATTTAAAGAAGTGATGCTTGCTCAGTCTAGCCAACCAGGCATCTAGCACAAAAAATTACATACCAAGTTCTGGTTAAAATGCATATTTTGCATAGCTGTCAGAGAAAATGTAAAGGATTGATAGAAAGCAGTGACATAGCCAATATACTCCCTTAGGCAGTTCAGCTCCTTTACAGCCCAAGAGCAAAGCTACTTCTTGAAGGTCAGAAGTGTATGAACGTCTGTTCACAAAACCTGGATTCATGCAAAATCTCTAAGGACAAATTATATTAGTGAGATCCTATACCCTCATCCCCTCTTCCTGTGTTGGTGGGAAATGCACTAAATCTCTGAAAACCAGAAATAAGAAAGAGTATTTCTGATGCTTTCAAGTCCCTTAACATCTTTAATGCTTCCCTGGATCAGGAATCCTGCCCACATTTGGGATCTCCTGTATGATTAACTAAGTCTTCATGCAAAATTGAGCAGAGTATTACCTTTACAAGGTGCTCGCCATACCTTCACTCTGTAGACCTGGAGTAAAGCTTGTGGAGGGCTCGGGGGAGCTCAGAGTGGCTCAAGAACCAAGCTCTGCCTGCTCAGGTCGAATGACAGGCTCTGCCCACTTCCAACTGCCCAGTAACGCCAGGCACCGAGCTTTAGGAAATGGAAAGAAATCTTTTGGAGAGGAGGGGCTAGCCACAAGCATCACATCCACAGCTCGTTTCTCATTCCTTCTTTGTGCCCGTGACCTCCGCTGGCCCCGGCGAGTGAGGCCCCGTTCCAGTCGCAGCGCGAGGCCGCTGCCCAGGCCCGGGCGGCACGGGCTCAGGGCAGGCCGCAGCCAGCGGGGCCCAGGCCGTCCCCCAGTGCTCTGTGCAGAGCGGCACGGCTGGAGCACGCACTCCTAGGGCTCAGGGAAATGCCGGACGATGGCGGCGTCTGAGGGCAGCAGGGGCTGCAGCGGTAGAACACAAACAAGAGCCAGGAGGCCTTGATAGGGAAGATGTGTGCGAATGTCTTTACAATTTGATGGGTTGACGTCTTTGAAATGGGTCTTAATGTCTCCACTAACTTCAAGCAGCAGGTTTGTTGCAGAGCCCACACAGCCTGACTCCTGAAACAGACAAGTGGAGGACTCTGCACAAGCCTGAACTTCTGAACTTTGGAGTAAAATGACAGGTTCAAGGGGGGATATGTGGTAGGGGGATCGGGAAGGCTGTAGTTCCTAGTACTTTGGCCAACGAGGAAAGGAAGAGGGCAACATGCGGTCAGGAGTTTAGGATAAAAGGGAGGCTGCGCCCTCCAAAACCTCCAGAGAGACCCCATGTGGATATGCCCCAGTGAACTCTCTCCTTTTATTTGAATAAAGTTGCAGGAGTCCTCTATCTCCTTTGTGGACACTGGCTTCTCACAGTGAGATTTTACACACAATTGCTTCTCTGCCAATTTGGAGGAACCAGTTTCCACAGACCTGACTGTGGGTGAAAGGCAATGAGGCAATCTACCACATGTTATTCTGCACTTTTCATAGCCTGCCTTCACTGTTACGGCGATACTGTCTGCAGCCTTCCTACCTCCATCAGGATCACACTATTAGCAAGGAAGGGATGGCCAATCATTCAGCAGTTTCGCATTTCTAATTATTTTAGGCCAGTGAGGTACAAGGCAGTCAGCAATGCTGCTTTGCAGAAAACAGTACCTGAGGAAGGTCCACCTCTGCCCTGCATCTTACACACCTAATTTTCCACTTGAAAAATTTCCTTTCTGGTTCTAGAGGCCAGCTGTCATAAACACACTTGTTGTGGCTCAGATCTGCTTGAAACCTGATGGACCTCAGCAGCAGAATGGCAAAAATAATCTGAATAGTCTTTGTAGAAGATGCTTACTTATACTGCTTTGAAACACAAAAGGTTTGACTACTGGAGACTGATACTGGATTTATACAGTGTTGCTGTGAAAGTCTGTGTAAGGTTGTGTGGCAAAGCTGAGGAAGGAGGCTGATAGTACATTTTGAATGTGTTTACATCAAACTTTGGAAGTCCTGAAAGCTTTTATAAAGCTATTATTGAAAAGGACCAGAAAAATGTGTTCCTTCTGGGTTTTGTTTACATCAAAACTCATGTTTTCATATTTCAGGAAACTTTTTGTTGAACAGAGACAGTTGCCTTCTCTGCATAAATCTTGCATCTGAAAACTTCTGTTGGCCACCCTAGCACTTTCTCATTTCTAGTTTGCACACGAGGACTTAGCTTGGAAAAAGGGTAACTCATCTTTTAATCGGAGATGGCACCCAGCAAACATGATGTAGAATGAAAGAGACAATCATTCATGTCCAGCATGGAAAGCATGCAACAATGCTGGTATTCGTGATATTTACTGAACTGCAGAGATCAGGGTTCTTTTGCTGGAGATTCAATCTTTATGGTTACAAAACATCCCCTGGATGAAAACAGAGTGCATCTTGTCCTCCTCTCCACTCCACCCTGGAACCACACCTTATATCCCCTCCTCAGGAGTGGCCAGTTTTCAACAGCATCGCACACAGGGCCAGTGTGTGAGATGAGGTCATAACAGCCCATGATAACACCTCCATGCCAACAATGGCTTTGTGTACTACTACCTTTTCACAGGTTGAATCCCTACCAGGTGACCAGGTGACATGGCTTCATTTCTGAAGGTTAAAGTCTTACTAACTAACAATAAGGTCTTCTTCTACATTATCTTGTCAACGTACACAACAGCAGACCAAATATGGCAGGCCTTAGACATGTCTTCAGTCCCTGACACACAAGGTACTGGAGCAGATCTTCATGGAAGCAATGTTAAGGGACATGGAAGACAAGGAGTTGACCTGAGACAGGCAGCACAGCTTCACCAAGGGCAAGTCATGCCTGACCACTTTGGTGGCCTTCCGTGATGAAGTTACTGCAATGATTGACAAGGGAAGATGACCAATTTTATCTACTTAGACTTCTGTAAAGCCTATGACTCAAATCTGTCTGTGATTCTATTACCATACACTTGCAGATTTAGAGTCTTTCTTTTGTGGTCTTGTGCAGAGCCTTCTTTAAACGTCAATAGGCTGCAATCCTGAGGCTGGGTGCTACAACACAAGGTACTAAAGCAGGTACCCATTCAGAGATGCTAAACAGAGAGGCAAGAACACAGTGAATTGTATAAGCACAGCCAAAACCACAGAAGTACAATTTTTCAGTAAGAAATTGTGAAAAATCAAGTACTTGCTTCCCCATCTAGTGGTTATATTCAGAAGAAAGAATGTTCCAGTAAATATAAGGTGCCAGTCTCTGGAGGCTGGGGCTATATGCATGCACTAAGATCAAACACCACAAATGTGATCTTACGTGTTTTTGCACATTGATCTTATTTAGATGGACAAAGAGCTGCAGTTATAACTGTTCATGTCCTCTTCCCCTTCTATCTGCACAGCCCATTTTAGAGAATCTTTTAAGAATGAAAGAAATCAAATATATCACAAAATCATAGAAAGGTATAGGTAGGGCAAGACATTTTGTACTTTAAGTTGCTGCTTGAAAGAAAGCTGTCTTCAAAGTTAGATCAGGTTATTTAGTTGAATTTGATCCAGCTAAATTTGAAAGTCTCCAAGGATGGAGATCAATCACCTCAGTGAATATACCACCTCAGTCCACATACCAGTACTGCTCCACCAGTTTGGGAAAGCACTTCAAGAAAACAAAGTGCTAGCAAAAAAATGCTCCCAAGTCCTGCCAAGGAATGGGAATGCAGCTCCCCTTTTTCTTGCACACTGTGATGTCTGCAGAGGAAGATACTGTTTGCATTTCAGCTCTTAGGTTGTGCCAAGAACAGGCTCAAACTGCCAGGGTCTCCCATCAATGCAGGGTGGTGAGTGAGATTTCTATGCTTTTTCATTCAGACCTTGAATAGCCCTAATTACTGACAGCTTTGCTTATGCTTTCAGGCTCTATGGAGTCCTGGACCAGTGTGCCTGGAGAGACACAGCTCAGGAGCAGCACTGACATTGCAGGTTAATTAGAGAAGTGAACCTCAGACTATGAATGCTTCTAAGGCATTTCTTTGTATTTGTGAGTAGACTTAGTTGCCCTTGCACAGATGCACTTTGCTAGAAGCAAGCCACAACTTGTAACAACCCAGCCTGCTTCCTCTGAGAAAAAACATTGGGAAGGTAGCTTTAATAACCCTCCCATAGTGTTTTTAGCCCTTTGCCCCCAGGTCTTGTGTTCTGTCAAATCCCTTCAGTCCCTCATGGTGAACAATCCGTTTCCATTCCAGTTCCTTTGCTCTCAGGGCCTCATAAACCTCCTTCTTGTTATCCCAGACCACCATCTAGTGGGTGCTGGAGATCCCACCACAGGGATAGCCCAGCCAGGGAGGAGGGCTATGCCATGGCCTAAGGACACCAGGCTGCTCTTTTGAGCAGTGCTTAAGTGATGCCTGGATGAGCAGCGCTGTGTGCCAGCAGAACATTGGTTATATGCAAAGCATTTAAGAGAAAAAACCGTCCCCTTTGTGTCAGTGGTGCCTTGGCCCATGCTGTTATAAGATCTGCAGTTGAAACTGCATACAATTCTTGGAAATGCTGAGTAAGCCACCAAATAGCCCCTTATTTTTATAAAGCCGGATTGAATTCTGGAGTGTGTTGAGCATGTGAGTAGGTTCATGCATGAATCAATTCCCTCATAAGACATATTGATCATTCCACTTTAGCAAGTATTTTACCTTGTGAATTTTCCCACTGAAATAATTGAAAATTCTTGCAGATGGGGATACTAGAAGGAACTGAATTTAATAACAACCTGAAAACCTTCTGAAACTGCACCAGATACTAAAGAAAAGATGAGGCTGTGTAGCTGGTTGGTTCCTCAAAACTGTCATGAAATTACCTGTTTCCTTACAGCTGGAGAAAGCTTTCCTCAGGGAAAAATTTATGATTCAGTTCTCACAAAGGAGGAAACAAATGCTTCATAAGAAATCCATTGCGGAGTTAGAACCTCTGAAAACATTAATGGTGGTAACCAACATCACTGTCATGTTGTTAAAGACCCTCAGACACGGGGTGTATGGCCAGCCCCACCCCAACACCCCCCATTACTTTAGGGTTAGGGTTACATGCAACTGTTAAGTGTCCAGGGATGAAGCACTGCCTTCACATTGCATGTTGCCTGAAAGCAGGTTAACAGATGTATTTTATTTATTATTGTAATTTCCAGCAAACAAGTCTTTGAAAATACATGGCTGGGCCACTGCTCAGTCACCCAGTGTAATTAATATAGCAGTTTCTGGCTCAGGGTCATGATGTCACAGGAGGTGTGAGCTGCCACAAGAGGGAGCAGGACTTTAACAAAATATTCTGAAGTGCCTCTGTAAGACCCACAAAAATGATCTGGCAGCTGGGAAAGCAAGTGACATCGGTCACTTGAGTGGAACATAAATCCATGCTGCTGTTGAAAAAGGAAGCCCTTCTCCCCTTAAGGCTGCTTGTCCTTGTCAGCTCTCCCATGTCATGAGTTATCTGAGAAATAACTTCATCAGTTCAGAAACAAGTTAAAAAAATAGGTCTCAACTGAATCAACTCCAGCAGAACCTAACTTAAAAAGAGTCCTGGGTATATTTCACAATTAATAATAATTACTGTACTACTGAAAATAATAGAGATGTGGGCAGAATGGACATCTGGAGGCCTCAGGTACAGGTTCTGCTTGATCTAGGTCAGCCACCAGAAGCAGACAAGATAGTATATTAACTGACCTACATGATCTGAGCATCTAGAAACTGCCTTCTTGTCCAGGACACTGGTAGAGCAATAGAGCTAGAAACGAGATAGTGATTACCTGTGCTGCTGTCTTCACTCTAGAGCCTCTGTTTCTTTTCTTGTTGATGAATGCTTACACTTATGGATCAAAATGCCACTGTCATGCTATGGAACAACTGTGAATGCTCCAGGGACTGAGTCCATCCAAATGACAGTCTCAGAAGCAGAAAGCTTTCAAACAGACTGGCTTGGTTTTGGCTGGGGTTTTCTTTGTGAGGTGGTGGCTTTTTGCCATTGTGGGGGTTTTTTGTTTGTTTGTTCATTTGTTTTTCTTTTGTTTAGTTGGTTGGATTTTTGTGGGGGGGTTTCTGGTGGTTTTTTTGGTGGGGCTTTTTGGGGTTTTTTTGTGGTTTTATTGGTTTTGTTTTGTTTTGTTTGGGTTTGGTTTTTGTCTTTTTGTTGTTGTTGAGTTTTTTTTTCGGGTTTTTGTTTTTTTTTTTTTTCTTTGAGAGCTTAGCTATGGAAAAATATTTAATTTGTCAAAGTCATAGTGACTTTTAGGCCATGTCCCTTTAGAAATACTGACCTAACAATAGTACTAATCAGAAAGTATGGCATTTATAGTATCTTAATGGCATGCACCCAAAATAGATTCTAGTTATATCAGCAAGTTGACAAGCTCATAGGGTACAGATAACTCTTGTAATTAATTTCTAAAAGTCACAAGAACTGTGAAGTTGGTGTGGGTGGAGTTTACTTTTTATTGAAATAGTAAATTGCTAGAATCACATTTATCCTAGTATTACTACAGATTTACTTGAAGGTAAATTAAATCACAATCAGAAACCTCCCAACACTGTTAGGATAAAACTGTTAATTTTCCTCTCTTATGTTAATGATTCTGAGAAGTATGGGCTCTAATTAGAACATGAATAGAGAACACACTGTGACCTGCTGGTTAAGTGTAGTGTAACTTTCTGAGGTACATTCTTTCTAAAGCACTCCCCTTAAATAGGTCACATCACTCACTATGCTGGTACCATGCTTTCATTAGAGAAGCACAGGACAGTAGTTCCTATAATTAAAGTTACCCAACATTTTCATGATAAAAGCATGTTCACAGTTTCTTATAGATTTAATAGGTTTTAATGCTCTAAAGTGAAATTTTCTGTAATGGATATCTGTATCAGAATAAGTATGTAAATTAAAAACCTAATTATTGTTTTTTAGACACATAATAAGTAATTACTCTGACTCTCACTTTTCAATACTAGTGTTTGGCTCAGTTTGTAGACATGTCTGCTTTGGGAAAGGAACTTAATTCCATAAAGACTGGAGCTAAGTCAGCCATGTTGTATTTCCCTGAAAATTAGTTTTTGTATGAATAGAAATAGGGGAAGGAGATGGGCTTTAAGGTTCCTTGGAACCCAACCCATTCTGTGATGATTGTTTTTTCTAAATTAGTGCTATTCATTTTTTCTTACCAAGTTTTGTCAGTTTGCTGTTATATTCCTGATGGACAATTCCCTTAGCAGGCAAACCAGATGGTTTCAATGCATGGTACTTACAAAAGGAATCAGGAGCCTGGCCCTTGGATTCTGCCTTATGCTAGTGTGATAGCTTGTGCAGGATGTAGTCAGATGATGGGCACCGTGCAAGCTGTTGTTAAATGAGCCTTGAAGAAATCATTAGGGGTAAGACGAGAATCATGGATTGCTCAGTTTCTACCCCGTGCCAGATGCTGTTGACTAATGCATAGAGACTGAGACCATGCAGTCAGGGGAGCTCTGGTGCACCAAAGCAGCCAACAAAATATGGGCCACCATCAAGAGAACGAGAGCACTAGCGTGGTTATATACAGTACTCTTTGGACTGACCCTCTGTGACCATACAACACTCTAGTGCACCTACATTTTGAGCAGTCTGGACTTCTGTAGAGCTAGACGTCACAAAGAACAGCAAACACAGATATACGGGATGGAGCAGCATCCTCCCAAAATATGAGAGTTTGTCTTTAGTCTGAAGAGGAGGCTTGAAAAGGTATGATCCATGACTGAAGTGAATGGTATGAAGCTGTGTCAAAGGAGGTTTTGGTTGGATATTAGGCAAAGGTTCTCCCAGAGGGTGGTCAGGCATTGACCAGGCTCCCCACGGCAGTGCTCACAGACTCAAGGCTGCCAGGCCTCAAGGAGTGTTTGGACAATGCTCTCAGGACCAGGGTGGGATAGTTGGGCAGTCCTCTGCAGGGCCAGGAGCTGGACTCGATGATTCCACTCGGGATATTCGATGAGCCAATGTTCAGGCTGACAGCATCCCAGAGGAGTCATGTCCCAGAGCAGATGCTGCACGGAGACTGCTGTCCCGTGTCCGGCCCGGGCACCAGGAGCAGCTCATGGCCTGCATGCCTGGGCTCCACAGCCACGGGAGGAAGTGCGGAGGGCAAGGCCGCGCACTAGACGGAGACCCTCGGGCAACTGGGCCCGCTCCAACGACCGCAGCCGCCACAGTATACACCGTGCAAGGGCCGCAGGGAGCGATCGGGCCAACGGGGACCTCGTAACGAGCCAGCCCACGCTGACGCTGCCCACACCTCCCGCCCGGAGCCGCGCAACCGACTGAGCACCGCACTGAGCCCGCGAGACCGCCAGGGACGGCCCCGCCCTCCGCGCACGCGCGGCGCCGTCCCGAAGCGGCCGAAAATCGGGGCGTGCGCGGCGCGCGGGGCCCGCCGTGAGCGGTGCCGTCCGGCCGCGCGATGCATTGTGGGCGGCTGAGGAAGTAAAATGGCGGACCTGGCGAACGAAGGTAGGCGGGAGCTGCAGGCGTCGCTATCCTGGCCCACAGCGGCCTCGCGCTGCCGCGGGCCTGGCTTGGCCTGGCCCGGCCAGGCCCGGCCAGGCCACACCAGACCAGACCAAGCCAGGCCAGGCCATCCGATCCGCGTACAGGGACGCGTCCGGGAGCGCCATCTCCCCGCGGCCGTCCCGGTCCCAGCGGGGCGAGCGGTCGGACAAAGGGAGCGCCTTGGACGGGCCACCGCGCTGTCCGCGAGGTGCGGGCGGACGGAGCCAGGCTGGGACTGCGTCCTTAGGTGCCTCCCGCGAGTCGGTGGCTTTGGGCTCGCGATGCAGCGACTCCCGAGGCCGGTGGCCGTCGGTGAGTCGGTGTTCCCTGGACGCAGACAGCGGGCCCGGCGCTGAGCACGGGCCCTGGAGCGCGGCAGCGAGCGCTGCGTCTCGGTCCCGGCTCTGAGCCGCTTTGTGCCCCGCCTTATCCAGTTGCTTTTTGAAGTTATTGTCCACAACTTTCGCACCACTGTAAATCTTTCCTTTGCTTACACTCATGTTAATCCTTTCTTTAGTTAAAGGATTAGTAGAAAGGCTGTATAAAACAAGGCGGGGTATCATAGTAGATGCATTGTATTTTTCTGAGCTGAAAACATTAGAGGTCCACTAGTAAAGAGGCTTCATTTTTTTTCTGAAGAGCATTAGGAGAACCTGGGCTGCAGTACTGCAGTATTTGGGTATTCTGCCCAAATGTGTGTACAGCGGTGTTTTAAGTGGCAGTGGGTATCCATATTTTGCCTTTGGGAATGACAGGTGTCTCTCAGTGTTTTGGCAAAAGCCAGTTTGCTCTGCTGTCTCTGTTGTTTCTCATCATTCCTCTCAGCTAATGGAAAGGGAAAGAAATGCCCAGAGGGAGATGAATGAAAGTGTGTATGAGGCCCCCTTTTTTCAGCACTGTTTCTTACTTTTGAATTGCCACTGTGTCAGTGGCAATTACTGTTCTGATATTAACGTTAAACAAGAGGAAGCAAATAAATATTGTAGATGCAGCCTTCAAAGATGAAGCCTACAAGCAACTAACAATACAATTACATTTAAGTTAACAAATCCTGTGATGCAGCATGTTTTGGGCTGTTGGCTTCCAGACTCAGGATGAGTTGTCAGTGCCCAAGGAGTGGTCTCGACGATAAGTGGTCTCGAGAATGGTAGTAGCCAAATCTGTAATGACTATATGTGAGAAACTTAATGTCATATTTAATTTATATACTGCTATTATAATGACCTTCTAATAAATTTGAATGGGTTCAAATTTGTTGTTTTAGAACCAGAAGCTTGGCAATAACTATCTTAAGTCACGCAAGCCCCTCACTTTACCCCCCCTTTCTGCTGGGGAACATTAAGCTCAACAGTTTGATACTTATTACATCTTTTGATGATGACCCTTCGTGTATTTCTATCTCTACTTCTGTTTTTCTGCAGGGTCTTATAGACTGTCTGGGATGGCGGGGGGAGTGTGATCAGTGTGATCCTATCCTTACGACCCTTTCCTGTCTCCAGAGACGTATTCACCTGTGAACCTTCTTAGTTTATATTTGCTGACTTTCCAGAGTTGTCACCTTCGTCTGTTGCTGTTCTGTTTCTTGTTGCAATAAGAATGTGATACAATCTTTCTTCAGATGAAGCAAGATCAGCTTGCTTTGGAACTGTTGTCTCCTGCTCATTCTAGTATCATTGACAGTTGCTAGTTTTGTTCCCTTCAGTTCCATTTTTGAGGTGTATGTTCTCTGTATAACAGTGGGAATACATGCGCTTCCTGTAATCTGCATCTTTCTGCTGAAACTCGGAGAATTCTGTAGTCTTTCTACTTGGCTTATTTGCAGTCTCTGTCATGGCAAGGATCTTCTCAGGTGACTGTTTTCTCCTCATTCTTAAACACATCAGTTAGTTTTATTTTCCCATTGTTGTGCCCAAGTGTTTTCATCTGAATATGTGAAGTAACTATTTTGGTACTGATAATTCTTTGACCTTCTGCTTCATATTGGTCTTCTATTGTTTATAGTATTTGATAGCTCAGTGTTCACGTTCACAAAAAAGTGTGATTACGGCAAAGTTCTTTATGTTCCTTAATCTTGATTGGTCTGTACAACAGTGCTGTCTCAATCATACTTAGTTGTGAGTGTGAAGCTAATTATTCTTTGACACCTGGTAGACACAAGTACCTGAATGAAGTTTCAGTCATTCTTGCAGACTGTTTTTGTTTGGCGTGTTTAAACAGTAGCTTTTATTGCTTGTTCGTGCAGGTGAAATTCAAGATTCTTGCCTGTTGGATTACTGCAACAAACCTTTTTCTGGCCTTGAAAGGTGCTGAGTTTCATGCTGCCTGTGTCCTCTCATCTTCCAATACAAAGCTCTTTTAACCTGTAACTTTTACCATGACTCCCATCTTTTCAGTTCATTGATTGGTGTTTCTCTTTCCAACAGTATATTGGTTATCTTTACCTTCTAGGTTCTGATGTCTCAGACTATTGAATGTCTTAAATCACCACTGAGCAGTCAGTACTGCCTCCAAGTAACCATTCTACCAATGTCCTTTGCAATTTCAAACTGTTTTAATGGATGATCTTTCTGTGATGGATTTCTTCAAAGCTACAAGCATTTTCTCTAATAATTACTTTGTTCTTTTCATTCTTTTTATTCGTCAAGTCTTTTTCATTCACTTGTCTTTCCTTTGTTTCTAGTGAGTAGGTGAAACTACTCCCCTACCTCTTTATATTGGAGTGATGGCCAACTGTGTCTTGACAGAAGAAGGTTGTTGGTTTAAGGGGGTTCTCTACTGCACAGAAGGGGGCTGAACGATGAGGTAGTCCTAGTGCCACTTTCCAAAGGAATTTGTACATTGAAGTTTCCTAGGAACAGATCCTGGTCTTGACATTGCCTGTCATGGTGGGAGATGAGCTGATAAGTGTGGAGCTAATGAAGAAGAGGAGAGAGTAGCTTCTCCCTAGCTGTGTGAAGCTTGATCAACTTTACTGCAAAGATTTAGTGACATTGTGATAAAGGTTTTGGGGACTGTCGTTGCGAAGGTGATTACTGAAAACCAGGATTTTAGAATCAAAGGCACAATTGTTATTGGTACTAACGTATAAAGTAGTTACTGAATGTTCTTACAAACTTTCTTTGAAGTCTTTGGTCTTCACTGCCACATGTGTGAAGTGTCAGTTTTGAGAATCCAGCTAGAGTACCAAAGAGAACTAGCGACTCCCTGTCAGTCCTATATATTTGTGGGAATGCTTTTCTCATTAACTTGCAGCTAATACACAACTAGTAATTTGCTTATCTATAACTTACTGCCAAAGCTGCACTTTTAAGACAACAGGATCCCCTTGTGTGGGGAACGAACTACTTTATCTTTTCAATGGCTGAAAGGTGATACAAAATTTTGCTCAGGGCGAAAATTTGATGGATGTGTTCACATTTCCCTTTCAGGGGGTGTCTGCAACTGATTTGGCTTTATGAAGTTGCTGAGCATACAGTTCATAATCATAACATGTTTACTGTATGTAACTGCCTTAAGTTAATTAGAGGATAGAGAGCAGTGCTGCAGGAAGGGACCTAGGGGTTCTGATCGATAGCAAGTTGGATCTGAGTCAGCAGTGCCTTGGAGCCAGGAGGGCCAGCAATGTCCTGGGGGGACATCAGGTCAGCTGAGTGAGGGAAAGACTGTGTCTCTCTGCTCTGCACTGGGGCAGCCACACCTTGAGTTCTGGGGGCAGTTTTGGGCATCACAGTATAAAAAAGACATTATGCTAGTAGAGAGTGTCCAAAGAAGGGCCACAAGGATGGGGAAGGCTCTAGAGAGGAAGCCGTATAAGGAGCTGCTGAGGGCACTTGGTTTGTTCAGCCTAGAGAACGGAAGGCTGAGGCGAGACCTCAATGCAGTCTTCAACCTCTGCATGAGGGGAGACTGAGGGGCAGGTACCAATCTCTACATTCTTGTGACCAATGACAGAGCTTGAGGAAACAGCATGAAACTGAGTCAGGTGAGGTAAAGCTTGGATACCAGGAAAAGGTTTTCCATCCAGAGGGAGGTTGAGCACGTAAGGCATCTCAGGGCAGTGGTCACGGCACCAAGCCTGAGTTGAAGAAGCATTTGGCTAGTGCTCTCAGTGACAGGGTGGGATTGTTGGGGTGTCCTGTGCAGGGCCAGGAGTTGGACTCAGTGTTCCTGATGGGTCCCTTCCAACTCAGCAGATTTTACGATTTTATGAAATGCACAGAAAGTGAGCAAACTGAAGTAGTTTCTTCCAGACTAATCAGTATCATTTCTTTACCAGACTTGCAGGAGGCTGACATCGCTTCTATACTGTTTTGGTGAGGGGGTGGGGGTTGCCCTGATTGTTTATTCTACTTGTCTCATGGTAGCTTTTGGACAGAGGAAGGTTTGCTGTTACTCTGAGGGAAAATGTGGCATTCACCATCGACTCCGTCTGCAGAGTCTGGAAACAAGAATTTTTTTTCCCCCTTGGTGACTTCAGATGGATTAGTGGATGCAAAGTTAAGCTGAGTGACATGTCCTAGTAATTCACACCCAGACACCATAAAGATCTATTTAATTGACAAGATAGAGCTATCTAAATGCTTTAATACTTTTTGTTAACACTTTTTTGACTTCTTTATAAGTGTTTTATCTACATTACAAAGTAGTTGACCTGCCTCATGGCTTTCTTTTTCCTCTGATATGAAAATAAGCTACTTTTTTATTTTTTGACTTGGAACATTTGCAGAAGTATCTCTTTTCCCCATGTCAGTTCTGTTCATCGCGACATCACTTGTGAAGTTTGGCCATAAATGATCCAGTTGTGCTTCTCGTTCTTTCTGACATGAAGTGTGGCTGGATTTTCCTTGTGGAAGTCCTTCTGCAGATCAACTCTGAATGTGGCAGCTTGCTCTTTGCTTTGAGTCTATTGTTAACTATTGAAAGATAGTTTTGTGTTGTTATCAATGCCTTTTGAATTTTATAGTGTGGCACATTGTCTGTATCTCTTCATATGTTACATTTAGCATGATTATTCTGCTCTTTGTAATGTAAATGGTGAAAAAATCCCCAAGAACATTTTTTATGACCTGCAATGTTCCAATAAGCATACTTAAACCTAACTTTGAACTTTTATTTTCTTGACTCTTAGGTAAGTGTTTCACAAGTGATAAATTACCACTCTGAGTATTTTCAGTCAGTTAACAGCCTAATTGCTGTTCTTTTTAACACTCATTCATTGTTCACAGGTACACTTTTTCTCTCAGGTGATTATGAAGAGTTACAGTTGGAGTAGCTATTCTCAACTTGTATACTTCTGATGTCAGAGTGCTTCTTGAAATCGAAGCAAGGACTTGGTTGCCAAGAAGTTGCGCTGTAGTTTTTTTTTTTCCTTGCCTCATGTAGTTTTCCATGTAATCAGGAGCTATTCCATTTCTGAATGTAATTTGGAGTAAATTTAAAAAGAAAAAGTGTTTGAAACATTGTAGTTCTTAGCTTTAAAAATAAATTCTCCTCTTAATAACGTGGCTGTAGCAGAACTGGTGAGGTCTTGAAAGTTGTTTTCATGACATGGTTCCTTCTAAAATTTAAAGATCAACATGAATCGCCACGATACTTGGATATTTGGATCTGGGCTGCATGTCCTTTGAGGAAACTGGGTGTGTTCAGCCTAAAGGAAAGAAGTCTTCAGAGAGGCATATTAGGAGCTTATCAGGGTCTGTGAGGAGGTCATTAGAGACCCAACAGAGTGGTGTATGTTGAAAGGACAAAAGATAAAAGGTGAGATGTGGAATGAGATGTTCAGACTGGAAATAGGGGAAAGGTTGGGTTTTTGTGGTGGTGATAGGTTTTTTTCACCATACAGTCAAGCAGTAGAAGAGATTACCCTGGCAGGCTGCTCAGCCTCTCTCCTTGGATGTTAAGACCTGATTAACCTGGCCTGACATCATAACTGACCTTACTTGAAGCAGGAGATTGGACTAGAGACCTCCAACATGATTTATAGTGTATCCTTATGGTAGAGGCACAATGGCCTCAGCATTGAAGAAGGTGACTGCTTTTTTGGCCTTTGTAACTGTTGTGCCATGAGATATACTCTGTGACCCTGAGAACTCTACAGAGATACACGTTCCTGCAGGTGTTTCTTTCTATTTTCGTAAGAACTCTAGAATGGTTTGGGTTGGAAGAGACCTTTGAAGACATCTACCCCCATGCCCCCTGTGTTCAGGGACACCTTCCACTAGACCAGGTTGCCCCAATCCCCATCCAGCCTGGCCTTGAATGTTGCTAGGGATGCCATGCGCAGGTCCATGAAGCAACCTGTGCCAGGGCCTCACCACTCCTGTAGGGAAGAATTTCTTCCTAATATCTCATCTAAATTTGCCCTCTGTCAGTTTGAAGCCATTCCTCCTTACCCAAAGTCCCTCTCCCATGAATCCCTTTAGGCATTGGAACAGGCTCTAAGATGTCTCCAGAGCCTTCTCTTCTCCAGGCTAAACACCCCCAGCTCTCCCAGCCTGTCCCCAGAGCAGATGGGCTCCAGGCGTCGAAGCATCTCTGTGGCCTCCTCTGGACTCTATTCAGCAGCTCCATGTCCTTCTGATGTTGTTCCCCAGGGCCGGAGGCAGCTCTTCAGGTGGGGTCTCACCTGAGCGGTGCAGAGGGGCAGAATCCCCCCTCCTCTGCTGCCCATGCTGGGAGATCAGCCCAGCACAGGGAGGGTTTCTGTGTGCCAGTGCCTGTGGCTGGGGCATGTTGAGCTTCTTATCCACCTGCACCCACAAGTCCTTCTCCCCAGACCTTTTTTCAATCCATTCTACTCTCAGCCTGTGTTTGTGCTTTGGATTGCCCTGACACACGTGCAGCAGTTGCACTTGGCCTTGTAAAAGTTCATAAAGTTTGCACAGTCCCACCTCTCCAGCCTGTCTGGATTGCATCTCTTCGCTCCCGCACATCAGCCACATCCCACAGCTTGGTGTCATTGGCACACTTTCTGTGGATGCCCTCAATCCCACTGTTCTGTCGCCAACAAAGATACTAAGCAGTATTGGTCCCAGATTTAGTCTCCACTTGGACATTGAGCTATTGACTGCAACTCTGAGTGCAGCCACCAGCAAATTCCTTATCAAGGTAGTGGTCCATCTGTCTAATTTAGAGACAAGGGTCTCCTGTGGGATAGTGTCAAATGTTTTGCACAAGTCTAGGTCAGTTGCTCTTCCCTTGTCCACCAACACTGCAACACAATCATAGAACCCCACCAAATTTATTAGGTATAGTTTGCTGTTAGTGAAGCCATGTTGGCTCTCACCAATCACCGCCTTATTTTCCATGTGCCTTAGGACAGTTTCCAGGAAGACCTGCTCCACGATGTTGCCAGGTGCAAAGTGAGACTGGTCAACCTGTAGTGCCCCAAGTCTGCCTTTTCTCCCTTTTTGTAAATGGGGGTTATGTTTCCCCTTTTCCAGTCACTGAGAACTTCCTCAGATGGCCATGACATCTCAATGAATGGAGAGTGGCTTAGCCACTTCCTCTGACAGCTAGCTCCCTTAGGACTCATGGATGCATTTCATCAGTTCCCATGGACTTCAGCTTTCTTAGATGGTCTCAAGCCTGTTTTTCTATAGAAGGTGGTCCTTCATTCTGCCAGTCCCTGCTGCTTTCACCTTTTATAACTTGAGTGGAGTGTTTGCAGCACTTCTTGGTGAAGACAGAGTCAAAAACATCAGAGTACCCCAGCCTTCTCCATATCCATGTGTGGTAGTTTGAAAGCAAATCAGTGAGAGGCTCAAAGTCAGAACTACAATTTAATAGGAAAAATGTAATAATGCAAAACCACTGACAGAGTCAGAATAAAACCTGACACCCTGTCGGTCAGGGTGTTGGTAGTAGTCCACTTAGAAGGTGGTTGCAGTCCTCTGGGAGTGATAGATGCGGTTCTGTTGGAGCAGTGATCCTGTGAAAGGTGTAGTTCTCCTCTGAAGGTCCAGTGGTGGTGTAGAAGGATCTGGTCTTCCTCTGGGAATCCCGTGGAAAAAGCTGCTTGTGGTGCTTCAAATCTCAGTTTATATGCAGATCGAGATAGATTGGTTTTCTGATGGCGGGGCATCTCACAATGGGATGATGAGCCACTAGCTGCAATGTTTGGGGTGAGTGAAGTGCCCATCCGGCCCCAACGACCGGCCCATTAGCAAACCATTCTGCAGCCATCAGGAACACTGCCCCGCCCAGCCTCAACATCCCATGAAGATGGTGATAGAATATATCCCATTGGAATCTAAGACATTATCCACCCCTTATTCTATCACCATCTATGGGATACCCAAACCAATACCCTCCTTAAACTCTACATGTATGTATACGTATACAATGAAACTTTACACACAGTTCTGACTTAAAATTGTTTCCTTGTGGTACACAATGGGTTTCTGCATCTTTCTGCATTACCCACCAAGTGTAACCAGGTCCTTGAGCAAAAACAACCGCACAGATGGGTTTGCCTTTGTCTGAGGTGGGACTAATCCAAACAGTCTTTCCTAAAATACCTCTCATGTGTACCACAGGGACTCTATCTCCGTCCACTGTGTGCAAGGGTTCAGACTGGGCAGGACCAGCTCGATTGATGGAGCCTCGTGTGTTGACCATCCAGGTGGCCTTTGCTAAGTTCATTTCCCAATTTTTGAAGGTCCCCCTGCCAAGTGCCTTCAGGGTGGTCTTAAGTAGTCCGTTGCACCGTTCAACTTTCCTGGCAGCTGGTGCATGATAAGGGATATGATATGTCCACTCAATGCCGTGTTCTCTGGCCCAGCTGTTTATAAGGCCGTTCTTGAAATGGGTCCCATTGTCCAACTCAATTCTCTCAGGGGTACCATGTCTTCACAAGACTTGCTTTTCCAGGCCTAAGATGGTGTTTCGGGTGGTAGCATGAGGCACAGCGTAGGTCTCCAACCATCCAGTGGTTGCTTCCACCATGGTCAGCACGTAGCGCTTGCCTTGGCGGGTTTGGGGAAGGGTGATGTGTCAATTTGCCAGGCTTCCCCATACCTATACTTCGACCATCGTCCACCGTACCACAGAGGCTTCACCCGCTTGGCCTGCTTGATCATAGCGCAGGTCTCGCAGCCATGGATGACCTGTGAGATGCTGTCCATGGTCAAGTCCACTTCTCGGTCACAAGCCCATCGGTACGTTGCATCTCGTCCCTGATGACCAGAGACATCAAGGGCCCAACGAACTAGAAATAATTCTTCCTTGTGCTGCCAGTCCAGATCCACCTGTGATACTCTCAGTTTGGCAGCTCGGTCCACCTGCTCATTGTTACGATGCTCTTCATTGGCCCGACTCTTGGGCACATGTGCATCCACATGTTGAACCTTCACAGTCAGCCTCTCTAAACGGGTAGCGATGTCCTGCCAAATCTCAGCGGCCCAGATGGGTTTCCCTCTGTGCTGCCAGTTGGCCTTTCTCCAGCGATCCAACCAACCCCACAAAGCGTTAGCTACCATCCAGGAGTCGGTGTAGAGATCGAGCCAAGGCCACTTCTCTCGCTCAGCAATATCCAAAGCCGACTGGACAGCTTTAAGCTCTGCGACCTGACTCGATCCACCTTCTCCCTCAGTAGCTTGTGCAACTTGTTGCATGGGGCTCCATACAGCAGCTTTCCACTTCCGGTTAGCGCCCACAATTCGGCAGGAACCATCAGTGAAGAGGGCATATCGTCTTTCACTCTCCGGTAGCTCGTTATATGGTGGGGCTTCCTCAGCACGTGTCACTTGCCCCTCCTCTTCTTCAGAAGATAACCCAAAAGCCTCACCTTCAGGCCAGTTTGTTATAATTTCCAGAATCCCAGGGCGATTAGGGTTTCCTATCCAGGCTCGCTGTGTGATCAGTGCAATCCACTTGCTCCACGTGGCATCGGTGGCATGGTGTGTGGAAGGAACCCTTCCCTTGAACATCCAACCCAACACTGGTAGTCGGGGTGCCAGAAGCAGCTGTGCTTCGGTGTCAATTACTTCCGAGGCAGCTCGAACTCCTTCGTTAGCCGCAAGAATCTCTTTCTCGGTTGGGGTATAGCTGGCCTATCCCCGACTCCAGAACCCAAGTGGTCGTCCTCGAGCCTCTTCAGGTCCCTTCTGCCACAGGCTCCAGCATGGACCATTCTCCCCAGCCGCAGTGTAGAGCACATTTTTCACATCCTGTCCTGTTCTGAGTGGCCCAAGGGCTACTGCGTGGGCAATCTCCTGCTTAATTTGTTTGAATGCTTGTTGTTGATCAGGACCCCACTGGAAATAATTTCTTTTTCATGTCACGAGGTAAAGAGGGCTTACAATTGTGCTGTATTCCGGGATATGCATTCTCCAAAACCTGACAGCTCCTAGAAAAGCCTGGGTTTCCTTTTTCTTCGTAGATGGGGACATAGCAGTGATCTTGTTGACTACTTCTGTCGGGATCGGGTGACGTCCATCTTGCCACTTGACTCCTAAGAACTGGATTTCTTGAGCGGGTCCCTTAACCTTACTTCGCTTGATGGCCAAACCAGCTCTTAGGAGAATCTGGATGATCTTCTTTCCTTTCTCAAAGACTTCCTCTGCTGTATTCCCCCATAGGATAATGTCGTCGATGCACTGCAAATGTTCTGGAGCCTCACCCTTTTCCAGTGCAGTCTGGATCAGGCCATGGCAGATGGTGGGGCTGTGCTTCCACCCCTGGGGGAGTCTGTTCCAGGTGTTCTGCACACCCCTCCAGGTGAAAGCAAACTGAGGCCTGCACTCTGCTGCCAGAGGAATGGAGGAAAAGGCATTGGCAATATTGATGGTCACGTACCACTTTGCTGCCTTGGATTCCAGTTCATATTGAAGTTCCAACATGTCTGGCACAGCAGCACTCAGTGGTGGTGTGACCTCATTCAGGCCACGATAATCCACTGTCAGTCTCCATTCTCCACTGGGCTTACGCACTGGCCATATAGGGCTGTTAAAGGGTGAATGAGCCCTGCTGACCACTCCTTGGCTCTCCAGTTTACGAATCATCTCGTGGATGGGAACCACAGAGTCTCTGTCTGTGCGGTACTGCCGTCGGTGCACTGTTGCCGTGGCGATTGGTACCTGCTGTTCTTCAACTTCCAGCAGTCCCACAGCAGAGGGGTTGTCTGAGAGACCAGGCAAGGTATTTAGCTGTCAGATGTCTTGTGTTTCTACTGCGGCTATCCCAAAAGCCCAACGATGTCCTTTTGGGTCTTTGAAATACCCATTTCTAAGATAGTCTATGCCCAGGATGCATGGGGCCTCTGGGCCGGTCACGATGGGGTGTTTCTGCCACTCATTCCCAGTTAAACTCACTTCAGCTTCCAATACAGTCAGCTGCTGGGATCCTCCTGTCACCCCAGAAATAGAAATAGATTCTGTTCCCACGTACCTTGATGGCATCAGGGTACATTGAGCGCCGGTGTCAACCAAAGCCATGTATCTTTGTGGGTCAGATGTGCCAGGCCATCGGATCCACACAGTCCAATAGATCCGGTTGTCCCTTTCCTCTACCTGGCTAGAGACAGGGCCCCTCTATTCCTGATCATGGTACATGTTGCTCTCTTCCTGTAAATATGTTCTTGAGGTCCCTTCAAGAGGATCGGTCATATCATCATTCCTATACTGTTCAGAGTTCTGTCCACAAGAGACGGGAGCAGCGTTGACTCTAGGTGGGCTCCTTGTGGTAGCTGTTCCTCTTTTCAGTTCACGTACTCGGGCTGCTAAGGAAGAGGTGGGTTTTCTGTCCCACTTCCTCATGTCTTCTCCATGCTCCTGAAGGAAAAATCAGACGTTACCTCACGGAGTGTATCCTCTCTCTCTGGCTGGGGGACATCTGCTCCTAATAGCAGAGACCCTTGTTGATTCTGGCGAGATGTGGTGAATTTCTTGTTTCAGCTCCTTTCTGAGTTTCTCTTCCAAGCTCCGGATGTGCTCAGCCAGCTTTGTTTCCACAGATGAGACATGGGTGCGTAACGGGGCAGTGACAGTGTCCTCATAAATTCTTAGTTTGTTGACCAGTACTCCCACCTTGTCCGCTCCTTCCCTCCACTGCAGTGTTGCTAGGTAACAGGAGTATATCTCTGGTCCAAGCTGTGCAAATCTCAACCACATCTGTGATGTGCATTGGACATCATCTGGGTTCTTAGGGAATCTCTCATCTTCTGAGAAAATGATCTCCAGCACGGCCAGTTCTCTCAGGGATCGGATACCTTGTTCCATTGTGCTCCATTTTCCTTGGTGCACCTGGAGGTCTTCTTTACAAAGGTGATGTCTTTTACGCTTACCAGCAGTCGCCGCCAGAGGCTGAGAGTTTCTTGGGTTTTCCCGAACCCCTGGTCAATGACCACATCCTGGGTCAGGGATCCAAGTTGCCTGGCCTCACTTCCATCTAGCATGGTGTCATTGGCTGCAGCGTCCCAGATGCGAAGCAGCCAGGTCAGGATGGATTCATTTGTCTGGCGGGTGAACTCCCTCCGTAGGTCACGCAGCTCACCCAGGGATAAAGAGCGAGTGATGATCTCTGGCTCCATCTCTTCTGCTTGGTGCAAAGGTCCAGCCTCCTCCTCCTCAGTCGCTGTGTGGGCTGATTTGCTCTTGGTTTTCTTTTTCTGAAGGGGGGCAACTGCTACTGGCTTAGGCTGTTCTGGCTTGGTGATGGCTTGTGTGGAGACTGTCGTTTCTTTCAGTCTCTTTTTCCTCTATGACAGTTTGTTTAGATACGGTGCCTGTTGTTTTGCTGCTTTTCTTGTCCTCAACCTGAGGATACTGTGCTGCATCGAGCATTGTTCTGATCCTAAGCATGGTGTACACAGTGCAGGCTGTACAAAGAAGACAAAGCAGAACTAAGAGCAAGATTATACCATCTTTGACATTTAAAGGGAACTCAATATTTTCAAAAACTGTTGTGTCAGGTCTGAAGGGCTGAAAGAAACCATTCTCTACTCTTTCCCCTAGGGGCTGGGTGCGATTGTTGAGGAGGCCCCAGATGTAACAGCCCACACTAGGACAAGCAAACAAAATTGAGTATATATTCTGAATGGTGTTTATTGCCTCGGAGGTTATCATGCAATAGATATAGTAAACTAGTAAAGCAATTTTTATACGATACCCCGGCCTACACAGGAGCATTACCACAGGCAGGTAATTCCCTGTCTGCGGAAATATATATAGAGCAAGGTACAGGACACATGTAAGTATGTTGAGTGTCATGGTGAATGGGTGGCTTCTAGAACACAAAATTGTAATTCTGACTTTCCTCAGGGCCTGGCCTCACGTTTGGGCGCCAAAAAATGTGGTAGTTTGAAAGCAAATCAGTGAGAGGCTCAAAGTCAGAACTACAATTTAATAGGAAAAATGTAGTAATAAAAAAAAAAACCACTGACAGAGTCAGAATACAACCTGACACCCTGTCGGTCAGGGTGTTGGTAGTAGTCCACTTAGAAGGTGGTTGCAGTTCTCTGGGAGTGATAAATGTGATTCTGTTGAAGCAATGATCCTGTGAAAGGTGTAGTTCTCCTCTGAAGGTCCAGTGGTGGTGTAGAAGGATCTGGTCTTCCTCTGGGAATCCCGTGGAAAAAGCTGCCTATAGTGCTTCAAATCTCAGTTTATATGCAGATCGGGATAGATTGGTTCCTCCCCCTGGGCGGGGCATCTCACAATGGGATGATGAGCCACTAGCTGCAATGTTTGGGGTGAGTGAAGTGCCCATCCGGCCCCAACGACCGGCCCATTAGCAAACCATTCTGCAGCCATCAGGAACACTGCCCCGCCCAGCCCCAACATCCCATGAAGATGGTGATAGAATATATCCCATTGGAACCTAAGACACCATGGAAACCAGGTCTCCTGTTTCCTGCTGGAGAGGGCCCACGTTTTGACGAGCCTTTCTCTTACCACTACTGTACCTACAGAAGCTTTTTTTGTTGCCCTTGACCACTTGGATTTTTTTTCAGTGAGTAATTTCATGCTGCAATAAACAGCTGTCCCATGCTTTCTCTGCACTCTGCATTGTTGTTGGATCTGTTTTTCTTTGCTTTCTTCTCTCTCAGTACTTCAATCCTTTATTATGCACTAGACAGACAAGTAGATTTTTTGTTCGGTTCTCCTTGGTATTTGTGTAATTTTGTGCAGGAGTCTCTTGTAAGGTGAGCATGACACAATCAAGTCCCACATTGTGGTAGGTCTCTGTATTGACTGGTTTGGCAGAGGGCATGCTGCTGTAGCAGTAGCACCAATGAGCACTAAAGTATACCACATGATATTAAGAAATAACTGTCACTTTGAAGTCAAGGGTTAAAAGCTTGGCCATTGCCTCAGTGAAGCCTCCTACAGGCAGGTTGTACTGAGACCAAGGGAATGAAAATGGATCCCTGGCTTGTTTCAACACACTCTGGTTTTTGGGACGGGTATTACATTTAGGAGTCTGTATTGTTTTCACATCTGAAATGAATTGTCTACATTGCTCTTATTAATAAGCATTTTTAAGATGCAGCAGTATTTGATGGATAGATGAACTTAAAAAATAAAGGGAAAAAAAGAGCAGGCAAAATGATGTTGTAACTAGCTTAATTTCTTGATTAATTTTACCTTTTGTAGAACAAGTTATGCCAGTCTTGCAGGATCAGTCTTGCAGTGTTTTTTTGGTTTTGCTAGGTTATCCCCTTGAGTTAGATCCACAGAAAAGTAGAAAGAGGCTCTTCTACCCTCACAATTAAGTGCACAATTCTTGTAGTAGTTTTCATAATTTTGTGTATGTCAACTAGAGTTTTATTTTTTCAGCCAAACTGATCTAATAGTAGCAGTTCCCAAATGGGCGGTTTCGTCCCTTTTTCTTTATATGGTGATCCGAGTGCTTTACTGATGCTGCAACTGATTTATGGAAGATTTTGTGGTACTGTTTTTATTTTTTGGTGCAAGGTAATTCTTGATGGCTTTATATTTTTTTTTTTTTTCAAGCCAGCCCTTCAAGCTCTGAAAGTTTTGATATTTTTAATCTTCTTAAATGTCTAGACCTGTTTATAAGAGTGGATAATTGCAAAGGTGGAACTTTTTGACTAATTTCTTTGCAAATCCAGCTCTCCCTGGTCCCATTTTCCGGACTGAAAGACATACTGAAATATTGTACTCATCTTTAGCCCTACAAACACATGAGAGAGCTGCTGACTGCATAGTGTGTGTCCAGCTTCTCCTCAAGTATAACTCACAAGATGCATCAGTTTCTTGAACTCTCAGGAATTCTCTCCTCTGCTTTACCACACACACTTCCCCTGTGTATGTATACTTTTGTTATTCAGGACACTGAGGTAGTTCTGAAATCTCGAAGGACAATGAAAATATACACTCATTCTAGACATTAATTCTGCTCTTGTAGACTAGATCCTGATGTGCTTATTTAGAAAATAGCATCCTGCTAATATTTGGTTCAGAGCTTTAAGATGAAAGCACGTGTGCTCTTAAATTATGCAGAAAAGACTGATTCCTCTGTAAAATGTAATATGTCTGGTTTGAATTTTAGACCTGCAAATATTGATTTAGGACCTTTCTAAAGTTTTCAGTGATAATGAAGTACAAGTGTAATCAAATGTCAGTTTTAGGTGACCTTTAAGAACGGGATATGTGGGGGTGTGCAACAAACTCCGTTTTCATTAGTGCTTGACAGTGGAGAAGGAAAAGCATCCGTTCAGCTAGTGCACTGCTGCAGCAAAGGGTCTTTTCTGTCTGATGTACCAAAGTACGGTACAGGTACTAGCTTGAAAGTGATCTGGAGGAGAAACACAAATAGCTTTCAGATATTAGTTGTGTTATTTGCCTTAAAACACTCCTTTTTACTTTTGAAGATCAAGTTGTTATAAACATCTGTTACCAGGAACTGGTAGAAACAATATGCTGATAACTGAGATTTAACTGGCTTAGGGATTTAAAAGCATCATAGAACATAACATTTTCATAATAGTCAATATGAATGTAGTTGGAAAAAACCCCAATGATTTCTCTTTTTACAGAAAAACCTGCCATTGCTCCACCTGTCTTTGTATTTCAGAAGGATAAAGCACAGAAGGTAAGGAGATATTGATACTTTTCATTTTGTTGTGTTCTTAGCCCTGACTCCTTCCTTCCATGGTGATCAGCCCTTTGTCTATATTGTTGTGAAGTTGAAGATGGCTGATAGAGCATTAACGTCATTAATGGGTATAGGGCAAGCAGGTACTGAAGGGCTAGAAGCGGGAAGATGTATGGTGATTTCACGATACAGGTAGCTCTTCAGACTGAAGATGGACCAATGTGGGAGAAAAAGTATGGCAAAGGTGTATCTTGAAGATGTGGCAGAGGAGTGCTGACACTTGAATTGCATGAGAAAGCTACAAAATTTATTTTTCGGATAATAGGGTCAAGATAAAGCAAAGAAAACTGGTCTAGATGATTGCTTTTCACCTCAGTATATTTAAATGTCTCTTGTATGTTTGGTTAGTAACCTGTGAAATGTATAGTTACCTTGGGAAATGGTAATTCTGTTCCCTCATCTCAATATGGTATTTAATTCTGTCTGGTTAATAGTAAAAGCTATTAAGATTTATGGGGGGAAAAAATCAAGGTTAGTCTTGTTGCTGTTGAAGATGGTGGGAACCAAGAGAAGTGCGTGATACACTTTCTGTTGGATCACTGGATTGAATTGAAATACTGAACCACTTTTCAGTTGATGGTTTTTCTTTGGTTTGGAACAAGTACCAGACTCAAACCTTCTCACAGGTTCAGCAGGCATATTCCTCAGCAGGAGCTTGAAATATTTTCTCAGCTTGGAAAGGATTTAAGTCTGCTGTCCTCCTAATATTAGCTAATCAAATTAATCTGCCAGAGAGTAAGTACTTTTAAGACATTCTTTTAATTACATTTTTATAGTGACTGTTTACATATATCTTGGAATGAGGGGAGTGGTAATCTTTGCGCTACCAATTTGATCATGTTTCCTTTTAGGAAGCAGCTCCCAATCATCCACTGTTGCTTAGGCTGTTCTGAAGTCCCTTCTGTGTTGCATCATGATGAGTGTTCTTTGCAGGTGTCCTTTAGCCTGGTGGTGATCATAAGCAGTGTGCAATCCAGGCAGAGTGACATGGTCCTGTGTCCTTTTTCGCTGGCCTGGTTATTACATGCTGAGATAGCAGTTCTTGTACTCTCAAGTTCCTTCATGTTGTACCTTTGCTTCTGCACCCCTCCAGCGGCCTGCTCACTCCATGCTTTCAGCATTAGGCTGTGCAAACTCCTGCATCGGGCTGTGAGACAGATCTGTTGCACTCTGATAGGTCTCAACAAAATATTTGTAAAAATATATTAATTAAACTCATAATGTATTTTGGGGCTGGCAGAGAGGATCTAGGGAGGGTGATCTGTGATTTAATCTTCCCAGCTGCCTCTGAGGATGCTGAGATGATGCTGAGCAGGTAGCTGTATTCAGGACTGTCTCTGTCTGGGCATAGACAGAAAGTCTGGCTTTGTTGAGTGGAGGGTCTGGGGGTTCCTGATCTTGAAGGCAGAGGAGCTAGAGATAAGTTATAAATTGGTCTAAATGCCAAGTGATGGTCATGCTGTCATGGGGGCTAGCCACTGTTGCTTTGGGCATGGAATAAGTCTGGCTTGGCTGGGGAATAGGGCCTGTTCCTTGAAAAGGATCTGAGAGTCTGGTAGTAGCATCTGTCAGTTAGTTGCCAGTTTTCAAAGCAGTTACAGACATAAATGCTTATGCTAAACTGTGTATTGCAGGGAGATGTAGGACTTTTTTAAAGGGGAAGGGGGAGTGACTAGTAATTTTAGTAGCTTTTATTGTGGTGTGTTTGACACTGCAGAGAAGGACTTGTAGCAGCATTAGTGCTGTGCTTCTTGCTGTTTGATTAAATAAAGAGCTTGTTGCTTGTGCCGGTAGTTGTTTTTTGTAGTATAGATACAATAGTAGTATAGTCAGAGCATGATGCTGGTGAGCCAAAAGTAACAGCCACTTAATCTATGCTGTATATATCAGAACCTAGCATTCAGTCCAGCTTTCATCAACTTAATAAGGGAAAAGTGCCTCAGGTTACACACTGGTTGAGGTCTTTCACTCTATTTTCACGAAGACTTAATAGCTAAGTGTTCCCAAGAAGAGTAAACTTCATTACTGCTCCTGTAAAAGGTGCTTGGTTAAGTGCATTGCCTACCACAAAAGACCATCCTTATTAAAGTTAACAGGGAAATCCTGTAAACAGAGGAGTTTTTCCTAGAACAATGTTTTGAAGAAAATGCAAAAGTAACTTCAAAATAGTTGTCAAACATTTGAATATGTAATTTCTCTATGTAAATTACAATTTTAATTTAGCAAAATGTCTGTCTAGTCAAGTCACTTTTTTCTGTAAGCAAAAGTGTTAGTGGAGGCTTTTTAGTGCTGACACAGCAGTCTGACAGTAATCTGAGGGGGGAGAAAAAGCATTGCATTGTGTATTCAGTTAATTATCTGTAATGTTTATATGTTTGCCTAGTGTTTTTCCACGTGAACCTGGACATCCTGAGCAGAGTTATTTCATTGCAGCATCTACAGATCC